>BSYR01000048.1:14372500-15606666 GCA_030270665.1 Hibiscus trionum | reverse complement strand
AGCCTTAACTGTAAACATACCTCGCGCATTCGGGGACCAAATCAGCTTGTCACGGACGCCGATATGTAAACGAAAATCCCCCACTACAGCCCATAAATCACGTAACTGCCCAACCTCAAAAGAGCGAAGGGGACGATGGAAAAAAATCGGCCCATCTTGAATGACGAAGACCCCTATGCACCGAATAATCCACAACCAAAGCAAGTCTATTGCAAACACATGAAAATAATCGTGGAAATATGTCCTTTAACGGCTTTTCCGCGCACCAAGTATCGAACCAGAAAAGGACTCGACTCCCATCCCTCACTTGCCACATCAATTTCTCATGAAAATTCCGCTGGACATCGGTCGAACAAGCTGTCTGCACTATTTGCTTCCATACAATCGACATCGCATGTTGACGGGACGAATTAAAACGCCATCATTGGGCAGCCTCTCCATACTTTGCCACTATAATGGCCCTCCATAATGAAGATGCATCAGTGGCATATCGCCACGACCATTTAGCTAACATAGCAGTATTACGCACTTGTAGATCCGCCACCCCCAAACCGCCCAAATGACGCGGCCTACACACCATCTTCCAACTCACTCTACTCATCTTTCTATGCAAATTTACACCACCCTAGAGAAAAGCACATCACAACTTATCAATTGCTGCAATGACACCTTTTGGAGTACGAAACATACCCATATAATAGATCGGTAGTGAAGAAAGAACTGCATTCACCAAAGTAACTCGTGCCGCAAAAGACATCAAGCTACGCTTCCACCCCGCTAGTTTCCGACGAACATTAGCAATAACCGGTTCCCATACCGCCATACTACGAGGATTAGAACCTAACGGCATCCCCAAATAAATGAACGGAAAAGAACCACATCTACAACCCAAGGCCTTGGCACACAACTCAACAAAATCCTCCTCAACACCAATAGCAAATAATGATGATTTACTAAAGTTTATTTGCAAACCTGAGCAAACCTGGAAACAACATCGAATGGAATCAGCACATCCAGGAAAAGCTTCGAAGAACAAGATCGTATCGTCCGCGAATTGCAAATGTGAAATTGTCACCCACGGTGCAACACATGCTCCCTGAATCAAACATGTCGTCTCAGCCTGAACCAACAAGCTATGTAACGCCTCTACCACAATATCAAATAGCAGAGGCGACAGTGGGCAGCCCTGTCGTAATCCACGCCCCAACGGAAACTCTTTCGTAGCGCAGCCATTTAACAGTACAGACATTCGGACAGTAGTCACACATTCCATAATCCACTGACGCCATACCTCACTAAAACCCATACTATCGAGCATATGATCCAAGAAATCCCACCTCGCACAATCATAGGCTTTAGCGAAATCTAACTTGAGCACCAAACCACCCTTCGGACTCTTTCGCAATGAGTGAATTACCTCATTTGCTAGTAAGGTTCCATCTACAATTTGTCGGACACGGATAAACGCCGATTGATGCTCACTGATCAGCGAACCCAACACCCCCTGCAAACGTTTAGCAAGCAACTTCGCAAGGATCTTATAAACAAAATTCACAAGGCTTATCGGACGGTAGTCACTGAGAGCCTTAGGTGAATCAATCTTCGGAATCAGGACTAAGAAATTACAATTCACGCCCGAGGGTAACTTGCCCGATGCGTGAAATTCACCTAGATACCTTAGCACATCTTCTTGAACTATACTCCAACATGTTTTAAACAATGCCATACTATACCCATCCGGTCCCGGCGCTTTCGATCCATCACAACCGCGTATCACCTCCTACACCTCCTCACAATTAAATGGCGCCACCAAAGCTTCATTTGCCACTCTATCAATCCTGCCAAAATCTCCCACAACAGTCCAAGCACATAACCGATCAACTGCCTCAAAATGTGTAGAAAAAGTCGCCACAATGTGTTTCCGAAGCCGATGTACATCCGTTTCCCACCGGCCATTTATCAACAGCCCCGTAATTAGATTCCGCACCGCTCTAAGTTTTGCCGCGCGATGAAAGAACGCTGTGCTGCGATCCCCTAAACGTAACCAGTTCGCCCTCGATTTTTGTCTCCAAAGGGATTCCTTACGCCTGATTGCCTGCCATAACCGTTGCATCCACTCCCTTTTCCACTATATCAAAACATTTTCCGATTCATGTTGATCTCCTTCCAAAACCGCACCATCTACACCCTTCAACTTTGCTTGAATCGACTGAATTTCAAGCTCAATATCACCAAACACCGTACGGTTCCAGCTACGCAGAAAACTCTTCATGGTTCTAAGCTTAACCATAATATTATCAATTCCAACCCCCCGTTCTGACAGCCGACACCATTCCTCAGACAATTCAAGAACATGTTTTTTATCCTCCAACCAGCAATTAATAAAGCGAAAAGGTCGATGCCCCCAATCCTGTTCATCGCACAACAATAATAAAGGTGTGTGATTCGATACCCCTCTCGGCAAAGAATGCTGACCAATGTTGTTAGAAGCATCTACCCATGCAGACGATACCAAAATTCTATCTATACGACTACGTCTGAAACCCCTCCCAAACCACGTGTATTGCTTCCCTATCAACGGCAAATCTACGAGTCCAGCGTTATCAATGAAATCAGAAAATTCTTCCATACATGTCGCCACCGAACTACACCATGCACGTTCCGATAACGAGCGTATCGAATTAAAATCCCCTGGGATACACCATGGTCCTGTGATATCCAGGATTATCTCTCCTAACCATTGCCACAGCTGTCTCTGTGCCTCCATATCGCACGGTGCATAGACATTCAACATACAACATTGTAATTCTTCCTACACACCACCTCCCTCTAATAAAGATAAAATTTTGATCCACCTCCATTGAGACAACGCTGAAACGTGAACCTTCCCATATCGTAATCAAACCCCCTGAAGCACCTATCGAAGGTGAGAAAATATATTCAAAACCGTCTGATGCCCACAAACTCGCGACCACTAACGACGACACATCCTCTAGCTTTGATTCCTGCAACATCACAATATCCGCCCGTTGCTTCTTTACTACATCACACACCGCCCTACGTTTCAAACTCGACCCCAACCCCCTAACATTCCATGAGACCGCACGCATCCCTACTAGTATCGCCTTTCCCCGGAAAAAACCTGTTGAAGATCCTTTATAAGTCCACTTCACACCCCACTGTTCTCACTCCCACGATATTGTCTAATGCCATTGTCGCCTCTATTTCCTTTGATAGTAACTGTTGGCGATTCTGAAAGTCCGAATCCGAGAGTGACGAGTTCACAACTTGCGTCGAAATAGGCTGGTGTAGCACTTGTTTACGCGGTCTGCCCCTACCAATTTTTTGCGTCGAAACCACTCCTGAAAGAAAATTTATTGATTTTGTTTTCCTGCCGTTAATCCAAATCAATTGACTATTGTCTGAAGCAACTACTTTCTCTCCTATCTTATCCCTTGTTTTCTCATTATTTGAATCTGATTTATCCTCCAAACCACCGAATTTGAGATTGGTTCAACCTTCTCCACAATATTTGCATTCAAATCCACAGAGTTTGATTGGGATTGAATTACCTCGAATTTGTTTGATGCTGTAGGACTCTTCCCACCCTCGCCCGTCACCCTCCCGGAGGTTTGCTCCTCCATCGGACCGGCCTCATTGCCACCTCCCTACAACTGTATCAATTTCGTTAAACCCTTCGACCCAACCTCATCGTGTGAATCATTACTGTGATCCATCCTTTGTTCCCACAAGGTATTGCAATGCCACAGCCTTGTTTCTTCTGTTTGGATTTGATTCCCGATCGGCTCCACCTACCCCAATGCCTTGATTTGGTGGTCATCACCTTTGCATTAATTCCCCCCATCCGAACCCTGTGTCGAAGAAGCATCATCCTCATCATCAGATTGCACCATTGTACATTCACATTCCATCCAAGGACCAAAATCACACTCTCGGATTTGTATATGAAAAAACGCACCGTCCACCTCCAAATTCACCTTTGCCTCTAGTTGTCATGGATGATGTTCGATTAGCACCCATCCATATTCAAACGATTGGGGTGAGGCAGTAGAGTCCGCTAAACGAACCAAGCTTCCCCATATGTTCGCAATGCTTTCGAAAGATTGTTGCGACCATGCATGGATTGGAAGTCCCTTGATCGATATCCAAACCCTTCTCGATTCAAATGCTATCGCCGGTGACCATCGTTCAAGCCTTGTGAAGCATCCCCGTATCAATTCCAACTGCGTCACCTTGTCACGTGTTAACGAATCCTTGAACATGAGTAATATCATTGCACCGGCTATGCGCAGAATCGACAATCCTTCCACCGCCATTAAGTGCAATTTTGCGGCCAGCTCCTTAATGCTCCATGGTTTCTTGCACCACCCCACTGCACAGTTTTGTAGGATTTCCAGTTTGTCCCTTTCGAAAAAACCCTTCGCTGAAAAATTGAATGCCTTACCGTGATTAACCTCCTCCTCCGATCGCTGCTTCAACGGCGTCGTTGGTCTCAAATTCCTTACCTTTATCGACTGTGTTGTATCGGTTTTGGCCTGTTTCCGTCTCCAAAACGAGTCGTGCTCTCCATATTTCGCTTTACACACAGTGATCCGCGAACCATAAATCAATTTATCGTTCAATCGTTCTATTACCCGCTCAGCATCCTCTCGACTACTCATCCGCACGAAACCAAATCTGAAACCGTTCCTATCAAATTTCCGGGGAATGAACACATCCACCACTACCCCATGACGATCGAAAACCTGCCATACCCCTTTCCAGTGAATTGTTGTAGAAAGATTTCCCACAAAGACTGTCCAAACCTTCCGATTGCTCATCTTCGCGTGAATGTTGTTGTAGATTATTGACTTGATATGCTAAGGTTGTCAGTTTTAGATAAATTGATAAAATATCATTCTAGTTTTTTCCCTTTTCAAAATTCATTTTTTATCCTAGACCCTAAACTTTTATTTAAAACCTTTTGATTTTCTTTTTTTATTGAAAACTTATTTCTTTTCCTTTTTTACAAAAAACATCTTTATTTTTTTTCTTTTAAAATCATTTTGCCCATCAATTATTTAAAACAAACTTAATAAAAAATCTTTTTTAATATTTTTCTTTAAATCAAGCCCTTTTATCATTTAACACCTCACATTATTATTTCTTCTAATTAAATCCTTAAATTCAAGTTTTTCAAATTAATCACATTTATTCATTTTTATTTCTTGCATTTTTAAATCTAAACATCTTTCAAATTAATTCCTACATTTCTAAAGATCAAAATCACTCTAACAACTTTTTTTAAAAGCATGCAAAAATTTTAAGATCAAACCAGGAATTTAAACGAAATTTTAAACAAAACAAGCAAAAACACCAAAATTCAACCAAGAACAAACATGTAACTAACATAAAAATAAACAAAGAAAAGTTAGAAATTTTACCGAGAAATCGACGAACGACGAACTCGAATTCAAGCTTCTTGAAATGCTCCAAACCACCTCTGGAAAATTGCTCCAAACTCGAACTTCCACTCCGAAAATTTTCAGCCAACTCATGAAAAATTCAGAGAATTATTCGGATTTTTCTTGAACCCTTTTTAGTGATTTTTCACTCAAATGATGTGTGTTCAACAAATGGGTGAAGGGGGGTTTTTATACTAAACTTTGAGCTTCAAAATCAAGCTAATTTCCGAATTCAATCCCTAAATTGGAGCCTAAATCAGACAAACAACTTGATACCCGGTAAAACCGCCAAGAAATCATATGTTTTAATCTAAATTCGGGATATAGTTTCCCCTTTAATTCGAATGTAGGGTTTATTATTTAGTTTCGGTTCTTTGCAGATTCCGGCGATTATAGGCAAGCAGCATCGGTGGCAAAGGGACGGCGACAACTAGGCGGTTCGATCGGTATCAACCACGCCGGCTGGCGCGACCGGTGGACGGAGAACGGTGGCCACCAGTTGCGCGACAAGGGTTTGGAGAGCCAGCCCCGTGCGCGTGGATTGCACGCGCCGGCGCGTGACACGCGGGCTTGCTCTCTTTTTCCCCTTTTTCCTTTCTTTTTTTCTATTTTTACTGTTTTGACCCCTTTTTTTGCTGTTTTTTTTTTCTTTTTTATCACATTTCATAATTATTACCTCATTTCATTTCTTTATTTTCCATAATTATTAAAAACCATGATTATAATTTTTCTTTTTTCTTTTTTTATTTTACTTTAAAAGTGGGCTACAACAAAATGGGCTTTATTTTCTTTATTTAAAAGTGGACTTTTTTTAAAATGGGTTTTTATTTTAAAATGTGGGCTTTAAAAGGATTTTTATTATTTATATTTTTTTGACTTCTTCTTTTTCTGTTTTTTATTATTAAAAGCTAGGGTGAAAATTTAGTGACAACAAGAACAATGTTAACTGTAGCAGGTTTCACAACGGGACTGAAAGTATCCCTGAAATCCTGGCCTGGAACCTGAGAATATCCCTTGACAACGAGACGCGCTTTATACCGTTGAACAGTTCCATCAGCATTTCTTTTAATTCGAAACAACTACTTACATCCTACCACATCTCTCACATCAGGTAGGGTTACAATTTCCCAAGTGCCATTTCGTTCCAGAGCTTCATATTCATCTAGGACAGCTTGCTTCCATTTTTCAGATTGCAAAGCTTGTTGAATCGTGCTAGGCTCAACCTCGTCTGATCCTTGTGTCACCATGTAAACTTTAGGCTTAAAAATGCCAAGTTTGCTTCGAGTAACCATACGATGTCTTCCAGTGATTGGAACCACATTTGATTCAGAATAAACCTCCTCAATTGTTGGAACCAGGGACGACTCTAGATTTTCTGAATTAGTGGGCATTGTTGGTGCTTGTAATTGCCCAAGTGCATCTGTGTCAGCATTCACCAGTGGTACCTATGATAAGTCAGCATCTACCATGGGAGGAGTTAAGTGACCCCCAATGCATGTGTCACCCTCGAATGTGGAACCAGCAGACTCACTGGGACCAGCTGCAGCTGAAGGACTTGTTGCACGATCCATTGGACCTCGATTGTTGGCCATAGTACTATCACATGGCAATGAGTGTTTGTCTATACACACTTTATCAGCTCTGGTGACCACTGAAAGTTTGCCGCCAGGTTTAGAGTTCCAACTACTGTTCACACAAGCACACTGAGGTGGAGAATCTACAAAGGGAAAATGCATTTCATCAAACACAACGTGGCGAGAAATAAAGATCCTAACATCCGAGGCCAAACATTGATATCCCTTATGTTGTGTACTATATCCAAGAAATACACAGGGTTGGGATTGATAGCTGAGCTTGTGATTCTAATAGGGATGGAGATGAGGAAAGCATCGGCTGCCAAAGACTCGCATAAACTGATAATCAGGTAATTTGTTGTACAACATCTCAAATGGTGATTTCCCACATAGAACAGGAGTGGGAAGCCTATTAATCAAGTACACAGCAGTGCAAACTACAAAGGACCAGTATTTGAAGGGTAATGATGCATGAGCCATAAGCACAAGAGCCAATTCAATTACATGGCGATGTTTTCTTTCCACAACGCCGTTCTGCTCAGACGTGTGTGGGCACGTAAGTCTATGTTTGATTCTAGACTCCATTAACACAGTACTGATGCTCCTGTATTCTCATCCCCAATCGCTCTAAAACTCTTTAATCATGGCATTGAACTGAGTTTTTACCATGATTGAAAATATCTTGAATGCAGAGATTGCCTAATCTTTACTCTTAAGCATAAACAGCCAACAATGACGTGTATAAGCATCAACAAAGGATACATAGTAACGAAATCCATCAATCGAGGTTACATGAGACGGTCCCCATAGATCAGAGAAAACCAATTGAGAGGAAGTATCATAAACAATAGTAGACTCAACAAAGGGAAGTTTGTGACTCTTACCCAGTAGACAAGATACACAAAAATTCTCACTATCTTTATTGCATTCAAGAGGAAGTACAACATCAATGGATTTACAAATTTGAACTAAAGATTTGTGAGCAGGGTGCCCAAGACGCCTATGCCATAGGTTGTAGGTATTATCTTCTAAAGCATGTGCTTCAATAGAACAACTGTTGGAACTACAATTCAAAGAAGTGGAAGCGGTATCAAATGTGTATAACCCTCCTTTTTCTTGTCCTTGCAGCATCACAGCTCCCAATTCTTCATCACGAAAAAGGCACGTCGTTGCATGGAACTCAAAATATACAAGGTTATCTCTAGCAAACTTCGAGACAGAAAGAAGGTTCTTTGTTAAAGAGGGAACATGAAACAAATCTTTAACAAGCAAGCTACGGGCATCAGTATGTAACATAGAATGGCCAATCTTAGCAATGTTTAAATTGTTGCCATTACCCACTATCAACTTACCTGGGTCTGTATAATCTGAACCATGCATCACCTTTGCAGCATCAGTATGTAACACAGAATGGCCAATCTTAGCAATGTTTAAACTGTTGCCATTACCCATTATCAACTTACCTGGGCATGCATAATCTGAACCATGCATCACCTTTGCAACATAATGAGTTACATGGTGTGTTGCTCCAGAGTCAACCACCCAATCATCATTCCCAGTTGAGTCATTAGCATGACTATGATTATTCCCACAGCATGTGAAGCAGGAAGATGTGGACTCAAGAGAGGTGATGTGTGCACGAGCAGATTCTTCATGACCACTATTGGCAATGCCCCAGGGAAAGACTGATTGAACCTTTTCCAGCATCGTTCTGCAAAATGACCATTTTTGCCACAAATCTGGCATTGCAGCCTTGCACGACCCCTTCCTCGTCCACCAGATCGTCCTCCAAAGTATTGCGAACTGCTAGAATGTTGAGAACCACCTGTATTATAACCCTGAGTGTAGCGTGAGGGTTGAGTCCCAGATCTATCTTCTTGACCGCCACCAGACACATTTTTGTGTACATGGGAAACATTCGCGAGTAAAGGCATTTGTATCTGCTGATTAAATCCTTTTAGCTGCGCCTCAACATCAACTAGAACTGTCTTGACACCATCTAAAGAAAAGGGTTCTTTGCTGGTTGTGATAACTGCCATGAATGGTTGATACTCAGAGGGTAACCCATTCAATATTGTTGTAATTTGTTCAAGATCAGATACGGAGCTACCACACGCAGCCAACACATCGCACACTTCTTTGATCTTTGTGAGATACGTACGCATACTTTCCTCCCCTTTCCTGAACGCCCGGAGTTTGCAATGTAAACTCATAGCACTAGTTGTGGATTTGTTAGCAAAATACTGAAGAACAGTATTCCAGACTAGCACAGCTGATTCTGCACCCACAAATTGAGGTAATAGTTTTGCACTGATAGCAGACAACAACCAAGATGCCGAGGCACTATCTTGGGCAAGAAAGATCTCATACTCGTCATTTGGAACCATAGCACCATCTTCACCAAGAACTGTTTCTACTGGAGCTTTGACCTTCCCAATAAGAAGCTTCTCCAATCTGTGACTCCTAACCGTCAAGAAAACTTGTTGTTTCTGTAATCACTAATTTTGTCCGGGATAACCTTTTTTGTTTTGTTTTATTATAACGGGCTTATATGGGCTGTTGATTAATTTTTAACTATATAAATGTGTAAATGGTTGTCATTAAAACCCAAAAGCAAATTTTTTACTATTAGTATTATATCTATTGTTATTATCTATTTGGAAAAAAACTAAACATTACTAATATATTATGACATCTTCTTATCTATTTCATTATTAATATTATCTTATTATTACCATGTTTATCATTATTATTACTATATATCAATTGGTGTTATTATTATTATTATTATTATTTTACTATTATTATTACATTATACGATACTAATTAAACTGAATATATATGTATATATATACACGTGTGTGTATAAACGTGCACCTTGTGATTAAATAAAGCCCAATACACTCTTTATATAAAGCCCATGTTTGTCGTATAATGTCCATTTACATTAAAAGCCAAAAAAATATAACATATTACATAAGGCCCGATAAGAGCCCAACTAAATAACCCTAATTTTGAATTTGATATCCTAATCTTCTCGTGCAGCCCATCCTCCACCATCAGATCTAGAAAGATCTAACGGTCCATATTACACGAGAAGGAGACCCTTGGATGCCTGAGTGCCACACGCGCCAAACCAGACGACGGTTAGGCCCCCACACGCGCAATTGCTCTTCACCGCCTGGCCATTCGAATACAACCTACACCCAAATCGTGACCTTTGATCTCCACGGCGTTGACGGCCAAGATCGAGCCCCCCCAGCCACATCGGCTTGCGGCCTTCAGCGCCCTTGCTGATCCTCGGGTCCCCTCCTCTCTTGCATCACATGCACACAAACAACAAAAGAAAAAGGGATTATTAATCAACGATTTCAGCAATGCAACAATGAAATGTCATATTGACAGAGAGCACATGAATCCGGCCAAAAAATTAGAAGAACCAATAGCAGATTTTCTAGGGTTTTATTTTTCTAGAAAATACATGTAAAATTTGGCTATAAAGCCGAAACCAAACAATGTAACCAAGAAAAGGCATCATTTGGGAATTTCAGATAACAAGCAATACAAAAAATCCTTTAGAGGTATCATGTTTTTCTTTCTCAGCATTTCATCTCGAAGCATATAAAAATACAAAAAAAGGGTTAGGGCTTAGGTTTTACCTCTGTCGTTTCTCTGCCAGTGGGTCGGTTTTGCTTTACTCGCCGCCGATAAACACGAATCTGGTCTTCTCAGGACCGTATGTGGTGAGGTGTTGAAGAGGCAAGCCAAAAAACTCGTTTTTTGGATTTTTTTTTGCTTCGACATATTCAGAAAGGGGCTGTTGATTTTTTGAAACGGGTTTTTGTTTCGAAATCAAAGAAGTGAAGGGTTTTTTTAAAAAGGGGGGTTCGAGTTTTCCATCCGTCGAATAGCGACGACCGGCGCAGTGGCGTTTCAAGTGTCGAGAAGGCGAGAGGGAAAAGGGGGGATTTTAGGGTTGCAGAAAGAAAAAGGTGTCTCATTTGTTTTAATCCTGATTTTATAGAGTTTTAAAGATTTAAAATTTGTGTAATTCATTTTTAAGGACTTCAGTGTCCTTTTAATCCCGCGTTAAGCCATCTCGCGTTCTAAAACCACGCTTATGGTCCCTCAAGTTTGTTAAATGTTTTTAATTACATCCTTAATTTGATTTTAGATTAATTTTGAATGGTTAAATTACCTCTAGGGTCCCTAGAGTTGGTTTAGAGTTCAATTTTGGTCCCAATTCCAGTGTCTTGCCCTTTTAATCATGCATGTTTTAATTCTTTTAGCCTTATAATTTATGTTCTTTAATTTTCAGTCCTTAATTGCTGATGTTTAATGTACTCGTTTATATTTCTTGCTTTTCTATGTTGTGAATGATAATATACATTTGTATAATGTGTTGATTTCGATAAATATATTATGTCATGTTTTGTATTATATGGTGCAGGTTTCATAAATAATACTCCCTCCGTCCTATTTAAGGTGTCCATTGTTGACTTTTCACGCAGTTTTAGGAAGAAAAAGTTTGTGTAAGAGATGTGATGTAAAATAATTAAAAAGACAATTTTACCCTTGAAAAGTTGAATTTTGTTTTGTTGGAAAACTAAAAAGAGGATAGAAAGGGAAATGCACATTGTAAAAGTAGTTGATTTTTTTCAATGAGACATTTTAAGTGGGACAATTTTAAAACACAAAAGAGACATTTTAAGTGAGACGGAGGGAGTATATATGTGTGTGGTTTCATTATAGATATAATATTTGTTTAAATTTTTAATGTATGTTTGATGTATGGTCTTTTATAAGGTACATAATGTGGTTTTGATATATATTATATATTTTACACATTTACATAATATATGGTTTTTACATAACATAAGATTTATATATAACGTGTAGTTTTAATATAATATAATATAAGTTGCTTCATATAATATAGTTTTTTTTTAAATGCATACTTTAATATATGTTGTTTTAATGTGATGTTTATATGTGACATGCACTTATATTTATCATCCACGGGACCACTTATATATTGGCATGATAATTAACCTAAAAATATACAAAAGAGGGGTATCTATTAACCTTGGTATTTGTGTCAAAATAGTCCGAGCTTAAAGGATGTGGACCGAATATTTGGGTTAATTCTCACCGTCTCTAGGTAAGCAATAATTAAAAAATGGAAACATCATGTCATCATTTCTAAATGTTTGCATCATGCATAAAGGTGACGTACGTGATCCGAACCCTAAACTAACACGGTAGTCAGACTTATATGATGTCGGTTTAGTCTATGGTCCAGTGTATCGTCATCCTTTTTAACTAAATGCTCAATTAATTCTAAACCCACAATTTGATAAAGCCCGTACTATTTAAGTTAAATTTTCACTTAAGAACATCTAATTAAATTCACTTTAGATTTTAAGTAATTTCTATCGATTAAAGGCAACAAGTAATTTGGTACCGATTTCCGGGCGTGATGGGGGTGCTAACCCTTCCCCACACGTAACCAACTCTCAAACCTTTTTAAAATCAAATCTCTGGGTTTTGTGGTGTTCGGCCTACCTTAGTGGCCGGTGGCGACTCCAAATTTTTACCGTTTTCCAAAACAAGAATTTTTAGAACAAAAATCCCCTTTTAACAAATCTCTTTCAAAAAGTGGGACGCCTAAAAGGTTTTTCGAAAAAAGGTCATTACAGTTTGGCGACTCCGCTGGGGACAAAATTTTGTTTTTCAAAACAAAAAAGAGAGTTAAGCTATTAAAACACTTGTTGCCTTTAATCGATAGAAACTATTTGAAGTTTAAAGTAAATTTAACGAGATTTTCCTTCATTGAAAATATAACTTAAGTTGTATGGGCTTTTGAAAATTCGTGGCATTCGAATTAATTCTTCATTTAATTTCTAAGGAGTCACCGACATGTGTTGCATCATGATCATTAAGCTTTATACCCGAGCTTCGTCCCTTAAGTGGGAGTGAAACGCCAATACCCACGTGAGTATCCCTCAACGGGTCGGTAATTCGCTTCCAGAATCCACACCTTTGACATGTGAGCAGCCCTCCACGTCATTAGGTCGTGCCTTCCCTCGAACTGAAACCAATTCCCAAGCTTGTAATGGGCCAGAATTGGGGTTCTTATTGCCTTAGTAGGTGATGAGATAGGTTCGGGTACCCTTGTTAGAACCAAACTCACGTGTGAAAATATAAAAATCCCCCCCCCCGATAGAACCATTCGGATAACCGTAGAGTTTAGAGTGGCTAGGGTCATCTTGATTAATTGCTTGCTTTCTTTTTATTTTGCTTATGCTTAATTTACCTTGCCTTATAATTTATGTTTATCGTGTAACTAACGCATTTTCTTTCCTTGTCCTTTCCTCTTTATTTTGCATATTTCATCATGACATAAAGAGCACCTTGAGTTGGAAATATTCTGAAATTAAAGGCGAGATTAATGGGGGACATAGTCAGGAGTAATGATGAGAAGAATTTGGAGGTGCAAGTATGGTCTGAAGGAGAGCAACAGCATGAGGGAGATAGTATTTCAGCCGGGTTCAGATCAGAAATGGCAAATGAGAACTTCATGAATACGAATTTTAATGATGTGTCCGAATTGAAGCATGTTTGGAGTTGTTGGGACTTCGAGGCAAGGAATGCATTCAAAAGCGAATATGGTGACATTGCATATCTGTTAAATGTTCTGGTCGATCAATCACTACTTCAGGCTTTGGTAGGTTTTTGGAACCTGGCTTATAGTTGTTTCCCGATTGGCAACTTGGTTTTAACTACAATAGTTGTGGAGTGCCAACCTCTTGCAAGAAGGTCAATAGAACCATAACAAACAAGAATAAAGCCTTCCAAGGCAAGATTAAAAGTTTTCTTGGGCACTTTGCCATCTTGAGTTGACAATTTAGAACAAGAAAGAATATTCTGAATGGTAAGTAATTCTGATTTTAGCTTCAGCATACTTCTAGGATCAAGTTTGATAAGACCTTTTCCGAAGAGCAAGTTAGGTGTACCCAAATACCTAAATTGGAGTACTTACAATTCGCCGCCTACACTACTTGGGGGGAAGGCCAGGAATGGGCACATTTGATAACTTAGATGCAAAGGATCGCCTGAGGTTACATTTCCTAGCGAAAGGTCCTGCCAAGCTTCCAAGAAAGAAGAAGGGATTGTTTGGATGCTACCTTAAAGACCGCATATGTGGTGGGTTTCCTTTGGTCATTGTAACAAACCAATGTTCCCATTAATGCAAGTCGTTTAACGAGGATATTTGCCGAACTCAGTGTTGCTATTTGCATTCATAATAGCATTATTTTGTGACAAGTTTAATTTTGTTTTCTTGCTCAATTCTCTTTGTGCATATTAATAGCACCTTTGCACATGAAATGTTGATTCGAGAACAGTTCAAAAATTAAGACTTTCATAACGGGAAAAAGAATCTGTAACGACAAAAAAAAGAATCTCAAAGCCTATGATTGATCATAAGATAAACAAAGGCAAACCCATCCATCGGCAAAGAAGGAACTCGAGTTTCAATTATGTCTTGTATGGAAGTTACTTTTCTTTTCCCGTTGTAACGAGACCCGATCTTCGTTATAAAAGTTATTAAATGAAGATGTTCGTTGAATTAGTGCACATTTGCACTTGATTATACCTTTTGATTGATTACATCTAATCATGTGTTTTCGATGTACATACGACACATTCATTCGTTCATAAAACGAATAAAATTAATGTCCATCAAATCAATGCATCTTCGCATTCAATTGTACATGTTTGTTTGATTACCTTTAATCATCTATCCTTATTGTGCATACAACACTTTTTGCATTATTCCTTGTATACTTGTCTTTAAATTATCTCATTTTCATACGTATGATACATTGCATACATTAATCAATCATTGAACTAATTACGAGAAATATCATGGCAGAAAGTGAAAGTTTAATCTGTAATCATTCCACATTCATACGTTACCCGTTTGTAAACTCGAGAAATGGAAGAGAGATTGGCCAAGGTAGAGAAGGGGCAGAAGGACCTCAAAACTCGTTTGGATGAGGTCAGTAAGAATATCAACGATCAGATCGCATAGTCGCAAGCTTCTATTATTGCTTAGATGACTGACATGTTATTAAAGATGAAAAGCGAAGAAGGAGCTTCTTTAGATAGCTCAAACATCAAAAGACACAAGGGTACTGCATCCCATGTGAATGATCAACCAGAAATGCCAAACCCCAAAAAAAGAGTCTATGCGGGAGTTTCTGCCAACCTCGCTATTGGAACGCATGTTGGCCACCACGGGGGAACCTCAATGAATCAATTCCTTGACTTAGGGGTAGGATTTGAGGATGAAGTGAAGATGATTAAGGCTGAGATGGAAGAGAAGCATGAGGAGAGGTTCCGCTCATTTGAAGAAAGATTCAAGACCTTACAAGGGACGGATGAGCAATGGAATGATGCCATGGATTTGAGCCTTGAAACGAATTTAGCCCTTCCGCCGAAATTCAAAGTTCCCGATTTTGAGAAATACGACGGAACTACTTGCCCCTTAACGCACATTACTATGTATTTCCGGAGGATGGCAGCTTTTATAAAAGATGAGAAGCTACTTATTCATTGCTTTCAAGACAGTTTAACTGGTTCCGTAACCCGTTGGTATACTCAACTTATTCGAGTCGACATCAAGTCATGGAGAGATCTTTCAAAAGCATTTGTGGTCAGTACAAGCATGTAACTGATATGATTCCAAATTGGCTCATGCTACAAGGTTTGGAACAAAAGCACAATGAGAGTTTCCGTGAGTATACCCAACGTTGGGGAGACGTGCCAGCTCAGGTGCAGCCCCCACTTCCAGAAGGTGAAATCATTCCTATGTTTGTGGACACTTTAAAAGGAGTCTTGTATGATCGCTTGATTAGCAATCCCGCCAATAGCTTTGCAGACATGGTCATGACGGGAGAACGTATTGAGGATGCTATTAAGAAAGGGAAGATAGTGGATCCCTATAGCACAACCGCCCACAAGAGGCATGAGTCCCAAGTTCATATGGTGGGTTCTCGTCCAATCAACCAGTCTCATGGTGGCTACCATAACCAAGCATCATGGTCTACAAAGCCTCCAAGGGTCCTTCACCCAGTTCCTATGTCGTACACCGATTTGCTCCCAGTGCCTATTGAGAAGAAGCTTCTGACCCCAGTTCAGTCCAAACCAAAGGATCCTCCCTATCCTGAAGGATATGATGTTAGTGTCATATGTGACTACCATGTGGGAAGCACAGGCCATACCACGGAGAATTGTAGGGCACTAAAAAACAAAGTTCAGGGACTGATCGAGAACGGTCTATTGAAGTTTTGAAAAGAAAGAATGATTAGCGTGACTTTTGGGGAGGTGTTGTTTCTCGGGTTTTTAGGAGCTCGTACGTTCAAGTTTCCTTTCATGTTGCATTTTATCTTGAAGTAATGCATAGAACAAATATTGCTATCATTTGCCCGAAGATAGCAATGACCTTTTTTATGGGCACTTGTTATGTTTGCAAATTTTCTTTCTAATGAAAATGCATTTTTGCTTAACATACAATGACCATAAAATCATATATATGTATATCCTTCTTTACCTCCGTAGGTCCTTGAATATCACATGCATGATGTGGCATTGATTCTAATGAACGAGATCGATCGAATGTTGTGATAACGATGAAGTGTGATTTCTCGTTCCGTCCGCTCTGGTCGGTAGAACGAGAGAAGCAAGATTACTATTCCTTCAATGATGTTCGATGATAAGAAAATCTCCTAAGAAAGCCCAAATAGAGTTGCTTGAATGTGCCTAAAAAGAGAAGAAGAAGAAGAAGAAGAAGAAGAAGAAGAAGAAGAAAATGAAAAAAGAAAAGAGAAAAGAGAAAAAATAGACTATTTCAAAATAAAATATTTTTAACTTCATAGCCTGGTAATACGCATAAACAAAAGGCACTCCAATTTCCGAAACCTGGTAATAGGAATTTTCGGATATGAGTGTGGAATTTTAGGGGCACTCCGTTGAAGTTCGAAACTCTTTGCTTCATGAGTGATGGTAATATTTCCAAAATCGTGACCATGCCGAGTAACTCGAGGTATCGTTGTATACTCCATCTTTATTCTCGAGCCAAAGGACTGTGACGAGTTCAATTCCCCTAAGAAAAAGAAATGAACGAACAAATTGAATAAGTCCCGGAGAGGAATCCTTGAGGACACTGACACAGAATCAATGGTAATCATAAGTATACATGCTCCATGGGCTAAACAAAAGTTGAAAGTTTAACCATACATATGAGTGGAGAAACACAGAATGCTTGAAGTGATCATCGAAAAGTTGAATCTAAGAAGATCTTGCATTTGATATCCGGAGAATCCTATTATGTTTTTCTTTTAATTAGAATTTTGGCTTCAAGGTTCTGTATATTAATCTGAAAATCCATTCTTCATTAGAATGACGACTAGAAAATTGACATATTTTAAACAAAGAAATTTCCTTGTATTACGTCAAAGATAAATGCATCGCCGTCAGTGAGGCCCAAAATTGAGGGGCACTACATGGTGTGGGATGGTGAAGGAACCATTGAAGTTAATTTGTCGTGAAGGGACATCACTGTCCGCGAACTAACGGGGACTTTTGCATATAGGATTTCGAATCGGAATAGATGGGAGATGACATACGGCTTGAAAGTACTTGGTTAATGATTCTGATTACGACTAAGGTCATTGGACTTGGGGAATGAGAAACACAAGTTGAAGGCAAACTTTGTCAGGACATGTGACAGATGAGTGGTTGTAGTCTAAAGATGATAGCCACCGACCCTAGAAAACGAAGACAACTAAATTCGTGCATCTTTGCATTCTCATGAACACACATCTTTGCATCATGAAATATGCTCATGCATCATATTTAGTCAAATATCCCTAGGATTAGAAGCATGCTAACTCATAGCATCAAAGCATTTTTATTGTTTTAACAGATTTAGTATAATGCAAAGGATTTTGACTAAAAACTCCTCGAGGATGAGTCCTTAACAAGAAGAACTCAGCTAACGAAGATTCGAAGAAGTTTCCAAGGAAGAGGACTCGCTTAGCCTAGGAGAAGGAAAAGTTCGCTAGAAAGAAAGAAAGAGAACAAAGAGAAAAAGAGAAAAGGGGAGAGAGAAAAAAGAAGAGAACGAGAGGAAAGAAAAGAGAGAAAGAGAAAAAAAAGCAAAAGGAAGAGAGATGAAAAAGGAAGAGAGAAAAAGAAAATAAAAGAAAGAAAAGAGAGAGAGAGAGAGAGAGAGAGAAAAGAAAGAAAAAAATAAAAAGAAGAAGAGGAAAGAAAGGGAAAAGTAGGGAAAGAGAAGAAGAAAAAGAAGGGAAGGGAAAGGAAAGGGAAAAGAAAAAGGAAAAAAGAAAAGAAAAGAAGAATAGGAAAGAAAGGAAAAAGAAGGAAAAGAGAAAGGAGAAGAAAAAAAGAAAATGAATCTCTAAAGTGAAAACTTGTAAAGACGCTTTAGAGCAAGAGGTTAAGGAACTCAGGAAAAAGATGGAGCATAAAGGGTGGACCCGAGGTGAGAGAGGAGGCGCCGCCATTGCAAAAAAAGAAGAAGAGGAAAGCAAGAAAGGATTTAAGAGCGAAGGAGGCAGATACTCAAAGCTCAAAGATTTTAGGCGAAGGATTTCAGACTCGCCACATCAGAATTTTAGAGCAAATGAGGCAGATACTCGTAGCACAAGACTTCGGGCGAAGGATTTCATACTCGCCACATTAGATTTCTCGAGCAAGAGAGTCAGATACTCATAGCTCAAGGTGAAGAATTTCAAATTCACCATAATCAGGACTTCCGAGCAAAAGAGACAGATACTCATAGCTCAAGGCGAAGAATTTCAAATTCGCCACGTCAAGTTTAAAGAGGGGAGGAGGCAGATACCCAAAGATTAAGGACTTCAGGCGAAGGATTTCGAACTCGCCGCATCAGGATTTAAGAGCAAAAGAACTCAAGGGTTTTCAAGCAGGAAAACCGGAAGACCTATTCAATTTGTTTTTTCCGTTTCGGGAAAGCAAGTTGTTTGGGTTTGTTCTCTGCCGCTTCAGAGAAATGAATTAATTGTTACATGTTCTGTCCCTTGCCGTTTCGGAAGGACATGCCAACGCTACCCACTTTGTTTCTGCCGCTTCGGAGGAGCAAATCACCCAAACAGGGAAGTTGGACAAAATTAGTGTTTATGGTTTTTGCTTTATTCTTGTTTAGGATAACCTTTTTTGTCTGGGATAAGCAAAGAGGGGCAACTATAATCACTAATTTTGTCTGGAATAACCTTTTTTGTTTTGTTTTATTATAACGGGCTTATATGGGCTGTTGTTTGATTTTTAACTATATAAATGTGTAAATGGACGTCATTAAAACCCAAAAGCAAAAAAAATTACTATTAGTATTATATATATTGTTATTATCTATTTGGAAAAAAACCTAAACATTACTAATATATTATGACATTTTCTTATCTATTTCAATATTAATATTATCTTATTATTATTATCATGTTTATCATTATTATTACTATATATCAATTGGTGTTATTATATTATTATTATATTACTATTATTATTACATTATACGAAACTAATTAAACTGAATATATATATATATATACGTGTGTGTATAAACGCGCACCATGTGATTAAATAAAGCCCAATACACTCTTTATATAAAGCCCAGGTTTATCTTATAATGTCTATTTACATTAAAAGCCAAAAAATATATAACATATTACATAAGGCTCGATAGGAGCCCAACTAAATAACCCTAATTTTGAACCTGATATCCTAATCATCTCGCGCAGCCGATCCTCCACCATCAGATCTGGCAAGATCTGACGGTCTATATTACACGAGAAGGAGACCCTTGGATGCCCGACGCGCCGCACGCGCCAAACCAGACGACGTTTCGGCCCCCACACGCGCAATTGCTCTTCACCGTCTGGCCATTTGAATACAACCCACGCCCAAATCATGACCTTTGAAATCCACGGCGTTGACGGCCAAGATCGAGCCCCCCAGCCACCTCAGCTTGCGGCCACCAGCGCCCTTGCTGATCCTCTGGTCCCCTCCTCTCTCGCATCGAATGCGCACATACAACAAAAGAAAAAGGTATTATCAATCAACGATTTCAACAATGCAACAACGAAATGTCAGATTGATAGAGAGCGCATGAATCCGGCCAAAAAATTAGAAGAACCAATAGCATATTTTCTAGGGTTTTATTTTTCTAGAAAATACATGTAAAATTAGGCTATAAAGCCGAAACCAAACAATGTAACCAAGAAAATGCATCATTGGGGAATTTCAGAGAACATGCAATACAACAAAAAAATCCTTCTGATGTATCATGTTTTTATTTCTCAGCATTTCATCTCGAAGCATATAAAAATACAAAAAAAGGGTTTGGGCTTCAGTTTTACCTCTGTTGTTTCTTCTGCCAGTGGGTCGGTTTTTCTTTACTCGCTGTCGATAAACACGAATTCGGTCTTCTCAGGACTGTATGTGGTGAGGTGGTGAAGAGGCAAGCCAAAAAAACGAGTTTTTTGGATTCTTTTTTTTTTGCTTCGACATTTTCAAAAAGGGGTTGTTGATTTTTTTTGAAACGGATTTTTGTTTCGAAATCAAAGAAGTGAAGGGTTTTTTTTTAAAAATGGGGGTTTGAGTTTGCCGGCTGTCGAATAGCGACGATTGTCGCAGCGGCGTTTCAGTTGTCGAGAAGACAAGATAGAAAAGGGGGGATTTTAGGGTTGCAGAAAGAAAAATGGGTCTCATTTGTTTTAGTCCCGATTTTATAGAGTTTCAAAGATTTAAAATTGGTGTAATTCGTTTTTAAGGACCTTCGTGTCCTTTTAATCCTGCGTTAAGCCATCCCGCGTTCAAAAACCACGCTCATGGTCCCTCAAGTTTGTTAAATGTTTTTAATTACGTCCTTAATTTGATTTTAGATGAATTTTGAATGGTTAAATTACCTCCAGGGTCCCTAGAGTTAGTTTAGAGTTCAATTTTGGTCCCAATTAATTCTAAAGCCACAATTTGATGAATCCCGTACTATTTAAGTTAAATTTTCACTTAAGAACATCTAATTAAATTCACTATAGATTTTAAGTAATTTCTATCGATTAAAGGCAACAAGTAATTTGGTACCGATTTTCGAGCGTGATGTGGGTGCTAACCCTTCCCCACACGTAATCAACTCTCGAACACTTTTTAAATTGAATCTCTAGTTTTTGTTGTGTCCGGCCTACCTTAGTTGCCGGTGGCGACTCCAAATTTTTACTGTTTTCCAAAACACTAATTTTTAAAATAAAAATTTCCTTTTAACAAATCTCTTTCAAAAAGAGGGATGCCTAAAAGGTTTTTCGGAAAAAAAGGTCGTTACAGTTTCCAAAGGAGAAAAATCATTTAATCAAGAACAATGTTGATACGTTTGTTGGTAAACATATTGCCGCCGGAGGATGAGGCGAACACATCACTAGTATCGTTGTCAGGCATTGAAACCACGAACAACTCGAGCAAAAGAAACCGAGGAAGAAAATTGATCTTAAGAAGAGATGCAGATTTAAGAAAGGCTAGCGGAAGAAAGAATGAAAAAGTCTCCAAGATCTTATGGCGAATGATACCATAATAGGAAATCTGAAACTTGTAGAGAACTTTTATTTACTTTTGCTTGATTGTACAAGGATACTGAGGTGCTTTTATATACAGATTCAGCACCCCTTGGCTTCCATGCAAACCATCCCAACTGCATCCTAACAACCTCTAACATATTCACCTCTAACATATTCAGCTCAGCTAGGGTTTTAGGGTTTTACATAACAACAATAATTTGCTTAAGTTCTACTATACTCAATAAGTTTTTATACAGGGTGTGTAAAACTAATTTTACACAACCATGCATATTTATACTATAAAATTCAAATCTTAAATTTCTAACTCTAACTCTAAAAATTTAAACCCTAAAAACTAAGTCTTATACTATAAATTTTAAACGCTTACCTTAAATTATAAACCCTATAACCTAAACCCCTAAATTTTAAACTCTAACCCCAAAACTATTAAATCTGATGTAATAACAGCTGAGTTAAAATATAATGTTATACATTGATATTGGCGTTTGGTTCACGGAAAAGATTATTACCAAGGGTAATAATCTTTTCCGAAATCTTATTCTCATGTTTGGTTTGTCCTCATTCCCACCAACCCGGAAAAGATTATTACCAACAGTGGCGTTTTTTTGTTAATATTCCGGGAATGTGATTCCTACCCTTCCCTTAGGTATTTGTCAATTCCTGCCACTTTGGACAAAATTACCCTTAAAATAATGAGTTTTCTTAATTTGGATCCTTTGTAGAACATTTAAATGGTATAAATTTATTAAATAATTTTATTTCATATTAGTTTAATATTTAAATGGTTTTACACATATTTAAAAAATACTTTAGTATTTAAATAAAATAAAAAAACATGGATGTGAAAAATTTCGATAAAATGTCTAAATATTCTATAAATTTTCTATAAAATTTTGGTAAGACATAAAATAGACACATAGCATATTACAATTAGAACCTTTGAGTTTATTGGTTTTATATTCTATTTTCGTTGAAATCCTCGTAATTTATTGTTTCATGATACGATCATCACCTCCTATTTATCATTTTTTCTTGACTTTATAAAAATTTATTATTCATTTTATTATTTCAATCGTGCTTTAATATTTGGGGAGTATATTTATTTAAAAATTATTATATATTAGTTTAATATTTAAACGTTGTTACCCATTCAATATTTATTTATTTGAATTTAGTTATAAGAGTTTTAATATTAAGAAAAATATATATTTTATATTGTTTATACTAATTATTTATATTAGTAATATGTTAAGTATAATTTTATGAATCTTCAAGCAAATATTTTTAAATTAATATTGAAAGTTTAATTTGTTAAAAAAATACATTACACAGACAATATAGTAAAGTTTACTTCTAAGTAACCTTATATTATCTCAACCAAACAATGTAATCTTACATTCCTACCAAATAAATCAAACAAGGTAATTTAACGTTCCGAGTAATATCTCGGGTAATGTTACATTTCAGGAATCCTATTCCCAAGATTAATTTTATATTCTATGAACCAAACGCACTTTAAAAACAATGACCTATTATATCGTTTTTAAAATTATTAAATCTGAATAAAAAACAACAATATTCAAAATTCAACTATATATTTGATACAAAAACAATGAACCATTGAAAGAGTGAAGGATGTTTGTCTGCTGTTGGAACATCAATTATTTTTACCTTAAAAACGTACGCACTAAATACTAGAAAACAAAGTAGTTATGTTGTGTGCGATGGGTGCATGTTTCAGAACTAAAAAGATTTAGGGTGTGTTTGGCAGAGTTTTTTACTAATTTTTGGTAAAATTTTACTGAACAAGCTGCTTTTGGCGCCTTTATATTTTGTTTTTTCGCCGATTTTATTCTCAACTGTTATGTTTGAAGAAGTCAGAAATTTCAGATTCTCCTCAAACACGAATTTTTAACCCAACTCAGGGTTTAAGCATCGACATCGAATGGAGCCTTAATGATACTATTACCAACTACCAAAATGACAATTATAGTGGCAATTTTTTAAAATAATTTATAAATTTTATATTTTACCAAGATAATATTTGTGTTCAATTTTAGTTCTAAATACTTTTACACATACCAACATAATAAATTGTTTGAACACAAATCACTGAAATAAAACACGTCTTTTACCATTAAAATATGGGCGGGGCTTAGGCCAGGCCCAAGGAGACCTTGGCCCCTCCAAGATTTAAAATTTTCATAATTCGTGTTTTTTTTTTCTTTTTTTTGAAAATTTTAGTTTGGTACTCTCAAACTTTTAGAAATTGATATTAAAATTTTGTTTTTTAATATTATTAATTAAATTCTCTAAAATACTATTTTGGTCCTTTAATATTTTGGTTTAATGACAATTTAAGTTATTATAAATTTAAATATTAGATAAATTAAGCATTGTCCCTAATTTTTTAGTTTAAATACTTAATAAATTATTATATTTTTAAAATTAAGTAACTTGGCCCCTCCTTACATTAGATTACGACTATATCACTACATTAAAACCACTCTTTAAATTCTTAATTAAACTTTTTCAGGAAAAAAAACCCTACAAGAAAATTAACCACTTAATTAATTTAGTATAAATTTTAGAACTTCATTTGATAAGTGAATAAAATTAGGGTTAGTACAACTAGTATTTAACATGTCCTAAATCCTAAAACTTTCTTTGATAAGTGAATAAAATTAGGGTTAGTACATCTATTTAACTCTGTTCGAATTTTTTTTTCAAAAAATTATTGATAAAATGAGAAGATTAGAGGTGCTAATTGAGTTGAGCAGTTCGCAAGTAACTTGAGCTCGACTCGATCAAAACTCGTCAATGCTCGAGTCGAACTTGAGTTTGACTCGATTAAAACTCGATTCGATAAGATCGCGAGCAGCTTGTTAATTTATTTTATATTTTTTTATGATTTTTTGGTGGTTACCTTAAAAAATTTATCTTTTGAGAAACTTGAATGCTTGTTGAAAACTTTAGAAAATTTTTAGTGGCTTACTAAGTAATTTACACAAAATATTTGGGGTTCAAATTTCCAAAACTTTATGTATTTACCAAGCTTAACGAGCAACGAGTTGAATCGAGTCAAGCAATATTTTTTTAATAAGCACGAGTCAAATAAAATTTATCAAATTTATTAAGTATCGAGTTGAATCGAGTACGAATTAAATAATTTTCAAACCGAATTGAGTAAAAATGAACTCACAGTCGACTCGCTCAACAAGCACCCTAAAAAAGATACATGCATGGAATATTAATAACATAACATGCTATTAACCATGCCGTGCGGATGCTTGTTGATACGAGATGGCAGTCGGATTGGTCAATTATCATCGAGTCGGATTCAATGATTGCAATATCTTGGGTGCTTCACAAAGAGAGGAGGCCGTGGCGTTATTGGTACCTTTTTGGCGAGATTGACAAAGCGTGCCTGAAGCTGCGATGTGTGTGCTTTGACCATGTATTTCGCGAGGCGAAGCCGGTGCCTTGGCGAAAGGGGGTGTAGATAGAGTTTCGTGGTTTCATGTCATAGCCGAGCCTTGTATGGCTTCCTGACTGCGTTTGGTATTGGTGTTGGATGTTTTTTGCGTCTATCATGATGCACTCTTTTTCCTCTAATTTAAGATAAAGAGATTTTTTTTAAGGAGGCATATGGTAGGTTGTATGATTTTGTAATTGAATAAATCATACTTCCATTGATAAAAAAAAATGAGAATCGATCTTACTTTATTAAATCAATGAAACAACAAATTATTCAAAATTAAAATGAACAACACCTGTCAGTAATGGTGGATAAGATTATTTCTGGATGCTTTATGAGATTTGATTGTTTCCTGGGAAACAAACAAAACTTTGTGTTATCAATCTGCAGCAAGGGAAATCAACAATATTCAATGAATTGCTCAATCAAAAGACAAAACAGAAGAACAAGACATGTTCAAAAGAAGAACAAGAAGAAATTATATGCATGCGATTAAGCAAATTAATTGATCATCATTGCAACATTATGATGATATATAGCATGTGATTAACATCATCGATGTTTCATTAATAATATTAATCACTGTTAACCATTGTCTTATTATTATTATTATTATTATTATTATTATTATTATTATTATTATTATTATTATTATTATTATTATATAGGATTAATATCCTATACAATGGTGGTGGAAACTGAATTTTTTTACAAACATCTTAGTTTTAGGGTATAGGGAGTTAGTTTAGGGTATAGGATTTAGGGGTTTAAAATTTAGGGATAGTTGTTTCAATTTAAGATTTAGGGTTATAATTTAGGGTTTATAGGTTAGGGTTTAGTTTTTAGGGTAATATAGTGAGGATTTAGGTTGTAACCTATGAACCCTAAATTATAACCCTAAACCTTAAATTGAAACAACTATCCCTAAATTCTAACCACTTACACCTAAACCCCTAAACCCTATACCCCAAACTAACTCCCTATACCTTAAAACTAAGGCACATGTGGAAACTTAGTTTAAAGCACGTTGAATTCCACTAGATGACTTATTTTATTCTTTTAAGCAATTAGTTGAGTTATTTGGATCGTACGCTTTAAATTTATGACTTCATTTTAATTTGATTCTCAAACTTTTAATTTTAAACGTGCTAATTTCATTCTCAAATTATGAGTCTCATTTTAACTCAATTTTTAAACTTTTAATTTTTGAATGTTTTAATTTCATTCCTGAATTATGAGTATACGTTAATGATATACCCATGATAATAAAATCGTTATAGAAATCATTAGTTGCCATGTAAAATTGATGTATATTATATAATCACATGACGTGACGTAAACGATAATTTGATAATGAAATTAGAACGTTTAGTGAACCAATTTAAAATGAAAGTCATAGTTTGAAAATAAAACTAGAACATTCAAAAGTTTAACGATCAATTTAGAATGAAATTCGTAATTCAGAAACGAAATTAAAATATTTAAAATTTTATGGACCAATTTGAAACGAGGATTATAATTTAGAGATGTACGATGCAATTATCTTAGATTATTCTGAAAATTTGAATGGCGGGACAAATCTTTCTTGCTGGAACTCATGGACAGTGCCGACAATAAAAGAAAACGAGATGGAAAATACAAGAGAGGCTTGCTCTTCTTGTCCGAACAGAAACTACAATACCAGCAAAGATTATTCTCAAGAACTCCGACAAGAATCCTACAGTCTGTACTTTTTTATGTAAACGGGCACAGAAAAGAATCAGACGAATTCTATTCTTGTTTTAATACCCTTCGAATTCTCTTCATTCCTCAACTGCCGTAGGAACCGATTCAGCCTGAAACAAATTACAAACTGCAAGGGCTCGAGATGAAGAACCCAGAAAGTAGCCGTTAGAATTTATAATTCTGTTATGCGTTGTCGTTTTGGTTAAGTGTCTGTAATGGGTTTAATGAGACGGTGCGTTTAGAGTCTAATAATATTGAGTTCGAACGATGTCGTTTTGGGTGGTAGGGTTTAAAGGCTTGTTAGCAAGCTGTCATCCCTATCTTTTGGCCGTTGTGATGTTGTTGGATCTCTGAGGAGATTTCTCTGTCTATCATCTTTTCTGTTTTCCTTTTGTTTCATTTCAATCTGAAATCTTTGAACTTTCGATTACCAGTGTTACAAGGGTATCAGAGCTACAACGATCCTCAGTATGATGGAGACGAGGCAACAACTGAGTCAGGCGGCCACTTGGCAGTCGGAATCGGAGCGGTTGCAGACTGAAATTTCCAAGCTCGATGAGAAGCTGGAGACGAGATTGGCAGAGTTTAAAGTCCAGCTGATGGTCGATTTCAAGAAACTTTTGGATGATTCGATTGGGCGAGTGATAAGCACGGCGAATACAACTTCGACTACTCCGGGCACGTCGGGGATGGGTCCGACTGTTTCAAACCCAGACAATGTAGATCTGTCGGGAGCTGCTGTGAACAACACGAGACCAGAGGTGACTGTTCTGGCTACAGATGGCCCTAAGGAACAACACGATGACCAGGGCTACACTGGCAATGTGGCCTATAAGCTGTTGTGCCCCGGGTTCGATGGGTCAGACTTCAAGGGTTGGCTTGCAAAGGTGGAACAATACTTCGAGGCGGAGCGCATACCTGAGAATGCTAAAGTACGACTGGTGATGCTTCACTTGGAGGGGAAAGCGTTGCAGTGGCACCACTTCGCAACCAAAAACAATTCGAAGCTGAATCTTCTTTCATGGAGTCAGTACCTAACACGGATGAAGGAAAGGTTTGCCCCTGGAGGTTTTGAAGATCCATTCTCAGATCTGGTGGGATTATGGCAGACAGATTCTGTGGAGAAGTACTACGAGGACTTCATTGACTTGCTGAACCAGGTAAATCTCCCCGATGAGTATGTTCTGAGTCTATTTAAAGCACACCTGAGATTAGAGATTAGTCAATATGTGCAATTGCTGCATCCTGCATCGTTGTCTGAAGCGTTTCAAATGGTAAAGCACCTAGAGAGTATGTTCTTCCCTGGATCCAAAAGGCCTTATTCAAATTTCAGTAGAACTGCTGTGCCATCTGCTATTTCAATTCCCCCTAGGCCTGCATTAGTGGGATTTAAGGGTTCTGCGAGTGGAATTAATTCATCTTCCCCTTCGATAGCCTCTAGGAATACTACCCCTAAAGTAATGAGTCCAATTCACCCTAAAGGACCTGGTAACAACAGTGCTAGAGGAACGGGGAAAGCTTTATCTGCTGCTGAGGTAGAGGAAAGACGCAGGAAGGGCTTGTGTTTCTGGTGTGCTGCTAAGTACTCACCAGGGCATAAATGCCAAAAATCCCAAATGTATCAGATCCTGGTGGAAGGAATTGAGGAGGAAGGTGACCAGGAAGAATTTTTAGACTGTGAGGATCATGGAGATTTGAACAACATGGAGGGACCTGGATCAGAACCACCTGTGTTGTCTCTGCAAGCTATGTGGGGCACTGATCAATGGGAAACAATGAAGCTAAGGATTAGAGTGGGTCACATGGACTGCATTGCTTTGTTAGATTCAGGCAGCACTCACAATTTCATCAGTTTAGCTGTGGTAAAGAAATTGGGGCTACTAGTGGACAAAAGGAAACAACTGAAGGATACAATGGCAGATGGCAACTCTATGGGCACTGTGGGAGAATGCTTGAATGTGCAATGGGAGACACAAGGCCATACTTTCCAGTCAGATTTTTTGGTGCTCACCCTAAGGAATTGTGATGTGGTGTTAGGAGTGCAGTGGTTCTCTCAATTAGGAGCAATCAACTGGGATTTTGCAGATTTGAAAATGGAATTCTTGTTGAATGGAGAAACTGTGAAACTGAAGGGGTGCAAGTCAGAATCATTTCAGTGGACTGAGGCTAAGGTGTGTGCTAAGTTGATGAGAAGCACAAACAATCCCTGTAATGTTTCAATGATGGCTCTCAATGTTCAGTTGGGCATGAAAGGGGAGATTAAGAATGGTAATCAGGGGATGCAAGCACTGTTGAGAAAGTATGAAGATGTTTTTGCAGAACCTAAGGCTCTACCACCTGAGAGAGCTCAAGACTATAGAATTCCATTGATTGATGAGGATGTTGTAATCAAGGTGAAGCCTTATAGATACCCCAGCATTCAGAAAGATGTGATTGAAAAGATGGTGGTTGAGATGTTACAAACAGGGGTTATAAGGGATAGTACAAGTGCATTTTCTTCCCCAATTGTGATGGTGAGGAAGAAGGATGACTCCTGGAGGATGTGCATTGACTATAGGAGGCTGAACCAGATCACCATTAAAGATAAATTCCCAATGCCAGTTATTGAAGAGCTTTTGGATGAGTTGGGAAGGGCCAGGGTGTTTTCTAAATTGGATCTGAGGTCAGGTTACCATCAGATAAGGATGTGGGGTCCTGACAACCACAAAACAGCATTTAGGACTCATGAAGGACACTATGAGTTCTTAGTGATGCCATTTGGGCTCACTAATGCCCCTGCAACCTTCCAGGGGCTCATGAACAAGGTTTTTAAGGGGCTACTCAGGAAATCAGTATTGGTCTTCTTCGATGACATACTGGTCTACTCAGAGAACTGGCAGTCTCATCTGAAAGATATAGAGAGTGTTTTGAAGATCTTGAGAGAACAGAAGTTGTTTGCAAAACAGAGCAAATGTTGTTTTGGGGCAACTGAAATGGACTACCTGGGGTATGATATCTCTGATGGGGTGATTTCCATGGATAAAGAAAAGGTCAGGTGTATCCTATAATGGCCATCACCCAAGACCATTAAGGAACTAAGGGGATTTCTTGGCCTCTCAGGATACTACAGGAGATTCATCCAACAGTATGGATGGATTGCAAAGCCTCTCACCAACTTGCTGAAAAGGGGAGGTTGGAAATGGACACAGGAGGAAGAGGGGGCTTTTCAGAGATTGAAGGAGGCCATTAGTTCTGCCCCAACACTGGTCTTACCTGATTGGGACAAAGAGTTTGTAGTGGAAACGGATGCTTGTGATGTGGGAATTGGTGCTGTGTTGACTCAAGGTGGGAGAGCATTGGCATTTTTCAGTAAGGGGTTAGGGGTGAGACACCAAGCTTTGTCAGTATATTAGAAAGAGATGCTTGCTGTTTTAGTTGCAGTGAAGAAGTGGTCCAACTATTTGATAGGGAGACACTTCAAGATAAGAACAGACCATCAAAGCTTGAGGTTCCTCACTGAGAATCAAGCTGTGACCCCAGCTCAGCAGAAATGGGTGATCAAGATGATGGGGTATGATTTTGAGGTATGCTACAAGAAGGGGATCAACAATACAGTGGCTGATGCACTGTCTAGGAGGCATGTGGTTGCTGAACTTCAGAATTTGTTTGTTAGCACCATTACTACTGACTTCATGGCAAAGATCACTAGTTCATGGGATGAAGATGAGAAGGTTCAGAAAATAATTAAGGAGTGCAAGGATGGAACTGGAAGACACTCAAAATACCATTGGGATGGGAGACAGCTGAAGAGGAAAGGGAAATTAGTAGTGGGCAACAATTTGGAGTTGAGGAAGGAATTGCTGAATCTTTTTCATGCAAGTCATATAGGGGGCCACTCTGGAGCCCATGCAACCATTAAGAGAATGAGAGCTGTATTGTATTGGAAGGGGATGAGGAAAGAGGTGAAAAGATTTGTTCGAGAGTGCTCAACCTGTCAGAGGAGCAAAAGTGACTTAATACATCCTAGGGGGCTTCTACAACCCCTACCCATACCTGAAGCAGCTTGGTCTTCAATCAGTATGTACTTCATTGAAGGGTTACCAATGTCAAGGAAGAGGGATGCTATACTAGTGGTAGTAGACAGATTAACCAAATATGGGCACTTCATAGCCATGGCTCATCCATTCACTGCTAAAGATGTGGCTCAATTGTTTATGGAAAATGTCTTTAAGCTTCATGGGTTGCCTGGGAATATAGTTTGTGACAGAGCCAAGGTCTTTATGAGTGTGTTTTGGCAAGAGCTATTTGGGAAGCTTGGAGTGAAAATTAATCCATCAACTGCTTACCATCCACAGACTGATGGTCAAACAGAGAAAGTCAATCAATGCCTAGAAGCTTACCTGAGGTGCATGACAGGAGAGAAGCCCAATGAGTGGGGAAATTGGCTACACCTAGCAGAGTGGTGGTACAACACATCTTTCCACTCTGCTATTCAAACTACCCCCTATCAGGCCCTATATGGACAAGCACCAGTGGGTCATTTGCCATACACAGCTGGTGAATCCTTAGTAGCTTCAGTTGACAGAAGCTTACAGCACAGGGAAGCTGCCTTGAACATGCTAAAATTCTACTTGCAGAGAGCCCAGGTCAGAATGAAACAACAGGCTGATAGAAAGAGGACTGCATGTGAGTATCAAATTGGGGACTTGGTATATCTGAAGTTACAACCATACAGGCAGCAAACTGTTAAGAAGAGGGTATGTCAGAAACTAGCCCCTAAGTGGTTTGGGCCTTTTCGCATTGTTGACAGAATAGGGAAGGTTGCCTACAAGTTACAGTTGCCTAAGGATTCTAGAGTTCATCCCATCTTTCACATCTCACAGTTGAAGAAACATATTGGGAGTGAGGAATGTCAATCTGAATTGCCAGTAATCAATCCTGATGGAGAGATCAGTAAAGAACCATTGAAGATACTGGATCGAAGGATTGGGAAGAAAGGTAATAGGGCCATCACAGAAGTTCTGGTGGAATGGACCAACTCATTTCCTGAAGACACCACATGGGAATCCCTTCATCAGCTTCAGATCTAATTTCCAAATTTCCATCCTTGAGGACAATGATGTTTTTGAAGGAAGAACACTTGCAAGGGCTCGAGATGGAGAACCCAGAAAGTAGCCGTTAGAATTTATAATTCTGTTATGCGTTGTCATTTTGGTTAAGTGTCTGTAATGGGTTTAATGAAACGGTGCGTTTAGAGTCTAATAATATTAAGTTCGAACGATGTCGTTTTGGGTGGTAGGGTTTAAAGGCTTGTTAGGAAGCTGTCATCCCCATCTTTTGGCCGTTGTGATGTTGTTGGATCTCTGAGGAGATTTCTCTGTCTATCCTCTTTTCTGTTTTCCTTTTGTTTCATTTCAATCTGAAATCTTTGAACTTTCGATTACCAGTGTTACACAAACACAGTGACAATGTAGTTAAAACTTGACAATTTTCACCTGTGAGATTAATGGAAACAAATAAACATCGTTTACTACAAAAACATACAGTTAAATAGTTAATGGAATAGTGTTGTGAGTTTACTTCTCCTGGATACGTTTCAAGCCACCCTGGGAGATCTTGTCCCAGTAGGATGGATCTTTTCTACATTTGTCGAAGAAGTCGACGAGGATCTCGGCAGATTGATCGCCGTGATAAGGATCGATGTTGAACCCTAATTTACCGTGCACGATGATCTCAGCCGGTCCACCATTGACCATTGCAGGTAGCAAATGTGGGCAGACCACAAGTCATTGCTTCGATGACCGTTAATTCGAAGGCTTCATACAATGCAGGTTGTACAAAGGCCCCCTTCATGTCGCAAATGTAGAGGTAAAGCTCGTCGTTCCTAACTCTGTTCATTTGGGACGAAATCCATCTAAATTGGCCATTCAATTTGTATGTCTCTATCAGCTCAAACATCTTCTTCATTTCGGCTTTCTCTTCCAAATCCTTTGATTCCTTTCTCCTATTGCGGCCTATGACCACGAGGTTAGCCAACTCACGCAACTTCGTGCTCTTTCCGTACCATTCGACGAGCCCCGTTAAATTCTTAACGCGGTCGAGCCTTGCCATTGTAAATAGGATCGGCTTGTTGCGGTCATTTAGCACACATCTAATATGAATAATTCGTAAGTTAAGTTATTAAATTGAAATTTTTTAAACTCTAGTGACCAAAATAGGAGTTAGAAGAAAGTTGGATGATGAATGGTGTAGTTTACCTATTATTTTATTAAAAAAATGAAATCTAATGTATTGGTCCGAAAAGGGTACTGAAAACAAAACAAAAGATCCTCAGTTTCACACGTGGAGTAATTGTATTGGTCTGTTGTGAAGAACGAGGTTAACGGAATTGTCAGAAATAAGCCTAGTTTGGAAGTGGAGTCACGTCTAGATAGGTAAAATTAGGGCAATTTTGGGTGAAAAACTCCTTTTTAATTATTATTGGGAAAAATGGCTCCCAAAAAATATTATTTGGCAAAATGACCCCCAAACTTGCCAGGTCAGCAGACCTCGCGTTCTGCAGAAAGCGAGGTACGAAATCGCGTTCTGCAGAACGCGAGTTCAGTCGACGTGGCATTGCTGTCGGTGTTAACGGTTTTACAGTACCTCGTGTTTACGAGAAGTTGAAACGGCGGCTGGAATATATCGCACTGACCTCGCGTTCTGTAGGACGCGAGGTCTGTGCATTTCCAGCCTGAACAACAAGGAAAAACAAGCGTGGGTAGGCCTGTTCGAACCCAATTTCGAGCGTATAAATGATATATTTTTAGCGATCATCGAGTTTGAGGTTGTAGTACTAAAAATTGTCTATCCTTTGATATGAACATAGTTAATTTCCGTCAAATATACAATGGTTTAAAATGGCTTCGAAAACCCTATGCCATCATATTTTTTTTATTGAAGTTGCATTTCAACTAATGTCGATTTTCGGTTTTTTAATCCCATTAAATTATTAAAAACAAAAATTAAATAAACATTATAAAGTTTAATTATAATATGCAAACAAAATTATAATTCGTAAACAAAATTATAATACGACATTATAAAATTCAAAAGTGTTTTACATAAATATTAAAAACATAAGTAGAAAACAACAACAAAAAAGACTAAAAATGCCTATGTCCACCCGTTCCGCAGTCGGGTGGATGACGCTCACGATCCGGATACCTCCTCCGTCCATCGTGTGGTGGTCCCTGGTCCCTATCATCCTGACCATCGTGCACGATCTGCGGATCTGTGTTGGGCCCAGGTGGAGAGTAAAACAAACTACCTATAGGCGTACTGTCCACAATCGGAAACTCATACTGAGGTGGATAATCGATAAGCATAAGGTCAGTCGTGGGCGTATGGGGACGATAGGCATGAGTGGAGCCGTACTGGGGTGGAGGCATCGTCTGCTGGAAAGTCGATGGACCGCTATGCAATGGTGGGGCAGAAGATGATGCCCCTGGAGTGTCATATCGTGGTCTCGGACCGCGCTGCGTCGACTGCCTCTGGGTCTGCCTCTGGCTTTGGGACTGGCTCTGGGTCTGGCTCGCTCGCCCGCTCCTGCGTGGGCGGTTTTGGGGTTGCCGGGGAAGCCCTGCTTCGCGCTCGGCCGGAGTAAGGATATGTGGCATCCCATTGTTTGTATACCACTGTTCATAATTGAAAGTGACCGAAGGACCCCCTACCATAATTTGTTGGAGAAACTGTGGGCGTCTGAGAAATCGTTGAGCCCAAAGCGCTATCTAGATAGCGTGGTGCTCGGCCCAGTCAACCTCCGTCTTCCCCTGACGCGTAAGATTGTGGAAGGAGTCCATATTTTGCGGAGGGGGTGGAACATTTTGGACGTACCCGAACTGTCAGAGTACCCTATCCGTAGAATGCCACACGCAAACTTCGTAGTTCAGCAGCGGCACAACGGAAATCCATAGGTCTCGCTCTTGCACAATATCTGCTGGAGTAATGTCGCGAATCTTCTCTGAATCGTAGGGCGTCCACACGAACTAAAAAGAATGAAAAAGTTGTAAAGGTTATATGCAATATTATTGGAAAAATTGTATGGAAAAAACCAAAATAATCGTTGAATTACCTTGTCCTCCGTCAAGCCATCGAATATATATTTGTATTCTGTCTGGGACTCCGGCAGGCCGGTGTGGGATAATGCGGTGGTCCACCTTTAAAGAATGAAAAAAGATCGTTAAATAAAATAATTTAAAAAATATAGTAGATTATGTAGTACCTCCGTAGAAGCGGAAATGACAAAGGAGTGGGAACCCTAAGCTGTGGTGCCAAAGGAAGGATCCGAAGCCAAACCCAAGCCTGCAGGAATAAACAGCATCCTCCCATCGATGATTTGGAGGCGTCAACGTTTCTGCAGAGGTCTCTGATAAGAAACGCCAAGACAGCTGACCCCCAAGATTTTAGTCGAGACTGGTCTAAATTTGTCAGATGACGAAGCCACATAACGTGCACTTTATTGCGAGTTTTGTCGGGCATTAATATCCCGCCAATAATACGCAAGATGTGGGCTCGCGCACACCGCTGTGAAAATATAAATTAATAAAGGCATCCTAATTAAAAAAATTGTAAGTTCATCCTAAATATAGATTAAATATAGATTTAATAAATGCATCAAAGAAATTAGTAACTTAATCCTAATTTGTAAATAAATATTTATAATTTATCCTAAATATTTAATAAATGATCTTAAATATTTACTGAATTCATCCTAAATATTTATAATTTATCCTAAATATTTATTAAAAAGATCCTAATTATTGACTGAATTCATCCTAAAAAATTCATAAAATAGCCTAATGTGCAAATAAATAATTTTAATTTAATCATAAATATAATAAAAGCATACTAAATATAATTAAAAAAATACCTGCAGTGCAACTTCATCTGCATCGGGGGGAGGGGTTCCAAAGGTGTCCTCCAAGTACGGTATAGAAATTTTCCCTCCGTCCCACACTCTATCAGGGGGCAGCACACCCATTTGTTCAGCAAATAGGGTTGGCCAATGTGCCATCGCTATACCAGTAATAACGCTGCCATTTGTAGGCAACCCCAGAATGTACGCAACATCCTCCAACGTAATTGTTGCCTCGCCAAATGGAAGATGAAACGTGTGTGTTTCGGGTCTCCACCGTTCTATCAGCGCGCTGATCAACGACGGTCTAACCTTCACCCCCTATATAGCGAGCTACGTGGCCAAAACCAGCCCGCTCAATCAAACGCATAACAGCAGCAACGGGTGCGACGGTGATACGGTTAAGGTAACATTGTAAGTTACGTTCGTATCCCTGAAAAAAAATAAAATAAAATAGTTAGTAAAAATAAAAGAATATAATTTAATTAAAAAAATTTAAAAAAAGGGAAAAAATAATACCTCTTCATTGTTTCGCCAATATTCACTGCAGTGACTCGCTTGGTTGCGTAGCATAGCCTCCTCCATGTGATCGAACGATATATAAAAATTGCTGATAAATTTTTCTAAAATTTCTATAGAACTCGCGTTCTGTGGAGGTTTTTAGAAGAAAAACCTCCAATTTATAGAAGACCTCGCGTCATTTGGTATGCGAGGTTAATGAACCTCGCGTTCTGTAGAACGCGATATTCATGTACCTCGCGTCCTATAGAACGCGAGGTTCATTGAAAAGGCGCGTCAGTGAACAGACGCGTGAACTGAACGGTTAGAAAGGACCTCGCGTTCTATAGAACGCGAGTTTCTAAAGAACTCGCGTTCTGTAGAACGCGAGGTCGTGGGGTTTTTAAATGAAGAGTTTTTAAAGCGGGAAACTCATTTAATATTAAATTTTTATTTATAATAATAAGAATAAAAATAAAAATTTTAATAAATATAAAAATTTTAATTAAAATGTTCATAATAATATTATTAATAATAACAACAATAATAATAAATGATACTAACAATAAAAAGTAATAATAACAATAATGAATCATACTAAATACGCAACGTTTTCAGTAGTAACTAAAAATAACGACATAGCGCAATATTTTGGAAGGTAAATTAAAACAAAACTTCCAAAATACGCGCTATGTTGCCATTAGTAGCTGCAAGCGAAAACTGCTTACGTGAATACAGGAAAAAAATTTCTGTGGGTGCTCCTTGACTCTCCAAGAGTTTGTTATTTATAGAGGGTGAATATGATGACGTGACAATCTCGCGTTCTGTAGGACGCGAGTTCACCCTTACCTCGCGTTGTACAGAACGCGAGGTCATTGAGATGTTTGTTTATATATATATATGCACGGAGATGAATTTTTGTAACCAGTTAAGTTTAGTTTAGGTCAGTTGAATATGACTTCGTGTAATGCTGCGTTTTTTTCCGTTGCAATTTTTATGTCCGAAATATTGTTCCTTTATGATAGTTGGAGTTCACTTAAAGATTTGTGTTCCACGGGGGTATATACCTTAATATTTACCGACATATCGCAATATTTTGGAGGTTGTATGCTGTAGTAGTGGCTTCGATGCAGCTTCTGTAGCCACCGTCGAGAGGATCCCCGGCTACAGTTTTGAAAAGAAAGGACTTTTAGGAAGCGGGGGCGGATTCAGATCGACATTCTACCGTGGCAGCCAACATTTTCAGATGCGGCGGGTGCCGATTACATTTGTTAATGTGGATCAAAGCTGCTACCATTTCAGAAGAAATCTGATTATCGCACTCTGCTTCTTTCAGTTGGGACCTCCGATCAAATTTGCCCACCCGAGCGGCTGAATATATTGTTTCGAATTTTATAGATAATTTATGTAGTTGTCTCAATAGCATACATGTTGAAAGTTTTGTTAAATGAAATGGGACTTAAATTTACTTATGTGGTGTTTTTCCTTTCCTATAAATACCCACGAATTCCACCATCATTTACTCATTCCAAATTCTCTCTAAACACCCAATCCTTGCTCACCTTATGGCAAAATTTAAGGCAACATTTTATTTTCTCGATACTTATTTTGAGTCAACAATCACCGACAAAAAGTCACTGCAAGATTTAATACAGTTGACAACAATCGAGGTTAGTAAACACACCGACAAACAAATTTCTTCCATGGAATGTCGAATCCCAACACCGGCAGCTAATGAAACGCACTACGTTATGAAGCTTACGAACGAAACAGACGTTCGTAACATGTATGACCGGCTCAATTCCGTCGGAGCTAGAGATGTCGATTTCAATGTTAAGTTTGTCAACGCCGGCGAAGGTAGTACGCCTGCACCCGTAGAACCTGCTCCGAACACTGAACACGCACCGTCTTCACCGGCTGTTGATGCGGCTGTAGAGGAGCTTCAACTTTTTATGTACAGGCGTAGACAAAGAAAACAACAGATGATCGAAGAACTAAACCTAAGTTCAGACGTGTCCACTGACTACAATGATTCGGATTAACCATTAACTTATGAAATTATCTTCCAATTATGTTATATGACGTCTTATTTCATCCTTTATTAATGTTCAACGGATTTCAAGTTATGTAAAACTACTACTACTCAATTACCAGACTACAATTGTCTCAAATTCTCGAACATGTTATCAATTACACAAACAAACAAATTGTAAATAGTACGGTTATTATAACTTCTGACGGAATATCTGAAACAAATTAATTAAAGTGACCTCGCGTTCTATAGAACGCGATGTTAATGGACCTCGCGTTGTATAGAACGCGGGGTACTAATATCGCGTTCTATAGAACGCGAGGTACTGGTGCCTCCCATCAACTCTATCCCTTACTTGTTGAAAGTTAGGGGACTGCCTCCCAGGCACACGCCATTCCTGACTTGTTCATCTTTTACCTGCTTATCGGTTTTAGGTAATGGACAAGCAAAGTTACCTCTCTGAACCATTATTTACCTTACACAACCAGATTCTCCGGGATTGCAAGGGCCAATAATTTTGCCTATATATGAAGAAGAACCATAAAACGAAAATATAAGTTTCAATTGGCAATCAATTCCTAGAATTTTCTAAGTATCAAAATTTCAAAAGTCTTTCATAAAATATTCAAATGGCCGGACGAGGCGTTACTACGCAAGTTTACTACGATGGGCAGATATTCGAGGGTACCGAACTCGGCGTCCTTTTTCACTGTGAAGATCCGGTAACGATAAAGCTTCCGAGGAGATTATCGTTCAAGAAGTTGGTCAAGGAACTGGAGGCAAAAGTTCCTCATTTCGATAATCATCGTTTGTCCGACGTGAAGTATCGAGTGCCAATATCTATAGACCCTTTAGAGTACTCTGTATGCCAAATTGCGGAAAATGCTGATGTGCAAATGATGATGGAAGCCCACTTCGAGTATTCAATTGGGGGGCCCTCGAGCTGTATGTATCGTTCTCCGAGTCTAATCCAGTTGTCGAAATACCAAGCTGGGGCAGGAATTGACAATCGAATCAATTGGGGGGGCCCTCGAGTATTCAATTTTTATATGCGAGTTCGCACATGACAATCGAATCAATAAAGTCAGTCTACTTCGATTTATACAGTATGCCATCATATATTTTCAATCATTCAAAAAAATATGTTATGATAGTGTTTTCGAAGCAACTTTAAGTTAGTGTAGACTAGACGGAAATTGACCGTGTCAGTGTCATACGATAGAGCATTTCCAGTACTACGACCCCAAAGTCGATGTTAGCTAAAAATTTAAAATTTCTACGTATGAAATTCTGCTCAAAGATGCCTATCGACATTTGTTCAAATGCAACTTCATTCAAAAAAATATGATAGCATAGGGTTTTCGAAGCCATTTTAAACCATTGTAGAATGGACGAAAATTAACCATGTTGGTATCATACGATACACAATTTCCATTACTACAACCCCAAGCTCGATGATCGCTAAAAATATTTCATTTATACGCTCGAAATTAGGTTCGAACAGGCCTACCCACGCTTGTTTTTCCTTGTTGTTCAGGCTGGAAATGCACAGACCTCGCGTCCTACAGAACGCGAGGTCAGTGCGATATATTCCAGCCGCCGTTTCAACTTCTCGTGGACCTCGCGTTCTGCAGAACGCGAGGTACTGTAAAACCGTTAACACGGACAGCAATGACACGTCGACTAAACTCGCGTTCTGCAGAACGCGAGGTCTGCTGACCTGGCAAGTTTGGGGGTCATTTTGCCAAATAATATTTTTTGGGAGCCATTTTTCCCAATAATAATTAAAAAGGGGTTTTTCACCCAAAATTGCCTAAAATTAGGGTATAAAAAGAAAACATTTTTATTTTAAATTATTTAATTTGTTCAAATTAACTCAAATTAATGATTCAAATTTCAAGTTTGAATTAAATTTAAATTTTAGATGTTTGATTAACCAAAAAATTGAATATTATTTTGTTAAATTGAAAGAGGCCTAAGCCTTGAGACTAAGATGATCCAAGTTTACACTAGGGATGACCAAATATGTCTCAGACAACTAAATATTGAGGCTTAACAGTTAAATAATTGCTTAAATTATACCTTTTTCATTTAGATTTCTAAACTTTGTTTTGGGTCAAATAGGTGTCTAACGTTTTTAACGTTACTCAAATAGGTGCCCCGCCATTACTGTCCGTTAATTTTCACTGGTAACTTTCGTTATTTAATATGTGTCATCTTTTTAAATTTCCAAAATTGTATTTAAAATAAATAAAAATAAATAAAACAAAATAACCCCAAATTTCACAAAATAGCCACAAATTTTGAAATCCATAACACTCCAAAACCCAAAATTCGATTTGACCCGATTTCGCCGTCGATTGCCATGCCGCCGCCCATCACATCCGTCGTCGGACCATCATGACCATTTACCTCATCACTTCGTCGTCAGAAATCGACCGACGTTGTGCGAAATGTCGAAATCGTCGAATGGTTCATTCGAATGATTCGCGACGAACGACAGCATAATTGACGATAAACGACGTGTCTTCATTCTGTTGCCGAAAACGCGACCAATGCCAGTGGGAGTGGCTGGATTTGGGTGGTTTAGAGATTTAGAGACTATTTTGAGATAATTTGAAAATTTCAGGATATTTTAAAATTTTAAATTTATTTTTAAAAAAAATAAAATCCAGAAAATGTTTAATACTGCCATGTCTACGATTTTCATTAGATAACGACAGAAAATTAACATCTGTTATGGTGAGGCTCCTATTTAGATCACAGAAGAAAACGTTAGACACGTAATTAGTCCAAAACAAAATTTAAATATTTATCTAAAAAGTATAATTTAGGCACTTATTTGAAGGTTAAGCTAAATATTGAATATAAGTTGGATCAAACTCATAGATGGTTGTTTGAAAGTGATGAGCATCCGTCAATTTGACCATTTTGTCGGTGGACATATTACCCTCACGAAAAACTCATTGCATTTATGTCATTACATGATAAAAAATTCTCTACCTTTTTGATGTATCTTTTTATGTCTTAACACTAAAAAATTAAATTTTAAATCTCAACTCTAAATTTTAAATCTTAAACCCTAAAAATACAACATGCCCTAAATCATAATCTTAAACTTAAACCTTAAACCTAAGATTTTAGTGGGGAACATTACAATATAAATGATTAGTCAATCAAATAATAGAAAGGAAATGAGACGGTTTAAAAATAAATGAATCGCTTGTCGTAGAATATTATTCTCGTCAGACTTAAACCTAACTAAAATAACAAAACAAGGCTTAAAGAGAGGCACCGAAAAGAAACAGAATATTTCTATTCATCGTTATAGTCTCGAATAACAATAAAAATTGATTTTTATTGAGGTATGAATTGGTTTAATATAAAGGGTAAATTATACTAATGACCACCGAACTATGGGGTTGGTGTCGATTTGACCACTATATTTTCAATTGTGTTAAATATACCACATAACTATTTAATTGGTTCCAATGTAGCCATCTGCCGTTAAAAAAATGAAAAAGTTAACGGGACTGTTAAAATAATTGGTATAATTACACATTTAGTCCCCTTTATTTATACAATCATTCAATTTAGTCCCAATTTTAATTCTAATAAAATAAATTAATTATTCAATTAGGTGGTGACACGTGTCACCACCAATTGGCGTAAGAAAAATAAAATAGTGAAAGCTAACCACAAGGGGGATTGAACTTGGGTTGTAAGGGAAAGAAAGCAATGTTGTTGTCACTGGACTAAGCATGTTTCTAGTATACAGAATACTAAATATAATATATGTGGTATATTACAAACACGAGCGAAGGAGATATTTTTTTTCTTTTTTTTCAACTATGGGTAGTTTGCTTTCCAGATATACCACAGAAGGTGATTGAATATCACAAATCCATCAGTATCTAAGTACAACTTAAATAAAGTGGTGTAAAATGAAAATGGTTTCCGAGACCATTACGACAGTCCTCGTATCAATGGAACCCCGAACTAAACTGTTACGATCCAAGATCCCATGCAACCCATGCAAGCTGGAACGGTGATGGAGAAGGATGGGCCAGTAGCACCAAGTGACACCATGGCCCAGGCAGATGGTTGGGTTCGAAGGAGCATTAGGGAAAGAAGGGCCCCTGGAAAGTTTAATGATTTTATCTGTAATTAGGAAAGAGAGTGATAAAAAGGCAAAGCAATTGGTTGTTGTTTTTGTTGAACATTTTGGACATTTTGTCGTTTTCTTATCAAAAATACACTCTCTTCTATTTTTCTCTCAAACCACGTTCCAAACATTATATCCGCACACAACATTGGTGCTTTCATTGATTCCCCTTCACCATGGTTAACCATTCTGATTCGATCAAGGCCCTTCAGGACACCACTACTGTCCATGCTCAGACTCTGGCTTCGTTGCAATCGCACGCTGAGAATCAGCAACGCTGGAATGTTAGCACAAAGAAGACACTCCAGGAGATGACCAAGCAGCTTTAGTCGATTTCTGCTCAACTTGGGGTGGCGTCTGCGTCATCAGGTGGTGGTGACATTTCCTCCGCCACTACTGTCAACCGTGGGAAAATGAAGCTACGCCAAGATTCGGAGGATGCATTTCCGTTTGCTGCGAAACCGGTTCAGGTGGAGTTGCCTCTGTTTTCGGGGGCTGATCCGGAGGAATGGATTGCAACCGCTCAGGATTTTTTCGATTTCTATGGGACAGAAGACCATCATCGTGTCACGATGGCTTCTTTTCGGATGGAGGGTATTGCTCGGAAATGGTTCTGTTGGATGCAACGGCAACGCCAATTGGTGGGCTGGTCTCATTTGGTTGAAGCTATTCACAAACGATTTGCGATCATGGAGGTCGAATCTCCCGAAGGTCAGCTATCTAAATTGACTCAGCTTACTACTGTTCTTGATTATCAAACGCGATTTGAAGAATTAGCGTTGCGTACTTCTAATTTATCGGATGATTTTTTGACGCAATGTTTCATATCGGGTTTGCGTTTGGATATTAAAAATGAGGTGTTGAGCCATCGTTCGTCGTCTATGGTCGAGGTGGCTGCATTAGCTCGATTCCATGAGGCTTGGTTCAACGAGAAGCGTTCTCAGACTCGTGCGCCTGTTTCACGTTACCCTGCTGTGTTGTCCAGTCCTTCGGTGCCTCCTTTGGATGCGCGGTTTCTGCCTGGTCGACCCCCACCTGTGAAAGGTTCTGGTGCACTGGCCCCTGTGCAGCCTCGACGTATTTCCTCGGCTGAAGCGCAAGCGCGTCGCGCTAAGGGCCTTTATTATTATTGCGACGCAAAGTATGTTCCGGGTCATAAGTGCCGCGATCCACAGCTCTTTTGTCTTGATGATGAGCTTTCGGATAGTTTCCCTTCGAATGTGCCACCGGTTGATTCGGACCAACGTCCAATTTCGGATGAAGATGGTATGGGTAAGGAACAATCTCTTGTCTCATTCAATGCGTTGGCTGGTTGTTTTCACCCGAATACTATCCGTGTGGTGGGTGTCGTCAAGGGTAAACCGATTCGGATTTTAATAGATGGGGGCAGTACCCATAATTTTGTGCAATCTCGTGTGGCTCGTTTCCTTGGTCTTTCCATTTCGGTTGCTCCCAATTTTCGCGTAATGGTGGGTAATGGTGACAAGTTGGTCAATGAAGGGTGTGTCCGCAATTTGCATTTGTCTGTCCAAGGGACTGAGATTCACACTGACTTTTATGTTTTGCCATTGGAGGGCACTGAGATGGTTCTCGGGGTGGCTTGGTCCCATTACGATGGAGTTTTCGTCACTGCGATTTTAGTTTCAGCAAGGGTCGCAGGTGCATTGTTGGTATGGGGAATCGAATGCTGATATTCAGGACATTCAGCTTCATTCTTTACGTTGGTCTTCTTCTACACATGCTCTGGCGAAATGTTATTATTTGCATATGTCGACCTCCAGTGATAGTATTGAGGTTATTCCTCCTGATTTGGTTGTGGTGTTGGATGAGTTCGCCTCAGTTTTTTCTCCGCCTGAATTGTTGCCTCCGCCTTGTGCTAGCGACCATGCTATTCACCTACAACCGCTGGCCCAACCAGTCAATGTTCGCCCTTATCAGTACCCTTATTTTCAAAAGACTGAGATTGAACGTCAAGTGCAACACATGTTGGACCATCACTTGATTCGCCATAGTACTAGTACGTTTTCTTCTCCCGTGCTTCTTGTCAAAAAGAAGGATGGTTCATGGCGCTTTTGTGTGGATTATCGTGCTCTGAATGCAGTGACTGTCAAGGATAAGTTTCCTATCCCGACGGCCGATGAGTTGTTTGATGAGTTGGGGTCGTCTAAATTTTTCTCTAAGCTTGATTTACTGGTTGGGTATCATCAAATCCGTGTTAAGGATGACGATGTGCATAAAACGTCTTTCAGCACTCATAATGGTCACTACGAGTTTATGGTCATGCCGTTCGGTTTAACTAACGCGCCTTCTACTTTTCAAGCCACCATGAATGAGATTTTTCGACCATATCTCTGACGGTTTGTGCTCATTTTTATTGACAATATTTTGGTTTATAGTCGGACGTGGGAGGATCACGTACAACATGTTCGTTTGGTGTTGCAATGTTTGCGTGATCATGGTTTCGTCGCCAAACGTTCCAAGTGTTCTTTCGACCACTCTTCCGTCGAATATTTGGGACACATTGTGTCAGGAGATGGACTTGCGGTTGATCCGACCAAGGTGCAAGCGATTCGCGATTGGGATGTGCCTACCTCGGTGAAGGATGTGGGAAGTTTCTTGGGTCTCGCGAGTTACTACCGTAAGTTTATTAAAGGGTTTGCATCTATTGCATCGCCCCTCACTGATTTGTTGCGTAAGGGTGTGGATTTTGTATGGTCTTTGGAGGCTCAATTGGCAATGGATGAGCTTAAGCATAAACTTTGTTCAACCCCGATTTTGGCTCTGCCGGATTTTACATCCGTGTTTCGGGTGGAAACGGATGCATCAGAGGTGGGCATCGGCGCGGTTTTGACTCAGCATGCGCGTCCCTTAGCATTCTTTAGTCAGAAACTCTGTCCTCGCATGCAATTGGCTTCAACATATAGTCGCGAGATGTTCGCTATTACTCAAGCGGTTGCAAAGTGGCGTCAATACTTGGTTGGACGTCGGTTTATTATTGTTACGGATCAACGGTCGTTGCGCGAATTGAACCAGCAGACTATCCAAACTCCAGAGCAACAACGTTGGTTATCTAAACTCGTTGGTTACGACTTTGATATCCAATATCGTCCCGGCAAACTCAATGATGTTGCAGATGCTTTGTCGCGCGACACTAGTGCTACGTGCATGGCCTTTTCTCGACCTTTATTGGGTATTGTCGATGCCATTCATGCTGCTACTACGACAGACCTATCTCTCCAAGCGATCGCTGCTGATGTTCACAAGGGAGGATCCGCGTCTTTTAGGTATTCTTGTCATGAGGGTTTAGTGCATTGGCATGGTCGGGTTGTGGTTCCGCAGGAGACTGCCTTGCGTACGTTACTGCTGCGTGAGTTCCATGCATCTGCTTTGGGTGGTCATGCTGGTATTTCCCGTACTTTTCACTGGATTGCGGCGAGTTTTTATTGGAGTGGTTTGCGCTCGGATGTGCGCAAGTATGTGACTGAGTGTCAGGTCTGTCAACGGATGAAAAGTTCTAGTTTGGCTCCAGCAGGTTTGCTTCAACCGTTGTCGATTCCATCTCAACTTTTTGAAGATATTTCGACGGATTTTGTGATTGGGCTGCCGCAGTCTGAAGGCAAGGAAGTTATTTTCGTAGTTGTCGATCGCCTCACGAAGTATGGTCATTTTTTCGGCTTGCCTCGCCATTTCGACAGTGTCTTGGTCGCTCAGGTCTTTGTGCAGGGTGTGGTCAAGTTGCATGGCATTCCACGTACTATCGTGTGTGATCGGGATCGTGTGTTCATGAGTTCACTGTGGACTGAGTTGGCTCGTCTTCAAGGTACGGAGTTGTGCTTTTCCTCCGCGTATCATCCCCAATCCGACAGTCAAACGGAGGCGTTGAATCGGATACTCGAGATGTATTTACGTTGTATGGCGGGTGACGATCCACGGACGTGGTTTCAATTTTTACCATGGGCGGAGCATTGGTATAATACAGCCTTCCAAACCTCGGCCGGGATGACACCATTTTGGGCACTGTATGGGCGCGAGCCTCCTACATTTCTGACTTATGTGGAAGGTAGTTCTCGCCATGATGCGTTAGCGTCGAACCTTCGTACTCGTGATGCTGTGTTGAAAGAGTTGAAACGTAACCTGGAAACTGCGCAGAATCGTATGAAACTTCAAGCCGATCGGCATCGCCGCGAGTTGACTTTGGAGGTGGGTAGTTGGGTGTTTGTCCGCCTGCAGCCTTATCGTCAAGTTTCACTTCGTTTACAGCGGCAACATAAGTTAAGTCCGCGCTATTTTGGTCCGTATCGTATTGTACAATGTGTTGTTCTGGTGGCGTACAAGTTAGACTTGCCCGATTCTACTCGTATTCATCCGGTATTCCATGTCTCTCAACTCAAGCCATGTAAAGGTGTGCCGTTGCAGCAGATTACTCCCCTTCCGTTGTTGCGAGAGGATGTATCGTCTGAGCTGGTTTCTTCTGCCCTTGAGGACAAGGTCGATTCTCCAGGGGTAGGCAATGTTACGATCCAAGATCCCATGCAACCCATGCAAGCTGGAACGGTAATGGAGAAGGGTGGGCCAGTAGCACCAAGTGACACCATGGCCCAGGCAGATGGTTGGGTTCGAAGGAGCATTAGGGAAAGAAGGGCCCCTGGAAAGTTTAATTATTTTATCTGTAATTAGGAAAGAGAGTGATAAAAAGGTAGAGCAATTGGTTGTTGTTTTTGTTGAACATTTTGTCGTTTTCTTATCAAAAATACACTCTCTTCTATTTTTCTCTCAAACCACGTTCCAAACATTATATCCGCACACAACATAAACTGGTTGTTCCATTCGAGCAGCTAATCCAGGATGATAAAGTCTTGACATATATAAAATGTACACAAGTTCTGTTAAAATTTTGCAGAACTTTTGTACTGGTTTTGCTGCTGGATATATGATTTGGATTGTCGTTGCTGAGGTTCTCCCTGATGCATTTAAGGTGTGCGCTTATTGCAGTAAAATACGTTTTTCAAATCTTCAAGAATAATGATTTTCTTCTGCAGTACTCTTTCGAGACTTTTTGTCAAGCAATGCTAGCTATTACCGCCATATGCTTCGGCTGCTCTTTATGCAAAGCATGAAATGCTAGAGAAAAACTTTTATTTGAACATCAAATTGAAAATTGGAAGAGATAAAGTGGTGTAAAATGTACATTTTATATATGTCAAGACTTTATCATCCTGGATTGGCTGCTCGAATGGAACAACCAGTTTAGTTTGGGATTCCAAGACATAAAGACGAGTAATATAATGCGAATGTAATTTTTTTTGTTTTGTTGTAACACCCGTGTTTTGGGGTTAGGAGTTAGTCGGGTTAGTTGGTCTGAGTCGGTAAAATTAACTTTAATCAAATTGACATTGGCTTGAGCCAATTGTGTTTTAAATAAAAAGGAGGGATCATTTTGGTAATTTGGCCAAAACAACTTAAAAAGGTAGACAACTTTTGAATCAAAAGGGAACAAAAAAAATAAAACCCTCATCTCCCTTTCCCCCATTTTCACGTGGAAAATGAACAAAACCCCTCTCAAACCCCAATCACTATTCCATTTGATTTCTTTCTCATCTTAAGGGCATTTTTAAAGGTAATTGTATATTTGAACTCTCCTCTTCATCCTCTACATTTACCTAGTTTTAAAATTTAAAACTATCATCTTTTTGAAATTTGGGGTTTGATGAAAGCTTGAGTTTTTATTGGGTTTTTCATTTGGTTTTGAATTATTAAGTTGGGTTTTAGTTTAGTCTCCTTAAAATACACATAATATGTTAAAATGAGTGATTTTGGGTAAAAACCCGAAATGGGTCCTTGTGGCCATTTTTGAAGTGTCTAAAACTTGGTTTTTGGTGAGTTTTAGGGTTGGGTTGAAGGGCTGATGGTTTAGGGATGTTAGGAGTGTGTTTTGGGACTATTTGGGTGTCATTTGGGTGTTTGAAAACATGGTTTTCAGCTGGGTTTTAAGGGAGCTCGAAAATGGATATTTTGGGTGATTGTTGGGTTTGAAATTGTTGAAGTATGGCTTGTATTTATGGATTTGAGTAGGGACTGAGTTTTATCATTGATTTGTGAGTAATGGATGTGTTTTGATTGGCTAGAAACAAGAGGGGACATTGGAGAAGCATCGGGATCGAATCCGGGCATTTAGGAGGCTTGCTTGCTTGCTTTGGTTGCTAAGGAATGGTGGTGAGTAAAACTTTAAATATGTTTTAAAGTTGGTTCAAGTGTGTGTAGTGTATGTGTGGGAATGTGCTTGGTAGGTCACTCCTAAGTGGGAGTTAAAGTGGTAACTTAACTCCTTGATTTCTATTGGTGCTATTTATGCCTTGCTTATTTGATCTTGAGAAATATGGATTGATTGTATGTGTATACCATGCTATGTGTATGCGATGATTATGTGATATAAATGGTGGATGCGTGATGTGGTTAATGAAATTGGCACTAATTAACTTACCGGGTGTAAATGATCGATCATTAGGATTAGTGTGCACAAAAATTGAGTCAAAACGTACGTAGCCTTGATGGCGTTGAGTCATCAAGGACGAGTACGGTGATGTAATATCCACCGGAAATTTATATACATTCTACGTGATGATGAGTGGAATCCCATCCGTAGGGCATGTGGTGATGAGTGGAATCCCGCCCATGCAAGGTCTGGTGATGAGTGTAATCCCACCGAGGTAAAGTTGTTGTTGAGATTAAATCCGCACATCCGGGTAAACTAATAGTGGCCAATTGAACTTGTTCTTATAATTATGATGTTATGATGTTGATATATGATGTTTGAGTTTAGTATGATGTGAGATGCCATATTATGACTCTTGAAAGACTAGCTAGGTTGACTTGTTATCTCCTATGTATGTGGAATGTGAGGTCGAGGATTTGCATGCTTGGACCCTGCATTGTTGTTGTTTTTGATTTTAGATCATCCTCACTAAGCTTCTAGCTTACGCTCTCATTTTCAACAATGCAGATCATTAGCGTGGTGTTAGCAAGGAGCAAGGTGAAGGGACTTCGAAGTTATTTGTTGCTCAAGTACGATTTAGCAATTAATGTAGTAGTCTAGCAATGTGGCAAGTGTGTGTTTTGTATGAGCTTGTATGACTCATGGAGTTTGTTGGTAGTTGAGTTTTGATTGAATTTGTAAACCATGTTAAGCCTTGATGAATGCTTGATTGTGATGTTATGCTTTTGTATGAGTGCATGTGTGGTTGTGGCATGTAACTCTATGTGTGGTGAATTGAGCCTTAAGGGTCTTTTAATGCTTAAGTATGCTTTGGGTGATTCTTGGAATGATTGTATTGTCTTAAATATTGTGATGATCATGAATGTTTGCAATACGGAGCATGCCTCTAGAGTGTTTTTGTTTGTGATGTATGCTTCTTGAAGTTGTAGAGGGCTTTTGGGGTCATTTAGAGTTGCCTAAGTCCAAATTTTGAAAGTTGCAGACAGCCAGCGTTTCGAAATGGGCTGAGCCGTTTCGGAATGGGTAAGGCTTCAGGGACCCCGTATCGAAACCCGTTTCGCTACGGTTTGGCCACTGTGAGCCCCCGTTCCGGAACAAGGTTCGGAACGATTTTGCCACTGTCCATGCCTATTTCGAAACAAGTTTCGAAACGCCGAGGTAAATTTGTAGCTCTATTCCGAAACGGGGTGGAGGCATTTCGGTACGGGTGACTTGTTTTTTTACCTAGAGCCCGTGTTTCGAAACGGGCTGTACCTGTTTCGAAACACAGGCTTGAATGTGTGCTTTTAGGCATCTTTAAAGGGTATCAATGCTTGGGTTAGGCCTGTTTTGATGTAGGGCCTCCTGGGAGTCTTGTTTCCACTGTAGAGATCACTTAATAACCAATTATGCCTCTAGTTAAAATGTAATTTAAATGAAAAAAAATTTAGGGTCGCTAACCGAGGGGGAGCCTTAATGGGTTTCGCTTCGGTTTCCCCGTGTGGCCTACTCGGACCGGTCATCCGGCCAGACCGGGACGAGGGGGTTACATTTGTTGGTATCAAAGCCTGAGGTTACCGAGACCTCGGGCAGGTAAGTGAGGTAAGCTTGATGTGTTAAGTAATTGTGTTGCTTGATGTATGCTTTGCTATGAAATCTCGTTGTTTGACTTATCGTATGATAATTTGGAGCATGAATTGTTGCGTTTGGAGTTGAGTCGAGTGCCCATTGCTACTATTACTTAATTTTAAATGGTTTTGTAAAGGACAGTACTTGAGCACTGTTGGACCCTTGCTTTTTCTAACGTAATCCTTATCTGTTTGTTGTTGTTTGTTGTTGTTATTATCTTGCTAGTCGTATCATGAGACCACGTGGGAGGCCTAGGATGGTTCAGCCAGAACCACGGGCACAAGCTCCGGGGATTGAGCAGATTGGTGGGGCACAGGCTCCTCAACCTCCTCCACCTCCTCCTCATCAAGAGGGAGGTGAGGCGGGAGCTGAGGGTGTTGGACCTCAAGTACCCCAGGGACCGGCCGGAATTGACTTAGCTCCTCTAGTTCAGGCGATAGCCGGGGCTTTCCAGGCTGCAGTGGCTGGGGGTCAGGCAGCGGCACAGCCTCAGGGAGAGGGTACCGGGTTGCCTTTGGAGAGACTCCACAGTTTAGGAGGTGAAGAGTTCAGGGGATCGACACCAGAGAGGTCCGAGATGTGGTTAGAGAAGACTGTTCGTATCTTGTCTTAGATGGGATGTACCGGGGGACACAAGTTAGGGTGTGTTGAGTCCTTGCTTCAGGGTGATGCCTACACTTGGTGGGTCACCATCACTACGGGTATGGATAAGGCCGAGATTACTTGGGAGTTCTTTAAGTCAGCATTCCGTAAGAAGTATTTGGGTCCTCGATACCTCGATGAGAAGAAGAGAGAATTCATGGCTTTGCTTCAGGGGAGTATGTCTGTGACCGACTATGAGATTCGATTTGTCAGACTGAGTCAGTATGCATCTGAGCTTGTTCCTAATGTGGTGGAACGATGTAACCGTTTCCGTTATGGGCTGAATGAAGAGATCAAGAGGTATACTCTATCTTCAGATTACACTGATTTTGATGTCTTGTTCGCGAGGGCCAAGGACTTGGAGCACAGTTTGGGCTTGACCAAACGGTCTGGTGGTTCTAGTTCGGGTAAGAGGTTCAGTGACTTTGGTAGAGGTGATGCCAAAAGGCATCGTGACAACCGGCATCATTATGATCATAGGCGTGGTGGCCGTAACCACGGTAGGGGCCAACAGGGCCAGAGGGCCGGTGGGAAGTTACCCATATGTGCTACTTGCGGGAGGAACCACACTGGGGAGTGTTAGGGAAATTTCCACTCGTGTTGGAGTTGTGGGGCTAGAGATCATATTAGGCGTGACTGTCCACATCAGGTGGGACAGGCTCCTGCTAGGGCCAATGATTTTCAGAGAGGCCGTGGGCGCGGTAGAGGTAACTTCCAGCCGAGGAATGATGGCCAGAGAAACATAGCACATGTAATTACAGTCTAGCCGGAGGGCGGAGGTTAGGCCAGAGTTTACGCTCAGCGTGGGGATCAGCATGACACCGATGTGATCGCATGTAACTTCTCGATAAAGTCTTTGGGTTTGCTTTCTTTGATTGACTCCGGGTCTACACATTCTTATATTTTGAGTGAGCATGCACAATCGTTGAATTTGCCTTGTGAAATGTTAGAGGTAGGAGTTAGTGTTACTAGTTCCTTTGGGGACACGATAATAGTTAGAAAGATGTACAGAAGGTGTCCGTTGATGGTTCAGGGACACATGTTTCCAGTGGATATGATGGAGCTACCTTTATATGGTTTTGACGTAATTCTAGGTATGGATTGGCTCACCGAGCATAGAGCTTGGATAGACTTTGAAACTAAGAGGATTTCTTTGAGGCTCACAGATGATTATGAGATTGCGGTGGTGGGTGAGAACGTGAAGTTCTTGTCCAATGTGGTTTCAGTCCTAGAGGCTAAGAGGTTAGTTGAGATGGGTTGCGAAGTATATTTGGCTTATGTGATAAACCCTAACATGAGTGAGGTTAGACCTCAAGACATCCGGACAATGTGTGACTTTCCTAGTGTGTTTCCGGAAGAGTTTCCAGGGTTACCACCGGATAGAGAGGTAGAGTTTACTATTGAGACTCATTCTGATTCAGCCTCTGTTTCGATTGCTCCGTATCGCATAGCACCAAAAGAACTGAAAGAGTTGAAGACTCAGTTGCAAGAGTTGACATATAGAGGCTTTATTCGACCTAGTTCTTCACCTTGGGGTGCACCGGTTTTGTTTGTGAAGAAGAAAGATGGAAGCATGAGAATGTGTATAGATTACAGACAGTTGAATCAGTTGACAGTGAAGAATAAGTATCACTTGCCTAGAATTGATGATTTGTTTGACCAGTTGAGAGGGGCATCAGTCTTCTCGAAGATTGACTTGAGATCGGGTTACTACCAGCTAAAGGTAAGAGAGGTTGATGTACCGAAGACGGCCTTTAGAACTAGGTATGGTCACTATGAGTTTTTAGTCATGCCTTTTGGGTTGACTAACGCACCGGATGCTTTCATGGATATGATGAGTAGGATTTTTCATCAGTACCTAGATCAGTTTGTAGTTGTTTTTATAGATGACATCTTGGTGTATTCGCGAACTGAAGAAGACCATGACCGACACTTGAGACTAGTTTTGAAGACTTTGCTAGATCATCAGTTGTATGCGAAGTTGAGCAAGTGTGAATTCTGGATCCGAGAGGTAGTCTTCCTAGGACATGTGGTGTCAGCCGATGGGATTAGAGTTGATCCAAAGAAGATTGAGACCATTGTTGAATGGAAGCAACCGAAGTCTGTAACAGAGGTACGTAGCTTCCTAGGCTTAGTTGGATACTATAGAAGATTCGTAGAAGGTTTCTCTAAGTTGGCCGCTCCATTGACATAGCTACTTCAGAAGAGTGTTCAGTTTGAGTGGACAGATGTAAGACAGAAAGCCTTTGAGAAATTAAAAGAAGCTTTGACCCAAGCACCGATTTTGATTCAGCCAGAGTCTGGGAAAGACTATGTAGTTTACAGTGATGCTTCTTATGTAGGCCTAGGTTGTGTTCTCATGCAAGACAAGAGAGTGGTGGCTTATGCCTCAAGACAGTTGAAGACCCATGAGCATAACTATCCGACCCATGACATAGAGTTAGCTGCAGTTGTGTTTGCTCTGAAGATTTGGAGGCATTATTTTTACGGTGAGAAGTGCATAGTGTACACCGATCACAAGAGTTTGAAGTACATCATGACTCAGCGAGATTTGAATCTCAGACAGCGTAGGTGGTTAGAGTTGCTAAAATACTATGATCTTACCATTGAGTACCATCTGGGTAAGGACAATGTAGTGGTCGATTCTTTGAGTAGAAAGATAGTTGTAGACTTGAGAGCCATGTTTGCTAGATTGAGCTTGTCCGGAGATGGTGGCTTGGTGGCCGAGCTTCAGGTTAGACCTACTCTAGGTCAGTTGATTAGAGAGAAGCAGCTCTTAGATAGATCTTTGGCACCTCATGTGCAAGATATAGCCGAAGGTAGATCTTCAGACTACAGTTTCAGTACCAAAGGGGTTTTGTGTTTCAAAAATAGGATAGTTGTGCCAGAAGACAGTGACTTGAGACATACGATCTTGACTGAAGCACAAAATAGTTCGTTTACCATGCATCCTGGAAGTACGAAGATGTACCGAGATTTGAAGAATGAGTACTTTTGGGTTGGTTTGAAGAGAGATGTGGCCGACTTTGTGAGTAAGTGTATGGTGTGTCAGAGGGTGAAGGCGGAACATCAGGTTCCCTCAGGTTTGTTGCAACCGTTGAGAATTTCGGAATGAAAATGGGAGAATATTACCATGGATTTTGTTTCGGGCTTGCCTTTGACTCCTACGAAGAAGAACTCAATGTGGGTTATAGTAGATCGTTTTACGAAGTGTGCTCACTTCTTGGCAGTCAATACTACTTACACTTTAGATAGATTGGCCGATTTGTACATTGGTGAGATTGTTAGAATGCATGGCGTGCCGAAGTCTATTGTGTCCGATAGAGATCCGAGGTTCACATCTCGATTTTGGGAGTGTCTGCATACAGCTTTGGGTACCCGATTGAACTTCAGCACGTCTTACCATCCTCAATCGGATGGTCAGTTAGAGAGGGTTATACAGATCTTAGAGGATATGTTACGTTGTTGCATCATCGATTTTCAGGGTACATGGGAGAAGCACTTGCCTCTAGTTGAGTTTGCTTACAATAATAGCTTCCATTCGAGTATTCAGATGGCTCCGTATGAGGCCTTGTATGGCCGGAAGTGTAAAACTCCAGTTTGTTGGGCCGAAGTGGGACAGAAGTTGTTACCTATGCCGGATTTGCTCAAGGGGACAACTGACAAGGTAAAATTGATTTGTGATCGATTGAAGGCTCCTTAGGATAGGCAGAAGTCCTATGTCGACTTGAAGAGGAAGGAAGTTGAGTTCTCAGTGGGTGAGAAGGTATTCTTGAAAGTGTCTACATGGAAGAAAGTAATGAGATTTGGCCGAAAGGGGAAGTTGAGTCCGAGGTACATAGGACCGTATGAGATTGTGAAGAGGGTTGGTCCAGTTGCTTATCAGTTGCGTTTGCCATCCGAGCTAGAGAAGATACACGATGTATTTCATGTTTCGATGCTCCGTAAGTATAGGTCCGATCCATCACATGTTATGTCTCTAGAGGAGATCGAATTGAATCCGGATCTGACTTATGAGGAAGAACCAGTTGAGATCCTAGCTTCTGACAGTAAGGTGTTACGGGGTAGATCGATTGAGTTAGTGAAAGTACGGTGGCAACGTCGAGGTGTGGACGAGGCCACTTGGGAGAGGAAGGAGGATATGGAAAGGCAGTTTCCGTATCTCTTTCGGTCAGGTAATTTCGGGGACGAAATTCCTTAAGTGGGAGAGAGTTGTAACACCCATGTTTTGGGGTTAGGAGTTAGTTGGGTTAGTTGGTCCGAGTCGATAAAATTAATTTTAATCAAATTGACCTTGGCTTGAACCAATTGTGTTTTAAATAAAAAGGAGGGATCATTTTGGTAATTTGGCCAAAACAACTTAAAAAGGTAGATAACTTTTTAATCAAAAGGGAATAAAAAAAATAAAACTCTCATCTCCCTTTCCCCCATTTTCACATGGAAAATGAACAAAACCCCTCTCAAACCCCAATCACTATTCCATTTGATTTCTTCCTCATCTCAAGGGTATTTTTAAAGGTAATTGTATATTTGAACTCTCCTCTTCATCCTCTACATTTACCTAGTTTTAAAATTTAAAACTATCATCTTTTTGAAATTTGGGGTTTGATGAAAGCTTGAGTTTTTATTGGGTTTTTCATTTGGTTTTGAATTATTAAGTTGGGTTTTAGTTTAGTCTCCTTAAAATACACATAATATGTTAAAATGGGTGATTTTGGGTGAAAACCCGAAATGGGTCCTTATGACCATTTTTGAAGTGTCTAAAACTTGGTTTTTGGTGAGTTTTAGGGTTGGTTGAAGGGCTGATGGTTTAGGGATGTTAGGAGGGTGTTTTGGGACCATTTGGGTGTCATTTGGGTGTTTGAAAACATGGTTTTCAGCTGGGTTTTAAGGGAGCTCGAAAATGGATATTTTGGGTGATTGTTGGGTTTGAAATTGTTGAAGTATGGCTTGTATTTATGGATTGGAGTAGGGACTGAGTTTTAGCATTGATTTGTGAGTAATGGATGTGTTTTGATTTTCTAGAAACAAGAGGGAATATTGGAGAAGCATCGGGATCGAATCCGGGCATTTAGGAGGCTTGCTTGCTTGCTTTGGTTGCTAAGGAAGGGTGGTGAGTAAAACTTTAAATATGTTTTAAAGTTGGTTCAAGTGTGTGTAGTGTATGTGTGGGAATGTGCTTGGTAGGCCACTCCTAAGTGGGAGTTAAAGTGGTAACTTAACTCCTTGATTTCTATTGGTGCTATTTATGCCTTGCTTATTTGATCTTGAGAAATATGGATTGATTGTATGTGTATACCATGCTATGTGTATGCGATGATTATGTGATATAAATGGTGGATACGTGATGTGGTTAATGAAATTGGCACTAATTAACTTATCGGGTGTAAATGATCAATCATTAGGATTAGTGTGCACACAAATTGAGTCAAAACGTACGTGGCCTTGATGGCGTTAAGTCATCAAGGAGGAGTACGGTGATTAATATTCCACCGGAAATTTATATACATTCTACGTGATGATGAGTGGAATCCCATCCGTAGGGCATGTGGTGATGAGTGGAATCCCGCCCATGCAAGGTCCGATGATGAGTGTAATCCCACCGAGGTAAAGTTGTTGTTGAGATTAAATCCGCACATCCGGGTAAACTAATAGTGGCCAATTGAACTTGTTCTTATAATTATGATGTTATGATGTTGATATATGATGTTTGAGCTTAGTATGATGTGAGATGCCATATTATGACTCTTGAAAGACTAGCTAGGTTGACTTGTTGTCTCCTATGTATGTGGAATGTGAGGTCGAGGATTTGCATGCTTGGACCCTGCATTGTTGTTGTTTTTGATTTTAGAGCATCCTCACTAAGCTTCTAGCTTACGCTCTCATTTTCAACAATGCAGATCATTAGCGTGGTGTTAGCAAGGAGCAAGGCGAAGGGACTTCCAAGTTATTTGTTGCCCAAGTAAGATTTAGCAATTAATGTAGTAGTCTAGCAATGTGGCAAGTGTGTGTTTTGTATGAGCTTGTATGACTCATGGAGTTTGTTGGTAGTTGAGTTTTGATTGAATTTGTAAACCATGTTAAGCCTTGATGAATGCTTGATTGTGATGCTATGCTTTTGTATGAGTGCATGTGTGGTTGTGGCATGTAACTCTATGTGTGGTGAATTGAGCCTTAAGGGCCTTTTAATTCTTAAGTATGCTTTGGGTGATTCTTGGAATGATTGTCTTGTCTTAAATATTGTGATGATCATGAATGTTTGCAATAAGGAGCATGCCTCTAGAGTGTTTTTGTTTGTGATGTATGCTTCTTGAAGTTGTAGAGGGCTTTTGGGGTCATTTAGAGTTGCCAAAGTCCAAATTTTGAAAGTTGCAGACAGCCAGCGTTACGAAACGGGCTGAGCTGTTTCAGAACGGGTAAGGCTTCAGGGACCCCGTATCGGAACCCGTTTCGATACGATTTGGCCACTTTGAGCCCTCGTTCCGGAACAAGGTTCGGAACGATTTTGCCACTGTCCATGCCTGTTTCGAAACCCGTTTGTGATGTATGCTTCTTGAAGTTGTAGAGGGCTTTTGGGGTCATTTAGAGTTGTCTAAGTCCAAATTTTGAAAGTTGCAGACAGCCAGCGTTTCGAAACGGGCTGAGCCGTTTCGGAATGGGTAAGGCTTCAGGGACCCCGTATCGAAACCCGTTTCGATACGGTTTGGCCACTATGAGCCCCCGTTCCGGAACAAGGTTCGGAACGATTTTGCCACTGTCCATGCCTGTTTCGAAACATGTTTCGAAACGCCGAGGAAAATTTGTAGCCCTGTTCCGAAACTGGGTGGAGGCATTTCGGTACGGGTGACTTGCTTTTTACCCGTAGCCCGTTTTTCGAAACGGGTTGTACCTGTTTCGAAACACAGGCCTGAATGTGGGCTTTTAGGCATCTTTAAAGGGTCTCAATGCTAGGGTTAGGCCTGTTTTGATGTAGGGCCTCCCAGGACTCTTGTTTCCGCTGTAGAGATCACTTAAGAACCAATTATGCCTCTAGTTAAAATGTAATTTAAATGAAAAAAATTTAGGGTCGCTAACCGAGGGGGAGCCTTAACGGGTTTCGCTTCGGTTTTTCCCGTGTGGCCTACTCGGACCGATCATCCGGCCAGACCGGGACGAGGGGATTACATTTGTTTGCAGATCCTATATCTCCAATCAGATAACACATATAGCACATATATTATGTTTGTTATTATTCCATATATCAGAAACATGCTTAGCCCAGTGACAAGAGTGTTGCTTTCTTTCCCTAATGACTCAAGTTCGAATCCCCTTGAGGCTAGCTTCCACTATTTCATTTTTCTTACTCCAATTGGTGGTGACACGTGTCACCACCTAATTGAATAATTAATTTATTTTATTATGATTAAAATTAGGACTAAATCGAATGATTGTATAAATAAAGGGGACAAAATGTGTAATTATACCAATTATTTTAACAGCCCCGTTAACTTTTTCGTTTTTTTAACGGCATGTGGCTACATTGGAACCAATTAAATAGTTATGTGGTATATTTAACACAATTGAAAATATAGTGGTCAAATCGACACCAACTCCATAGTTCGGTGGTCATTAGTATAGTTTACCCTAATATAAAATGAAAGGAGAAATGGCATTGTTAAAGTAGTCATTTTGGTTGCATTGATGTGTCTCATGTCATTGTAATTGGGTGCATGCAATTGCTTAGAATGACTAAAGTGGTTTGGTGTGGACTTTGTTTGAGATATTTATGCTAACAAATTCAAGCTAGGAAACAATAAAGACCCAACAATTCGGTTGCAAGTTGTTAATTATGATCGGCACATTTATAATTACATTTTCAAGATAAATGACAAGATTCGAACACATACAAAATAAAACGACATGAGCATAATTAACCAATTATTTAATTAATGTATCTTATTTCGTTTAGTTTACTAGCATATAAATTCAGGTTATGTCATAGAACCAGTGTAAACTCTAAGATGTATATGGATTATTATTTGATATATTGGTGGTGAAACATATAATTTATGATCTTAAGACGATAATAAATAATATTTTTTTAGTTTTTTTTAATTGAAGACATTTGTTAAATTCTTAAGAATGTTGTTGGGTTTTTCGGTGTTTGATTCCTTCAACCGTTCTTGCTCGCCAAGTGGTGGAGAAGTGGAATTTTGGGTGAAAGAGGTGTGGAAGCTAAAAATGATAAAGACAATATGATTTATAGTGGTTCAGCCTTCTAACTAAGGTCTACATCCACTACCTTAGCTTCCACTAAGGATTTTCAATCAATCCACTATTGATTCCTCCCCTTTTCTAGGCTTAGGAGGAAACCCTTACAAACCGATCAAACTTTCTACCCAAAGCCTTGATCAAACCCTCTTTACAAAGAGATAAAAATAAGCAAACTCAAATCCCTCTAATAGGTATTTGTTTGCACAATTAAGCTCTCACCTAATCCTAAAAACACTTGAGCAAATCTAACAATTTTGGCTCACTAGTGTTTTTCTATACAAGAAATTAACAATTAAGCACTAAGATACATTTTGATCATATGTTGTATTATAATTGAAGCATTAACCATTACTAGATGCTTGAAGGTCCATTTTATACTCCTTAATGAGTTTGTAGCCGTTACTAGCCGTTAGGGTTGAATTGGAGCCGTTGGAGACTTTATTTCACATATTAAATGATGTTCTAGAGCCTTCCGTATCGATACACGAGGACTCGTATCGATACGCTCTTCTTCAGAAACTAGCTGTTGGACTCTTGCCAGCCTAAGCGTATCGATATGCTTGAAAGCGTATCAGTACAATATGTCATTTAAAAGACCGTTAGGAAATAGCCGCTAGGGTCGTTAAAACAGGGATCAGTACGCTTAAGGGGCGTATCGAAACGATCCCTCTCCGTATCAATACGGTCTCACCCGTATCCGTAAGGGTTTCGGCTGATTCAAAACCTGGGCAAAAGGGTATCGATACGGTGTACACCGTATCGGTACGGGCTTGCTGAAAAGTCAAGTTTGACTACTTTAAATCATTAAAAACTTTGCCAAAAACCTTTTTAAATACCTCAACCATATTTTCAAGTTGTTTGGACTTAAAGACAAGTTTTAAATTCTTTTCAAATTTGTCCAAAACATTTTTGAATTATTATATCAAAACACTTAGTTCTACAATCTCCCCTTTTTGATATAATAAAACCAACTTGAAAAATTGTTTGGCATTTCTCCCCCTTTGTGAAATAAATTTTGAATAAGAGAATTAAGATACAAAATCAATTAAAGCTCCCCCTTATTCAATTGAAAATTCAATTTTTCAAACAATTTCTCCCTATTTTTTTATATCAAAAAGAATTTAAAACACTTTTAAGCTCAAAATAACAATAGAGGTTTAGATTTTGAAAATATTAAAATGTTTGGTTTTAAAAATGGCTCCCCTTACTCAAAGCATCATCAAAAATGTTAGTCCAACATATGTCATAATCTAGTTGAAAATAAAAAATAAATCAAATTAAACAAGTAAAACAACTAGATTTTACCACACTTGAACCCAAGGGAGGATGTGAAGCCTTCCTCTTCAAGTGTCTTTCTTTGCGTGCATGGAGCTCCTCCTCAATTTTTGACTTGTTGATTATTCTCCATCACACCTACCATAAGATAATCAAGTAATTTTTTGTATCCAAATTGCTTTGGATCCATAGACGTTAGTAGCACAAAAATTTTTCCCCTTAGGAATCCATTTTTCAATTTCATCCCTTTTAGTTGAAGTACTTAGTTATTTTGGGACCCAAATACTTCTAAAACATTTACCATTTACAAATCTAGAGGCACTAGATTGTCTTACATAAAAATTTGATTTTCCAACAGTATTTTTCTTTTCAAGCTTTTTGGAAATCAAATTTTTCTCTTCTTGAACTTTATGAAGTAAATTTTGTAAACCAAAACATTTTTGTTCAAACTCATTGAGTTTTGCTTCAAGTTCAAGCTTGGTTTTAGAAATCAAGTCATTTTGAATTTTTAAATTTGAAATTACTTTCTTGTTTTTCAAAATGTGATTTTTAAATTCTAAAACCAAATCGTCATAGGCATCTTGTAATTCATCAAAAGAATATGAACATGAAGTAGATGAATTAGAAGTTACCCTTGAATCTTCTTCGATGGCCATAAGACAAAGGTTGACTTGTTCATCGTCGGTGGAGTCCTCATCACTCCAAGTAGCCACATATGCCTTCTTCTTATCGCTTGAAGTGCTTGCCCTCTTCTTTTTCATGGATTCTCATTTAAGTTCTTTCAAGGCTTTCTTCATGTAATGGGCACACTTCTTGAAGAGATGAACTATCTCTTCTTCTTCCTCCTCTTCACTTGAATCTACATGATGACATGTGGATGATTTGAGAGCAATGACATTTGTGTTGATCCAAGCCCTTTGAGTTTTTTCTCCCCCATAGCTCTAATCTCTTCCTTCTTCTTCTCCTCTTCTTTGTTTTTCTTCATTATTTGGTGAGTGGGAAGTGACCCCATGAGCTCATCAAGCTTCAAAGTCTTGAGATTCTTGACTTCGATGATGGCGGTCCTTTTTGAGTCTCATGACTCGGGAAGGAAGTAGATGAGATTTCGGACAAGTTTCTCTTCTAGGATGGCTTCTCCATAACTTTTAAGTTCATTGGTGATGGTGGAGAACCTATCGAACATCTTCTCAATGTCCTCTTCCGGATCCATCTTGAAGTTTTCATACGTTAGGTTGAGGAGCTCGATCTTGGTCTCCTTAACTTCGTTTGTCCCTTCGTATGTAACTTCAAGCTTGTCCCAAACTTCCTTGGCACTCTCACAAGAAGATATCTTCTCATAGATGTTGGGTTTAAATGCACAAAAAAGGATGTGCAAGGCTTTGCAATTAAGCTCCATCTTCTTGCGATCTTCGGCACTCCAATCTGCCTTGCTTTGTTGAGGCGCGAACGGACCATCTTCTACTATGTCCCAAAGCTTGTAGTCCTTTGACTTAATGAATAACTTCATCCTTGTCTTCCAATGGGCATAGTGTGTTCCGTCGAAGAAGAATGGTTTGTCAATGGATTGCGCCATAGAGCCGGTTGTTTGAAATGTTGATCGAGCTTGTCGGATCTTCTCAATAGGATGTTAATCCTCTTCAATTGAGCCAAGCTCTGATACCAATTGTTGGGTTTTTCGGTGCTCGATTCCTTCAACCGTTCTTGCTCGCCAAGTTGTGGAGAAGTGGAATTTTTGGTGAAAGAGGTGTGGAAGCTAAAAATGATAAAAGACAAGATGATTTATAGTGGTTCAACCTTCTAACCAAGGTCTACATCCACTACCTTAGCTTCCCACTAAGGATTTCCAATCAATCCACTATTGATTCGTCCCCTTTTCTAGGCTTAAGAGGAAACCTTTACAAACCGATCAAGCTTTCTACCCAAAGCCTTGATCAAACCCTCTTTACAAATAGATAAAAATAAGAAAACTCAAATCCCTCTAATAGGTATTTGTTTGCACAATTAAGCTCTCACCCAATCCTAAAAAAACTTGAGCAAATCTAACAATTTTGGCTCACTAGTGTTTGTCTATACAAGAAATTGACAATTAAGCACTAAGACACATTTTGATCATATGTTGTATTACAATTGAAGCATTAACCATTACTACATGCTTGGAGGTCCCTTTTATACTCATTAATGAGTTTGTAGCCGTTACTAGCCGTTGGGGTTGAATTGGAGCCGTTGGAGACTTTATTTCTCATATTAAATGTTGTTTTGGAGCCTTTCGTATCGATACACGAGGACCCGTATCGGTACGCTCTTCTTCAGAAACTAGTCGTTGGACTCTTGCCAGCCTAAGCGTATTGATATGCTTGAGGACGTGTTGGTATGGTATGTCATTTAAAAGACCGTTAGGAAATAGCCGTTGGGATCGTTAAAACAGGGATCGATACGCTTAAGGGGCGTATCGAAACGATCCCTCTCCGTATCGATACGGTCTCACTCGTATCAGTACGAGTTTTGGCAGATTCAAAACCTGGGCAAAAGGGTATCGATACGGGGTAAACCGTATCGGTACAGGCTTGCTGAAAAGTCAAGTTTGGCTACTTTAAATCATTAAAAACTTTGCCAAAAACATTTTTAAATACCTCAACCATATTTTCAAGTTGTTTGGACTTAAAGACAAGTTTTAAATTCTTTTCAAATTTGTCCAAAACATTTTTCAATTATTATATCAAAACACTTAGTTCTACAAATGTTTATCAAATTATTTCTCTTTCGTATCAAACAATGGACAAAAATCATTTGTCCCTTTTCGGTCTCTTTCTATATCTCAACACTAAAAAATAAATTCTAAACCATAACTCTAAATCTTAAACCTTAAACCCTAAAAATACACCTTATCCCAAATTCCTTAAATTCTAATCCTAAACCCTAACATTAAACCTAAATCCTAAACCTAAGTTTTTTTGTGCGGAGGTATAAATAAGGGCACCGAAAAGGGTAAAGGATTCTTATTCATCAAACAATAATCATATATATTAATGCATTAATTATAGAGTAGTTTAAGGGATTATTGTTTAGAATTTAAGGTCTAGACTTACAATTCAAGGTTTAGGGTTTAAGATTCATGGGTTTATAATTTAAGTTTTTATATTTTAAGATTTAAGTTTAAAATAAATTCATGTATAGCGATCGTCATGGAATTTCCTGAAAGACGACTAACTCTGTTTTTTGTGCCCTTTATATTTCCTACCAATGATTTTATGTCACGTGTATTGATTATTTTTTTCAATGTTTTATTGATTGTTTATATTTTATTGATAATACATGTGACATAAAATAATTGATAGCGACACAGAAAAGATACAGAAGGATTCTATTCGACAACTAGGGTTATAACCAATTAGACAACTAAAATTCTTTTAAGGGAAAACTAGATATTTAATACTCTAACTATCTCTGCGTTATTGTTTTGATACCCCAACTATTATTTTTAGTAAAATGGTATTTAACGTTACATTTTTGTTCTGTTTTGGTACCTCCTACGTTTAAAATTAACGGAAATAGTGACATGGCTTGGGTTAATAATAGTTTTAGTCCAAAAACATATACAATCTATCGATTTAGTCTAAAACTTTATCAATTTAAAATTATTTTAGTTTTTGGATTAATATTGTAAATTCTTCATTTTTCTTCTTCTAGTCGAACACTTTTTTAGGTTTTGAAGTTTAAAAAATACGCTAGGGACAATCAAAACTTTACAATTTGGGGATCAATGAGGGCCTAATGCAGGGTCCATTGGAGGACCCAAACTCCACGATCGGAATACCAGCGGGAATACGAGAAGTGGGAAAGGGATGAGACAAAATTCTATCAAAATTAAGATGATGTTCTAAAATGATGAATTTTGGACTAAATTGATAATATATATAAGTGTTTTGGACTAAAACTGTGATTACACCAAACTACGTCATCATTTCTGATAATTTTTAACGGCCGGGTACCAAAACAGAACAAAAACGTAATGTTAAATATCATTTTGTCAAAAATAATAGTTAGGGTGGTACTAAAATCAATATTGTTTTTCCTTCTTTTAATTAATGTGCCCCACTAATTTAGTTGGGAGGAAAATTAAGATAGTTTCATTAGTTACACTTCCATTGATTGATTGTACAATTTTATTCGATTTTGCTGTTGCGAGTTACATCGCCCAACTTAGAATTGTGGGGTATTTGTCTTAATTTATGGTTTAAGTTAGGTTTTAAATCTAAGGTGGGTTGACACTACTACTACTACTCTAGCTTTCCCCTGCATAACATCTTTTTGTACTTTCAATAGGGTTAATTGCATAGATATCTTAAATTGTGAGTCGAATTTGAAATTAATTTATAAACTGAAATATTTCTGTTAATTTATATACACATTAATGAAAAAATCTTGACACTAGGCTCATTAAACAACGTCTAAGGTTTAAATCTTTGCGTTGTGAATGAAACAAGTTTGGTCCGGAGGATTGTCCTCATAATGGACATCTTCAGTACTTGATCTAGATTAATCGACCAATTGATGAGATACTAGTAATTATATGAATAAAGGGGAAATCAAAACATGTTCAAGTAACATTTAATGCCAAAACTAATAGCTAGGCTGATGAAAATACCTCGTTGAAATGATACTTTAGTTTGAGTATTCATTTGAAACGTTTTAAAAAGGACTAATTTACATTGTTTTCTATAACGTGAGGATGTTTGTTGCAATTAATCCTTTTGACTTGCTATGAACCCTCTCTCACTTAGCGGTGTTGTTTGTGCCCTAACACTAAAATCGAATCTTAAGTTTTAATCCTAAATTTTAAACCTTAAATCCTATAAATACACCATACACCTAATACTCTAAATCTTAACCCTAAATGTTAGTTTAAGAGAATTAAAATGAATGTTAGTTAGGAAGTTTTGAGGCTAACAAACTTAGTTGAGCCGTTGGCTCGTTCTGTTAGTTGGGTAAAGCCCACTATAAATATAGACTACATTTGTGTAATTGAATAAATTTAGTTTAATAAAAGAAATCAGTTCTGTTGACTTTCAAAATTCCTAAATTCCCTTTGACTCGTCTTCTTTGATCATCTCTCTTCTCTCATCTCTCTCTCTCTTTCGCAAATTCACCTGAATGGTAACTCAACATGATATCAGAGCTTAGTGACGGTGGCCGGTGACTTATCGTCGTCTTGAATCAGACCAGTTAGCGATGAGCCCATGAGCTGTTGATCAAGAAAATAATTCGACGAGTGAACTGGTTGGCGGGACGCTTTTGGAGATGAGTAAGTCATTTTCAAACAAGAAAATTAACGTTGTTCTCGACGAATCGAATTTCTTGTTATGGAAGCAGCAAGTACTCTTGACCGTGTGAAGTCACAAGCTTGAGAAACTGCTGACCGGTGCGCTCAAGCCTCTGCCAAAGACGGTGGTTACTGATGTAATCACTAATTTTGTCCCGATTTTTAATTTTATTTCTTTTATGATTTTCGGGCTTGTATTGGGCTAAAATAATAATAATTAAAAATAAAAGAAAAAAAAGAAAGAAAAAGAAAGAAAGAAAGAAAGAAGAAAAAGAGAATATATATGTATATACACGTGTTACTATTAATATTATCCCTATATATGTTTTGTCTTTATATTATTATTAGTGTTATTACCCTTATTACTATTATATTATTGTGTGTTTAGCACTATTATTATTATATTTATTATATTATCATTACTATTAGTATAATATATTATCTACTATTATTTACTATCTATTAGGTATTACTATCGCCTATTAATATTAATATTAATATTATTTTTAGGGTAAATTACATAAATGGTCCCCCGACTATGCTCCAATTATCTTTTGTGTCCCCCGACTGTCAAAAGTTACAAATTGGTCCCCCGACTTAAAAAAGGAAACAAATTGGTCCAACGCCGTTAAAATTTTAACAGCTGATGATGTGGCAGTTAATTTAATTGATATAATTACATAATTAGCCCTCAAGTTCTACACTTATTTTAGTTTGACCCTTATTCTAAAAAATTAACCCACATAATTTTAATAATCTATTAATTTAGTTCATCTTCTTTTCCAAAAAATTTCCTTTTAACCTCATCATCTTTGTCACCACCGTCACCCATTCACCATCACTACACCGACCCAACCAACCGTACTCAAGTAATTTTGTCGACGCTTTCCTCAATCATGCACCTCAAAGACTCGATTTCCCCCTTCTCGACTTTCACCATAACCAAGTGAGCCACCCCTTTTCTTTTACTATCATCAATTCATCAAACCAGTCCCCAAAATAAAAAGTTCACTGCTACAAACATGAATTCTGATTTGTACAAAATACAAACCCAGTTCGTTACACACAACAATGATTTGTGCAAAATTCAATATTGCATCTAACACCTGCAAGTGCAGATTTGCAGAAAACCCATTTCTCAAAACCATTTCTTACTTATTTGTGTATTCATTTACAAATCTAGGATCATAACCAATTTTCAACTTTTTTTTCTTTGAAACATGTGAAATCATAAAATATTTTTACTCAAAATTTTCTTCTTCAAAACCCATTAAACCACGATTCCTTTTTTATTTGAATTTCATAACCTGCAATTTTTTTTCTTTGGAAGCCTAGTTAATTTTTTTACGATTTTCAATTGAGAATTTTAAAACATAAAATAGAAATATTGTTTTTAAAATCCATATATTGTTTTCGATCATCAAATTTTTATTAGATTCAACCATATTATTTTAAAGTTATCAAACAATTTAAAAAAAACTTTTGACGACATATGAAACTGTTCAAAAATCTATAAATAGGGTTCTAGGTCGGTGCCTAAACGAAAATGAGAAGCCACCATATTGCAACCACACTAATTTGAGCAATGATCATCACAGTTTGAGAGAAGATGAGTTTTGAAGTTTAAAAATAGGACTAAATTATAATTAAGCGTAAAATTAAGACTAAATTTATTGAATTTTCCATTTAGGATTAAATTGATTGAATGTATAAATATAGAGGACTAAATATGTTATTATGCCAACTTTTGTTAACTGCCACGTCATCAGGTGTTAAATTTTTAACGGCACAGGACCAGTCTGTTACTTTTTTTAAGTCGAGGGACCAGTTTGTAACTTCTATTAGTCGAAGGACGCAAAAGATAATTAGAGCATAGTCGGGAGACTATTTATATAGTTTACCCTTATTTTTATTATCGTTATTGTGTGAGTTGTCATCATTATTATCATTAATCATTTATTATTGATATTATTATATTATTATGATATTAATATTAATAATAATAATATTATTATTATTATTATTATTATTGTAACACCCGGGTTTAGGGGTTAGGAGAAAATAATATTTTAATATTATTTTGGGTTCGGTTTTATGATTTAAATAATGGTTCGGGTTTGGTTTTCAAATTTATTTAATTTGATGATAGACTATGCTTTGGAATTAAACCCCAAATAGCCATGGATTATATGTCCTTGTGAATATTTCATTTCATTAAGGGCAAAAGGGTCATTGGGCTTTTAAACTAAAACAAAACAAATAAAAACTCAAAAAAATTTCACTCATCTTCTCCCTCTCTCCTCAACCTTCCCCTCACCATTGAAGAACACTGTTCCATCACCTCTCTTCTTCATTTCAACTCCGTTTTGAAAGGTAATAGTATTTTTGACTTCCCCTTACTTCCCTCTCCATGAAAGTACTCTTCTTTTTCATTTTCATAAAGGTTTTAGAAAATGGAAGTTTTGTAAATCTTGATTAAAAATGGAGCCTTTGTGTAGCTAAACTTAATATTTTGGTTTGTTATGGTTAGTTATGGAATATAGGAGCCAAATGATACTACATATGTGAATTTCAAATGATTTCGACCAATTTTCGGATTTGGGTTTCTATGGGGTTTTTGGAGGGTTTTAAAGTGGTTTTTGGGGTTGGTTAATGTTGGATTTTGGGGGCTGTTGATAGTATGATATATGAGGGTTGCTTTGGGTGTGTTTGATGGTCGTTTGGATGCTTGAAATGGGAGATTTCAGTGGGTTGTGTAGGCTGCTCGAAAATTCTGTTTTTGGACTTGTTTTGGGTGTTGAATGTTTGGAAATGTTGTTCCGGGTTAGTTCCGATGATGAGCTTTTAATTGTGGATGTTTTGTTTGTGTTTGGGATTGATTAGAATCAATTTTGGGCATCGGTGAAGCATCGGAAGTGAATCCGGGAAGTTGAAGGTTGTTGCTTGCTTGGTCTTGAGCTTGGAAGCTTAGGTGAGTGGTTAAATGTTTTACTTGGTTTTAAAATAGTTGGTTCGAGTGTATGGACTAGGTTGGGCTTGGTAGACCCACCTAGAGTTAGGATTGGGGTGGTAGCCTAATCCTAAACTTAATCTAGAGCCTTTGGATGAACTCATTTATATGGTTGTGTATGTCTCGTATGAAATGTGATATGAATGCTTATGTATATTGTGTTATACATGTGAGATGAGGCATGAATTGTGATGCTTGAGACATGCATGATGATGGTTGTTGGTGAGTACGTGCTAAGCACGGAATTGATTGAAATGAGCAATGTGAAATGAGTAAATGTTGGCACTAGTATACTTAAATACAAATAATCGATCATTAGGATGTTAGTGTGTACACATGAGTCAAAAGTCGCGCGTCCTTGGTGGCGTTGAGTCACCAAGGAGGAGTACGGGGACGCCCGGAAATTGTAATTAAATATATTCGGTGATGAGTGGAATCCCATCGACGGGGCGTGAGGATGAGTGGAATCCCCTCCGCGAGACCGGTGATGAGTGTAATCCCGCCGCCAGGTAATGGTTGTGTTGTTGGATGTGAGTTCCAACGGTTATCCGCGTATTTGAGTCATAGCTAGGTGCCAATGTTGATTGATAATTGTATCAATGTGTTGTGATAAATGATCCTTATTTGGATGTTTGATGTGGCTACTCATGTTGAGGAATTTAGAGCTTGTTGATCATGACATTTACTTGTATATATTGCTCATGCATCTTATCTTGTGGCTCTTGTGGATCCTTGGTACGTTTGTAAAATGCCTTGGCTAGATCGTGCTCGGACCCTGCAATGTTGAGGTTTGTTTTTAGAGCTTACCCTCACTAAGCATTATTGCTTACGCTCTCTTTGTTCAACATTGCAGATCCTTAGATCGTGGGTTGCTTGCGCAAGTGGAAGGCTCCAAGTGTGGTTGTTAGCCTTGAGCGCTTCAAGTATGGATTTTTAAATGTTTGGACATGTAATAGTTTGAGCAATGGGACATGTATGGTTTTGTTGGGTGGTTGTTGGTTGTTAGGAGCATGTGCAGACTCCTTAGTACCTTGTTTCTGTATGGTTCATGTTGCCATGTTGGGTTGTATCTCATGCCTAATTGCTCTTGTTGAATGTTAGCCACATGCCTAAGAGGTTACCTTTATGCTTGAATGATGTTGTGTGAATGCATGCCTATGATGTCTTGTCTTAGTGTTTAGACTTGTTTTAATCTTGTTGAAGCATGTTTAAATAGCTGGATTGCCTTAAGTTTATATGTGATGGTGTTGTAGTGTGTTTTGGTGGTGTTTTGGGCACCCTAGTGCCTTAAAACAGCCAAAACGAGTCTGCAGACAGGGGGCGTTTCGGAACGGGCCATCCTGTTTCGGAACGGTCCCTTTGCATTTGGCCTGCCGTTTCGGAACGGATGAGGGTCGTTTCGGAACATTTTTGCTACTGGAATTTTGAGAAATTGGCGAGATGAAGGCGTTCCGAAACGGGCCTTTGAAGTACCGAAACGGTCAAATCTCATTGACCACGAGATATTGACCGTCAAGGTCGTTCCGATACGGGTCACCCCTGTTTCGAAACGGTCACCTTATGGTTGACCCTGGCCTGTTGACTTAGTCAAGGCGTTTCGAAACACACTAAGGGCGTTTCGAAACGGCCTGCTGTAAAGAGCTAAAATGAGCTGTTTGATGTGTTCGTTGGTCGGTGTCTGTTTCAATGTTTGTTTTTCCGATGCTGTGCTTCACATAGGTTTTAATTATGCCTATAGACAAGATAAAATAAAAAGAAAATTTTTGGGTCGTTAACCGAGGGGAAACCTTCACGGGTTTCGCTTCGGTTTTCCCCGTGTGGCCCACTTGGACCGGTCATCCGACCAGACCGGGACGAGGGGGTTACACTTGTTGGTATCAGAGCCTAAGGTTACCGAGACCTTGGGCAGGTAAGTGAGGTAAGTTCAAGTTTTTGCTTGCTTTGTAAGAATGGTTGCTTGTTTGACAAGTATGTTGCTTGTTTTATTCAAAAGTATGTGTGTGTGAGTCCCATTGCTACTATTACATTGGAAAATGATTTTTAAGTGAGGGAACGTACTTGAACACTTGGAAGCCTTGCCTTGCTAACCCAACTTGTATGTTTTGTTGTTGTGGTTGTAGTTGATATCTGTGAGAGCGATGTCTAGACCGAGAGGTAGACCGAGAGTGGTTCGTCAGGAACCACGGGTTGCGGCTCCTGTTGAGCCGGGTGTTGGTGTGGAGGCTCACCTAGAAGGGCCGGTGGCCGCGGGAGTTGGCGCTCCACCACCACCTCCACCACCACCACCTTCTCCACCTGGAGCTGGAGGTGAGGATGGAGCCGGAGGAGATGGACCTCAAGGTGGCCAAGGTCCAGCTGGAATTGATATGACTCCGCTAGTGCAAGCGATAGCGGGAGCTTTCCAGGCCGCATTTGCGGGAGCTCAGGCTGTGGCTCAGCCTAGGTGTGATGATGCTAGTCTACCCTTGGAGAGGCTCCGTAGCTTGGGAGTCGAGGAGTTTAGAGGATCTACTCCAGAGAGATCGGAGTTGTGGTTGGAAAATACGGTCTGTATCTTGGCTCAGATGGGTTGTGCGGGCGCACGTAGATTGGGCTGTGTGATATCGTTGCTTCAGGGTGATGCCTACACCTGGTGGGTCACCATCACTACCGGGGTTCCAGAGGCTGAGATAGATTGAGATTTCTTTGAGTTTGCATTCAGGAAGAGGTACTTGGGACTGAGGTACCTAGATGAGAAGAAGCGAGAGTTTATGGCTCTTACTCAGGGAGATGCTTCTGTGACTGATTATGAGATCCGTTTTGTTCGCTTGAGCCAGTATGCTCCAGAGTTAGTTCCTACTGAAGTGGAACGCTGTAACCGATTCCGCTATGGATTGAATGAAGAGGTTAAGAGGTACACGTTGGCTTCTGACTACTCAGACTTTGATGTGTTGGTCGCGAGGGCCAAGGATTTTGAGCATAGTTTGGGTTCGGCCAAACGAGCTGGTGGTCCTAGTTCTGGCAAGAGGCATAACCACTTTGATGGTAGAGACGCCAAGAGGCACAGAGGTGGCAGACATCAGTTTGATCAGAGACGTGGCGGTGGCCACCATGGTAGAGGCCATCAGGGCCATAGAGGAGGAGGGCGCTTGCCCGAGTGTACCAGTTGTGGGAGACAGCACACTGGTGAGTGTTGGGGTAACATCCATGCTTGATGGAACTGTGGTTCGAGGGACCACTTTAGGAGGGATTGTCCGCATCAGGCGGCTCAGGCACCGAACATTGCTCAGGCTCCTGCGAGAGCGAATGATTTTCAGAGAGGCCGTGGGCGCGGTCGTGGCTACTTCCAGCCTAGGGCTGATGCACCTAGGGGAATGCTCAGAGGAACCTTGCTCATGTTGTGGCTGTGCAGCCAGAAGCGGGAGGACCAGCGAGAATTTATGCTCAGAGAGAGGCCGGGAACGACACCGATGTGATAGCAGGTAATTTCGAGTTACAGTCTATGTCTTTGCTTTCTTTGGTTGATTCGGTTTCTACACATTCCTACATTTTGAGTGAGCATGCACAGAAGTTAGATATCCCTGTTGAGATCTTAGATGTAGGTATGCATGTTACTAGTTCTTTCGGTGAGACAGTTGTGGTTAGACGTATGTATAGGAGGTGTCCACTGAAGATTCAGGGTCATGTGTTCTCAGTTGATATGATGGAACTTCCTTTCTATGGTTTTGACATTATTTTGGGTATGGACTGGTTGGTTGAGCATCGGGCTAGTGTGGATTTTGAGACAAAGAGAATTTCCTTGAAGCTTTCTGATGACTACGAGGTAGTTGTAGTAGGCGAGAACATTAAGTTCTTGTCTAATGTGGTGTCAGCTTTAGAGGCTCATAGGTTGATGGACTCAGGATGTGGGGCTTATTTAGCTTATGTTATGAACCCAGATATGAGTGAAGCTAGACCGAAGGATATCAGAACAGTGTGTGACTTTCCAGATGTGTTTCCTGAAGAGTTGCCGGGTTTGCCTCCTGACAGAGATGTTGAGTTTGTAATTGAGACAGTTTCAGGGTCTAATCCAGTTTCGATAGCACCGTATCGTATGGCTCCGAAAGAGTTGAAAGAATTGAAGAGTCAGTTGCAAGAATTATTAGACCGTGGTTTCATTAGGCCTAGTAGTTCTCCGTGGGGTGCTCCCGTGTTGTTTGTGAAAAAGAAAGATGGTAGCATGCGCATGTGCATTGACTATAGACAGTTGAATCAGATGACTGTGAAGAACAAGTATTCGTTGCCTCGTATAGATGATTTGTTTGATCAGTTGAGAGATGCCTCAGTATTCTCGAAGATAGATTTGAGATCCGGGTACTATCAGTTGAAGGTGAAAGAGTGTGATGTTTCGAAGACAGCTTTTAGGACTAGATATGGTCACTATGAGTTTCTTGTGATGCCATTTGGGCTCACGAATGCGCCTGCAGCATTCATGGACATGATGAACAGAATTTTTAGAGACTATCTAGACCGGTTCGTAGTTGTCTTCATTGATGATATACTTGTGTACTCGAAGACAGAAGAAGAACATGATGAGCACTTGAGGTTAGTCTTACAGAGATTGTTGAGCAATCAGTTGTATGCAAAGCTTAGTAAATGTGAGTTCTGGATTCGAGAGGTTGTGTTTCTTGGCCATGTTGTTTCAGCCGAAGGTATCCGTGTTGATCCATCGAAGATTGAGGCTATTGTTGAGTGGAAACAACCTAAGTCCGTGACCGAGATTAGGAGTTTCCTAGGACTAGCCGGATACTATAGGAGGTTTGTTGATGGCTTCTCTAGAGTAGCTGCTCCCTTAACTAAATTGTTGCAAAAGGGAGTCAAGTTTGAATGGTCAGATGCAAGACAGAAGGCCTTTGAGAAATTGAAAGAAGCTTTGACGAATGCTCCAATGTTAGTGCAACCTGTTTCAGGTAAGGAGTTTGTGATTTACAGTGATGCTTCCTACGTAGGTTTAGGATGTGTTCTGATGCAAGATAGGAGAGTTGTTGCTTATGCTTCTAGACAGTTGAAGATTCATGAGAAGAACTATCCTACTCATGACATAGAAAGAGTTGAATTTGAGACTGTGAAGATGGCTAGAGTTGTTGAAAGATTATGATTTGACCATTGAGTACCATCCGGGTAAATCAAATGTAGTAGCCGATGCTTTGAGTAGAAAAGTGGCCGTTGAGCTGAGAACTATGTTTGCTAGATTGAGTGTGTCCGATGATGGCGGTTTGATCACCGAGTTGCAAGTGAAGCCTTCTTTGATTCAGTTGATTAGAGAGAAACAGTTGCAAGATGCGAGCCTAGTTCCTCATGTTCAAGACATAGCCGAAGGAAGACCGACTGAGTATAGTTTCAGTAGTGAGAGCTTGTTGTGCTTTAGAGATAGAATTGTTGTACCGGAAGATGTTGAGTTGAGACGTCAGATTTTGAGCGAAGCACATTCGAGTCCCTTTTCTATGCATCCGGGTAGTACCAAAATGTACCGAGATTTGAAGAATGATTACTTCTGGGTTGGTTTGAAAAGAGATGTAGCCGAGTATGTGAGCCGTTGTATGGTTTGTCAGAGAGTGAAGGCAGAACATCAGGTTCCTTCAGGTTTACTACAGCCTTTAAAGATTCCGGAATGGAAATGGGAGAGGATCACCATGGACTTTGTATCGGGGTTGCCTTTGTCTCCTTCGAAGAAGAATTCAGTTTGGGTGATTGTTGATAGGTTCACTAAGTGTGCCCACTTCTTAGCAGTGAACACTACGGATTCTTTAGACAAGTTGGCAAACTTGTATATCCGCGAGATTGTGAGACTTCATGGGGTTCCAAAGTCCATTGTTTCATATAGGGACCCTAGGTTTACTTCGAGGTTCTGGGGTTGTTTGCATAGTGCTCTAGGTAGCCGTTTTCATTTCAGCACGTCTTATCATCCACAGTCCGATGGGCAGTCAGAGCGAGTGATACAGATTCTAGAGGATATGCTTCGTTGTTGTGTGATTGACTTCCAGGGTTCTTGGGAGAAGCACTTACCGTTGGTTGAGTTTGCTTACAACAACAGTTATCAGTCTAGCATTCAGATGGCACCTTATGAGGCTTTGTATGGTAGACGGTGTAGGACTCCGATTTGTTGGGCGGAGGCAGGTCAGAGGTTGTTACCTATGCCAGACTTGCTTAAGGGAACCACAGAGAAAGTAAAGTTGATATGTGACCGCTTGAAAGCAGCTTCCGATCGTCAGAAGTCTTATGCAGATTTGAAGAGGAAAGAGGTTGAGTACTCAGTAGGTGAGAAAGTGTTTCTGAAAGTATCTCCGTGGAAGAAGGTAATGTGATTTGGCCGGAAGGGCAAGTTGAGTCCGAGGTTCATTGGTCCGTATGAGATTGTTGAGCGGATTGGGCCTGTAGCTTATCGTTTGAGGTTACCTCCTGAGCTAGAAAAGATCCATGATGTCTTTCATGTGTCTATGCTTAGGAGATATAGATCGGATCCTTCTCATGTGATGCCCGTTGAGGAGATAGAGTTAAATCCAGATTTGTCCTACAATGAAGAGCCCGTTGAGATACTTGCTTCTGATAGCAAGGTGTTGCGTGGTAAGACCATAGAGTTGGTAAAGGTGTTGTGGAGACATAGAGGTGTGGAAGAGGCCACGTGGGAGAGAAAAGCAGATATGGTTGAGCAGTTTCCGTATTTGTTTCCACCAGGTAATTTCGGGGACGAAATTCCTTAAGTGGGGGAGAGTTGTAACACCCGGGTTTAGGGGTTAGGAGAAAATAATATTTTAATATTATTTTGGGTTCGGTTTTATAATTTAAATAATGGTTCGGGTTTGGTTTTCAAATTTATTTAATTTGATGATAGACTATGCTTTGGAATTAAACCCCAAATAGCCATGGATTATATGTCCTTGTGAATATTTCATTTCATTAAGGGCAAAAGGGTCATTGGGCTTTTAAACTAAAACAAAACAAATAAAAACTCAAAAAAAATTCACTCATCTTCTCCCTCTCTCCTCAACCTCACGACATACTCCCCTCACCATTGAAGAACATTGTTCCATCACCTCTCTTCTTCATTTCAACTCCGTTTTGAAAGGTAATAGTATTTTTGACTTCCCTTTACTTCCCTCTCCATGAAAGTACTCTTCTTTTTCATTTTCATAAAGGTTTTAGAAAATGGAAGTTTTGGAAATCTTGATTAAAAATGGAGCCTTTGTGTAGCTAAACTTAATATTTTGGTTTGTTATGGTTAGTTATGGAATATAGGAGCCAAATGATACTACATATGTGAATTTCAAATGATTTCGACCAATTTTCGGATTTGGGTTTCTATGGGGTTTTTGGAGGGTTTTAAAGTGGTTTTTGGGGTTGGTTAATGTTGGATTTTGGGGGCTGTTGATAGTATGATATATGAGGGTTGCTTTGGGTGTGTTTGATGGTCGTTTGGATGCTTGAAATGGGAGATTTCAGTGGGTTGTGTAGGCTGCTCGAAAATTCTGTTTTTGGACTTGTTTTGGGTGTTGAATGTTTGGAAATGTTGTTCCGGGTTAGTTCCGATGATGAGCTTTTAATTGTGGATGTTTTGTTTGTGTTTGGGATTGATTAGAATCAATTTTGGGCATCGGTGAAGCATCGGAAGTGAATCCGGGAAGTTGAAGGTTGTTGCTTGCTTGGTCTTGAGCTTGGAAGCTTAGGTGAGTGGTTAAATGTTTTACTTGGTTTTAAAATAGTTGGTTCGAGTGTATGGACTAGGTTGGGCTTGGTAGACCCACCTAGAGTTAGGATTGGGGTGGTAGCCTAATCCTAAACTTAATCTAGAGCCTTTGGATGAACTCATTTATATGGTTGTGTATGTCTCGTATGAAATGTGATATGAATGCTTATGTATATTGTGTTATACATGTGAGATGAGGCATGAATTGTGATGCTTGAGACATGCATGATGATGGTTGTTGGTGAGTACGTGCTAAGCACGGAATTGATTGAAATGAGCAATGTGAAATGAGTAAATGTTGGCACTAGTATACTTAAATACAAATGATCGATCATTAGGATGTTAGTGTGTACACATGAGTCAAAAGTCGCGCGGCCTTGGTGGCGTTGAGTCACCAAGGAGGAGTACGGGGACGCCCGGAAATTGTAATTAAATATATTCGGTGATGAGTGGAATCCCATCGACGGGGCGTGAGGATGAGTGGAATCCCCTCCGCGAGACCGGTGATGAGTGTAATCCCGCCGCCAGGTAATGGTTGTGTTGTTGGATGTGAGTTCCAACGGTTATCCGCGTATTTGAGTCATAGCTAGGTGCCAATGTTGATTGATAATTGTATCAATGTGTTGTGATAAATGATCCTTATTTGGATGTTTGATGTGGCTACTCATGTTGAGGAATTTAGAGCTTGTTGATCATGACATTTACTTGTATATATTGCTCATGCATCTTATCTTGTGGCTCTTGTGGATCCTTGGTACGTTTGTAAAATGCCTTGGCTAGATCGTGCTCGGACCCTGCAATGTTGAGGTTTGTTTTTAGAGCTTACCCTCACTAAGCATTATTGCTTACGCTCTCTTTGTTCAACATTGCAGATCCTTAGATCGTGGGTTGCTTGCGCAAGTGGAAGGCTCCAAGTGTGGTTGTTAGCCTTGAGCGCTTCAAGTATGGATTTTTAAATGTTTGGACATGTAATAGTTTGAGCAATGGGACATGTATGGTTTTGTTGGGTGGTTGTTGGTTGTTAGGAGCATGTGCAGACTCCTTAGTACCTTGTTTCTGTATGGTTCATGTTGCCATGTTGGGTTGTATCTCATGCCTAATTGCTCTTGTTGAATGTTAGCCACATGCCTAAGAGGTTACCTTTATGCTTGAATGATGTTGTGTGAATGCATGCCTATGATGTTTTGTCTTAGTGTTTAGACTTGTTTTAATCTTGTTGAAGCATGTTTAAATAGCTGGATTGCCTTAAGTTTATATGTGATGGTGTTGTAGTGTGTTTTGGTGGTGTTTTGGGCACCCTAGTGCCTTAAAACAGCCAAAACGAGTCTGCAGACAGGGGGCGTTTCGGAACGGGCCATCCTGTTTCGGAATGGTCCCTTTGCATTTGGCCTGCCGTTTCGGAACGGATGGGGGTCGTTTCGAAACATTTTTGCTACTGGAATTTTGAGAAATTGGCGATGAAGGCGTTCCGAAACGGGCCTTTGAAGTACCGAAACGGTCAAATCTCGTTGACCACGAGATATTGACCGTCAAGGTCGTTCCGATACGGGTCACCCCTGTTTCGGAACGGTCACCTTATGGTTGACCCTGGCCTGTTGACTTAGTCAAGGCGTTTCGAAACACACTAAGGGCGTTTCGAAACGACCTGCTGTAAAGAGGTAAAATGAGCTGTTTGATGTGTTCGTTGGTCGGTGTCTGTTTCAATGTTTGTTTTTCCGCTGCTGTGCTTCACATAGGTTTTAATTATGCCTATAGACAAGATAAAATAAAAAGAAAATTTTTGGGTCGTTAACCGAGGGGAAACCTTCACGGGTTTCGCTTCGGTTTTGCCCGTGTGGCCCACTTGGACCGGTCATCCGACCAGACCGGGACGAGGGGGTTACACTTGTTATTATTATTATACCATAAATAAATAAACAAATAAATAAAAAGGCCCAAATCTGTTATTTAAATAAATGCCCATTTACAAAAACCCAAAATAAATAAATAAACAATACAACCCAAATACTTTGAACCCAAAAATCCTATTACACCAGAAACCCTAACAGGTTTTGTTTATTGCACAGCCAAGCCCTAGCCGTCGGATTGAAGGCGTGATCCACGGCTCAGACTGCCTCAATCCAAAGAAAACCCTAGCAAAGCTCTCCTTCATATCCGCGCCGCACTATCTGGAGCCGTTGGATCTGGGAGCATCCAACGGTACAGATCACTTCAGACCAGAAACCCTAAAGGTTTCCCCCCCTCTCTCGCACCGCAAGCAATTACGATCGTCAGATTAAACACGATCTGACGGTCCCCGATCAGCACGAGAAGCTCCCAGATGCTTCAGACCCGCACGCGCCCACGCACCGACCCTTCGGACTTCACACGCGACGTTTGGCGCTTCCCACGAGCGCGTCACCGGCACGCCCAGATCTTTGACCTTCCCGCCTTGGTCTCCTTCCATTTCCGGCCAAATCCGACATGCAAACACAAAAACACAGTCGTCGGAACTACTAAAATGGCAAAACAAAACAAATTAAAACATGAAATCAACTAGACATCTTCAGCAACCATAGTCAGAGAACAACAACAGCAATCAGAGACAACAGAGATCAGAAAGCAAGCATTTTGTTTTTTGTTTTTCCACTATATGTAACTCCGGTTATAAAATTCGAGAAAAAATATAGACAAAGCCCCCCGGAAATTATAAAAAAAATCAATAAAAAAATCTTCAAAGGTATCTCGTCGTTTTTATCTTTCTTTGCATGCATCGAAAACACAAAAAAAAAGGAAAAAAAGAAAAGGGAGAACGTTTTACCCTCGGTTTTGGCCGCTTCACACCAGATCCGCCCCCGTCGTCGATAAGCCGTCAAGGTGAGATGAATGGGGGTATCGTTCTTTTTTTTTATTTGGGTTTCGATTTTAAAATTTTTGGAAGGAGAAGCTTTTCGGGTTTTCTGCGTCGGGTTATCGACGCCGGCTGAAGTTCGCCGGCGATAGGGTTTCAAAAGGGGAGGAGGGGCTTTGTTTCTAGATATAGAAATCAGAGAATTTTTCATCCTCGGGCTAAAAAAATTGCCAAAAGCTTTCTAGAAGACCCAAAACACATTTTTATAGTATATTTGTCATTTTAAAAATGGTTTAATAACCGATATGCCCTTCCGTATTTTCAATATGCCCCTTTAGGGGCTTCCGCATCTTAAAATTCCATCCGTGGTCCCTTCCATTTTTCTAATGCTTGCAATTTCATCCCTGTTTTCATTCTAATCGATTTTCGGGTGGTCAAATCACCGTTTTGGCCCTTGGGGCTTTCCGCGTCTTTTCAATTGGGTCCTAGATTTACTTTTTAATCTTTTCTTTTGATGGTATTATTACCATCTTGGCTCCTGTCAATATATATTTTTAATCTTTGACTTTGTATTCTGTTTTTTGTTATAGTATATTCATGTTTTATGCTTTTTGCCTTTTTATTTACATTTGCTCGATGTGAATATATAATTTGTGGTGTATGTATGTTTTTTATATGGGTTCGTATGCTTTTTAATATTAGTCTTGTGTAATTTTTTTATGTGTGGTTTCATTATGCGTAAATTCTTGGTTTAAATGTGCACATAGCTTAGCTTCTTTCATGTTATTCGAATATATTTTAGCATGTATTTTCTTAACTTGTCATTATAATTATAGCACGCACGGTCCCGGTTTCCGCTTGGGAACGATATTCCGAAAGCTCGGATATCAACTCCTTTTGGCGCCGTAGGACTTTAGATTAGATTTAATCTTGTATTCATTGTATTTAGTTTTCCTTTTAAAAAAAATCTAAAATCTTTTTCAAAAATGCGATGTCCTTTTATTCGGAAACGAACGAGGCCAGTACTAGTCGTAGTGGTGGTGGTTCGGACGTTCGTTCTCGAATATTAGGATTTTCGAAATTCACTCGCGTGTATAACCAAGTTTTGGTTAAAATTGTCACGTTAATTCGTAAAATTCGATTTTAATTAAGCGATAAAGTTTTGGTATCAATTTTGGGCACGTCGAGGGTGCTAACCCTTCCTCGCGTGTAATCGACTCCCGAACCCTTTTGAATCTCTGGTTTCTATTTCCGGTGTCTGGTCTACCATTTTAATGTGACCGATGGCGACTCCATCTATTTTTTCAAACCCCCCTATTTTTATCTGTTTTTAAATGAATCCCCATATTTTAAAATATTTTTCTAAAACTCCTAATAATTTTTCCAATAATTTTCTAAAATTCATTTTTACCCCTCAATTTCCAAAAATTCCCTTTTTAACCTCTATTCCCTAATTTTTAAAACATCCTTCCCACTATACATACACCTATACTTATATATTTGTTTTTCAAAAAAAAGACGTCGCTACAGATGGCGACTCCGCTGGGGACAAATTTTTGTTTTAAAAAAAACAAAAAAGAGAGTCAGGCCAAGAAAATTTTACCGCTTAATTAATATCAAATGTTGCGAACTAAAGTGACAAATTTAGCCGATATTTGTTTATAAACGCAAGTTCATTTCGGACGCATTCATTTTTTTGCATGTATACCCTTTCGTCTAAGTGAGGGGAAAACGCTAGTGCTTTCGTGGGAATATCGTTTCTCCGTACAGATATAGCTAAAGGGTCTCCTCGAATTGAACTCGGTTGAAATGAGCCTATAATGGGTGATGACCGGGGGCCTTGCTACCCTTAGGAGGGGACAGTAAGGACAATTCGAGTATCGCCTAGAACCAAAACTGCATATAGAGAACTAGAAAGCCTACCCCTTAGAGCCATGCTGAAAACCTAGGTGCTAGACAAAAATATGTGTGTTTGTGCTTGTTTGTCTATGTTTTGTTTTACACTAACCCGTTTGTTTTGCTATTTTCATACATCACACTTAATGGTAATTTTATTTTTTTTCATATCATAATCGCATTGCATCATCATAAGCTTTACTCATCCATTCATAAGTTGCATCATCACATTACGACATTCATCATGCATTTGCATGCATTCACCTCCGGGATGTTATGACTAATCATTGGGATGTTCCTTAGGAGTGATACTGGGTAAGGAAAAAGGTCAGTCGATTCAGCACCCTTACGGAACCCGACGAAGAACCAAGATGGTGAACGAAGACCGGTTGGACCAAATTGAACAGACTCAAAGGGACATGCAAGCGGATTTGACCAAGAAGTTGGAGGACTAGTTAGCTAAGGCCCAAGAGGAAATGAGGGAGCAGCTCAGGAAGTCCCAAGAAGATATGCTAGCCCAAATATGCCAGATGCTAGGAACCCGACCTTCCGTACGAGGAGAAGCCTCGAACGGTAATCCGGCGACGAGGCCCACCGTTGAGAATGAAGATCTCCCGTATCCCCCAGGATTTACCCCACTCATGTTAGGTTCCAAGCCACCCCTCAGGTGATACTCGATCGAGGAAAAATGCCAATTCATCAGACTGATACCCCTTTCCCCGCTAATGCACCCTCCGCACCGGAAGAGGGGCCCGGAGGAAACCAAGCCGAGAATTTCGTCTCAGACCTCGATCAGTTAATGAAAATCAAGAAGCCAAGGTTTGAGGCCTCTAAAGAGATCGCAGACCGTTGTAAGCGACTCGAGGAAAAGTTAGAAGCCATGGAGGTGGTCGATGCTTTCACCGGTTTTGACGCCGCCGAACTCAGTCTTGTCCCAGATCTAGTGCTACCCCCTAAATTCAAGGCCCCGGAGTTTGAGAAGTATGACGGAACAAGTTGTCCCCGTACTCATCTCACCATGTTTTGCCGGAGGATGATTGGATATGGTGGGGATGACAAACTGTTGATCCATTGCTTCCAAGATAGTCTCTCAGGACCCGCCATTCGTTGGTACAATCAGTTAAGCCGTCATTAGATCAAGACATGGAAAGATTTGGCGAAGGCCTTCCTAGTACAATACCAGCATGTCAGTGACATGGTACCGGACCAGTGGACCCTACAGCACATGAAACAAAGGTCGAATGAGAGTTTTAGGCAGTATGCACAACGATGGAGAGATGTGGCAACTCAGGTGCAACCCCCACTTGGTGAGAAGGAAACAGTGGTCATATTTATCCAAACTTTGGAGGGGCCAATCTTGGATCGCCTCATAGGAAACGCAACCACCAACTTCGCCGACTTAGTATTGTCCGGTGAGCTCATTGAAAATGCCGTCAAAAGTGGTAGGATTGAGACTGGAGGAGGATCGTCCCATAAGAGGCCAGCTCACGGAAGGAAGGATAACGAAGTGAACGCTTCAAACGTCTACAATATTAAGCCAGTGGCGGTGGTGCAACCTAAAGCGACCTCAAACGCCCAAGGTTCCTCAAGTCAAAACTTCAACCAACAAAAAAATAATAAAAGGATTGAGTTCACTCCGTTACCGATATCGTATGGAGATTTATACAAGCAGCTCTCCGATATCCATGTAGTGGCACCTTACTACGTGCCTGCTTTGCAACCCCCATTCCCTAAGTGGTATGACGCCAAGGCAAAATGCGAGTACCACGGTGAGCAAGTGGGGCATTCGATCGAGAATTGTTTTGGTTTCAAGAAGAATGTAGAGAGGCTCATTCAGCTTGGGGTCATAAGCTTCGAGAAATCAGGTGGACCAGCTACAAACACGAACCCTCTACCAAATCATGCCAAAGGAGTGAATGCCATTTCCGAGGAGGGCAATCGGAAGACCAAGACCAGGGTATCTGAAGTCAAGTCACCCTTCAGTTAGGTATGGATGGATCTCTACAAGGCAGGTCTAATCAGCCAGGGGCAATGAAGCGCGAGGGGTATGTTGGTCCTTATTGCGAGTTCCATACCGAAGGCGGACACACTATCCAGGACTGTTGTGAGTTCGCAACTATAGTTCAGGGGCTAATGGACCACAGGGAGATCGAATTCTTCGAAGAAGTCAAAGAGACTGTTGAAGAACCAACCCCGGGGCTTATAACTGCTTATTTTAAGGGAAAGCTCCCAATATCTGAGTTTGGGGCCCGCATGATTGCTAAGAGAGACCGCTTCGGATTAGGCTACAAGCCTATCGAGAAAGTGAAGGCTGCATAATAGGCTACTTGCAGGAATATCTGCAATTCCTTCTTTTTCTTTTAGTTGGTTTATATATGCCACCAGAGATAAAATCATAAATTGCAGTGATCAATTTTCATTTTTACTGACCAAGAGGGTAATTTTTGTTACAGGGTGATGTTAAATTGTAGCCTGTCACTTGTCTCTTTGTTCTTATCTGTTTCATGCAAGCAAGAACAAAAATAATAAAAGCAATGAATAAAACATGCATGAATCAATTTGAGCTTTGTTTCTAGATATGCAACTTACAGCTTCTTCCCCGCGAAAATACGGTTTAAATCCGGCAGGAAATCGGAACTTCCTGCAAATATAAACAGATCAGTATCTAACCAACAAAGATATAATAAAAAGATCATTCCTTGGCCAAAAGCTCAATCAAGTAACTAAAAAACAAAACCCAAACCCGAAATCAGCAAAGAGACCTTTTTTTTTATTCCACAATGACAGACAAAAATGGGTACCTGTAAGTAACTTCGAGGACAGCTCCAAGGAAAGCACTGTCTGAGAACTTGATGATTGCACGAGGTTTCTTGTTTCCTGATGGGGGTATGATCAAGCAAGAATCCAACCTCTTGTGCATCCTATTAGGGGTGTTATTATTGTAATGTGACACAGAGGTAGTTTTGTTAATGAACCCAAAGCTGCTTCCCTGGCAAATAAAGCCATTGGAAAACGGCCAGGGAACCAGAGAGTGACAGTTCGGAAAATTGGTCCGTTTAGGATACTCGTAAGGGTGGGCAGTCAAGGAGTGTGAGATTCTTTGGACAAAGCAAGTTTAGTTGTCTGACTGTAATTCCTAGATATAGATTCTTAATTTAGCAAAGACAGAAATGTTAAGAGACAACTGTAATTCCTCTTACATAGAAGAGTCGATTATCCAAATCTATCAGATTATTACCTACAACAGTTCTTTTTGCTTCAGAAAGCAACAAGCAGAGCTTATGTATCGGATTAAAAAGGTTCGAGTCCATCTAAAATACCGGCTAGAAATGCAACCCTGTCTAAACTACTAGTTTGTGAATTCATAGGAGCATTGAAGAGCTAGAAACAATGCATAACTACTTATAGTATATCATAGCAACGATGTCACCACATCTCGGGTCCATACTCCATACCATGTCAAACCCATCAGACATATATGTCCTTAGCAAGCAAGCTTAATACTAAAACCAAAAAAAAAGAGCATCTTGCAATCTGTGGTAGAATTGAGCTAAACGGTAATCGTATAATGTGCCAAAAAATTACTAGAATCTTTATTATACCACTTAGTCATGTGTATAAATACAATAATAAAATATCATTGACATTGAGTATAAATCCAATAAGACCAGTCATCTACACAATTACACATACATGTATTCACCACCGCGAACAGCATTTGCAGCACTTTTTCTCTCTTCTTCAGCCTCCTTTTCCCGCTCCTTCCAGCTCTCATAATCATGGTCATCAGTTTGCAACTCATGCCTACAAATTGGGCAAGAATTGTGCTCATCCTGCCACAAAAACCATTTAATATAAGATTCATCTACCCCACAACCTCATTTAATCCTCCATTCTTTAAAATCAGGAGTGCAGTATACCACTAATCAAATAAAATCGAGCACTATTAATTACCAGCCACGGCTTTAAACAAGGAGGATGAAATGTATGCTTGCACGGCAATTCTTGCATGTTATCACCGACGGCAAGGTTCTCCTTGCATATTGCACATTCTGCATCAGATCCGAGCTTAGCCAGGATTTCTTCTGTGAGAGTAATTACTGGAAGCTTAGCAACGACTTCTTTACTAGCCGGTGGGACTCTTCGAACGCCACCCTCATTCTCCAATATCTTGAAAAACAAAGATTAATTCATTTACACGAGTTGCAAAAGCTAAACAACTTCTATGAGTTAATATAAATTCATCCAGCAGATAACAAAAAATACCTCTGGTATAACAGTATCAAGGTGATTAATGAGTTGTTCAAGCACATTCACAGCATTTTCTACTGTGTTAACATTCGTGGCCGAACCCTGAGAAGATTCAGCATTTGCAGTAGATGCAAAAGCATTCATGGGATTCGATTGGACCAACCATTGAGGTTGTGGTGGTTCAGGATCCACTGTAAGATGTCCTTCGAAAAGATAACCTTTTTGGGAAAACAAACAAAACAAAACAGAAACCTTTTAAACATTATGCAAGTTGAATATTTGCAATTTCTGTAAAATCTACTCTGATAATCTACTTAAAACCCAATTATTCTCCCTAAATCCGAGTATTACTATCCAAATCCGAAATCTAAATTAATTAAATTATCCTCCAAACATCAAAATCCGAATTCGTTATCATCAAAAGTAAAGTGGATTTAGATAATGTATACCCAAATCCGAATCCAATTCGGATAATCTATAAAGGTAAAGCGAATTCGAATAATGTATGTCGGAACTCCAAAGGTTAAAATCCGCAACCGCTCCAAAGTCCTTACTGATAGTAATTAGAATATCCAAATCAAAGCAAGTAGAATATATGCAAATATCTTAATCCAAACCATTCTTACATTTCAATTCTTTAAACATGCTTAAGAAACTAGAAAAAAAAAGCAAAGGGTTCTTTCGGAATCAAACCTCTGTTTGCTGAAGATTCGGATGGCTGGACGGGGTTTTCAATTTCATTCAAGTGTTCCTTAGACAGAGAAATGCAATTCCTTAAATGACCCTTTTCAGAAGGATCAGAAACTAGGGGTTCTAAAAGTTCAAAAAGGCGTAAACCAGCAAGCCAGAAGCCGGGGGCGGTGTATCTGGTCTTCAAAACGGTCGCAACACGGCAAACAACAGAATAAAACTGACGAAAAATAACGATAACACGTAAAAAAATCAATTTCAGCTTGAAATTAAAATGGAAAACAAAAGATGAATGAAGAAAAAAGAGATCTCACGGATTTGCGAAGTGGGGGAGAAGCAGAAGGGTAATGGAGCTTAAGAAGGGAACTGATGGAGGAAACTGCTGCCTCGAATCTCTGTTTCTTTCCAAGTTGTTTCTGTAATTCTTCTAAATGTTGCTTCAAGCTTTGATCTGAAGAAGACTCCATTGTTTCAGCTTTGTAATTAATTGTAAAAATATAGGCCCTGTGAATTAACGGATAACATGATTATATTTAATACTTAGTCTAATATTTAATATGTTATTATTTATATTTAAAAATTTTATTATTTTATTTAGGTTATTTAGATATTTTTGATAATTGTTATGGGTAAAAGAGTCATTACAACTCTAATATCAAACCTCTAATATTAAAAAGCTCATATTAGGAGCTTTTTCAAAATTAGCTTTTTCACCCCAATCCGCTCTTTCAATTCGCTATTTACCAAACATCAATATTAACGGATTTGACTAGTCAAACCTCTAATTATACCGCAAACCTCTAATTTTTATCGAAAACGCTATTTACCAAACAGGGCCATAGCTTTTGGTTTTTAGATTATTGAATTCGTTTCTTCTTTTATAAGTTTGGGGATATGAAAAATGAGAATTCTGATTCGAATTTTGTATTTAATTAGAGCTAGACCTGGCAAACTTGACCCGAGACTCGAAACCTTAAAACCGAATTACCCGAATTGAGACCAGATTTTTATGATGATCCGAAGTTGACCTAAAACCCGAAATAAACCGAACTAAAACCGAACCGAATTTTTTGTTGAACCGAAACAGACCCGAACTGAATAGACCTGAACCGATTTGACCCGAACCGAATGATACCCGAATCGATAGCTAAACCGAATATCGACCCTATTTTAACTCGAAAATTAAGATAAAATAAATGAATAATTTATTTTTAATATTATCTACTCTTAACAATATAGTAAATAATAAAATGAAGTATGTTTTATTTTTTTTTTTAATATACCATGGAAGAGACCGTTGCTCTTGTCATAATTGTGGTATAATAACATTTTATGTCATTTTGCGTTTAAATATTAATTAAATAAAACTTTTGTCCCTACTAATTTTTAAATTTTGAATTTTAATGTACTATTTTCTCTCCCAATATTTAATCTTAAGTCATAAATCCTAAACAATAAACCTTAAGCCATAGAAATTAATCTTGTAACACCCTATTATATTGACAAAATAAAATATGAGAAAGTCAAAGAAAAAAAATAGTTTCGCTGCTATGGAGAATTAAACCCTTGACTTGGAGCTTTGTAAGCCCGTGCTTTAACCACCTGAGCTAAGACATCTTTTGGACTTAGTTTTCAATAGTTTTTATGTAAGCTATGTTCGGTGTTCATTACCAAAACTTAATAAGTTAGATCTGATCTCTTCTCTATCCACTTTATGGATATTCGTTCGGGACTTGAGAACCCAGAAAGTTCTAAAATTTCTCCCCAAACCCCTTCACCGTTCTAACTCAGATCTGCCCTCACCGTGCCACCGTGGCACTCACCGCCACCCTTGTCTCATGCGCCGTCGAGCCCCGAACGAAACCCCCCAAACCCCTCGCCCAATCACCGCTCCAATCGCCGGTAATCAAGAAGTTTCGATTCGACAACCTAGGGTTGAAACCGTTCGGTTTTTTCAACGATTCCGGCGTCGATAAGCATCCGTTCGCCGTGTTGTCACCGTGAGCAAGCTCCCCATCGTGAGGCGAGCAAAACTCGACTATCCGATGAAACATCCGACGCCGGCAAGGGCTTCATCGGGGTTACGCGGTAATCCGGCCATTTCGTACGGATTTGGGTAAGTTTGTTGAGTTTTGGGTTTAATTTATGGGTTTTTAGTTGAGATAGGTTAGGTTTAAGGTTGTTTTCAACGTTTTTGGGCTGTCCAGCGTGTTTTCCGACCGGGAAAGGCCGCGCGTGGGCTTCACGCGCCGCCCAAGGCGATTTCCGGCCGCCTTGGACGGTGGCTGTTGAACCGGCCGGCTCAGACCCGGTCTGACCCTGAACCGAACTGGCCTGAACCGGCTGGACCAGTTGAACCGGTCAGCTCGGTCAAGACCCGTTGACCGACCCGACCCGACCCGTTGACCGACCCGTGGACCGACCCGACCCGTTGACTAACCCGACCCATTGACCGGCCCGACCCGTTGACCCGACCCGTTGACCGAGTCAACCAAGTGAGTCAACTCGTTCGAGTCAACCCAGAGAGTCACCTCGTCCGAGTCAACCCAATGAGTCAACTCGCCCGAGTCAACCCAGTGAGTCAACCCGGTCAACCAGTGACGTCAGCATGACGTCAGCGTTGACTTTGACTACTGACGTCAGCATTGACTCTGACCCCGTTGACCGTTGACCTGCTGACGTCAGCGTTAACCTGATGACGTCAGCGTTGACTTTGACCGATGACCAAAAAGTCAAATTTTCTGAAAACTCCTATTTTATGTTTTTCGACGTCCTGAGTCTGATTTTGAAGCCCGTTTCGTGAAATTCTAACCCGAAAGCCTCCGAATTGGACTTTGAACTCGAGTCTGCTTATGTATTTTAATATAAGTTATGTGCAATGTGATTAAGGACTGAAATTGGAATTTGTGCGATTGAAGGTATTCGCAGTTTCTTGTATTGGAGATGTTGAAGACGTTGCATTCGGGTTCGAGAGTGATCGAACGGAGTATCATGGTTGACCGATGTAGCAAGTATTAAAGGTAATACACTACTACCTCTAGTATGCTTTATGAACATGTTGGTATTCGGTAAATGCATGCATAAATATGATGAGGAGTGATGTTAGCTCTGCTTAAGTCAAACCGGACATGAAATTGAGTATGATAACTTGGATAAAATTTAAAATGCTCGAACGAGAAAGTTAATAACTGTAAGGATCTTGAGTTCAATAAATAGCTAATAAGGCTGCTAATCTCCAAATCCGATTATCAGTGTCAAATGATCTAATGTTAAAAATATTTGGATATACAATTACGAAAATGCCCTCAAGGTATGAGAATGACTAAAATACCCTTGGAATTGGAAGCGATCTAGAAATCTACACTAGATAGGGTAAAACAACCTGATTCATCTGAAAACCTCGGACTACTTAGAAAGCAATGGTAACAAGATTTAAACCTTCGAGATTGTAAGGTGTTAGGTCTCCCTGGTTTTGGAATGAATCTCTGACTATAGATACAAGGGAATCTATCCATACCCCTGAATTAAGCAAGTGGCTCAATTTCTGAATTGGTTGAAATGACTAAAAGCACTGGAAATACTGATATGGTTAAACTAATCAGAATGATCGTATTGACCGAAGTGCTAAAGTATCCTCGGACACCGGGGTTTGCAGATTAACCAGAACAATGGATAAACCTCTGAGTTCTAACATTGAATGAAGTGGTTGGAGGTACCGAAACTTCGTGAATGACCGAATCACCCACGAGTACTTAAATGATTGAAATAAAATATATGGTTCAATTGACGGGAACGATGGATATCCCGAGCTTTACAATAACTGGAATACCCCTATTGACTGGAACAAATGAATTGTCTTGATAAAATTCTGGAAATGTCAATAAAGCTGAAAATGACTGAAATGCCCTTAAGGGTTGAAGTATGACTTACGTACGTCAATCACTCCTGATATTAATGTAAGGTTGGAAGTTTCTCCGCACAGAATATAAGTTTGACTACTCCGTGGAAAATCTTGTGGTGAAATATGAAAGCAACCGTTCAGATATACGCTACAGTTGGATGCATCAGAAGCGTTGGTTAGTACTGCAAGGTTGGAATATGTTAGTTCGAATGGTTTTAGAGGCTCGATAAACTTCTAGAAATCTTAAATATTGTGAATCGTCATTTCTTCATTAATGGGCTAAATTACGAAATCACCCCTGATAGTTAAATGACCAAAATGCTCTCATTGGCCAAAGTGATCAAAATAGCCCTGAATGTATCTGATATCGTGAGAGATCTTGACATGGAAACCTCTGAATGCTTGGATGGAAACCTGATGAGCAACTAGAATTTTCCGAGCCATTGTTTAAGCCTTGTTGGTATAAATTACCAAAATGCCCTTGTGTGATAAAATGACTATAATGCCCTTGTAGGCTTAAATGAGTAAATCACCCATGATATGTCAAAACTCTCAAAGATCTTGATGTATCATCTCCTGAATAATCTGGTTTGAACCGCTAGTACGAACCCCCTTTTTATAGGGACTTCGTTTCTAAAACCAGTTCAAATTGTAATAAGGTTAATGTGTTCCCTTCCGTAAATGTCAAGTATCTCTAAGGAATAAATTGTTTCCACCTAGTGTGTTCCACGTGTGCTACACAACTGTTTTTGTATATTGATTTACATGTTATAATACCGATCACGTGCACATGACTGACATACATGAATACACAGGAACATGACATGTTTTATAAATTAAACATGACCGTACTGTATTTCTGATATATGCATATGCACCCGATATGACAAACATTTTAAATGCAACATGACCTAAAAAGTAATTAATCTCTAGCTTAAATAATTGGAGGCTTATTTTCCTCTAAAATTTTATCTTTTCCCTCTCTATTTTTACCAATTGTCTTTTTCTTTTTTTCCAATCTAGCTTAAAAAAATTGGTGGCTTATTTTCCTCCAAAATTTTGTCTTTTACCTCTCTATTTTTACCAATTGTCTTTCTCTTTTTATTTTTCTTAATTTAATTGAGTTTCAATTTAGATTAATTTAATTGAAATTTCACATTTAGTTTTAGAATTATTTTAATTATGTCAGTGATTTATGCTTCTAGATTTTAGTTAGCTCAATTAGATCTTAAGTTTAATAAATTAATTTATTATTATTATTATTATTATTATTATTATTATTATTATTATTATTATTACATATAATAAACTTTGATTTAATATAATTATACACAAAATTTTGATATAAATACATGAAGCTTTGATTTAAATATTTAATCAAATTCAAATGCATAGATTAACTAGTTGTATCAGAATTAATCTCATACACCAATAACTTTAAACTAAACCATAAATACTAAACCTCAAACCCTAAACCCAACTCAAACTAAATTGACCCGAAATTCAAATGTTGACCCGAACCGAAATCGACCCAAACGACCTGATTTTGACCCGAACCGAAAGTGACCCGAACGACCCGATTTTGACCCGAACCGAAAGCAACCGATCCGATATTGACCCGACCTGAAAACAACCGATTTGATTTTGACCCTATCCAATACCCGAACCGGATTCGACTCATCACAGACTCGAATTAGACCCGAACCCAAACCGAACCGACCCGAACCGAATCTATACCGATTCTAGATAGACCCGAAACGACCTGACTCAAACCGAAACGACCCGAACCGAACGAACCGATTGCCACCTCTAAGAGCAGGTTTCTTGGTGAAAGGAACAATGATGGGTGTCGGCTGTCGAGCCCAAGGCTACTGAGCCGACTCGGTTCAATCTTAGATGGGCGGATCTAGCTACTTCTTTACATATTGTCACGACCTGCCGACATTCTCTGAGGTTAATTTAATTTTTTTGAGCGTGTTTGAGGCAAACACCAATTTTTTTCCTTCTAAAATAGCCTATTTTCATCTTAAAAATACTATAACCTTTTAAAAAAATTCAAAAAGTTCTACCAAAGTCTAAACACATTCAAAAAGCTTTAAAAAAACTCTAAAAGACCTCAGAAAGATCATACTACTCTGAGAGTTTTTTAAATTCTCTAAAAAAATTTAGACACTTAGGGTAATATATAGATCCTTGTAGAATTATCTAAAATTTTCTCTAATTTTTTTTATACTTTTAAATATATCCTAGTTACCAGGATGATCTAGAACCATCCATTAAGAAGGTAGAGGCTTACAAATAGAACCATCCCTTCATTTGCAATTCATCCAAGTATCCAAGAACTCTTAAGCCTTATAAAGCTCTCTAAGCATAATACAAAGTTTGTTTCTCTTTTCTGTTTAAAGTGCCTTCATTAGTTCTTTAATTTTCTCTTTTACTAGCCTTTGAGTTTGTGTAATGTAACACCCGGGTTTGGGGGTCGGGTAAAAATAATATTAAAATAATGTTTCGGGTTTCGGTTTCATAATTAAAATGATAAAATATTATTTGGACCTTGTGATTTCAAAACAAACATCTTATGTTGGACTTAAATTGATTTGGAAATCAAATTCCATGGATTTTAGAGTTAATGAGATTGCCACCTCATTAATGCCAAAATTGTAAATAAATGGACTTTCAATTAAAAAACCCCTTTTTGTTTAAAACACCCTTTTGTCATCTTCTTCCCTCTTCACTTCTTCATTTTCACGACAAAGAAGAGAGCTCCTCTCCATTTCACTATTCCATCACACCCTTTGCTCTTTGTTGGTGATTTTCGAAAGGTAACTTCGTTTTTGACTTGGCCTTATCTTCCTCTTCATTTTGGTACCATTAGTTTTCATTAAAACCATGTATTTTGTATTTTGGGTTTTCAAAGTTTTTGTCAAAGGTTGAAGCTTTATTGTCTTTAACAAAAGCTTTTGACTATTTATTGTTAGATAAGTTGTTTACAACCCATAAGGTCCAACATATGTGAATTTTAAAGAGTTTTATAAAGATTCCCGGATTTGGGTTTTGAGGGGTATTTAGAAGGGTTTTAAGTTAAGTTTTGGGTGTGTTTGATGTTGGAAATTGAGGGCTGATGTTAGGGCGATAGTTGGGGTTTGTTTTGGGAGCATTTAAGAGTGTTAAGAAGGTTGAAATCAAGAGTTTTGGACTGAGTTTGATGGCTGCTCGGGATTGAGTTTTTGGGGATGTTCTTAGCTTGAAAATCTTGTGTTTTATGCTTGATTAGTGTTCCGGGTTTGCTACATTGATGTGTGAACTAATTTGAGGTTGTTTTGTTTGTGTTGAGTTGATTAGAAGCAAGAGTTTGTGTTGGTGAAGCCTCGGGATCGAATCCGGAATCGTTGGAAGCTTGATCGGCTAGTGGGTTGAGCTTGGAATAGTCGGTGAGTGGTTAAATGTTTTTAAATGGTTTTCGAGTATTGGTTCAAGCATGTGGACTAGGTTGGGCTTGATAGACCCACCTAGAGTTGGGATTATATTGGTAGTCTAATCCCAAGCTTAGTTAGAGACTTTGGTTGAACTCTAATTGTTGATTATGCCTCATGTTTAGTTGCGGTTAATGTGGATATGTATATTGTGTTATACATGTATGTTGAGGCATAGTTGTGATGCATTGTGATATGCATGTGGTTTGTGCATGATAGTGATCATGGTGAGTACGTGCTAAGCACGAAAGATGTTATGAAATGATGTTGTGGATTGTGTTTAATATTGGCACTAGTATGCTTGGGTACAAATGATCGATCATTAGGATGTTTAGTGTGCACACGTGAGTCAAATGCGCGCGTGGTCTTGGTGATGGTAGTCATCAAGATGGAGTACGGGTTCGCCCGGAAATTCTTCTTCTTATATATGATAGTCGGTGATGAGTGTAATCCCATCGACTGGGCGTGAGGATGAGTGGAATCCCCTCCGCGTGAAACGGTGATGAGTGTAATCCCACCGTAAGGTAATGGTTGTTGTTGGATGTGAGTTCCAACGTTTATCCGCGTATTCGAGTCATAGCTAGGTGCCAATAAGATTTGAGATGTGTTGCCAATATGGATTAAAATATGTGTTTACATATGAGGTGGATTTGAACTTGTTGAGCATGACATAATATTGAATATATGTTCATGCATCATGTGTATTTTGGCTCATGTGGATCGAATGTAAGATCATGCATTTCTACCTTGGTTGTATGCTCGTTCTTGGACCCTGCATTGTCGAGGTTTGTTTTAATGAGCTTACCCTCACTAAGCTTTATGCTTACACTCTCTTTGTTCGACAATGCAGATCCGTAGTTCGTGGGTTGCTAGTGCAAGAAGGGGGCCTCCAAGTGTGCTAGTGTCGCTTTTGGTTAGCTCAAGTATGAACTTTAAATTGAAGGATTGTAATAGTCAAGCAATGTGATTTGAATGTTTTGGAGTTATGTTGTTGATTGTTTAGGAGCATGTTTAGACTCCTTATTATGTTGATTTTGGTGTGGCTTGTTGATGCCATGTTTGGATTGTAAAACCATGTTTAAGTTGCCTTCCATGAATGCTTTATGTATGGTTGTTAAAGTATGAAACCTTAAATGCTAAGTATGTCTCCTTTTGAGTAAATGCTTGTATCCTTGAATGAATGTTCCTTGTTCATTTTGGTTGCCTCGTATGCTGAAGTATTTGTTGTTAAATGTTGTATGTATGTTTGTATGTGGCTAGGGAAGTCTTAAATTGCATTTAGAGTTGTGTTTTAGAGTCTTAGGCTGCAAACTTGGGTATTGCAGTGCAAGGCGTATCGATACGCCCAAGGGCCGTATCGATACGGTCCTACACTTTGGGACTCAAGTTTGGCCTAGCGTACCGATACACGAGGGCGTATCGATACGTCAAATCCTCTCTGGAAATCTGAGTTTTTGACGAGATTTTGGCGTATCGGTACGGGTTTAGAGTGTATCGATACGGTCTTGTATTGTTGACCGTGAGAAGTTGATCAATCAAGGCGTATCGGTACGGCCAACCTGTGTACCGATACGGTCTCCCTGGTTTGACCTTGGGCTGTTGACCTAGTTAAGGCGTATCGATACCCCCTCTTAGTGTATCGATACGGCCTGCTATGAAAGTTAAAATGGGCTGTTTTAATTGTATGTTCGTTGCTTCGCCTCGCTTGCTTTCTTCCGTTGTTGTCTTTTTCACATAGGACATAACAATACATCTAGATAAGATAATATTAAATGAAAAAAATTTCTTGGGTCGGTAACCGAAGTGGAGCCTTAACGGGTTTCGCCTCGGTTATCCCCGTGTAGCCCACTCGGATCGGTCAAGCGTCCAAACCGAGACGAGAGGGTTACAAGTAAATTATGGTCTGTTAGCATAGTTCGAAACTACTAACGCCACACAGATAATTTAAAGAAATTCAGTATGTGACAATATGCTACTTTTTCCTTCAAACTCAACTTGGTCTGGTTCATTTAATTTTTATGAAAGTTCTAGTGGAAAAGCGGATGATGTTTATCCTAGGAGAAGCGAGTTCAAATCGCTCTGTCTACAAGGTGTATACGCATTGTCAAATGGTTAAGAATATCTATGAACAAATACTACATTGTAATCATCTGTAAACCATTTAATTTTTTTTATGAAAGTCCAAATATTTGGGTTTTTTTCTCTATTAAACAAAACAAAACAAAACAAACTTCTTATTGTATTTTTTTCAATTTTAGACAAATAATAAATATGTTATATTTTGAGATTAACGTAGAGTAGAAGTCTCTCTACTATACTTAAAAGTTCATTTTAGTTCATCTACTATAAAAATGAACATTTTAATTCTTGTACTATACCTAAAAGTTCATTTGTCTCTCTATTGTAAAAAGAAATATTTTAGTCTCTATAGCCTGAAAAGTTAAAATTTTGATCCAAAACACTAAAGCTATTGATAGCTGGCTTAAATATTTTGGTTTAAACAATCTTTAGGTCCCTATATATTTAAACTATAGCAAATTAACCTCTCAAATTTTTTGTGTGAATTTTTACATGAAATTTTTAAACACTTATGAAATCTAAATGTAAAATTAATTCATATTTTAACTTCAAACTATATTGTCTTCACTTACAATAATATTATAATTAGAAGCCAAAATATAAAAAACATTTTAAATGTTTAATTCGAAAGTGCGCATAATTCTTTCTTAAAATTTTTAGATTTTAAATGAGAGTAAGAGTTAAATTGAAAAGGATGATACAAAAATCATAAAAATATTTAACATTTCATTAAAATTTTCAAAATCATGTATTATAGAATTATATTTATTAATTCTTTTATTAATAAAGTAAATAATTTATCAATACATGTATTTAACTTCAATGAAAAGGAAAAATGTACATCACGTTGTTATTCATTAATAAATATCTATTTTAAAAATTTATTATTATTAAAATATATCAAGAGGGTCAATTTGCTCAATTTCAAAATTGATAAGGCCATAAAGGGTGTTTAAACCAAAATATTTAAGTCAATTATCAACAACTTTAGTGTTTTGGACCAAAATGTTACGTTTTCAAACATACAATGACTAAAACGTTCATTTTTACAGATGACGAAATGTTAACTTTTCAAACGTACAAAGATTAAAATGTTCCTTTTTATAGTAGATGGACTAAAATGAACTTTTAGGTATAGTGAAGGACTAAATTGAACTTTAAAGCAGAGTACAAGGACTAAAATGTTCATTTTTATAGTAAAGGGACTAAAATGAACTTTTAGGTATAGTAGAGGGACTTCAACTATACTTTAACCTATATTTTGATATACAAATTGTGCCCTTCGGTTATAAAATTTAAACTTTAATTTTTTAGCCCTAACACTCTAAAACTAAACGTTAAACTCTGAACTCTAAATTCTAACCATAAACTCTACACCCTAACCTTTAAACCCTAAACCCCAATCTAAATATCTAAACCTTAAAATTTAAACGCTTGTGTAAACCTTATGTATCAAAGTATTTTCCATAATAAATTATACATGCATAGGATCAAAAAACTATTTTATATTTTTTTTTATAATTTTTATATTAACCATTTAATAGGATAAATTAAATAAAAATTGTACTCCCTCCGTCCCATAAAAAAGTCCTTTATTGATGACTTTTTGAAAGCCAATTTTTTAAAATTTTGACTATTATTATATTGAATATTTTAAATAATTAATTTTCATAAAATATATATTTGAAAACTACTCGATTAGAGGTTTTTAAAATATATTTTTTCATATTTTTATCAATGATACATTTTAAATAATTATGAGTCAAAATTAAAAAAATTAACAAAAAAGTCAATAAAGGACAAAAATTGTGGGACAGAGGGAGTAAAAAGAACCAAGGCTTTTGAATAAAAAAAACTTAATTTACTAAAATAAAATATAATTGCTGAAATTTGAATTTTAACTAATACAAAACTTTTGAAATATTTATCTTTAAAAAACCTGCAAAATAAAACGGATTATGATTGTTAAGTGCCATGATTTGGGGTCGTTAACATTATAAATGTAGGAGATATTTTAGACGATATGAAATTAGATTGTAAACAAATGGCTAAAAGATGAGAACAAAATTTTAATGAATATTTTCATTTGCAACACTAAAAAAATAAATTTTAAGTTTAATTTTAAATTTTAAACCATAATTTCTTTTGAATAGTTTAGAGGTGATTATAAGGTAATATCTGTTCATAGATATTCTTAATACTTTGACAATGCACATACACCTTGCAGACAAAGCAATTTAAACCATAAACCTTAAAAAATACATCATGCTCACAATTTCATAAACTTTAATCTTAAAATTTAAACCTAAACTCTAAACCCAATATTCAATATAAGAAAATAAATAGAGCACCAAAAAAGGCATATAATTTTTATTCAGAAAGATGAATATATGTAACAAAGTGAAGCATACAAAAAGAGACTTTCCATTAAAGATGAAACCTTTTTAAGACCAAACAAAGATCCTGGTTCGAAACTAAGCATGACATTCCTTCTATGCCTGGTTTTTGCCTTTTTTGGTTCCAATTGAATATCTCTACATTACACGTAATGATGTCCACCATTTTCAATCTATACCTTTCTTGCATTGTTTACAAAATCTCTGCACTTGGATTAATTACACCAAACTTTTTCGAACTATTTTTTAATCTAAATTGCTTACTGAATTTCAAAATGTCCTAATCGAATTCTTGTATTTCTAGCTGGATGGACAGATTGCTTCAACTGTCATTCTCATTCTTTATACCTCTTTGCTTCGTCAAAAACATTCGATCTTTGTTGGCAAATGTCTCAAGGTCTACCATCCTCGTAGTTGATACATCAATGCTGAGTGAAAAACTTCAAGTCTCCATATGCCCCTCAAAATATTTAGCATCTTCAATGCTTCCAGTGAATTCTCAAATTCTTGCCCCTGCAGGACATCTTGAATTGCTTGCGTGTAAATCCTTGCAACAAAGCTTATTTCTACCTTGAATATCTTCGAATGATGTTGGCGCTTCAATCTCTTCTTCTCATGCCTATTAATACTGAGGGCCTGTAGACTGCCCCAATCTGGTGGCATCATTTGCTTATCAAGTGCAATTCTATCTCTTTTCATGTTTCTGAGCTTTTTCATTTTATATGTGGATCTTTCTTGACAACACGACCCACTTCAAACTCTTCAACGCATGTGCTTCTTCTTTTTCTTTTTATCTTCTCATGCAAGGCAATGTCTCCATTCAAACTAAGGTTCAATTGTTTTCTGAAGTGATGAAAACATTCATTCATTGTCTCCTACAGTTGAGATCAATACCAAGAAATCTTTTGCTTTTCATTAATCTATGTCAGCCTACTTGTAAGATGCAAGAAATTGCTAGAAATAATAGTTCAAGGGAAAAAGTCAGAGCAAACGCAAGGAAATGCTAAAAATAGGGATTTCAAGAAAATAATCATGGCAAACACAAGGAAAGGGAAAAGTCAAATGCCCCAAAATTCAAAGCATGAATGATTCAAGAATCCATCTACCGGATAGTGCCCCACTTTTGGTGGATCTCTTTTACTCACACTGTAACACCCCCTTCCCGGCCTGGTAGAAAATCGGGTCGGAGAGCGCTATCAGAAAACATATTAGAGATCAGAACTTATTCCAAAGTTTAAAAATCATTTCGGAGTATTTTATTAATCTCTTTTAAGACTTAACACTTAACTTATTAACAACTTACTCAAATTAGGGTCAATTTTAAACTTTTTCAAATTTAGGGACTAAATTGTAATTTTTACAAATTAGGGGTCCTTATCTGAAATTAAACTTACTAGTTATTAGCCTGTAAAATCTCATTACTAACGAAGGTCATTTACCTATCTGATTAGACGATGCAATGTTTAGTGACTATTTTGTAAATTATTCAAATCTATTTCTTTTTGGATTATCTTATTAAAATTCTTTACATATTTAAATGAGCCTACAACTCACAAAAATCTTAGAGTCCTTTCTAATCCTTTTTACTAGATTATTACTCATATCTATCATTATTATTATTCCAGCATTTATTTAATTTGACTTTTCTAGATTACTAGAACAAAACCACATTACTAAGTTACACAACACGATTTATACAAAAGTTGGGTCATATGCCACTCTACTAGGAGTTCGCAAAATATAACGTACATATAAGGTAAAGATGTGACTTGCAACTGCACCACACGATCAGAGGTTAGAAATCTATCAGGGTCCTGAAAATGCATGAGACACACGAATGTTAGGCTTACATAGCCTAGTGAGGTAGTTTCAACAATGTAATGAATGTCCACAATTATGAGTGACATGATGAACAAATATATAACATAGATATAATCCACTAGACATATCATAATATAATCATATATCCTATCATGAGCATGACATGGCATATCATATCGGACACATAATATATTGGTACCATTGGATACGCGGATTCCCTGTACACCATATCATAAATTAAAGGGTAAACTACTGCAGGGGTCACTTTCGTTTCTCGTTTGTACAGATTTAGTCACCACTTTTGAAAAGTGCCAATAAGTGGTCATCTACGTTTTCGATGTGTAAAGACTTGGTCACTCCGACGTTATAGTCCGTTAGTCCCCTAACGGATTGTTGATGTGGCGGAATTAATTAACGAAAAAATAAGGATAAATTACTGCAATAGCCATTAAAATTTATCTCATGTACATTTTTCTCCTCAATTTAAAAAATTAAACATTATAGTCACTAATAAAAATGTTTCTTTATAATTTCACCCTTAAATTTTTAAAAATTCATTTTTCAATCCTAAAACTTTACAATCAATTAGTACAATAATATTATAAATGCTTAGATGAAAAATAGGTGCCCAAAGTATACCCTTTGAAACTTAGGTTCCCAAATTGCTCCTATTTAATAACTCAAACTTAAAAATTTAGTCCACTAACTACTAAAAAATTCGAGTTATTGGAATTTCTATTTTATAATTCAAACTTTATTTTGAATTTTTGAGTCGAGTTTATGAAATTATGAGTCGAGTATTTTCACATCAAACCAAAAAATTTAATTTTTTTCGAGTCAAGTCGAGTTATTGGAATTTCTATTTTATAATTCAAACTTTATTTTGAATTTTTGAGTCGAGTTTATGAAATTATGAGTCGAGTATTTTCACATCAAACCTAAAATTTAATTTTTTCGAATCAAATCGAGTGTTGCACTTCCCTACATATAATTTTTAATTTAATCTGTGTTTGTCCCAACTCAGCGCCTGGATCGATATCAACTTTTGAACAATGTTGATTTCATTTCACGTCTACTGCTTGTAAATTGTAGTAATTTGTCTTTAATTCATAGTTGTATCTGTACCCAATCTACGTATGTGATTATAGTATGAAAGTAATATTGTAAAACAATTTGTATCTTTTTTACAGATTTCATTTCTATTCGACATGAACTTTGTTGAAACATGCGGTGTTGAGCAGTAGACGTGAAATGAAATCAACATTGTTCAAAAGTTGATATCGATCCAGGCGCTGAGTTGGGACAAACACGGATTAAAATTAAAAATTATATGTAGGGAAGTGCAACACTCGACTTGATTCGAAAAAATTAAATTTTTAGGTTTGATGTGAAAATACTCGACTCGTAATTTCATAAACTCGACTCAAAAATTCAAAATAAAGTTTGAATTATAAAATAGAAATTCCAATAACTCGACTTGACTCGAAAAAATTAAATTTTTTGGTTTGATGTGAAGATACTCGACTCATAATTTCATAAACTCGACTCAAAAATTCAAAATAAAGTTTGAATTATAAAATAGAAATTCCAATAACTCGAATTTTTTAGTAGTTAGTAAACTAAATTTTTAAGTTTGAGTTATTAAATAGGAGCAATTTGGGCACCTAAGTTTCAAAGGGTATACTTTGGGCACCTATTTTTCATCTAAGCATTTATAATATTATTGTACTAATTGATTGTAAAGTTTTAGGATTGAAAAATGATTTTTTTTAAAATTTAAGGGTGAAATTATAAAGAAACATTTTTATTAGTGACTATAATGTTTACTTTTTTAAATTGAAGAGAAAAAATGTACATTAGATAAATTTTAATGGCTATTGCAGTAATTTATCCTCATTTTTTCATTAATTAATTCCGCCACATCAGCAATCCGTTAGGGGACTAACAGACTATAACGCTGGAGTGACCAATTCTTTACACATCGAAAACGTAGATGACCACTTATTGGCACTTTTCAAAAGTGGTGACTAAATCTGTACTTAAATTTCTTAATTGGGCAACTAGTGCACCAATTCGAATTAAAAAGAAACTTAGCTTTGAATTTGAGTTAGTGATAACAAGATCTAAAGTGTGATATTAAAAGAATAAAAAGGAATTAAGTAATGTTGCATTTCCTTGAGGAAATCGGATTAAATTGAGAAAATTCAAGAAAGCATGGAACAAGGGAAATTGATGACCAATTTAAAATGTTTATAAAGATTGAAATTTGCATGATAAAAATAAAATGTCCTTAGGGCTACCCTTAGTAAAATAAAGATAAAAGATATAGAAAAAGAGATACTAAGGTAATTACTAAGGCCATCAAATCACTTAGATTATGGAAGCTTGTCTTCCTTCATCATTTTCTTCTCCTTTTCCGTGAAGTAGAGAGAAAAATAGGGGGAAAGAGAAGCTCAAAAGTCTGAAAATTTGATAGTTAAAATGGTGAGATTTTTGCTTGCATGGTGGAAGAATTAAGCTAGGAAATTGGAAGAGATAGCTAGTGTTGTCAAGGAGATCAAAAAGTAAGTTTTCTACTCCTTGTAACTATTCGGTTGAGTTTAAGACCATGCATGCAAACCTAAAACTTGTATGAACATGAAATTATGTGAATCTTGAAGAAAATAACAAGATGAACTAATGAAATCTTTGAAAATTTCTTGAGAAAATATGAATAGAGTCATAAGGGGGCTGTTTTGAAAGAAAATGTAAAATCTTGGATATTTGGAAAATTTCCATACTTGGAGATTAAAATCAGAAAATTCTCACTAGGAGAAAGTTGTGAAGAAATAAGGATTTTATTATAAATGACTATTGTTTTCTGGAAAAATGAATTAAAAAGATGAAAATTCGATTGGAACTAAAAAGGAGACACATATTCGATTTATGGAGATTAGGGACTGATCTGAAAAATCGGTGAAATTGAGTACTTGATTGTTGAAATTAAAAGTTAATATGGACTGTAAAATGTCATGGAAGAATAGTATAAGTCATGCTATGAATGAATTTTTATATTTAAGAATGTGATTAGGTGAATTTTAAGTTTAAAGTGTAAATTAAGTAAGCTGCCCAGTGATGTAAACTCTTAAGCAGTAACTTTGGAAATTCACTAAAAATTGGATATAAAGTATTTCGATTTGCAATTTTTACTGTATAAACTTTGGTATGTCTAGAATCATTGAAAGAAAACGGAACTCAATTTAAGTATTTAAATTAGGAGATATGAATTTTTAAAGTTGGACAGCCTGTACTGCCCATATTTACCGAAAGGAGTGTAATTAAGCAATAAACTGTATTGATTCGAATAAGATAAAAATATGATGTCCACATGAGTATAAAATTGAGTTTAATACCTTTCCAACGGTATATGATAAGTTAATTTTGGATTAGTAATTAAAAAGATATGATCAAAACACTAACTAGTCCTCCAACTAGTTTAATAGAAAATCAGATTTGAAAATATGAATTCATGCTTGAAATTGAGGAGTAATTATGAATGAATTGCTTCCTAATATAGTGTGTATTCGTTTTATGTTGAGAATTAAGATCGGAATTGTGAAGAAACATTGGAGGAAGCTAGGATCGATCACTCGAAGGGAAGAAACAAGGGCATCTCAATTCGAGATCAAGCTTAAGGAGTTGTGAGTGTAATTTTGTATTAGGGTTGGGACTAGTGTCCGAACCACCTTATTATTTGTAATTTATGATTTCTATGCATGAAATTGGACTAATTGATATTCGGTAATATGTTTAGTAAGGGAATGAGATCAAAGGAAAATTGGATGCATGGTTTGAGATTTGTGGTTAATATGTGATTGTGTGAAAATGTGAGCTACTTTATGTGATGTTAATTGTCATGAATTATATGTTAAATTTGGATTTTGATAATGTTTGAATATGTGCAAATGTGGACTGCCAATGTGATTATTTGTATGTTGATCATGTGTGAATTTGGATTCTTGATGATACTTGATAAAATGAGTAAGTGGACTGCCCTATGGTATATTTATGCTATGCTTAAAATGCATGTGATTATGTATGTATGAAGTCGTTGCCATGTATGATGATTGTAACACCCGGGTTTGGGGGTCGGGAGAAATAAATAAATAAAATAATGCCTCGGTTTTGTTTTGCAAATTAAATTTAAAGTGTTGGACCAAATTTTTGATATTTAAGCCCAATAGCCATTTTAATGGCATTTTTGTAAATAGTTGGACTTCCAAATTAAAAACCCTCATTTCTAATTAAAACACAAAATTGCCATCTTCATCTCTCCATTTTCACGACAAGGGGGAGAGTTTTTCTCCAAGTTACTATCCCATCTTCTTTCTCCTTCATTTTGGCTCGATTTTGAAAGGTAATTACATTTCCAACTTGCTCTCATCTTCCTCTCTTTGAAAGTACCATTAGATTTCATTTTCATTCATGTTTTAGGAATTTGGGTTTTTATGGAAAATGTTAAAGATTGTGACTTTATGAGTTTTTATCAAAGCTATTGGTTTAATATTGTTAGACATGTTGTTTATGAACCTTGAGGTCCAACATATATGAATTTTAAAGTGTTTTATAAGAATTCCCAAATTTGGGTTTTGGTGGGGTTTTAGGAGGGTTTTGAGTTGAGTTTTGGGTGTGTTCTATGTTGGAATTTGAGGGTTGATGTTAGGGTAATAGTTGGGGGCTGTTTTGGAAGCATTTGAGTGTGCTAAAAAGGATGAAATCATGAGTTTTGGATTGGGTTTAAGGGCTGCCCGAGTTTGATGTTTTGGGGTTGTTCTTGGCTTGGAATCTTGTGTTTATTGATTGAATGGTGTTCCGGGTTGCTACATTGTTGTATGAGCTGATTCGAGGTTGTTTTGTTTGTGTTGAGATGATTAGAAACAAGAGAAGACAATGGTAAAGCTTCGGGAGTGAATCCGGAAACTTGAAGACCTTGGTTGCTTGGTAGTGGAGCTTGGAGGTGAATGTGAGTGGTTATTGTTTTTAAATGGTTTTTAAACATTGGTTCAAGCATGTGGACCTAGGTTGGGTTGGTAAACCCACCTAGAGTTGAGATTAGAGTGGTAGCCTAATCTCAAGCTTAGTTTAGGAAGCTTTTGGTTGAACTCCTAATTGCTCATTATGCCTCTTGTTTACTTGTGTTTATGGTAGATATGTATATTGTGTTATACATGTTGATGAGGCGTGCTTTGATGCATTGTTATGCATGTGGTTTGGATTGTAAATTGTGCATGATAGTGATCATGGTGAGTGCGTGCTAAGCACGGAAGTTGATATGAAATGATGTTGTGAAAGGTTATGGATTGTGTTTAATATTGGCACTAGTATGCTTGGGTACAATGATCGATCTTTAGGATGTTAGTGTGCACACGAGAGTCAAATTCGCACGTGGCCTTGGTGGTGTTAAGGCACCAAGGAGGAGTACGGGTTCGCCCAAAAATCTTTATATATTAGTCGGTGATGAGTGGAATCCCATCGACGGGGCGTGAGGATGAGTGGAATCCCCTCCGCAAGAACCAGTGATGAGTGTAATCCCATCGAAGGTAATGGTTGTGTTGGAAATGCGTTCCAACTTGTTATCCGCATATTCGAGTCATAGCTAGGTGCCAATATGATATGAAATGTGATTCCAATATAGATTGAGATATGTTGTTAATAATACATTGATATATGTATCTTCGTGTGTTGGGCTTATGAATTGTTGATCATGCCATAGTGATGATTATATGTTCATGCATCATGTATATTTTGGCTCATGTGGAACGGAGGTAAGATCATGCATTCCATCATGGTAGTTGCTCATGCTTGGACCCTGCATTGTCGAAGGTTTGTTTTATGAGCTTATCCTCACTATTTTCTCTTATGCTTACGCTCCTTTTTGTTCGACAATGCAGATCAGTAGCTTGTGGGTGGCAAGGGAAAGGAAAGGTCTCCAAGTGTTTCTTTTGGTTAGCTCAAGTATGATCTTTAAATTGTAGATTGTAATAGTCAAGCAATGGGATAGGTGTTGTTAAATTGAGATTGGATGTATATGATGTTGGTTTGGCTTTTAGATGTTTTGTTTGAATTGTAAATCTTGCTTATGTTGCATGTCTTGAATGCCTATATGTTTTGGTTGCTAAGGCATGAACCTTAAACTGCTTTGTATGTCATCTTTTGGTAAATGCATGAATCTCTTGGATGAATGATGCTTGTCCGTGTTGGTTTCCTCGTATGCTTAGATTTTGGTTGTTAAGGGTTGTATGTATGTTGTTTATGGCTAAGGGAGTCGTAAATCGCATCTAGAGTCGAGTCGTAGATCGTTTTGCTGAAATTTGGGAACTTGTAGTGCAGGGCGTATCGATACGCCTAAGGGCCGTATCGATACTGTCTTTCTCTTCAGGACTCAGTTTTGGCTTGGTGTATCGATACACGGGGGTGTATCGATACGCTCAAAGCTCACTGGAAATCTGATATGTTGGTGATACTTTGGCGTATCGATACGGGCTCTAAGCGTATCGGTACGGGTTTATCTCATTGACCACGAGATGTTGACTGAGAAGGGCGTATCGATACGCTCACGGGCTTTATCGATACGGTCTTCCTGTGTTGACTGAAGGATGTTGACATTGGTCAAGGCGTATCGATACCCTTGGCATGTGTATCGATACGGCCTGCTTAAAAAGGAAAAATGGGATGTTTTAATGTGTTGCTTCGGATGGTCGTTGATATGTTGTTTGTGTTTCCGCTGCCGTGTTTCACATAAGACATAATAATGGATTTGGACAAGATATAAATAAAAGAAATTTTCTAGGGTTGCTAATCGAGGTGGGACCTTAACGGGTTTCACATCGGTTTTCCACGTGTAGCCTACTCAGACCGGTCAGTCGCCCAGACCGGGACGGGGGGGTTACAATGATATGATCGAATGAGCATGAAAATTGAATTATGAAAAATGTATATGTTAAATGAGATAACGAATTAATTAATTAACAAGAATATGCCCTCGGTCGATTAGAAGTTTTAGATAAGTACGACATGCCTAGAGTCTGAGCTCATCGTTTGTTGTTGCTTCATGCAACTCTTGCTTGTTGCCTTGGGCAACCTTTGATAGTACTTTGTGTACTCTTGATTATAAGATATGTGTTCTTGATTGCTGTTCGAGACACATGATGCTATAGACATCCTTTGTTCGTTGCTTTGTGCAACTCTTGATGTTGCTTCGTGCAACTATTATACGTCACATGTTACCCTTTTGATGGCTTGAATATCTGATACGTCTACTCTACCTTGGGCAATGAAATTAAATAAAGTACAATGCAATGAATTATAATGCAATATGATCTACATGAATTAAATGGAATTTGCTAAGTTAAATATAACTTATGAAGTGGATAAATGATTGTATGACTTGGCATGTTATGATGTGATATGAAATGATGAATTATGTGGACATTGGTCCTTCCGATTATGATATGAAGCATATGAATTGCTTATAAGTCCGATTATGTGAAATTTGGGTAAGGACCTTATTCGAATACATGGAATTAAGAAATGGAAAATTCTAATTTTTAGATGATGTTTTGAGATCATTCGAATGACATGCTTATGATGAAATTGTGATTTCGTTTTGATAAGTTAATAATGTTATGTATGGATTAGCATGAAATTTTGATTAATTCAATTGTTAAGCATGAGATTGAGTATGCTGAAATTGAATTGAGTTATGATATTGAATGAATTATATGCAAGCATGTGATAAATCATTATGTTATGTTATGTATTCGAGCATGTGCTATGAATGTTGATATGATATGTATGATGCTATGTGTATGAATTTTACATGAGCTTAGTTGGGTGTAATTCGATTGTTAATAAACCTAGCTAAGTAAACTCAATGCTTGATCACATTAAAAGCTCAAGAATGAATTAGATCTAGTATTACCTCGCTAAGTACTATTTGTACTTATCGCTCCGTTGTTTTCTTCTTCCCAACCTTAGCAGGATCGCTCGGACCTTAAAGCTAGCATTCGTTTGGATCAAGTTCACAAGTTCTGAAATATGTACGATCTTAGTCTTATCTTTAGACTCCTAGATGGTGCCTTTGAAGTCTGTTTAAGGATTCGTTTTGTTGTGTTCGTTCGTAACTTAAGTCTGAAATGATGTTTGAAGTTATATGCTCCATGATGCTTGGTTAGGAGGCTAGAATCATGTTTTGTATTTAAGTAGGTAGCCTCATTATTTTGTTGTATAAAAATGTAAGTCGAGCTAGTGGTTGTGTCGATTCTTTTTGTTGTCCATAGTCGATAGCTTGACATGGTTTAGGAGCATGTAAATCACGATATTTTGTAACGATCTAAGTAAAGGAAATCGAATGCCATGGCATTGAAATCTATTATGTCTTGTATGAAAATTGAATTGATTAATTATTGGTAATTTGGATTAATTCGAAAATCACCTAGACCATTTAATTGAGTTTTCGAATGGCATGGATTTGAACAGTTTTAAGTATTCGACTTGTTTGACCTAATTGTAATAGTAATTTGATAATGATAATAAAGTTTTAAATAGGCTTGAAATTTGATTACAAGATTAAAATAAATTGTGTCTAAGTTTATGTATGATCATAAGAAGTTAAGAAAAGTTTTTGTTAGCCCATTTTTTCGCGTGCGCATTAATATAAATATCTAATTAAAAATGATAGCTTGTTTTCTGAATTGCTTCCGCTATTGTCCGACATGTTCTGATATGTCTGTTTTTTGCTCTCCGGTAACGCTCCCAACTCCCGGCCCGGGTTGGGGGTGTTACATTTTGTGGTATCAGAGCTTTTTAGGTAATAGGTCCTATAGACCTCGAATGTGTTCTGTGTGCATCATTAGTTGAGTTAAGCCACTTAGGGATCATACATATTATTACTTGTAACTTTGTTCCTAACTTGACTTTGTTTGATCTGAATTGGAATGAAAGAGACACATTTAGCTCGAGACGATGAAAGTCCTCGAGAATCCTCAAGTGAAGGGGATAATGTCCGTATGAAAGAAAACCCTCCGGATAAGGAGAACGCTCTTGTGCAAGATGGCACTCGACAACAATCTTCTGTTCAGCCTCGGACGAACACTGACAATCCGACTGTTTAGAATGTTCAAAGAGATTGTCTTCTGAGCATGAAAGAAATGTTCGATCAGCTTTTGACGAACATGAGACATGAACAATCTACTCCGGTAGCTGCTGCCCCTAGCAGAGCTCCTATTGAAAAGCTAGCTCAGCATCGAGCCTATACTTTTGCAGGCTCTATTGAAGAGAAACCTAAAGAAGCTGAGTATTGGTTAGAAAGAACTACTCAGATATTGACTAAGTAACTTCAGTGCTCAGATGAGCACAAGCTCGAATGCGTTGTTGCCTACTTGTTGATGAAGCCTTGAACTGGTGGGAAACTACAACACTAACTGCTCCAGTTGAATCTGTGAACTGGAAATTCTTTGTAGACGAATTCAAGAAGAAATACATTAGTGAACAGTACTTAGCCGATCGAAGAAAGCGTTTCTTGCATCTGAAGCAAGCGGGTCGACCAATAGAGCAGTACGTGGCTGATTTCTGTAAGTACTGCAAGTATGGTTCTGAGAACATCAAGTCAGAGAAAGAAAAGTGTCTTATGTTCATTGACGGTCTGAATGATGAACTGAGTCCGATGTTTACCGCCCTGGATATCATGGACTTTCAAACTCTCGTAAATCGAGCTATTGCTACAGAATCCAAGTTTTGGGCCGCAGAAAAGAGGAAAAGCGGTTACCGTCATGATAAGAAGCGTAAGAGTGATGACAAGTCTCACTGGAAATCAAAGAAGTCTAGAAGCCATAAAGAAGGTACTTCTTCGTATAATCCAGCTCCTCGTAGTAACTTCACACCGAAGCCTCAGTCAGTGAGTAGACTTTCTGTCCAGGTTATATCTGTTAATAGCCCGGGGAATTCAGAAAAGGCTGTCGTTTGTCAGCATTGTCAGAAACCACATTCCGGTAAGTGCCGAAGGCAGGCCAACTTATTTTTTGCTTGTGGCGGAAGTGACCACTATATTAGAGACTGTCTAGTGATGAGAGATCAAGCTCCTGCTCAAAACTCTGCTAATCCGAGTCATGTGAATTCCAATTAGAACAAGAATACTAGACAAGCTCAGTCTGGGAATCAGGGCAGAGGCAGAAGCAACCAGTCGAAAGCCACCACACATCAGGAATCACGAGCTCCAGCTCGAGTCTATCATATCCATGGCAAGGATGAGGAAGAATCTCTGAATGTTATTGCGGGTACGGTTGAACTAAACCTTACTCTCTTTTATGCTTTAATTGATTCGGGATCAACTCATTCTTTTGTGTGTTCTCGCCTGATTGAAAAGTTATAGTTAAAGCCTGAAATTGTTAAAAGTGGGTTAATTGTTTTAAACCCTATAGGAGGTGATTTACCAATCAACCTGATTTGTAAGAATATCCTTGTATCTATTTGAAATGTACCTTTCCCTTGTGACCTGTATGTTCTACCTAAATGTGAGTTTGACCTAGTATTAGGGTTAGACTGGTTGGGAAGACATGAAGCCTGGATTGATTGTCAGAATAAAAGACTATACTTAAGGGGATTAGGAAAAGAATCAATTATGTTAATTGACAAGAAACCAACATCTCTTTTTGCTGCTATGGCTTTGCAGGATGAACTAGATTTTGGCTTAACTGAAATGCCTGTTGTATCTGAATTTGTTGATGTGTTTCCTGAGGAACTCCCTGGACTCCCTCCGATTCGAGAAGTTGAGTTCAAAATTGAAGTTCAGCCTGGAACTAATCCAGTGTCCATTACGCCCTATCGTATGGCACCAATTGAATTGCAAGAGTTAAAGAAGCAAATTCAAGAATTAGAATATAAGGGTTTTATTCGACCCAGCACTTCTCCCTGGGGTGCTCCAGTTCTCTTTGTGAAAAAAAAAGACGGAACGATGCGACTTTGCATTGATTACCGGCAATTGAATAGAGTCACTATCAAGAACAAGTATCCATTGCCCCGAATTGAAGATCTGTTTGATCAATTGAAAGATGTTGGTGTATTCTCTAAAATTGACCTTCGATCCGGTTATTATCAAATGAGGGTGAAAGATGAAGATATACCCAAAACTGCTTTTAGAACTCGTTATGGTCATTACGAATTTCTGGTGATGCCATTCGGGTTAACGAATGCCCCTACTGCATTCATGGATCTGATGAACCGAGTATTCAAGCCTCACCTTGACAAGTTTGTTGTCGTATTCATCAACGATATTCTGGTCTATTCTCGTAATAGAGAAGAACATGCTCAACATCTTCGGATTGTACTCCAGACACTCCGAGAAAATCAGCTATTTGCTAAGTTCACTAAATGTGAATTCTGGCTTTCAGAAGTGTCTTTCCTCGGACATGTTATTTCAGCCGAAGGAATCAAGGTTGATTCTAAGAAAATTCAGAAAATTCTTGAATGGCGACCTCCGAGCAATGTAAGCGAGGTCCGAAGTTTCCTTGGTTTAGCTGGGTATTATCGGAGATTTGTGAAAGGATTTTCGGTAATTGCTGCACCACTAACGAAATTGCTCAGAAAGAGTGAACCGTTTAAATGGTCCGAAGGACAACAAAGAAGTTTTGATCAGCTTAAACAAGCCTTGACTTGTGCTCCTGTTCTTATTCAGCCTAAGTCTGGAAAATAATTCGTTGTTTACAGCGACGCGTCACATTCCGGCCTTGGATGTGTTCTGATGCAGGAAGGTAATGTGATTGCATACGCTTCTCGACAACTTAAGCCTCACGAGCTAAATTATCCAACTCATGATCTTGAATTAGCGGCCATTGTTTTTGCACTGAAAATTTGGCGGCATTATTTGTACGGTGAGAAGTGTAAGATATTCACCGATCATAAAAGTCTGAAGTACTTGCTTACTCAGAAAGAGTTGAATCTTAGACAAAGAAGGTGGTTGGAATTACTCAAAGTTTATGATCTGACCATCGACTACCATCCTGGAAAGGCTAACGTGGTTGCCGATGCTCTGAGTCGGACACCGAACCTCGGTACGTCTTTCGAAATCCTTAAAAATATGAAAAATGTCCAATCTTGAAAATTTACTGAACCATTCGAATAATGTCTTGCTTTCCAAGTAATGTTTTTGATTTGTTTGTTCATAGCTTCTTTGGCCATCAATGCTCATTTCCGACTATATAAAGGTCGGAATTATCTGAACGAACTCCAAGTTCAATCTGTTCTGATTTCTAGAATCAAAGAACTTCAACAAGTTGATCCGGAACTTCAGAGAATCTTGTCTAAGCTTGAATCTAATCCTGACTTTTCTGTCAAGTCAAACGGTCTTCTATATTTCAAATATCGTATTTGTGTTCCTAATAACAAGGAATTACAAGCTAAAATTTTGCAAGAAGCACATCAAAGTTCTTTTTCAATCCACCCTGGATCTGTTAAGATGTACAAGGATCTCAAGCCCTTGTATTGGTGGTCTGGAATGAAATCGGCTATCAATGACCTTGTATCGAGATGTCTGAATTGTCAGCGAGTCAAAGCTGAACATCGTGCTCCTACTAGATTACTTCAACCTCTTGAATTTCCGCAATGGAAATGGGAACGGATTACGATGGATTTCGTGACCGGTCTTCCTGACTCTCCAAGAAAGTGTGATACTATCTGGGTGATCGGTGATCGTTTCACTAAATCAGCACATTTCATTCATGTATGGATGAATTATAGTCTTGAGACCTTAGCAGAACTGTATGTTCGAGAAGTTATTCGTTTACAAGGAGTTCCAACTTCTATTGTTTCAGATCGAGATCCTCGATTTACAGCTCGATTCTGGAAAGCTTTACATAAGGCTCTTGGAACTAAACTGAATGTTAGCACAACTTTTCATCCACAAAGCGATGGACAATCTGAACGAGTAATCCAAATTCTTGAAGACATGCTTAGAGCTTGTATTATCGATTTCGGTAAGAACTGGGAGAAATCACTGCCGTTAATCGAGTTCGCTTATAACAATAGCTATCAGTCTTCTATTCAGATGGCTCCTTTTGAAGCACTGTATGGAAGAAAATGATGAACTCCTTTGTGTTGGTCTGAACTCGGAGACAATAAAGTTTTAGGACCTCAATTGCTTTAAGAAACTGAAAAACAAGTTCAAATTATTCATTCCCGGTTAAAACAAGCTTTTGATAGGCAGAAGTCATACGCTGATCTGAAGCGTAGGGACATCCAATATGAGATCAGAGATAAAGTATTTCTCAAAGTTTCTCCGTGGAAGAAAGTTTTCCGTTTCGGCAAGAAAGGAAAGCTTAGTCCGTGTTTTATTGGACCGTTTGAAGTAATTTAGAGAATCGGTCCTGTAGCTTATCGCCTTGCACTTCCTTCTGAATTCGATAAGATTCATAATGTCTTTCATGTCTCTATGTTAAGGCGTTATCGATCTGATCCATCTCATATTCTCGAACCAGAAGAAGTTGAACTTAATCCTGACCTCTCTTATGAAGAGGAACCTATTCAGATTCTTGATCGAGAAATTAAAAGGCTTCGTAACAAGAACCTCCCTCTTGTTAAAATTCTCTGGAAGAACCATAACGTTACAGAAGCAACGTGGGAACCCGAGGATACGACGCGAAAGCAATATCCTCATTTATTCAGTCTAGGTAAGAATTCGAGGATGAATTCTTTCTTTAAGGAGGAGGGAATTGTAACACCCACATTTCCGTCCTAGAATTTAAAGCCATTAAAATTAATTATTTATTTATTCTTAGAAGCAATTGAGCTTGCAATTTAGTGAATTGTGCAATTTGGTCCTTAAATTTCTTAATTGGGCAACTAGTGCACCAATTCGAATTAAAAAGAAACTTAGCTTTGAATTAAGGAATTTAGCCGATTGGTAAATTAGTGAATTTGAGTTAGTGATAACAAGATCTAAAGTGTGATATTAAAAGAATAAAAAGGAATTAAGTAATGTTGCATTTCCTTGAGGAAATCGGATTAAATTGAGAAAATTCAAGAAAGCATGGAACAAGGGAAATTGATGACCAATTTAAAATGTTTATAAAGATTGAAATTTGCATGATAAAAATAAAATGTCCTTAGGGCTGCCCTTAGTAAAATAAAGATAGAAGATATAGACAAAGGGACACTAAGGTAATTACCAAGGCCATCAAATCACTTAGATTATGGAAGCTTGTCTTCCTTCATCATTTTCTTCTCCTTTGCCGTGAAGTAGAGAGAAAAATAGGGGGAAAGAGAAGCTCAAAAGTCTGAAAATTTGAGAGCTAAAATGGTGAGATTTTTGCTTGCATGGTGGAAGAATTAAGCTAGGAAATTGGAAGAGATAGCTAGTGTTGTCAAGGAGATCAAAAAGTAAGTTTCCTACTCCTTGTAACTATTCGGTTGAGTTTAAGACCATGCATGCAAACCTAAAACTTGTGTGAACATGAAACTATGTGAATCTTGAAGAGAATAACAAGATGAACTAATGAAATCTTTGAAAATTTCTTGAGAAAATATGAATAGAGTCATAAGGGGGCTGTTTTGAAAGAAAATGTAAAATCTTGGATATTTGGAAAATTTCCATACTTGGAGATTAAAATCAGAAAATTCTCCCTAGGAGAAAGTTGTGAAGAAATAAGGATTTTATTATAAATGACTATTGTTTGCTGGAAAAATGAATTAAAAAGATGAAAATTCGATTGGAACTAAAAAGGAGACACATATTCGAAATTTATGGAGATTAGGGACTGATCTGGAAAATCGGTGCAATTGAGTACTTGATTGTTGAAATTAAAAGTTAATATGGACTGTAAAATGTCATGGAAGAATATTATAATTCATGCTATGAATGAATTTTTATATTTAAGAATGTGATTAGGTGAATTTTAAGTTTAAAGTGTAAATTTAAGTAAGCTGCCCAGTGATGTAAACTCTTAAGCAGTAACTTTGGAAATTCACCAAAAATTGGATATAAGGTATTTCGAGTTGACATTTTTACTGTGTAAACTTTGGTATGTCTAGAGTCATTGAGAGAAAACGGAAATCAATTTCAATATGTAAACTAGGAGATATGAATTTTTAAAGTTGGACAGCCTGTACTGCCCATATTTACCGAAAGGAGTGTAATTAAGCAATAAACTGTATTGATTCGAATAATATAAAAATATGAGGTCCATATGAGTATAAAATTGAGTTTAATACCTTTCCAACGGTATATGATAAGTTAATTTTGGATTAGTAATTAAAAAGATATGATCAAAACACTAACTAGTGCTCCAACTAGTTTAATAGAAAATCAGATTTGAAAATATGAATTCATGCTTGAAATTGAGGAGTAATTATGAATGAATTGCTTCCTAATATAGTGTGTATTCGTTTTATGTTGAGAATTAAGATCGGAATTGTGAAGAAACTTTGGAGGAAGCTAGGATCGATCACTCGAAGGGAAGAAACAAGGGCATCTCAATTCGAGATCAAGCTTAAGGAGTTGTGAGTGTAATTTTGTGAGTGTAATTTTGTATTAGGGTTGGGACTAGTGTCCGAACCACCTTATTATTTGTAATTTTATGATTTCTATGCATGAAATTGGACTAATTGATATTCAGTAATGTGTTTAGTAAGGGAAGGAGATCAAAGGAAAATTGGATGCATGATTTGAGATTTGTGGTTAATATGTGATTGTGTGAAAATGTGGGCTACTTTATGTGATGTTAATTGTCATGAATTATATGTTCGATTTGGATTTTTATAATGTTTGAATATGTGCAAATGTAGACTGCCCATGTGATTATTTGTATGTTGATCATGTGTGAATTTAGATTCTTGATGATACTTGATAAATTGAGTATGTGGACTGCCCTATGGTATATTTATGCTATGCTTAAAATGCATGTGATTATGTATGTATGAAGTCGCTGCCATGTATGATGATATGATCGAATGAGGATGCAAATTGAATTATGAAAAATTTATATGTTAAATGAGATAACGAATTAATTAATTAACAAGAATATGCCCTTGGTCGATTAGAAGTTTTAGATAAGTACGGCATGCCTAGAGTCTGAGCTCACCGTTTGTTGTTGCTTCGTGCAACTCTTTCTTGTTGCCTTAGGCAACCTTTGATAGTACTTTGTGTACTCTTGATTATAAGATATGTGTTCTTGATTGCTGTTCGAGACACATGATGCTATGGGCATCCTTTGTTCGTTGCTTTGTGCAACTCTTGATGTTGCTTCGTGCAACTATTATACGTCACATGTTACCCTTTTGATGGCTTGAATATCTGATACGTCTACTCTACCTTGGGCAATGAAATTAAATAAAGTACAATGCAATGAATTATAATGCAATATGATCTACATGGATTAAATGGAATTTGCTAAGTTAAACATAGCTTATGAAGTGGATAAATGATTGTGTGACTTAGCATGTTATGATGTGATATGAAATGATGAATTATGTGGACATTGGTCCTTCCGATTATGATATGAAGCATATGAATTGCTTATAAGTCCGATTATGTGAAATTTGGGTAATGACCCTATTCGAATACATGGACTTAAGAAATGGAAAATTCTGATTTTTAGATGATGTTTTGAGATCATACGAATGACATGCGTATAATGAAATTGTGATTTCGTTTTGATAAGTTAATAATGCTATGTATGGATTAGCATGAAATTTTGATTAATTCAATTGTTAAGCATGAGATTGAGTATGCTGAAATTGAATTGAGTTGTGATATTGAATGAATTATATGCAAGCATGTGATAAATCATTATGTTATGTTATGTATTCGAGCATGTGCTATGAATGTTGATATGATATGTATGATGCTATGTGTATGAATTTTACATGAGCTTAGTTGGGTGCAATTCGATTGTTAATAAACCTAGCTAAGTAAACTTAATGCTTGATCACATTAAAAGCTCAAGAATGAATTAGATCTAGCATTACCTCGCTAAGTACTATTTGTACTTATCGCTACGTTGTTTTCTTCTTCCCAACCTTAGCAGGATCGCTCGGACCTTAAAGCTAGCATTCGTTTGGATCAAGTTCACAAGTTCTGAAATATGTACGATCTTAGTCTTATCTTTAGATTCCTAGATGGTGGCTTTGAAGTTTGTTTAAGGATTCGTTTTGTTGTGTTCGGTCGTAACTTAAGTCTGAAATGGTGTTTGAAGTTATATGCTCCATGATGCTTGGTTAAGAGGCTAGAATCATGTTTTGTATTTAAGTAGGTAGCCTCATTATTTTGTTGTATAAAAATGTAAGTCGAGCTAGTGGTTGTGTCGATTCCTTTTGTTGTCCATAGTCGATAGCTTGACATGGTTTAGGAACATATAAATCACGATATTTTGTAACACGATCTAAGTAAAGGAAATCGAGTGTCATGGTATTGAAATCTATTATGTCTTGTATGAAAATTGAATTGATTAATTATTGGTAATTTGGATTAATTCGAAAATCACCTATACCATTTAATTGAGTTTTCGAATGGCATGGTTTTGAACAGTTTTAAGTATTCGACTTGTTTGACCTAATTGTAATAGTAATTTGACAATGATAATAAAATTTTAAATTGGCTTGAAATTTGATAACAAGATTAAAATAAATTGTGTCTAAGTTTATGTATGATCATAAGAAGTTAAGAAAAGTTTTTGTTAGCCCATTTTTCCGCGTGCGCATTAAGATGAATATCTAATTAAAAATGATATCTTATTTTCCGAATTGCTTCCGCTATTGTCCGACATGTTCCGATATGTCCGTCTTTCGCTCTCCGGTAACACTCCCGACTCCCGACCCGGGTTGAGGGTGTTACAATATCTAAGTTGGGCATACATAATATATATGCTCCAACTTGAGGGGGGCTAATAGAGTTTGTTATAGTTTGTTGTATATTCTTGCCGAGTTGGCAAGAATTAGGAATTAGTTACACTAGTTATACTATATTATATAAACAAATGACTCGGTTTGTATTTAATTGACTTTTTACTATTCTTTAATCAATAATAATAAAACTCTTTCACTTTTCTCGTTTTGTATTCTTTTCTCCCTTCTATCACGAGTCTCAAATTCCCAAATCAAGAAATACAAAGAAACCCTAGAATTTCTACACCTATTAACCTAAATATTCAACATTTTTGATAAAGTTATTTAAGTTTTTATATATTCAATGTGTTAAGTATAAATATTTAATCAACTTAAGTTAATTAAGTTTTTTAAGTTTTTTAAATTTTTGTAAAGTTATTTAATTTAAGTTAATTAAGTGTGTTAAGTTAATAAAAAATTTAATCAACTTAAGTTAATTATATATAAAGATTTTCATTTAATTTATCTTTCAAGTTATCTTAAAATTAAAGTTAAGTTAATTAAAAAGACAATTTAATTTAATTATGTTTATTCATTAAACTTAAAATGATTGCAAGTTAATTAAAGTTATTTTTAATCTTAAGTTAAGCTAATATTATTTATTATTAACTTAGCATTATTTTATTCATATTATTTATTATTAACTTAAAAGATCATTTTTATTATTTATAAATAAAGTTATCTTTTAATTAAAGATAATTTATTACCACTTGATATTTATTCATTCAATTTATCTTTTAATTAAAGTTAAGTTAGTTAATTTATTAATATTTGGCTTTATTACTAAATATAAAAAATTACTTATTATTTTTAATTGATTTTAAAATTTTAAATTCATTAAATATAACTTCTTCAAATGTCAGATAATTATCATTATCAGCAAATCAAATAACAATATCAGTTCAGGTCAATATCAGTTCAGGTCAAGAACAGGTCGGGTTCGAAACAGGTCGATTTCAAAACAGGCCGGGTCCAAACAGGCCGGGTTAAATCGGTTATCTGGCAGGTCAGTCTCGGGATCGGGTTCGTTTCGGTCGGGTACGGTTACTACAGAACCAGGTCGAATTCGGATTCGAGTTTGCTTCGGTCGGGTTCAGGTCATTGAGTTCTCGGGTCAAACCAGGTTCTGATTCGATCGGGTTTTAGACAGGTTACCAGGTCGGGTCAGTTTTTCACATCCCTAACCAAAACCAAAAATATTTTTACTATAAACTTTTAAACAAAAGTGTAACATCCGCATTTCCGTCCTAGAATTTATCGTCGTAGAATTTAATTATTTTATTTATTCTTAGAAGCAATTGAGCTTGCAAATTTATGAATTATGCAATTTGGTCCCTAAAGTCCTCAATTGGGCAATTAGTGCACCAATTCGAATTAGAAAAGAAATTAGATTCGAATTAATTAGTCTAGCCGATTGGTAAGCCAATGGAATTGAATTAGTGATGTCTAGATTTAAAATGTGGAACTAAAAGAATACGAAAGAAATTAAAATAACATTGTACTCCTTAAAATGGGACGAAATTGATAAAACTTAATTAAGCTTGTAACAAGGCAATTTAGGGATTAAATTAAAAGATGATTAAATAGTGAATATTGCATGTAAAAGATGGATTATCCTTGGGGCTGCCCCTAGTAAATTAAGAATAAATGAATAAGTAAAAAGGGCTTATAGGTAAATGCAAAAGCCATCAAATCAAGTATATGATGAAAGCTTGTCATCTTTTTCTCATTTTTGCTCTTCTTTGCCGTGAAGAAAGGGAAGAAATGGGGGAAGAGGGAAGCTCAATAGTCAGCCATGTTTGAGAGCAAAAATGTGTGAGTTTTCGGTTGCATTAAGAAGGATTAAGCTAGGATATCGAAGAGTGTAACTAAGGTTGTCAAGAGATTAAAGAAAGTAAGTCTCCTACACTTTGAAATTTTCGGTTGAGCTAAAAACATGCATGCAAACCTAAGATTTATATGAACATGAAGTTATATGAGTCTTGAGTAAAATAACAAGATAAAATATGGAAAAATGTGGAATCTATGCAAGCATCACATGAAACAAGTAAAGAGGGGACTGTTTTGAAAGAAATATAAAATCTTGAGCTTTGGAAAAATTTGTTAAGAGTCAAAATCTGAAAATGGTTACTAAGAGAAACTTGTTAAGGGATGAACATTTAGTTATAAAAGTTTAATGGTTGCTGGAAAAAAATGAAGTAGGAAGATGGTATGATGATTAGAACTAAAAATGGTCATGAGATCGAAATTTGTGAAGATTGGGGACTGTTATGAAAGAATCGGTAATTTGCATGCCTAAATGTTGGAATTAGAAACTTACATGGACTGTAAAAATACCCTTGAAAAGTATAATAAGTCATGCTATGAAAGAAATTTAGATTTAAGTATGTAATTAAGAGTATGTTCAAATTAAAGTGTTAATTAAGAAATCTGCCCAGTGAAGTTCAATGTAAAAGCAGTGACTTTGGAAATTCACCAAAAATCGAATATAAGGTATTTGAAGCTGAAATTTATACAGTATAAACTTTAGTATGTCTAGAAGCATTGAGAGAAAACGGAACTAAATTTCAGTATGTAATTTGAAAGATACGAATTTTTAAAGTCGGGCAGTGCATGCTGTCCACAATTGCCGAATTGAGTATAAATAAGTAATAAACTGTATTAATCCAAATAAGATAAAAATATTAGGTTAATGTGACTGAAAAATTGGGTTTAATACCTATCCAACGGTATATGATATGTTAATTTTGGATTAGTAAGTAAAAAGTTATGGTTAAAACGATAACTAGTCCTCGAACTAGTTTAATGAAAAGTCAGAATTGAAATTAGGAGTTCATGCTTGAATTGTGAATTAGTATAGTTGAATTGCTTCCTAATATAGTGTATTTGTTTAATGTTGAGAGTTAAGATCGTAATAGCGAAGAAACTTCGGAGGAAGCTAAGATCGATCGTTCGAAAGGAAGAAGCAAATGCATCTCAATTCGAGAACAAGCTTAAGGATTGTGAGTGTAACTTTCGTGAGTGTAATTTTATGAGTTAAATTTTGTCTTAGGGTTGAGACTAGTGTCCGAACCACTTTAATATTCTGTGAATTTATATTTTTATATGCATGAAATTGGACTGAATGCTATCCGGTAATATGTTTAGTAAGGGAAGAAGTTATAAAGGAATTTGAGTGCATGATTGCAATTTGTGATACATGTTTGATCGAATGCGATTTGTGGACTGTTTTGCATGATGCTAAATGCCATGAATTCTATGTTGATGTGGATTTTGATGATCGATTTAGTATGTACAAATGTGGACTGCCCATGTAAATGATTGTATGGTAGAAAAGCATGAAATGAATTTTTGATCATAATTGATAAGCTGATTATGTGGACTTCCCTATGACATGAAAATGCTATGCTTGAAAATGCATATGTTATGTATGAATGATGTTGCTGCCATGTTATGAGCGAATGTGTATGCAATGTGAATTCTGAAAAATACCCATGAAAGGAATTAATGGACTAATCACTTAACAAGATTCCGCCCTTGGTCGTTTGGACGTTCTAGATAAGAACGGCATGCCTAGAGTCTGAGCTCACCCTCCGATATTGCTTTGTGCAATCTTTGATAGTACTTTGTGTACTCTTGATAAGATGTGTGATCTTGATTGCTGTTCGAGACACACGATGCTATGGGCATCACCTTTGATATTGCTTTGTGCAATTTATGACGTTGCCGCGGGCAACACAACTCCGATATGCGTTACATGTGACCCTTCCGATGGCTCGAAATTCTGTTACGACTATTCTACCATGGGCAAAATGTTAATTTAAATGTTTGTGTTATGAAATCATATTAATGAAATGACAAGAATTAGCATGTGATAAGAAGTGCATGAATTGAATGAAATTTGCTAAGTTATTTAACCTTATGAAGTGGATAAAGAATAATGTGACTTAATATGATATGCTATGATGTGAAATGCTATGTTATGTGGACATTGATCCTTTTTGAATATGCTATGATGTGAAATGCTATGTTATGTGGACATTGATCCTTTCTGAATATGTTATGAAATGAAGTGCTATGATATGTGGACATTGGTCCTATCCGATTATGCTAAGAAGCATAAGAAATGCTTACAAGTTCGATTATGTGAAATTGGGTAATAACCCTATTCGAATGTATATGATTATGAAATGAGAAATTCTAATTTTTTAATGATAAATTGAGATCATTCGAATGATATGCTATGGTGAAATTGTGAATTTGATTTGATAAGTTGAAAATGCTATGTATGGTTTGGCATGAAATCTTGATCTATTTAAATGCTAAAGCATGATATTGAGTATGCTGAAAATGAAATGAAAAATGCTATTGATCGAATCATGTATAAGCATGAAATAAATTATCGTGTTATGCTATGTGTTCAAGCATGTTATATGAATGTGGATATGACATTTATGCTGCCTTATGTATGAATTTTGTGTGAGCTTAGTTGGGTGAATACCGAATTGCTAATAAACCTAGCTAAGTAACCTCAATGTTTGATCACGCTTAAGCTCAAGAACGAATTAGTTTTAGCATTACCTCGCGAAGTACTTTTGTACTTACCGCTCCACTGTTTTCTTCTTCCCAACCTTAGCAGGATAGCTCGGACCCTAAAGCTAGCTTACGTTCGATCAAGATTATCAAGTTCACAGTTCCGAAATATGTACGATCTAAGTCTTATCTTTAGACTCCTAGATGGTGGCTTTGAAGTTTGTCTCAGGATCCGTTTTGTTTTATTTGGTCGAAACTTAAGTTTGAAATGGTGTTTGAAACTACATGCTCCGTGATGTTTGGTTAGGGGGCTAGAATCATGTTTTGTATCTAAGTAGTTAGCCTCATTATTTTGTGTAAAAATGTAAGTCAAGCTAATGGTTGTGTCGATCCTTTTTGTTGTCCATAGTCGATAGCTTGACATGTTTAGGGGCATATAAGCTATGTTTTGTAAGCCTTAAGTAAAGGAAATCAAATGCCATGATATGAAATTGGAACCCATTATGTGATGTATGAAAATTGGCTTGCTTAAATATTTGGTAATTTTTGTATTAATTTGAAATCACCTAGACCATTTAATTAAGGGTTTTCGAACAGCATGTAATTGGTTAACTAAGTATTCGACATTTTTGGCTTAAATACATTAGTAATATGATAATAAAAATACAAGTTTTAAATTGTCCCAAAAATTAGTAACAAGGTTAAAAGAAAGTATGTTTAAGTTTTTGTTAGCCCATTTTCCGCGTGCGCATTAAAATGAAATAACGATTAAAATAATATCACGTCATCAAAATGCTTCCGCAATTGTCTGATATCTTTTGTTTGTCCGCCTTTTCTGTTCCGGCGACGCCCTTAACTCCCGGCCCGGGTTGGGGGTGTCACACTTGAGTGGTATCAGAGCTTTTTAGGTAATAGGTCCTATAGACTTTGAATGTGTTCTGTGTGCGTCATTAGTTTAGTCAAGCCACCTAGGGATCATACATATTGTTACTTGTGACTTGATCCTAACTTGAAATTTGTTTGATCTGAATTAGAATGAAAGAGACACATTTAGCTCGAGACGATGCAAGTCCTCGAGAATCCTCAAGTGAAGGGGATAGTGTTCGTTTGAAAGAAAACCCTCCGGATAAGAAGAACCCTCCTGTACCAGATAACACTCGACAACAATCTCCTGTTCAGCCTCGGACAAACACTGACAATCCGACTGTTCAGAATGTTCAAAGAGATTGTCTTCTGAGCATGAAAGAAATGTTCGATCAGCTTTTGACGAACATGAGACATGAACAACCTGCTCCGGTAGCTGCCCCTAGCAGAGCTCCTATTGAAAAGCTTGCTCAGCATCGAGCCTATACTTTTGCAGGCTCCATTGAAGAAAAGCCTGAAGAAGCTGAGTATTGGTTAGAAAGAACTACTCAGATATTGACTAAGCAACTTCAGTGCTCCGATGAGCATAAGCTCGAATGCGTTGTAGCCTTACTTGCTGATGAAGCCTTGAATTGGTGGGAAACTACAACACTAACTGCTCCAGTAGAATCTGTAAACTGGAAATTCTTTGTAGATAAATTCAAGAAGAAATACATCAGTGAACAGTACCTGGCCGATCGAAGAAAGCGTTTCTTGCATCTGAAGCAAGCGGGATGCCCAATAGAACAATACGTGGCTGATTTCTGTAAGTACTGCAAGTATGGTTCTGAGTACATCAAATCAGAGAAAGAAAAGTGTCGTATGTTCATTGACGGTCTGAATGATGAGCTGAGTCCGATGTTTACCGCCCTGGATATCACGGACTTTCAAACTCTCGTAAATCGAGCTATTGCTACAGAATCCAAGTTTCGGACCGCAGAAAAGAGGAAAAGCGGTTACCGTCATGATAAGAAGCGTAAGAGTGATGACAAGTCTCACTGGAAATCAAAGAAGTCTAGAAGCTATAAAGAAGGTACTTCTTCGTATAATCCAGCACCTCGTAGTAACTTCACACCGAAGCCTCACTCTGTGAGTAGACTCTCTGTTCGAGTCATATCTGTTAACAGCCCTGGGAATTCAGAAAGGGTTGCCGTTTGTCAGCATTGTCAGAAACCACATTCTGGTCAGTGCCGAAAGCATGCCAACTTATGTTTTGCTTGTGGCGGAAGTGACCACTATATCAGAGACTGTCCAGTGATGAGAGATCAAGTTCCTGCTCAAAACTCTGCCAATCCGAGTCTTGTGCAATCCAATCGGAACAAGAGTATTAGACAAGCTCAGTCTGGGAATCAAGGCAAAGGCAGAAGCAATCAGTCGAAAGCCACCACACATCAGGAATCGCGAGCTCCAGCTCGAGTCTATCATATCTGTGGCAAGGATGAGGAAGAGTCTCCGGATGTTATTGCGGGTACGGTTGAACTAAACCTTACTCCTGTTTATGCTTTAATTGATTCAGGATCAACTCATTCTTTTGTGTGTTCTCACTTAATCGACAAGTTACAGTTAAAGCCTGAATTTGTTAAAACTGGGTTAATTGTCTCAAACCCTATAGGAGGTGACTTACCAATCAACCTGATCTGTAAGAATAGCCTTGTCTCTATTCGCAATGTACCTTTTCCCTGTGATCTGTATGTTCTGCCTAAATGTGAGTTTGACCTAATACTAGGGTTAGACTGGTTGAGTAGACATGAAGCATGGATTGACTGTCAGAATAAAAGATTGTACTTAAGGGGATTAGGAAAAGAATCAATTCTGCTAATTGACAGGAAACCAACATCTATTTTTGCTGCTATGGCCTTGCAAGATGAATTAGATTTTGGCTTAACAGAAATGCCTGTTGTATCTGAATTTTTTGATGTTTTTCCTGAGGAACTCCCTGGACTTCCTCCAATTCGAGAAGTTGAGTTCAAAATTGAAGTTTAGCTTGGAACTAATCCTGTGTCCATTACGCCCTATCATATGGCACCAATTGAATTGCAAGAACTAAAGAAGCAAATTCAAGAATTAGAAGATAAGGGTTTCATTCGACCCAACACTTCTCCCTGGGGTGCTCCAGTTCTCTTTGTGAAAAAGAAAGACGGAACGATGCGACTTTGCATTGACTACCAGCAATTGAATAGAGTCACTATCAAGAACAAGTATCCATTGCCCCGAATTGAAGATCTGTTTGATCAGCTGAAAGATGCTGGTGTATTCTCTAAAATTGACCTTCGATCCGGATATTATCAGATGAGGGTGAAAGATGAAGATATACCCAAAACTGCTTTTAGAACTCGTTATGGTCATTACGAATTTCTGGTGATGCCATTCGGGTTAACGAATGCCCCTGCTGCATTCATGGATCTGATGAACCGAGTATTCAAGCCTCATCTTGACAAGTTTGTTGTCGTATTCATCGACGATATTCTGGTATATTCTCGTAACAGAGAAGAACATGCTCAACATCTTCGGATTGTACTCCAGACACTCCGAGAGAATCAACTATTTGCTAAGTTCACTAAATGCGAATTCTGGCTTCCAGAAGTATCTTTCCTCGGACATGTTATTTCAGCCGAAGGAATCAAAGTTGACCCTAATAAAATTCAGTCAATTCTTGAATGGCGACCTCCGAGCAATGTAAGCGAGGTCCGAAGTTTCCTTGGTTTAGCTGGGTATTATCGAAGATTTGTGAAAGGATTTTCGGTAATTGCTGCACCGCTAACCAAATTGCTTAGAAAGAGTGAACCATTTAAGTGGTCCGAAGGACAACAAAGAAGTTTTGATCAGCTTAAACAAGCCTTGACTTGTGCTCATGTTCTCATTCAGCCTGAGTCCGGAAAAGAATTTGTTGTTTACAGTGATGCATCACATTCCGGCCTTGGATGTGTTTTGATGCAGGAAGGTAATGTGATTGCATACGCTTCTCGACAACTTAAGCCTCACGAGCTAAACTATCCAACTCATGATCTTGAATTAGCAGCCATTGTTTTCGCACTGAAAATTTGGCGGCATTATTTGTACGGTGAGAAGTGTAAGCTATTCACCGATCACAAAAGCCTGAAGTACTTGCTTACTCAGAAAGATCTGAATCTTAGACAGAGAAGGTGGTTGGAATTACTTAAAGATTATGATCTGACCATCGACTACCATCCTAGAAAGGCTAACGTGGTTACCGATGCTTTGAGTCGAAAACCGAACCTCGGTACGTCTTTCGGAATTCTCAAAATCTAAAAATGTTCAATCTTGAAAATTTACTAAACCATTCGAATAGTGTCTTGCTTTCCAAGTAACATCTTTGATTTGTTTGTTCATAGCTTCTTTGGCCATCAATGCTCATTTTCGTCTATGTAAAGCTCAGAATTATCTGAACGAACTCCAAGTTCAATCTACTCTGATTGCTAGAATCAAAGAATTCCAGCAAGTTGATCCAAAACTTCAGAGAATCTTGTCTAAGCTTGAGTCTAATCCTGACTTTTCTATCAAGTCAAATGGTCTTCTATATTTCAAAGATCGGATTTGTGTTCCTAATAACAAGGAATTACAAGCTGAAATTCTGCAAGAAGCACATCAAAATTCTTTTTCAATCCACCCTGGATCTGTCAAGATGTACAAGGATCTCAAGCCCTTGTATTGGTGGTCTGGAATGAAATCGGCTATCAATGACTTTGTATCGAGATGTCTGAATTGTCAGCGAGTCAAAGCTGAACATCGTGCTCCTACTGGATTACTTCAACCTCTTGAATTTCTGCAATGGAAATGGGAACGAATTACGATGGATTTTGTAACTGGTCTTCCTGACTCTCCCAGAAAGTGTGATGCTGTCTGGGTAATCGTTGATCGTTTCACTAAATCAGCACATTTCATTTCGGTACGAATGAATTATAGTCTTGAGACCTTAACAGAACTGTACGTTCGAGAAGTTATCCGTTTACACGGAGTTCCAACTTCTATTGTTTCAGATCGAGATCCTCGATTTACAGCTCGATTCTGGAAAGCTCTACATAAGGCTCTTGGAACTAAGCTGAATGTTAGCACATCATTTCATCCTCAAAGTGACGGACAATCTGAACGAGTAATTCAAATTCTTGAAGATATGCTTAGAGCTTGTATCATCGATTTCAGTAAGAATTGGGAGAAATCTCTGCCGTTAATTGAGTTCGCTTATAACAATAGCTATCAGTCTTCTATTCAGATGGCTCCTTTTGAAGCACTGTATGGAAGAAAATGCTGAACTCCCTTGTGTTGGTCTGAACTCGGAGACAACAAGGTTTTAGGACCTCAACTGCTTCAGGAAACTGAAGAGCAAGTTCAAATCATTCATTCCCGATTGAAACAAGCTTTTGATAGGCAGAAGTCATACGCTGATCTGAAGCGTAGGGACATCCAATATGAGATCGGAGATAAAGTATTCCTCAAAGTTTCTCCATGGAAGAAAGTTTTCCGTTTCGGCAAGAAAGGAAAGCTTAGTCTGCGTTTCATTGGACCGTTCGAAGTAATTGAGAGAATTGGTCCTGTAGCTTATCGCCTTGCACTACCTCCTGAATTCGATAAGATTCATAATGTCTTTCATGTTTCTATGTTAAGGCGTTCTCGATCTGATCCGTCTCACATTCTCGAACCAGAAGAAGTTGAACTTAATCCTGACCTCTCCTATGAAGAGGAACCTGTTCAGATTCTCGATCGAGAAATTAAAAGGCTTTGTAACAAGAGTGTCCCTCTTGTTAAAATTCTCTGGAAGAATCATAACGTTACAGAAGCAACTTGGGAACCTGAGGATACGATGCGAAAGCAATACCCTCATTTATTCAGTTCAGGTAAGAATTCGAGGGCGAATTCTTTCTTTAAGGAGGAGGGAATTGTAACATCCGCATTTCCGTCCTAGAATTTATCGCCGTAGAATTTAATTATTTTATTTATTCTTAGAAGCAATTGAGCTTGCGAATTTATGAATTATGCAATTTGGTCCCTAAAGTCCTCAATTGGGCAATTAGTGCACCAATTCGAATTAGAAAAGAAATTAGATTCGAATTAATTAGTCTAGCTGATTGGTAAGCCAATGGAATTGAATTAGTGATGTCTAGATTTAAAATGTGGAACTAAAAGAATACGAAAGAAATTAAAATAACATTGTACTCCTTAAAATGGGATGAAATTGATAAAACTTAATTAAGCTTGTAACAAGGCAATTTAGGGATTAAATTAAAAGATGATTAAATAGTGAATATTGCATGTAAAAGATGGATTATCCTTGGGGCTGCCCCTAGTAAATTAAGAATAAATGAATAAGTAAAAAGGGTTATAGGTAAATGCAAAAGCCATCAAATCAAGTATATGATGAAAGCTTGTCATGTTTTTCCCATTTTTGCTCTTCTTTGCCGTGAAGAAAGGGAAGAAATGGGGGAAGAGGGAAGCTCAATAGTCAGCCATGTTTGAGAGCAAAAATGTGTGAGTTTTCGGTTGCATGAAGAAGGATTAAGCTAGGATATCGAAGAGTGTAACTAAGGTTGTCAAGAGATTAAAGAAAGTAAGTCTCCTACACTTTGAAATTTTCGGTTGAGCTAAAAACATGCATGCAAACCTAAGATTTATATGAACATGAAGTTATATGAGTCTTGAGTAAAATAACAAGATAAAATATGGAAAAATGTGGAATCTATGCAAGAACACATGAAAGAAGTAAAGAGGGGACTGTTTTGAAAGAAATATAAAATCTTGAGCTTTGGAAAAATTTGTTAAGAGTCAAAATCTGAAAATGGTTACTAAGAGAAACTTGTTAAGGGGTGAACATTTAGTTATAAAAGTTTAATGGTTGCTGAAAAAAAATGAAGTAGGAAGATGGTATGATGATTAGAACTAAAAATGGTCATGAGATCGAAATTTGTGAAGATTGGGGACTGTTATGAAAGAATCGGTAATTTGCATGCCTAAATGTTGGAATTAGAAACTTACATGGACTGTAAAAATACCCTTGAAAAGTATAATAAGTCATGCTATGAAAGAAATTTAGATTTAAGTATGTAATTAAGAGTATGTTCAAATTAAAGTGTTAATTAAGAAATCTGCCCAGTGAAGTTCAATGTAAAAGCAGTGACTTTGGAAATTCACCAAAAATCGAATATAAGGTATTTGAAGCTGAAATTTATACAGTATAAACTTTAGTATGTCTAGAATCATTGAGAGAAAACGGAACTAAATTTCAGTATGTAATTTGAAAGATACGAATTTTTAAAGTCGGGCAGTGCATGCTGTCCACAATTGCCGAATTGAGTATAAATAAGTAATAAACTGTATTAATCCGAATAAGATAAAAATATGAGGTTAATGTGACTGAAAAATTGAGTTTAATACTTTTCCAACGGTATATGATATGCTAATTTTGGATTAGTAAGTAAAAAGTTATGGTTAAAACGATAACTAGTCCTCGAACTAGTTTAATGAAAAGTCAGAATTGAAATTAGGAGTTCATGCTTGAATTGTGAATTAGTATGGTTGAATTGCTTCCTAATATAGTGTATTTTTTTAATGTTGAGAGTTAAGATCGTAATAGCGAAGAAACTTCGGAGGAAGCTAAGATCGATCGTTCGAAAGGAAGAAGCAAAGGCATCTCAATTCGAGAACAAGCTTAAGGATTGTGAGTGTAACTTTCGTGAGTGTAATTTTATGAGTTAAATTTTGTCTTAGGGTTGAGACTAGTGTCCGAACCACTTTAATATTCTGTGAATTTATATTTTTATATGCATGAAATTGGACTAAATGCTATCCGGTAATATGTTTAGTAAGGGAAGAAGTTATAAAGGAATTTGAGTGCATGATTGCAATTTGTGATACATGTTTGATCGAATGCGATTTGTGGACTGTTTTGCATGATGCTAAATGCCATGAATTCTATGTTGATGTGGATTTTGATGATCGATTAAGTATGTAAAAATGTGGACTGCCCATGTAAATGATTGTATGGTAGAAAAGCATGAAATGAATTTTTGATCATAATTGATATGCTGATTATGTGGACTGCCCTATGACATGAAAATGCTATGCTTGAAAATGCATATGTTATGTATGAATGATGTTGCTGCCATGTTATGAGCGAATGTGTATGCAATGTAAATTCTGAAAAATACCCATGAAAGGAATTAATGGACTAATCACTTAACAAGATTCCGCCCTTGGTCGTTTGGACGTTCTAGATAAGAACGGCATGCCTAGAGTCTGAGCTCACCCTCCGATATTGCTTTGTGCAATCTTTGATAGTACTTTGTGTACTCTTGATAAGATGTGTGATCTTGATTGCTGTTCGAGACACACGATTCTATGGGCATCACCTTTGATATTGCTTTGTGAAATTTATGACGTTGTCGCGGGCAATACAACTCCGATATGCGTTACATGTTACCCTTCCGATGGCTCGAAATTCTGTTACGACTATTCTACCATGGGCAAAATGTTAATTTAAATGTTTGTGTTATGAAATCATATTAATGAAATGACAAGAATTAGCATGTGATAAGAAGTGCATGAATTGAATGAAATTTGCTAAGTTATTTAACCTTATGAAGTGGATAAAGAATAATGTGACTTAATATGATATGCTATGATGTGAAATGCTATGTTATGTGGACATTGATCCTTTTTGAATATGCTATGATGTGAAATGCTATGTTATGTGGACATTGATCCTTTCTGAATATGTTATGAAATGAAGTGCTATGATATGTGGACATTGGTCCTATCCGATTATGCTAAGAAGCATAAGAAATGCTTACAAGTTCGATTATGTGAAATTGGGTAATAACCCTATTCGAATGTATATGATTATGAAATGAGAAATTTTGATTTTTGAATGATAAATTGAGATCATTCGAATGATATGCTATGGTGAAATTGTGAATTTGATTTGATAAGTTGAAAATGCTATGTATGGTTTGGCATGAAATCTTGATCTATTTAAATGCTAAAGCATGATATTGAGTATGCTGAAAATGAAATGAAAAATGCTATTGATCGAATCATGTATAAGCATGAAATAAATTATCGTGTTATGCTATGTGTTCAAGCATGTGATATGAATGTGGATATGACATTTATGCTGCCTTATGTATGAATTTTGTGTGAGCTTAGTTGGGTGAATACCGAATTGCTAATAAACCTAGCTAAGTAACCTCAATGTTTGATCACGCTTAAGCTCAAGAACAAATTAGTTTTAGCATTACCTCGCTAAATACTTTTGTACTTACCGCTCCACTGTTTTCTTCTTCCTAACCTTAGCAGGATAGCTCGGACCCTAAAGCTAGCTTACGTTGGATCAAGATTATCAAGTTCACAGTTCCGAAATATGTACGATCTAAGTCTTAGCTTTAGACTCCTAGATGGTGGCTTTGAAGTTTGTCTCAGTATCCGTTTTGTTTTATTTGGTCGAAACTTAAGTTTGAAATGATGTTTGAAACTACATGCTCCGTGATGTTTGGTTAGGGGGCTAGAATCATGTTTTGTATCTAAGTAGTTAGCCTCATTATTTTGTGTAAAAATGTAAGTCAAGCTAATGGTTGTGTCGATCCTTTTTGTTGTCCATAGTCGATAGCTTGACATGTTTAGGGGCATATAAGCTATGTTTTGTAAGCCTTAAGTAAAGGAAATCAAATGCCATGATATGAAATTGGAACCCATTATGTGATGTATGAAAATTGGCTTGCTTAAATATTTGGTAATTTTTGGATTAATTCGAAATCACCTAGACCATTTAATTAAGGGTTTTCGAACAGCATGTAATTGGTTAACTAAGTATTCGACATTTTTGGCTTAAATACATTAGTAATATGATAATAAAAATACAAGTTTTAAATTGGCCCAAAAATTAGTAACAAGGTTAAAAGAAAGTATGTTTAAGTTTTTGTTAGCCCATTTTCCGCGTGCGCATTAAAATGAAATAACGATTAAAATAATATCACGTCATCAAAATGTTTCCGCAATTGTCTGATATCTTTTGTTTGTCCGCCTTTTCTGTTCCGGCGACGCCCTTAACTCCCGGCCCGGGTTGGGGGTGTCACAAAAAGTATTAGTTTTTATCAAACATCTAAGATTTTATGGCACACACAATTTTTCCCTAGATCACCAAAACCAAAACCAAAACCCTTTAAACTTATGCTAAGAATTTATGTTACAACCTAAATTTTTTTCCAAAAACATTATTTCTTATCAAACACCTAAGATTTTCCACTCATACATAAATTTTTACCGAGATCAACATAAATTTTACATACTTTGTTATGATTCATACAATGTTTTAGGTTGCAATCTAAAATGTTACACAATCCAACCTAAAATGTTATATATTTTGGTAACAATTACGGTTGCAACTTAAAACGTTACATGAATTTCTAAATGAATTCAAACTTAATTTGAGGGTAACATTATAGGTTGCAACTGGAAAATTTATCCCTTTTGTGTATTTTGTTATGATTAGAATAATATTTTAGGTTACAAACTATAATGTACCCAGTCCAACCTAAAATGTTACATATCTTAGTAACGTTTTCAATAGAAACTTAAAATTTTACATGTGTTTCTAGATTTATTCAAACTTAATTTTGATACTTATGCTCTAAGTTTTGATGCTTGTTCTAAAACTTAATTTCTTGATAATGCATTCAAAGTTATATGTTTTAATACTTATGCTTTGAGTTTCAATGCTTGTTATGAAACTTAATTTCTTGGTAATGGATTCAAAGTTGTAAGCTTTGATACTTACGCTCTGAATTTTATCTAAACCCTAGTTTATTGAAAATGCATTCGAAGTTTCAAGTTTACACACTTAGGGCTAGTTTAGCATTGCTAAACGGGGCCTTAATCTATGGGTTTAAATACTCGATTTGATGTTTGAAATAAATACAAATACACAAGTTTTTCATTTTCTGACGTAGCAAAAATCGTGGTTTAAGTAAAACCTAAGAGTTATTAGGTCAATTGGTTGGGTTAATTGTCTGACCTACCATAGGTCGTGGGTTCGATCCCCTTGGCCAGCAAATCACTATAAATATTTTTAAAATAGGCGATTCTCTTTCACTTCGCTTTTCCCATCTTCTTGCTGCGTCCTACATTCCATTTCTTGATCATCATTTTCCACATAGCCGGTTCCCTTTCACTTTTCCATTTCCCATCTTCTTGCTGCGTCCGACTTCATGTTCTGAAGTGAGTTTCTTTGTTTTTCTGATTTCATATAATCCACGTTGGAAAGTTTCAGGGGGTGGGATTGGAAAAATGGGTTTCTGAGTTTTTTTTTTAGTTCGTAAGATTTCATTTGGTTTCACTGATAGAAAAAATGAATCATCTTTCTTGCAGGGGAATTGGTCTGCACTGCCATTGAAGAATATTACGTTCGATAGAATTATATTTACAGTTTGCAAAGGTAACATTCTCTTTCACTTTGACTTTTTACATCTTGATGCGTCTACATTCCAACTTTTTTTGTTTAAGCTCTTAATCCACATTGGTCTTGGAAAGGGTCTTTTTCTTGTTGGTCTTCACTTTGCAAAGGAATCATCTTTCTTGAAGGGGAATTGGTCTACATTTCCATTGAAGAGTTGGACGAAGCTACTGTTACTCAGGGTGGAGATTTTGCAATGGTATGCATTTCACTTTGTCTTTTTCCATATTTTCAGTTTCCACTCGTGTTTTCAGTAGAATATGTTCTTTATTAGCATCTTTCTAGTTTTCCGTGTTACTATACATTGGGGTTCAGGATCTTGATGGCTAGGGCTAAATTTTTGGACTTTCTTGTGTGTTTGAATCTTCTTTTGTTTCTATTTTATTGAAGAGTTATGCTTGCGTAACGAAAATATTTTCTTTTTAAAAAAATCTGTTTTCTTTCATTTGGATAAAATTCGTCTGCCCTTTTCGGTGCCCCTACATATGCCCCAACACTAAAAACACTACAAAATTAAATTCTAAGCCCTAACCCTAAATTTTAAATCCTAAACCCTACACCCTATACCCTAAAAAATACACCCTACCCTAAATTCTCTAAACCCTAACCATAACCCCTAACCTAAAACCCTAAACCCTAAACCCTAAAGTTAATTTTGAGCATGGGGGCATATGTAGGGGCACCGAAAAGGGGTAGAGGATTTCCATCCTTTCATTTGTCATTGCTGTGGTTCTGTTTAAAAAGGTTTTAGTTTCATTGCAGAGGATATCATAATAGTATTTAGATAAGGATTGTGATAATTTGGTAAAAATTAGTTTGTTTATCATTTAACTGTCCTGTCCATACTATAATTAGTTTCATTGCATTCAAATGAAATTAAAAGAATTTTTGTTTTCAGGCTGCATCTAAAACTCCCCTTACCCTTAAATTAGAGTCTCCTATTAAATCATCAAAAGAGGGAACAAAATTGGGTATTGGTCCTGAAGCTATAGCTCTAAAGGCTGCTAGCCTTCCAACTCGTGATGCAGCTGCTGAAGTGGATGGTGGATTGACCATAGAAATATCAGAGATTGATGTTTTTGTCATGTCAGTTTTTGGACCTCCTAGAGATGAAGGTTATTTCTCTCTCTCTCTCTCTGTTCTGGATAGTGGATTACCTAAAGTTCAAGCTTTGTTTGTTCAACAGAAGCTGACAACTCCTTTGAAGTGGATATGTTCGATGAAGAGGCAACAGACTAAGCTGGGTTGCTGCTTCATTTACATGTCTTGAATGGTTTCTTCTGAATTCATGGTGCTGCATTTTAACACTGTTGTCAGAATGAATGGAGTTAGCTTTTATATTGAAGATTCATATTAGACTAAGCTGGGTTGCTGCTTGATTTAGATGTCTTTAATGGTTTATTTACAACAACTTAAATTAAAGTTAAAAAATGATAAGTTTTTAAAAAAAATCAACCAACCTAAATTGTTATACTTTTTAATAACATGTTAAGTTGGTTTTTTTTCGACAAGTTTTAAAACTTGAAATAAACCACGAAAATACTAACTTAAAATGTTATCAATATTTTTTTAAACCTTAAATTAAATAGTTGTATCGCAGACTCATCCATTTAAAGTACCCCTTTCGGTACAGAAAAATACATGCATGATACTTGAAAGGATGTTTTAAACAAAAAAAAAAATATTCATGTTAAACTGGTGTTAACTGTTTAAAGACATACTAGAGGGACCAAAACTGGAACTTTACCTACATTAAACTTCTGTGGTCTCTCAAGTTAACTGTAATTCAACTAAATAACCTACTTACATGCAGGAAATAAACATAACAGCACTGGCGATGTATCTTCTGATTTAAGGACATGGTTAAGTGCTGCAATGGCGAACCAGCAAACATGCATGGACGGGTTCGATGGCACAAATGGCATTGCCAAAACGGTCGTATCCGTCGGTCTGAACCAAGTCACCTCACTGGTCAGTAACCTTCTCACCATGGTGCACCCAGGTCCCAGGTCCATGTCCAACGCCGCCGCTTTCGGTGTCCGGAAAAGTGCGAAGAACGACCGGTTTCCGACATGGTTCAAAAGGGAAGACCGGAAACTGTTGCAATCAAATGGGGTGACGGCTGATGTTGTGGTTGCAGCAGATGGGAGCGGGAACTTTACTAGTATAATGGATGCTGTGAAGGTAGCTCCAGATTACAGTATGAACAGATTTGTGATTTACGTTAAAAAAGGTTTGTATAGAAAGAATGTGGAGATCAAAAAGAAGAAATGGAACCTTGTGATGATTGGTGATGGAATGGATGTGACTGTCATATCGGGGAACCGAAGCTTCATTGATGGTTGGACCACATTTCGATCTGCAACATTTGGTGAGCATTACTTTTTAGTGGAATTGTATTTTGTTTATTAATTATTATCATATTCGATTCGAGTGAAGTCAAAATTGCACACACATTGCTGATTGCATATCTAAATGTTCATGGTGTGATTTCATGCAAGGGCGGATCTTGACAACATAGGTTGAGGGGCCTATTTAAAAATTTCAAAAAAATTAGATATTAAATTAAAAATTTTAAAATTTTAAAGGGTTTAATTTAAATTTAGAGGTTTAAATAGAATTTTTAAAATTTTGAGAATAAATGAGAAATCTTAAAATTTTCAAGAGGGGACTTAATTAAAATGTTTAAAACTTTTAAAACATAATAATAATTTTTAAATTTTTGAAGGGGTCAAATTAAAATTTTTTAAATTTTCGAAAGACTCAAGATTGATTTGCCAATTTTTTGGGGAGCCAAGGCTCCCATGGGCTCTTATAAGGGTCCGCCCTTGATTTCATGGTTTTATATGTTTATTTTTTATCCAATTAATAAAACGCACTCACATAATACACAAGTTTTTGTTTTTATTCTTTTAGCATATGGTGTTATCTTATGGTAATATTTGTTTATTTTTATTAACCTTTTAATAAAATAGACAAACTTTATAGAATAATTGTTTGAACTCAAGTCTCCTAAGAAATAATATTTCTTTTCCACTAAGTCCAATAGAAAGACTCCCATATTATTATTTTGGGTAAACATCACCATTAGTCACTAAATTATTCACACTTTCTTGTTTTGGTCATCAAACTATTAATTTGAGCAAAATAGTCACTAATGTTACGTGTTTTTCTTCTTCTTATTTTTGTCATCCGCCATTAAAAAACTCATGAAAAAAAGAGGTAATAATTCAGTGACCAAAATAGAAAAAAGAAGTAACATTAATAACCAAAATAATAAGAAGAAAAAACGTAACATTGGTGACGATTTTGCACAAAATAATATTTTGGTGGCTCAAAGAGGAATGCATGAATAGTTTAGTGACCAATGGTGATGTTTACCCTATTTACTTATTTGGTGTTTAGTTAGTTAGGTATTTATGGCCCAATGCTTCATCTTTTATAGCATTAGGAAAACATTCAATGCAAGGGTTGATTTTTTGTCCCCAGTAGTTCAAGTGTTCAGCTAGTCAACTCTTCTGTGCTTGGGTCGGGACATGGGAGTGGGACCATTATTTACTACAAGTTAGATATTATAAAATAGATAAAGTATAGGGATTAAATCCGTAATTTTAATATAATACAGGGATGAAATAATAACTTGATATGCATGGAATCTGCAGCTGTAAGTGGAAGAGGATTCATAGCAAGGGACATAACATTTGAGAACACGGCAGGGCCCGAGAAACACCAAGCGGTAGCACTACGGTCCGACTCCGACCTCTCGGTTTTCTTCCGATGTGCCATTAGGGGATATCAAGATTCACTCTACACTCACACAATGCGTCAATTTTACCGCGAATGCAAGATCACCGGCACCGTGGATTTCATATTCGGGGACGACATCGTAGTGTTCCAAAATTGTCAAATCCTAGCCAAGAAAGGACTACCGAATCAAAAAAACACGATCACCGCACAAGGTCGGAAAGACCCGAACCAGCTGACGGGATTCTCGATCCAATTCTGCAACATCACGGCCTATACGGATCTGTTACCTAATGTTAATTCGACTCCTACATACCTTGGGAGACCCTGGAAACTATATTCAAGAACCATTATCATGCAATCATACATCGGTAATGCTATAAGGCCACAAGGGTGGCTTGAATGGAACCAAGATTTTGCTTTGGACACATTGTATTATGCCGAGTTCATGAATTTCGGTCCCGGAGCCGGTCTCAGCAGCAGGGTTCGATGGCCCGGCTACCATATACTTTGAATAACACAGCTCAAGCTGGGAATTTTACGGTGGCTCAGTTCATTGAAGGGGACTTATGGTTGCCGTCGACCGGGGTTAAATATACTGCTGGATTGGTGGTATAATTAAGCAATCAATGGAGTTTCATTTATTTTTGTTGTAGTGTAACATAACATGTGATACTATTTTGTGTTTTGTTTTCTTTCTCTCTTGAAATTATGTGTTCAATTTCTTTCAATTTTCGAAACTAAAAAGATAATGATGTTTATGTTCATTTTAAAGGGAACCCCATGTGTATTGGGACAATGATTAATAGGGAAATTGGAATATGTTGTAATCAGCAACCCCTTGGGTTTTAAACGAAACGGCATTCCAACAATTGATGCGGCTAAAAGACGGTAAATTTTAATATATGTATAAGAACTTAAAATATTAAACTTTTGATAACATTTTAGGTTGGCTTTTTTGTGTGTGTTTTTTACAAGTTTTGATACTTCTAAAATGTTATAAAAAAAACTAAATATCGAAACTTATTTTGTAAGTATCGAAACTTGTTAAAAAACACGAAAAACCAACCTAAAATATCTAAAATGTTAGACTTTTAACCACACCCTAGACCTGCCGAACCCCAGATTCACCCCTTTGGGGAGTCTAACGTACAACATGTCTAGGATGCGGCTAAAAGACGTTAGTTTCAATACTTGTCCAATAACTTAAAATGTTATACTTTTTAATAACATTTTAGGTTGATTTTTCATTTTTTTTACAAGTTTCAATACTTATAAAACAAATTTCAATAATTTTAAATATTATAAAAAAATTAAGTATCCAAATTTATTTTGTAAGTATCGAAATTTGTAAAAAAAAACGAAAAAAATCAATCTAAAATATTATATTTAATGGAGAAATTACACATTTACACTGCAGCCTCTATCTAGGGATTGTAAAATAACTCAGGTCCCGTTGGGTCCTAATCCAGTCCGCTCCAATAGGGATGATTTGTTAAATAAAGACACGGGTTTGGGTCAAGATGGGTTTTGAAAAAGATCGGAGTGAGTTTAGGATAAAAAATGTCTGATCCGATATATTTATATATTTATTAAATATTATATTTAATATTTTTATTAATTTTTTGGGGACAAGTCTGATTTAGTTGAAGTTTTTGTTAAAATTTTGAGGTCGAGTTAGGTAAAATCATAAACAAAATCTATTAAATTTGAGTTGAATCGGATTCTTGTCAAAAATTTTAAATTTTCAATCGAGATTTAGACTGCCAAAAACTAGGCATATTTGGGTGAAAAACCAATTTTTAATAATTATATAAAATTTTGGCTCCCTCCCAGAATTATTTGGATAAATGACCCCTAAACTTGCCACGTAGTTAAACCTTGCGTTCTCTGGGAAGCGAGACGCGAACTCGCGTTCTGCAGAGCGCGCGTTCCGTCTATTTGGAATCGTTGTTTGAAATAACGGTTTTTCAGGAACTCGCGTTCTGTAGAACGCGAGGTCCTCGAGAATTTGAAAAGTCGGCTGAATATTTCGCACAGAACTCACGTTCTGCTGACAGCGAGGTCTGTGCGATTTTGGGTTGAAAAACAAGGGTGGGTAGGCCTGTTCGAGCCCAATTTCGGGCTTATAAATCGTATATTTTTAGCGAACATCGAGTTTGGGTTCGTAGTACTGAAAATTCTCTATCGTATGACATCAACACGGTCAATTTCCGTCCATTCTAAACTCGCTTAAAATGGCTTCAAAAACCCTATGCTATCATCCTTTTTTGAATGAAATTGACTTTGAAGAACAATTGATAATTTTGGTTTAGTAATCGCATGAAAGTAATAAAAAACTGAAATTAAATAAACATTTAAAATTTTAATTATAATAGATAAAGAAAATTAAAATACAATATTTAAAAAAACCAAATGTCTGGAATAAATATATTAGAAACATAAGTACATATGCATTAGAAAAAAAGGCTAATGATGTATATGTCCACCCGTTCCGCAGTCGGGTGGACGACGATCCCGATTTGGATTCCTCCGAACAAGCTGTGCTGCATCCTCCTCCTCATCATCTGCAATACACGGACCTGTGCTGGGCCCGGGCGGGGAGTAAAACAAGCTACCCGGCGGCGTTTGCAGGACAATGCTATAGTAAAATTGAGATGCCAACGGTGGAATATCGATCAGCGGAGGACCACTCATCGGCATATGGGGAAGGTAGGCATTGGAGAAGCCGAAGTCGGGTGGAGGCTCATCTGCTGAAAAGTCAAAGGACCGCTCAAATTCTGAAATGCTGTTGCAGAAGATGAGGCACCTGCAGTGTCAGTTCGCGGTCTCGGACCGCGCTGCCTCGACTGGCTCTGGCTCGTTCGACATGTGGGGCGTGGGCGGTTTCGGGGACCCTAGGGAAGCTGTCGCTTGCGCTCCTCGGGAGTAAGGATATGCTGCTTCCCATAGAGCCCATACCACTGAAAGTAATCGAAAGTGACCGGTTCGGCCCAATCCACAATGGGCCGGAGAATGCGTGGGCAACAGGCAAATCGGTCATCCCAAAGCTGTATCCAGTCAGCGCGGTAATGGGCCCAGTCAATCTCCGTCTTCCCCTGGCCCGTCAGAAGGTGGAATTCGTCCAAATTTGGTGGTTCCTCTAGCGGTACATGTTGAGTGCATAAAAGTTTTATATTTTACCCCTCATTTACCCATATTTTTGCTGCACTCAAGCATGATTCATTGCATTTAGGATAGATTTTTGCATATACATCACAACTAGATAAAATTGCACATTTGCTGCTGAAATTGGTTACTTTTACAGGTATCTACCGCGGCAGCAATCCATGGCAGCAAAGGAGCAGAGGCGAGTTGAGGAGCTGGAATTGAGGGATAAAGGGCACCGTATGTCGTGACACCTACCGTGGCAGCAATGACGACAGAGAGACACTGAGGTGGAAAAGTGAAGTGGAGCTCGATAGATAGAGGATTTCAAGCCGGTCTGTCGTAGATCACTCACATATTTTTCTGAGCCCTAAAGTAGAAGGAAGGTCAGGCCCAAGTTCAAGGAAGAAAGTCTAAACAAGAAAAGAGGACGAATTAAAGACATCTACTCAGAAGATTTAGTCTTTAATAGAGTTGTACTTTAATTTAAACTTGTATTATTGCCATATTAGAAAACTTGGACCCAAGGCCTATATAAAGGCATGTAATTCGACCTAGGGAAGGATATCTCACTCATAGTCGTCTTCCCCCAAAACTCTAGTCGTTTCTCTCTCTCCATCATGTTCTAAACTTCCCCAAGGGCTAAGGGTTGATCTTGTAAAGTAGTTGTAAGGATTGTATTGTTCTTAGGATTTTTCTGTTCAAGTAATAAAACTTCAAGTTTATTTACTCTGTTTTCAATATCTCATAAGAGTATCGGGAGAGCGTTGTGAGGTTATCCATTTGCTTGATATCGGGAGAGTTAAGCATACGAAAGGAGTAAATACGTGTTTTCCAGTTTATGGTTAAACCATCTTGGCTTAGGGATAAGCACAAGGTTAAGTGGCTAAAGAAGAATTCACAAACATTGGTGTTCATCCTTTGATTCACTCCGGGAGGTATCATCTAAGACATGTTCATCAACAGAACTTGGACCTAGGGATAGGACAAGTCATAACAGGGATTCTTGCAAAGCTTTAAGTACGGAGTTGTTGATCGCTGCCGCGACATGAACAGACCTCTACCGCGACAGGTGCTGCCGCGACAGGAACGACGACAGAGAACAAAAGTTCCTCTGAACAGTGCAACACCTGCACTACTGAGCAAATCAATACCGACCTATTCTCTCAATCTAATTCCTTTATCTTTTACTTTAGTTTTTATTCAAGATTTCTTCCAACAATCATTTAAACTATTTCTTTTCCTTGTGCAGCAATCTAAGGATATAGTTATTTCCAGTCCCTGTGGAGACGATATCTGATACTCTAGTCTCACTTTACTACTTGCGTCGTGTACACTTGCACTATTTGTGATAGTCTTATTTACACGCAACATGTTTTTGGCGCCGTTGTGGGGGACTGGCAACATACCTTTACCTTTTAATTACTGCACTTTGTTTTTATTTTCTGTTTTTAGTTGTTTTATTTTCCCCGTTCTTTTCACAAGGTTCTCTTATTGCTTATGCGCAGATCGAGACGTGGTAAGGAGCTTGAGTACGAGTTAGACCCAGAAATCGAACGCACATATCAACTCAGGAACCAAGCCCGACTCTTGATAGAACGAAACAACTATCTTGAGGAGAGACTAGAAGCAATGGTGAACGGAAGGCAAGACATTAGGGAAGATGACAACAACCCAAGGGGTAATGTGGATCCTCTTAATGACCCCCGAAACGATCTGCCGCTGCCCGCTGCCCCAGTAGCACGACAGACTTGTCGAGATTACATGGATAACGACCATGTTGAACTGGAAACCACCCTGCTAGATGTGGAAGCTGAACACTTCGAACTGAAACCTGTCATGTTCAGCATGATAAACTCTGCTGGCCAATTTGGTGGTTCTGCTACTGAGGATGCACGTGAACATCTTAAAACTTTCCAGGAGATCTGTGGATCGTTCAGACTGCCAAGAATAAGTCGGGAAATACTGAGGCTCCGGCTATTTCCTCATTCATTGAGGGATAGAGCTAACACTTGGTGGAATAAATTAACGCCGGGTTCAATAAGAACTTGGGCAGATCTCTCTCGTAAATTCCTTTCTCATTTTAACCCTTCTCATTTATCTAAAAGATTGCGTAACGAGATTGCTACTTTTCAACAGGAAGATGACGAACCAATGCATGAGGCGTGGGACAGATTTACGACTCTCTTACGAAACTGCCCAATGCATGGATTCCCTGTATAGAATCAGGTTGTCAAATTCTACAACGCTGCCAATGCACACACTCGACTGAGGATAGATTCAACAGCAAATGGGCTATTACTGGATAAAGAACCAGACGAGGCAATACTAGTGTTGAAAAAGTTAGCAAAGAATGATGAGCAGTTTCCTACAGCTCGAAGGGGAGGTAAACGAGGAATATATGTAAAGGAGTACGAAGCTGACAACTCGGTCAAAACTTAGATTACATACCTCACAAAGATAGTTGAAAACCTGCAGCGGGAGGATTCTAAAGCTGTATTTTCTACCGAAGAGGTGTGTGAAACCTGTAGCGGAAACCATAGTACAGAGGAGTGCCCTTTACAGCTGGAAAAAGGATGTATGTTGGAAACTATAATAGGAATAAAACCTATGACTCCAACCACTACAATCCAAACTGGAGGAAGGACCCCAAATTTTTATGGAGTAACCCCAACAACGCACTAAACCCTCCAGTTCAGAACAACCAGAACCAAGGTGTTCCCAGAATTTTGTCACGACAGCAACCACAACAGCAGCCGACAGCAACAACAAGTATACTGGAACAGACCGTGGCAACATTCATTTCTCAAACGAGAGCATACATGGCAAACATGGATCACTTTGTCAAGAAAACTGAAACCTTCATGGACAAGACAGAGATGAGAATGACAAACCATGAGGCTACCTTAAAATCCCTGGAGACACAAATGGGCTAGGTTTCACAGTACATCAAACCAAGGCAGAATGGAGGATTCCCTAGTGATAGTGAGGTCACTAGAAAACCCACACATGAGCAGTGCAAAGCTATTACAACGAGGAGTGGGAAACAACTACAAGGGCCGATAATTAAAGAAACATCCGTTAAGGAAGTGACCCTACAGACACCTGCCGTGAACACTGGCCCGGCAGAGGATAAACAGTCCGTTGTCGCCACACGTACCACGATAGCAGAAGGAATAGAGAAGCGGACTGAAGAAGTTGAAGATCTTGAGCCTCCTCAGATTCGCTTCCCATGTGAAGGATGCCTTAATGATTATCGTCCTCCACCCCCTTTTTCGCAGCGGCTAAAGAAACAGAAACATGAGTACCAGCTTAAGAAAATCTATGATATTTTTAAGCAAGTACACATCAACATTCCGCTGTTAGAAGCCATTAAGCAGATGCCTGGTTATGCAAAGTTTTTGAAGGATACAATGTCCAGGAGGTCCAGACTTGGGGAATTTGAAACAATAAAGATGACAGAAGGATGCATGACAATCCTGCATAAGCGTCCACCCCAAAAGAAGAAGGATCATGGCAGCTTCATCATACCATGCATAATTGGTGACAAGTTTGTGGGTAAGGCACTTTGTGATCTTGGTGCTAGCATTAATCTAATGCCCAAATCTGTATTTCAGAAACTAGGTATTGGACAAGCAAGGCCCACGACAGTCATGCTGCAGCTGGAAGACCGCTCTTACGTACAACCGGAAGGAAAGATCGAAGATATCTTGGTAAGAGTGGATAAGTTTATTTTTTCTGTTGACTTTCTTGTCTTTGATTGTGAAGCAGATGAAAACGCACCGATCATCCTAGGGCGACCCTTCCTAGCCACAGACAGAACTGTGATCGATGTAGAGAAAGGAGAACTGACTATGAGAGTCAATGACCAACAAATAAAGCTTAATGTTCTCCAAGCATTGAAACAAGCTGATGCAGAGGAAGAATGCAAGGCAATTTCAGAAGTAGTCCTAGACCAACCCTGCATCAGGTCGAACTGTCACGACAAAAAATTTGGTCACTGCCACCGCAGTCACCCTGAAGACTGTCACGACAGCATCGACGACAGTGACCCCTCAAACACAGATGCATCAGATACTGAAGGTTCTGAAGAGGTAAATTGGACAGACACATGTCCAGGTAAGTTCTTCGAGCCTTTGAATTATACCTCGAATGAACACGTAATCCAAAAGCCTTCCATTGAACAACCACCTGTTTTAGACCTTAAACCCCTAGCAAGGTAACTCGAATATGTTTTTTCTTGGTTTAAATGATACATTGCCCGTAATCATCTCTTCTAAGTTGATGCAAGAACAACAGCTGATCAAAATGCTACAACAGCATAAGAAGGCAATTGGATGGACCATTGCTGATATCCAAGGCATCAGCCTGGCATTGTGCATGCATAAGATCCTCCTAGAAGATGACCATAAGCCGACGATTGATGCCCAAAGATGACTGAACGAAGCTATGCGAGAGGTAGTGCGAAAAGAAATCATCAAGTGGCTTGATGCTGGAATAATATATGCCATCTCAGATAGCAAGTGGGTGAGCCGGGTGCAATGTGTACCCAAAAAGGGAGGCATAACCGTAGTAACAAACAAGGACAACAAACTAATCCCAACCAGGACTGTGACCGGTTGGAGGGTTTGTATGGACTACCATAAGCTTAATAAAGCTACCTGGAAGGACCACTTCCCCTTACCTTTTATCGATCAAATGTTAGATAGATTAGCAGGGAAGCCTTACTATTGTTTCCTTGATGGTTACTCAGGTTACAACCAAATAGCAATCGCACCGGAGGACCAAGAGAAAACAACATTCACATGCCCATACGGAACATACGCCTTTCGAAGAATGCCATTTGGACTGTGCAATGCACCAACAACCTTTCAACGGTGCATGATGGCAATATTCGACATGGTGGAGGATTTCCTAGAGATCTTCATGGATGACTTTTCCGTCTTTGGAGACAGCTTTGACGGTTGCCTAGGCAATTTACAGAAGGTGCTTGAAAGATGTGAAGAGGGAAAACCTTGTTTTAAACTGGGAAAAATGCCACTTTATGGTGGACGAGGGCATAGTGTTGGGAAACAAGGTTAGCTGCCGCGACATAGAGGTAGACAAAGCAAAAATTAAGGTTATCGAAAAACTGCCGCCACCCACCACAGTCAAGGGAATAAGAAGTTTCTTAGGGCATGCAGGGTTCTATCGAAGATTCATTGCCAATTTCTCAAAGATTACTAAGCCCCTATGTCACCCGTTGGAACAAAATCGTCCATTTGACTTTAACACTGAATGTACTGAACCATTCAGGATACTGAAGGAGAAGCTGGTAACAGCCCCAAAGAGTGCAGCCACCAGACCGGAGCTTGCCATTCGAGATAATGTGTGACGCCAGTGACAATGCTGTCGGGGTAGCACTAGGGCAGAGGAAGGATAAACTCTTCCATGTGATCTATTATGCCAGCAAAACGCTAAATGATGCCCAAATAAACTACACCACAACAGAGAAGGAGTTACTAACAGTGGTGTTTGCAATTGACAAGTTCCGCCCATATATACTTAGGACAAAAGTGGTGGTCCATACAAATCACTCAACACTTAAATATCTGTTCACCAAGAAGGATGCAAAACCAAGATTGATACGTTAGATTCTGCTGATGCAAGAATTTGACATTGACATCAAGGACAAAAAGGGGACAGAAAACCAAGTGGCAGATCACTTGTCAAGACTGGAGATGGGAAGGAATCAAGAGAAAGACAAGACCAACATACTGGAAACCTTCCCCGATGAGCAGTTGTTCGCTGCCACCAGCACTACCGCGACAACCATGGTGGCAGGTAAGCTTTCTGAAACCCCTTGGTATTGTAACACCCCTTCCCGGCCTGGTAGAGAACCGAGTCGGACAGTGTTATCGGAAAACATAATTAGAGATCAGAACTTATTTCAAAGTTCAAAAATCATTTCGTAGTATTTTATTAATCTCTTTTAAGACTTAACGCTTAACTTATTAACAACTTACTCAAATTGGGGTCAATTTTAAACTTTTTCAAACTTAGGGACTAAATTGTAATTTTTACAAATTAGGGGTCCTTATCTGAAATTCGTGATATTATACTGAAATTAAACTTACTAGTTATTAGCCTGTAAAATCTCATTACTAACGGAGGTCATTTACCTATCTGATTAGACGATGCAATGTTTAGTGACTATTTTGTAAATTATTCAAATCTATTTCTTTTTGGATTATCTTATTAAAATTCTTTACATATTTAAATGAGCCTAACAACTCAAAAAAATCTTAGAGTCCTTTCTAATCCTTTTTACTAGATTATTACTCATATCTATCATTATTATTATTCCAGCATTTATTTAATTCGACTTTTCTAGATTACTAGAACAAAACCACATTACTAAATTACAAAACACGATTTATACAAAAGTTGGATCATATGCCACTTTACTAGGAGTTCGCGAAAGATATCGTACATATAAGGTAGAGATGTGACTTGCAACTGCACCACACGATCAGAGGTTGGAAATCTATCAGGGTCCTGAAAATGCATGAGACACACGAATGTTAGGCTTACATAGCCTAGTGAGGTAGTTTCAACACATGTAATGAATGTCCACAAATTATGAATGACATGATGAACAAATATATAATATAGATATAATCAACTAGACATATCATAATATAATTATATATTCTATCATGAGCATGGCATGGCACAACATATCGAACACATAATATATTGGTACCATTGGATACGCAGATTCCCTGTACACCATATCATGAATTATAATTGAGCCGTAACTCTGAGCCGTAGCTCCATATATCCCTTACACATCCATCCTTTTATCTCCCACATATAGGCCGTAGCCCTGGACCGTAGTCCTCCCTTACATGGTGAGCTCGAATATTCCTATGGCATGCCAATTGTATCCAATGTCCATAAATACACAAATTCACATAGTCCATGATTTTCAGATCATATCATATTAAATAACAAGATGAGTCGTAGCTCCATATCAGGTAACATTTCATATTATTTTCACATACATGTAGCATATCATAGTCATATTCGAACATATTAAAGTAATGCAAGGCACTTACCAAATTTGCCATTCGAACATAGTTGCTCTACGTGAGCCCTTAACAAATGCAAATATAATCATAAATAATGCAACGGAACGACACCGAGCCTATCCCTTGACACAACTACACTCACATATCAGAACATAAAAACAAATATCGGAATGACACCGTGTCACCCGAGACAAATGCATCTACACTCATCTTGACAGACCGGTGCTTTATTTTTATTTCTTGGGCTTGACGGTTGTTCCGAATCGACCTTGTGTACTACGATAATTAATTAAAACTAATTAAAATCGATAAGACAGTATCGAATAAATATAAAAATATTAATCAAATTCGATACCGAAATTTAGACCAACCAAGGATTTGAGCTTACCCCGACGTCGACAGAGATTCAATATTATAATATCGAAAAACCTGAACTACCAATCGTACACTGGACCATTGTTGTTTGTTTCTTAATTTTTTTGCCGTGCAATACCATGAAACCCTCCCCCTATTTATACTACTCGGTCTCCCCCCCCTTGAATCAATTTTCATTCATCATAGTGGCATGTCCACTTACCTAACTTTAGTGGCCACTTCACTTTGTTTGCCTTCAAAGTGGTAGTGCGCCACTTCCTCTTTCTTTTTCTTTTTTAATAATAATAATAATAACAATAATAATAATAATAATAATAATAAATCATAAATTAACTCGAATACTCTAAATAAGATCGAATAAATTATACAATCGATATAAAATACTCGGTCACCGGAACCTAATTTTGACTAGACTGATTTTTGGGATGTGACAACTCTCTCCCCTTAAGAAAATTCGTCCTCGAATTTTTTTTTCACTTCAAACAAATAGGTGAGGGTACTGTTTCTGCATAGTTTCTTCAGGTTCCCATGTTGCTTCTTCGGTGGTATGGCTTCGCCACAAAACTTTTACTAAGGGCACCGTTTTGTTACGAAGTCTTTTGGTTTCTCGTGCAAGGATCTGGACAGGTTCTTCTTCGTACGTCAAATTAGACTAAATTTCTATAGATTCTGGTTCGATCACATGAGAGGGATCAGATCGATACTTGCGTAGCATAGATACATGAAAAACATTGTGAATCCGACTCAACTCTTCGGGAAGGGCTAATCGGTAGGCAACAGGTCCAACCTTCTCGATTACTTCGAATGGACCGATGAAGCGAGGGCTTAGCTTTCCTCTTTTTCCAAAACGAAGAATTTTCTTCCATGGAGATACCTTAAGGAAGGCTTTCTCACCAATCTCGTATTGAATATCCCTTCGATGTAAGTCAGCATAAGATTTATGTCAATCGAAGGCGGCTTTAAGTCGATTGCGAATAATGATAATCCTTTCTTCAGTTTCCCGAAGTAAGTCAGGGCCTAATATTTTTCCTTCACCAAGCTCAGTCCAACAAAGAGGGGTTTTGCATCTTCTTCCGTAAAGGGCTTCATATGGGGCCATTTGAATCGATGCCTGATAGCTGTTATTATACGCAAATTCTACCAAGGGTAAGGATTTCTCCCACGTATTTCCAAAGTCAATGATACAGGCTCGGAGCATATCTTCCAGGATCTACAAGGAAGATCGTAGTTGGTATAGGATATCTAGCTCATGTTTAAATAAAGAAAAATAACGAGGTTACCTGAATAACCCTTTCAGATTGACCATCGGTTTGGGGATGGAAGGCAGTACTGAGATGTACTCTAGTTCCCAATGCCTCCTACAAGGTTCTCCAAAATCGAGACGTAAACCGTGGGTCTCGATCAGAAATAATTGATATTGGAACTCCGTGCAAGCGTATAACTTCACAAATATACAACTCTGCTAGCTTGGATAAGTTAAAATCCATTTTTAGAGGAAGAAAGTGAGTCGACTTAGTAAATCAATCTACGATGACCCAAATTGCGTTGTTTTTCTTTGGGGTCGGAGGTAATACGCTTACAAAATCCATAGTGATACGTTCCCACTTCCACTGTGGCAGCTCAATGGGTTGAAGGAGTCCCGTAGGCACTTTATGTTCGGCTTTGACCCGTTGACAAGTCAAACACCTTGCTACAAAGTCTGTGATTTCACCTTTCATACCAGACCACCAGTAGATCTCTTTTAGATCCTTGTACATCTTAACAGCTCCGGGGTGAATAGAAAAAGGGCTAGCATGTGCTTCACACAGGATCTGGTTCCGAAGATCATCAATGTCTGGAACACATATACGATTACGAAAGCATAACAAGCCTTCAGAATTTATGGCAAAATTGGGATCTGGTTTATCCTTGATTCGGGCTAAAATAGGTTGCAACTCCTCATCATTTTCTTGGAGTGCTTTAATCTGGGACACAATGGTCGATTGTACTCTTAGCTCGGCTAGCAACTTGCCACGCTTCTTGAGCCGAAAGTGAGCGTTTAAACATCTAAGAGAAGAAGTAGGCTTTCGGCTAAGGGCGTCAGCCACCACATTGGCTTTACCGGGATGGTAATCAATTACCAAATCATAATCCTTCAAAAGCTCCATCCAACGGCGCTGACGAAGGTTTAATTCTTTTTGAGTCAAAAGGTATTTTAGGCTTTTGTGGTCAGTATAAAGATAACACTTTTCACCATAGAGGTAATGTCGCCAGATCTTTAGTGCGAGCACAACCGCAACTAGCTCAAGGTCATGAGTTGGATAATTAAGCTCATGCGGTTTGAACTGTCGCGAGGCATAGGCTATAACTTTACCTTCTTGCATCAAGACACAGCCCAGTCCTTGATGGGATGCATCACTGTATACCGTGAAATCTTTTCCTGGCTCTGGCTGGACTAGGACAGGAGCATGGGTGAGGACTTGTTTAAGCTGATCAAAACTTCGTTGCTGGTCCACTGTCCACACGAAAGGAATGTCTTTACGGAGAAGCTTCGTTAGGGGTGCATCAATCAAGGAAAACCCCTTAACGAACCTACGGTAGTATCCTACAAGATCCAGGAAACTACGAATTTCTCCCACGTTCTTCAGGGTATCCACTGGAGAATGGCTTGAATCTTCTTTGGGTCCACCTGAATTCCCGCGGAAGATATCACATGACCAAGAAAAGATACTTCGGTCAGCCAAAACTCGCATTTACTAAATTTGGCATAGAGCTGTTTTTCACGGAGGGTTTGGAGTACAATCCGAAGATGTTCTTCGTGAGTAACGGAATCTTTCGAATAGATTAAAATGCCGTCTATGAAGACAAAGACAAATTTATCAAGATAAGGTTGAAATATTCGGTTCATCAAATCCATAAAGGCTGCAGGAGCATTTGTGAGCCCAAATGGCATCACCAAGAATTCATAATGACCATATCTGGTTCGGAAGGCTGTTTTTGGAACATTTGATTCTTTCACGAGCATTTGATAATAACCAGATCGGAGGTCTATCTTAGAAAAGACAGAAGCACTTTTTAGTTGATCAAATAGGTCGTCTATTCTTGGAAGCGAGTATTTATTTTTGATTGTTACTTTATTCAGTTGTCGATAGTCGATGCATAGACGCATCGATCCATCTTTCTTCTTTACAAACAAAACCGGTGCTCCCCAAGGTGAGGAACTCGGTCGAATAAACCCCTTACTTTCAAGGTCTTGGATTTGGGCCTTCAATTCCTTTAACTCCATTGGAGCCATCCTGTATGGAGCGATAGAAATTGGAGTAGTTCCGGGTTGAACTTCTATCCCAAACTCAACTTCACGTGTAGAAGGGAGTCCCGGAAGTTCTTCAGGGAATACGTCAGTAAAATCTCTTACTATGGGCATATCTTTAGGCTTTAGTTCCTTCGTAGATTCTAAGGTACACATGAGACTACTCTGATATTTAGATTTCATTAAGGTGGTGCTTTCTCTACCTAATCCACGGAGTTATAATTTCTTCTTAGAACAATTTACCCATGCTTGATGTTCAGCTAGCCAATCAAGGCCAAGGATGAGGTCGAACTCATTAAAGTGTAAGGCCATCAAATTGGCCGGAAAAGGAATTCCTTGGATTTTTAGGGGACAAGATCTACAGATCTTTTGGATTGTTACACTATCTCCTAATGGGTTTGACACAAGTACTTCAGAAGCAACATGCTCACATTTTAAGGCATATTTTTTAATCAAAAGTTCACTAATAAAGGAATGCATGGAGCCTGGATCTATCAAAGCATAAACAAATTCAAAACCTAACTCCACCATACTTGCAACAACATCAGGGTCGTCTTCTTGTTCGCGGCCTCGAACGTGGTACATCTGGGCTGAGGTCTTTGGATTCCGGCTAGCTAAAGGAGCATTATTGTTACGGGGCCTTCCGGAGGAACCATATGGTGCTTGATTTATTCCCCTCCCTTTTACTGGAACGTTCTGGGAGGCTATAGAGGTAGGAGCTTGTGGATTTTGGGGGCATTGTCGGACGAAATGACCAGATTCTCCGCACAGGTAACAAGAACCTGACTGCTTACGACACTGTCCCAAATGTCTCTTTTGACAAAAATTACACTGAGGATTCTGAGAACCTTTGGCAGAGCCTCTTGTACTGTTTATTGAGGTTGTACGCGTAACAGTGGTCCCACCAGACGGAAATTGGGATACATAATTAGATCGAGGTAGTTGTTGATTGGCAGCTGACCTTTGGTCCCACTGTCTTTCTCTTTTTTGAGATATAGGAGGTTTGGAATCTTCCCAGAATCTTTTATCAGGTCGAGCTTGGTTCCCCTTCTTTCTGTCTGAGGCTTTTTGAGAAGCTTCGGTTGCAACGGCTCGATTCACTAGAGTTTGAAAATCCTCGATCTCCAGAGCAACAAAAAGAGGACGTAATTCATCGCAGAGGCCATCTATGAACATCCTACATTTTTCTTTTTCAGTGTGGATAATATCAGTACCATATCTAGCGTACTTGCAGAAATCATGAATGTACTGCTCCACTGGCCTTCCTCCTTGCTTCAAATGGAGGAACTTTTTACGTCTTTCGATGAGGTAATGCTCACTAATATACTTTTTACAAAACTCCTGGAGGAAGAAGTCCCAGGTTACTTTATGTTCGAGTACAGTGAGAATTACAGTGTTCCACCAGCTTTGAGCTTCGTCTGCAATCAGGGCTAAGGCACACTCTAACTTATGCTCCTCGGGGCACTTTAGTTGTTTACTGATCACTTTCAAAGTATTCTCTAGCCAATATTCTGTGATTTCAGGATTATCCAGATCTTGGCCAGTAAATGTATAAACTTGATAACGTTTGAGCTTATCTATTGGAGCTCGAGAGATCTGCTGAGCAAATTCAGCAGATGAGGAAGGTGCTTCCTGTCGAAGAGACACCACCACTTGCTTTATCATGTCGGCCATAGACATGAAATATTCTTGTTGAGCTGGTAACATAGGCAGAAGATGGGGTGGATCATTCTGAGCCACTTGTGATGGATCATTCTGAGCCACTAGTTCGACCCTTGGCTCCGGCCTCACATTTTCCCCTCGAGTGGAGGAGGAACCATGATCGGGCTCATTTGTTTCTTTCCTATTAGTAGGAGCGGTCATTTTGGTTCTAGTTACACATAAGAATTAAATCATGTAAGTTGCAAGTCACAAAATACTTATTTAATTAACTCCTAAGTGGCATATGAGATATAGACTCGTTAACGAATGCCTGGTTAGTCCTAGAATCGACTAAACTCTAGCTCTGATACCACAACTGTAACACCCCCTTCCCGGCTTGGTAGAGAACCGGGTCGGACAGTATTATCGGAAAACATAATTAGAGATCAGAACTTATTTCAAAGTTCAAAAATCATTTCGTAGTATTTTATTAATCTCTTTTAAGACTTAACACTTAACTTATTAACAACTTACTCAAATTGGGGTCAATTTTAAACTTTTTAAACTTAGGGACTAAATTGTAATTTTTACAAATTAGGGGTCTTTATCTGAAATTCATGATATTATACTGAAATTAAACTTACTAATTATTATCCTGTAAAATCTCATTACTAACGGAGGTCATTTACCTATCTGATTAGACGATGCAATGTTTAGTGATTATTTTGTAAATTATTCAAATCAATTTCTTTTTGGATTATCTTATTAAAATTCTTTACATATTTAAATGAGCCTAACAACTCACAAAAATCTTAGAGTCCTTTCTAATCCTTTTTACTAGATTATTACTCATATCTATCATTATTATTATTCCAGCATTTATTTAATTCGACTTTTCTAGATTACTAGAACAAAACTACATTATTAAATTACAAAACACGATTTATACAAAAGTTGGATCATATGCCACTTTACTAGGAGTTCGTGAAAGATATCGTACATATAAGGTAGAGATGTGACTTGCAACTGCACCACACGATCAGAGGTTGGAAATCTATCAGGGTCCTGAAAATGCATGAGACACACGAATGTTAGGCTTACATAGCCTAGTGAGGTAGTTTCAACACATGTAATGAATGTCCACAAATTATGAATGACATGATGAACAAATATATAATATAGATATAATCCACTAGACATATCATAATATAATTATATATTCTATCATGAGCATGGCATGACACAACATATCGAACACATAATATATTGGTACCATTGGATACGCGGATTCCCTGTACACCATATCATGAATTATAAATGAGCCGTAACTCTGAGCCGTAGCTCCATATATCCCTTACACATCCATCCTTTTATCTCCCACATATAGGCCGTAGCCCTGGACCGTAGTCCTCCCTTACATGGTGAGCTCGAATATTCCTATGGCATGCCAATTGTATCCAATGTCTATAAATACACAAATTTACATAGTCCATGATTTTCAGATCATATCATATTAAATAACAAGATGAGCCGTAGCTCCATATCAGGTAGCATTTCATATTATTTTCACATACATGTAGCATATCATAGTCATATTCGAACATATTAAAGTAATGCAAGGCACTTACCAAATTTGCCATTCGAACATAGTTGCTCTACGTGAACCCTTAACAAATGCAAATATAATCATAAATAATGCAACGGAACGGCACCGAGCCTATCCCTTGACACAACTACACTCACATATCAGAACATAAAAACAAATATCGGAATGACACCGTGTCACTCGAGACAAATGCATCTACACTCACCTTGACAGACCGGTGCTTTATTTTTATTTCTTGGGCTTGACGGTTGTTCCGAATCGACCTTGTGTACTACGATAATTAATTAAAAATAATTAAAATCGATAAGACAGTATCGAATAAATATAAAAATATTAATCAAACTCGATACCGAAATTTAGACCAACCAAAGATTTGAGCTTACCCCGACGTCGGCAGAGATTCGATATTATAATATCGAAAAACCTGAACTACCAATCCTACATTGGACCATTGTTGTTTGTTTCTTAATTTTTTTGCCGTGCAATACCATGAAACCCTCCCCCTATTTATACTACTCGGTCTCCCCCCCCCCCCCCCCGAATCAATTTTCATTCATCATAGTGGCATGTCCACTTACCTAACTTTAGTGGCCACTTCACTTTGTTTGCCATCAAAGTGGTAGTGCGCCACTTCCTCTTTCTTTTTTTTAATAATAATAATAATAATAATAATAATAATAATAATAATAATAATAAATTAACTCGAATACTCTAAATAAGATCGAATAAATTATACAATCGATATAAAATACTCGGTCACTGGAACCTAATTTCGACTAGACACATAGTGGAATGAGGATCCCAAGCATAGATGGACAGTGCGAAGGACCCAACTTACACTGCAAGCAAAGCTTTAGAACCATTTCTTGAAGAAACGCCTCATGCCCACATCGCACAACACTACCGTGGACCGGCAGAGACTAGACCTCGTGCACTCAATCCTCAACGAGCAGCAGATCAACGTCGGTAGTTACATTATTGACGGTATTTTCAAGTGTGCACTCAGACCAATGAGGCATCTTTTCTTCCCTTACCTCATCACTACCCTCTGCCGGGCAAATAAGGTTCCAGAAATTGATGAGGACGTCAAAGTCCAAGGCAAAGGATGGACGCAACAAAACATATACAGTTTGATGGAGCTGAAGCCAGCAACCCCCTTGGCCTTTGTGGACCCATCTGCCACGACAGAACCAACAGCAGAGCCTGAATCCACTGATCATGTCACGGCAGAACCCGAGCAGACCACGGCCGCACCTCCGACAGACACCTCCAAGCAAATCCTGCAGATGCTGAAGAAGATGGAGGAACGACAGCTAGGCTTCATGGGATTTATGAGGGATTTCACTACTGCCACGGTAAATTTTATTAAGACTGATTTAAATTTTCCCAACGCGCAGTTCCCCTCTTTCCCATAAACTTTTTTTTCCACCCTCACACCTGTTGCTAGCCCCAGAACTCCCACTGCTGCCTCTACCTCACCACCTGCCATGACCAGAGATGGCGACAGAAGATCTGCCACTCCCCGAGGAGAAAAACAGAAAGGAACCACTACCGGACATCGACCCAAAGTACTTTTAAGGGTTCTCCTTCTCCTCCGTCTGGCAGGACGATTCTAATTCGGAGCCATCTGTCGTCTGGGACATATCCAAAGACTTCCATCCGATGAAAAAGAAGAAGTTGAATGAAATTGTTGAGGGACCCTGCCACGACAGATCGGACGACAGCAACAGCAACAGCGGTGATGATGACCTCGATGTCCTGGACAAGCCCCCACGCATCTCACCTACCCGAGTTCAGCCACCTCGAGAGGCCAAAAAGAAGATAGCCTCACCATCTCCCAGCACCAAGCCAGCCTTTGCCACCAAGGTCACTGCCCGCCGGCAGCTCCGCGTCAGCAGCAGCAGCGACGACAACTCATCAACTTAAGTGTTTTTTTTCTTTTTGCTGTTGATTTATCTATTTGTGATGTTGCTTTTTCATTTTTTACTGGTTTTCATTTTATTTTGCTGTCATGCATTGAGGGCAATGCAACCCTTGAGTTTGAGGGTAGGCATCCCTCCATTATTTTAATGAAGTTTTAGTTTGTGTCTTTAGTTTGTGCTCATCTTAGTTAATTTTTGTGTCAATATATATATATAAATTTGGCTTAAGTCTTTGAATTAAACTTATTTGTCGCGACATTCTCTGCCGTGACAGTGCCTGTAGGATGTTTTAGGAATTATTTAGAGCCTTGCCACAGTTCTAAACTTCAAAAACACCCTTGTGACTTATATGCTGCCTAGATTTCTGTTAGTAAACTAGAGTAGAAAAGCTTAATCACTTGAGTTTCCCCTAGAGGTGCCTAACATTGGCTCTAGGAAAAGAATAAAAGAAAAACTTAGACTCAATACCCCTAGAGGTGCCTAACACCAGCTCTAGGAATATAGCTAGAGGTGCCCAAAAACAGGCTCTAGTAAAATCAAAATAAAAAAATTGAGTCTAATTCAGAAGAAAAAACTAAAGGAGCCTAAGAATTGCCTCAAAAAATGAAATTTGGCATAAAATTCAAGTGAGTAGCATAACTATTCTGGTAGCTAAGGGAGTCTAGGCACATATTTGTTCACAAAACCTGCACACACTTGCACAAGAATTATAGCATTGTTCCGGATAAATCCATAAACACCCGACAAGATACTACTCTTGATAGTGAATGTGTTGTAGGTAATGAAAGTTTACTGAATTAAGCCAAGCCAAAAAGTGTTTATTTTTAGTTAGGCTGCATTTGCTTGAGGACAAGCAATAACTTGAGTTTGGGGGTGTGTTGAGTGCATAAAAGTTCTATATTTTACCCCTCATTTACCCATATTTTTGTTGCACTCAAGCATGATTCATTGCATTTAGGATAGATTTTTGCATATACATCACAACTAGATAAAATTGCACAGTTGCTGCTGAAATTGGTTACTTTTGCAGGTATCTGCCGCGGCAGCAATCCAGGGCAGCAAAAGAGCAGAGGCGAGTTGAGAAGCTGGAATTGAGGGATAAAGAGCACCGTCTGTCGTGACACCTGCCGTGGAAGCAATGACGACAGAGAGACACTGAGGTGGAAAAGTGAAGTGGAGCTCGACAGATAGAGGATTTCAAGCCGGTCTGTCGTGGATCACTCACATATTTTTCTGAGCCCTAAAGCAGAAGGAAGGCCAGGCCCAAGTTCAAGGAAGAAAGTCTAAACAAGAAAAGATGACGAATTAAAGGCATCTACTCAGAAGATTTAGTCTTTAATAGAGTTGTACTTTAATTTAAACTTGTATTCTTGCCATATTAGAAAATATTGAGTTGATCGAACAATTGCAAATGGCCAAGAGGGGGTGAATTGGCAATTAAAATTTTGGTGGAAAGAAATGGGTGAAAAATAAAATTGACACAAGTAGTTAGAGTGGTTCAAGTTCTCCAATTGAACTCTACATCCACTACCTTAGTTCCACTAAGGATTTTCAACCAATTCACTACTTGAATTCTTCCCCTTTTCTTGGATGAGGAGGTAACCTTACAAATTCGATTAAGCTTTCTACCCAAAGCTTAATCCACTCAAATACAAAGAAGGAATTTGGTAAACTCAAATGTTTCCTCTCAAAGGATAATTGTCTACCCAATTACAATTTCAACAACCCCAAACTCACAATAAAATTTGACAAATTGAAAGACAATAGAGTTGGGTACAAGAATATGACTTTGAATAGCTCAAGGGTTTGGAATTTTTGCTTTGATGATGCTTAAATGTTCAATAGTTGTTGCCTGGTCATTTGAAGCTTGTTTTTATATCCTTGCATTGATTTCTAGCCGTTTGGGTAGTTGGGATCATCAATAGAGCCGTTGGGAGCAATTTTCCCGCATTAAATGCAGCTCTGCAGCCTACCGTATCGGTACTCGGGAAGGGCGTATCGATACCTGCATCAAAGAGAAAAGAGCCGTTGTGCTTGAAAACAGGGCGTATCGATACGCATGTAAGGCGTACCGGTACGGTTTTAAGGGGCGTATCGATACGGAAGGCCGTATCGATACGGTTTTTGCTCACTGGAATCCCAAGCCAAGTTTACATAAAAAGTGTATCGATACTCTTACCAAGCGTATCGATACCCGATAACGACCTTTTGAAAATTGGGAAACCAACCAACTGACAAGTAACGGTCAAATAATTAAATGCTCAGATTTTTCAAAGATATGCTTATCGTATCGATACGGTTGCAAGGCGTATCGGTACGGTTTCATTAAACCAGTTGCCCAGATGAATATCGTATCGATACGGTTGCAAGGCGTATCGGTACGGTTTCATAAAACCAATTGCCCAGATGAATATCGTATCGATACGGTTGCAAGGCGTATCGGTACGGTATGTTCATTAAAATTCCAGTGGCAAAATAGGGTATCGATACGCATAAGGGTATCGATACGCCTAGGCGTTTTTGCATACTTAGGCTTGAAAAACATAGGAAAAGACTTAGGAAAATTTATATGTTTAAGAGCCAGTCTTCAAATATTATTTTGTTCAAAAATACTTGTCAATTTGTGAGACTTTAAAGAGTACTTAAAAATTTATTGTTTTGCAAATTGGTCCTTAAGTTTATGTGTTATATCAAAATCAATTTCGGTTTTACAATCTCCCCCTTTTTGATATAACAAACCCATAAATAAATTTTTAAGTTTTTGAAACTTTGAAAAGCTTTCTCCCCCTTACTTTAAGATAGATTTTTAAAACAAAAATATTTGACTCTATAATCCTTCTCCCCCTTTTTGTTAGATCAAAATAGAATACAAGGATAATATCAATATAAAGCAACAATAATTCATTAAACTTAAAGCAAGCATAAAAGTTCAAATGCATAAATATCAAAGTAAACATAAAGGTTCAAAAGCATAAATATCAAAGCAACCATCATAATCCAAAATTTTAAAAACCTAAAAACATAGATAATAGGCATAAACTTCAAATCCTAAAACAAAAGTGCAATAATAATAATAAAAGACTAAATGTCCTAAGATGAGATGCATGATCTACTCGTCCCCTTCTTCACCATCGTCGTCCTCGTCATCTTCTTCGTCATCTTCTTGAGAGGGTTGATTCCTTCGGGTTTGATTGATCCAAGCACCATGGAAGGCGGTAAGAGAAATATCCATAGAGTTTTGGCGAGCGGCCATGGTGTCTATCTTCTTGTCCATGCCTTGGACGCAATCCTCTAAAGATGTGAAACGATTATCCATCGCGGTGAACTTCTCATTGAGGAAGGCCATGAGAGTATCCATGGAGGAGGAATCAAGAGGAACACAGTGGGAACTCGAAGAAGCACGAGAGGTATCGACCGGAGCAACGGGTGAAGGATCTTGAACATTGTGAACCCACTCATTATCAACATAATTGAAACCGGAACGAGCTAGGGAACGCTCATCGATGGGTAGGCCAAGGGTTTCGGGAAAATCATGTGAACAATCAATGCCAAGGGTATGAAATAGAAAACTCAAAGCTGTTGAGTAATAAAAGGATGAGACTTGTCTGGTATGAGCGTTTTGAACTAAAAAGACAAGGTCGGCAAACATGATTTGACACAAATTTGGACGTTTACCTTCTCTAAAACACCTAAGCCAAAAATCATCAGTTTGACGAATAGTTGAATATTTCCCACCCAATGGTAGATAACCAAGAAATAAGAAGGTGAAGGATACGGTCATGAGCATTTAAAACTTTTGCGGGACCTAAAAAACCCGTACCCAAAGAGTGTTCATCATCAATACCAACATCCTCAAAACCAAAGACATTGCATAAAACCTTTTGATCAATTATAAAGTTTTGCCCATAATAGAAGATTCAATGGCAATGACATGCTCCCTAGGTTCATCATGTATGCATATGGCATTAGAAAAGAATACAATGACGAGGTTCCTATATAGGATAGGAGGGATGCTAAAAAAGGGTAAGAATTTCCATTGCTTAATCAAGGGTAGGTATTGAAACTTGAAACGGGCAGAATTTAAAAAAGGGATGGACACAACTCGCTCTTCCCTAAGGTTCATTCCTTGAAAAAGTTTATAGCGTTCTCTATCACCATCCTCGGGAAAACTAGATTGGATAATATAAGGGAGGTTAGGTGTAGGATTACCCTCGAAATCCTCAATAGGATTGGAAGAAGAAGAACGATGACGCTTAGTTCCCTTTTTCGGTGCCATAATCCTGAAAATACATCAAAAAGAATTTGAATATGTATGCAATTAACATCCTATTTAATCCAATAAAGTCTAATAATTCAAGGTAATTTGTTAAAAGGAATTTGAATTTTTGAAAGAGATATTCACAATTTAAAACAGTTTTTTTTTAAAATATCAAATATAAAATATATTCGAATGAAAAATTTTAATTTTTGGAAAAAATTTTATGAAAAAGTTGAAACCCATAACAATCAAACAATGTTTGTACAAAAATCAGTTGAAACAACAATTAAAAACAAAACGAAAATTAAAAAAAAGAGAAGATTTATACCTTGAATCTTAGAATGGATGAAAGAGGGGATGTGAATGCACAAGATTTAATACCAAAGCTTTGCCTTGATGTGTAGAGTAAAAACCCTCAAGGAATTTTGAAGATTGATGTAAAATTTTGAGGGATTGAGGTGGATTATATAGAGTTTTCGCGGCTAGGGTTTGTGGAGAGAAAAGGGTTTTTGAGTTTTAAAGATTTTTAACAATAGCAGCCCTAAATAGCCTCTCTGTCGAGGCAGTATCGATACGCTATACTTGCGTATCGATACCCTTTAACCCTAATTTTATTCGTCGATATTACCGTATCGATACGAGGGGCGGTATCGGTACGCTTGGCTTTGACTATTTCCCTTGACTTTGTACCGTATCGATACGTATGATCGTATCGATACTCATTCATCATAAAAAATTCCCAGTTATCAACCCGTATCGATACGCTTTGTATCCGTATCGATACTCCTTTACCAGATTATGCATATTTGACAGATTTCAGTGCAAAAGTCCAATTTGAAACGTTCCTAAATGCATGTACATGTTATATGAACAAGTGTTAATGGCTAAATTTAGTACAAACTCCCCCTAACTATAGGCATGGATATTTTCAAGAGCTACATCACATAAACATGCAATTTCACAAAATCAAGCATTTTTAAGCACAAAGAGGTCCTAAAAGGTCAAGATAGGCTAGCTAGACCCAACTCTCTCCTAAGGGACCAAAAACGCTCTTTATCTAAAGGTTTTGTAAATATATCCGCTAATTGGTTCAAGGTATCAACATATTCAATAACAACATCATTTTTCAAAACATGATCTCTAATAAAGTGATGTCGAATTTCTATGTGTTTAGTTCTAGAGTGTTGGATGGGATTCCTAGTAAGACAAATGGCACTTGTGTTGTCACACTTAAGGGGTATGGTTTCTACTTCAACATCATACTCTAAGAGTTGTTGCTTCATCCAAAGGACTTGAGCACAACAACTCCCTAAGGATATGTACTCCGCTTTGGTGGTAGATAAGGCTACGCTATTTTGTTTCTTAGAGAACCAAGATACGAGCATACTACCTAAGATTGGCATGTCCCGGAAGTACTTTACCTATCTATCTTACATCCCCCATAATCCGCATCCGAATAAGCATGAAGGTTAAAGGAAGAATCTTTAGGATACCAAAGGCCTAAAGTAGGTGTGTCTCTAAGGTATCTAAAAATTCTCTTAATGGCAACTAGGTGTGATTCTCTAAGACTAGCTTGAAACCTAGCACACAAGCAAACACTAAACATGATATCCGGTCTACTTGCGGTAAGGTAAAGCAAAGAACCTATCATGGATCTATAAAGCTTAGAATCAACAGACTTACCTCCTTCATCTTTGTCAAGCTTTATGGAAGAACTCATAGGAGTGGCTTGAGGCTTTGCATTCTCCAAGCCAAACTTTTTGAGCATATCATTCACGTACTTAGCTTGATTTATGAAGGTGCCATCTTTCCTTTGTTTGATTTGGAGTCCCAAAAAGAATGAGAGCTCCCCCATCATGCTCATCTCGAACTCACCTTGCATTAGCTTAGAAAATTCTTTACAATAACACTCATTAGTAGAACCAAAAATGATATCATCAACATAAATTTGAACTACTAAGAGGTCATTTTTATATCTTTTTATGAAGAGTGTTGTATCCACCTTTCCTTTTTCAAAACCCTTTTCAATTAAGAAATTTGAAAGTCTCTCATACCAAGCTCTAGGAGCTTGTTTTAAACCATAAAGAGCTTTTGTTAGTTTAAACACATGGTTTGGAAATTTTGAATCCTCAAAACCCGGTGGTTGTTCAACATACACCTCTTCATTTATAAAACCATTTAGAAAGGCACTTTTTACATCCATTTGAAAAAGCTTGAAATTATGATAACATGCAAATGCAAGCAACAACCTAATGGCTTCCATCCTAGCTACGGGAGCATAAGTCTCATCAAAATCAATTCCTTCTTCTTGTGTATAACCTTGAGCAACAAGCCTAGCCTTGTTTCTCACTATGTTACCACATTCATTTAATTTATTCCTAAAACCCCATTTTGTTCCTATAGTAGATTGATTATTAGGCTTTTCAACTAATGTCTAAACTTTACTCCTCTCAAATTGATTTAATTCCTCTTGCATGGCCAAAATCCAAAAATCATCTTTTAAAGCTTCTTTTATATTTTTAGGCTCAATGCATGAAAGAAATGCAACATGATTCATTAATTTGAGAGAGGATCTAGTAGTTACCCCCTTGGATGGATCACCCAAGATTTCACCACCTCTGACATAGTTTAACTCCCTTGGGTAAGACACCTCCCTTTCCTCAAGAGCCAAGTCCTTCAAGGCTTCAAGAGGTGGATCTTGTGTATCCTCATCTTTAGGTTGAACCTCATCCACCTTTGATGTTTGTCCTCCATCAATGGCATCAAGAGTTCCTACATCATCATCATCATAAGATTCCTTCCTCGGAAGGAGGTTATCATCGAAAACAACATGTATTGACTCTTCAACAACTAGAGTTCTTTTATTAAATACACGATAGGCTTTAGAGTTTAAAGAATACCCTAAGAAAATAGCTTCATCACTTTTAGCATCAAATTTACCTAAGTTTTCTTTACCATTATTCAAAACAAAACACTTGCAACCAAAAGGATGAAAATAGCTAATGTTAGACTTCTTAGATTTTAAAATCTCATAAGGTGTTTTCTTCAAAATTGGCCTAATCATTACTCGATTTATAATATAGCAAGCGGTATTTGTGGCTTTCGCCCAAAAATATTTAGGTAAATTATTTTCGCAAAGCATGGTTCTAGCCATTTCTTCTAAAGTTCGATTTTTCCTCTCAACTACCCCATTTTGTTGAGGAGTGCGAGGTGCGGAAAAATTGTGGCTAATCCCATTTTCATTTAAAAACTCATCGAAACCTAGATTTTGAAATTCGGTTCCATGATCACTTCTAATGTGAGAAATCTTAAGTTCAAGATCATTTTGAGTTATTTTAGAAAATGTGATGAATTTTTCTAAAGCCTCATCCTTTGTACTTAAGAATAGAACCCAAGTATACCTAGAGTAGTCATCTACAAGTACAAAAGCATATGATTTTCCACCCAAGCTCATTGTTCTAATAGGCCCAAAAAGATCCATATGAATTAATTGTAAACATCTACTAGTAGAGACATCATTTATGGATTTAAAAGAACTTCTATGTTGTTTACCCTTTGAACATGCATCACAAATTTTATCATTAGAAAATTTAAGTTTGGGTAAACCTCTAACTAGATTAAGGGAAATCAATTTCTCTAAGACACTCATGCTAGCATGTCCTAATTTTCTATGCCAAAGCCATGAGTCATGTTCATCATGTGCAACTAAGCATGTATGAGATGAATGGATGTCATCTAAATGCACCATGTAAATATTGCCTATTCTATGTCCTATGAGCATTAGTTGATTTGTTTTAATGTTTACAATTTTGCAACTACTTTTATCAAATAAAACATTAAAACCCTTGTCACACAATTGACTAATACTCAACAAATTATGCTTAAGACCATTGACATACAAAACGTTTTCAATGAAAATAGAAGAGTGATTACCAATGGAGCCTATTCCTTCAATATGGCCTTTGGAGTTGTCACCAAACGTTACCACTCCACCACTTTTAGGCTTTAGTTCCACAAATCGACTCTTGTCACCGGTCATGTGTCTTGAGCATCCACTATCAAGGTACCAAGAATTTTTGCTTGAAGCTTTAGCCTTGTAGCAATGCTCCCCCTACAAACAAAGAAATTAGGCCTTGATTTTTGGTACCCAAATCATTTTGGGTCCATGAGTGTTAGCCTTCAACAATTTTGTTCCCTTAGGAATCCAAGAAGCAATAGCATTTAAATCATTAGAAATAATGAGTTCTTTAGGAACCCAAACACTTCTAACTATATGACCTCTAGTTTGCTTTTTAAAATTTCTTTGTTTAGGTACAAAAGGTTTTCTTTTTACATATTGGGATTTAGAGTGATTTCCTTTTTCAAAATTATTTTTCCCAATAGCAATAGATGTTTTAAGATTATCCACTTCCTTTGTGTGATAATCTTGAAAATCGGAAAGAAGTTTTTCAAGTTCAAGATTTTTAGTTTTAAGATCATTTGAAAGATTAACTAAAAACAAAACCTTCTTTTCCAATTCGGAGTTAGCTTTTGAAAATGTCTCATTTTGAATTTTTAAATCGGAAATTGTTTTCTTGTTTTTCAAAATGGACTCTTTGTATTTTCCTACTAACTCATCATACACTTCTTGCAATTCATCATAAGCATCTTGAAGTTCCTCAATAGAAAAATCGAAATTGGATGAATTAGAGTTTACCTTAGGTTCATCATCGATGGTCATGAGACATAGGTTGGCCACTTCCTCCTCTTCCTCGGAAGACTCATCGTCACTCCAAGTAGCTATTTGTGCTTTGAGCTTGTTCTTCTTCCCAAAGCTTTTCTTTTTCAATTGAGGACACTCGGAATGGATGTGACCCGGTTTCTTGCATTCATAACAAGTAATTGGGTCCTTCTCCTCTTCCTTGCTTTTACTCTTGAAGTCTCCCTTTCTAATGAATTTTCTTCCACGATTTGATTTCATGAACCGAGTAAAACGTTTGGCCAACATAGCCATCTCCTCATCTTCATCCTCACTAGAATCGTTTTCTTGATATGAAGCTTTTAGTGCGATTCCCACTTTCTTCTTCTCAACTTCCTTCTTCTCCACTATCTTCTTCTCTTCTTCTCTTCCCTTCCTCATGATCTCATGGGTGAGTAGAGATCCAACAAGAGCATCAAGCTTGAGAGTCTTCAAATCTCTAGCTTCAATAATGGCTGTTCTCTTGCCATCCCATGACTCCGGAAGAGAGTACAACAACTTTCTCACTAGCTTGTCTTCGAGAATGATTTCGCCGAAACCCTTCAAACCGTTGACAATGACCCAGAACCGATCAAACATCTTGGAGACACTTTCTTCGGGATCCATCTTGAAGTTCTCATAGCTTAGATTGAGTAGCCCAATCTTTGTCTCCTTGACATCACTAGTTCCCTCATATGTTGTCTCGAGGGTGTCCTAAACCTCCTTGGCACTTTCGATTGAAGACACCTTGGAGTAGATATCCGGACCAAGTGCACAAAATATCACATGTAAAGCTTTGTCATTCACTTGCATCCTTCTTCTCTCATCATCCGTCATTTCGGCTTTGATTTTTAGGACAAGTCTTTCTCCATCTCTCTTCATGGGAATGTATGGACCTTCTTCAACTACATCACACACCATATAGTCGGTAGACTTGATGAAAAGCCTCATCCTATTCTTCCAATAAGTATAGTTATCCCCATTGAAGAATGGTGGCTTGGTGGTGGATTGAGACTCATAGTTGGATGTGGATGCCATTGCTTGACTTGTTGTTGATCAAACTCTCCTAGAATCGACTCAAGAGGGTTGTAATCCTTCCAATGAACCTGGCTCTGATACCAATTGTTGAGTTGATCGAACAATTGCAAATGGCCAAGAGGGGGTGAATTGGCAATTAAAATTTTGGTGGAAAGAAATGAGTGAAAAATAAAATTGACACAAGTAGTTAGAGTGGTTCAAGTTCTCCAATTGAACTCTACATCCACTACCTTAGTTCCACTAAGGATTTTCAACCAATTCACTACTTGAATTCTTCCCCTTTTCTTGGATGAGGAGGTAACCTTACAAATTCGATTAAGCTTTCTACCCAAAGCTTAATCCACTCAAATACAATGAAGGAATTTGGTAAACTCAAATGTTTCCTCTCAAAGGATAATTGTCTACCCAATTACAATTTCAACAACCCCAAACTCACAATAAAATTTGACAAATTGAAAGACAATAGAGTTGGGTACAAGAATATGACTTTGAATAGCTCAAGGGTTTGGAATTTTTGCTTTGATGATGCTTAAATGTTCAATAGTTGTTGCCTGGTCATTTGAAGCTTGTTTTTATATCATTGCATTGATTTCTAGCCGTTTGGGTAGTTGGGATCATCAATAGAGCCGTTGGGAGCAATTTTCCCGCATTAAATGCAGCTCTGCAGCCTACCGTATCGGTACTCGGGAAGGGCGTATCGATACCTGCATCAAAGAGAAAAGAGCCGTTGTGCCTGAAAACAGGGCGTATCGATACGCATGTAAGGCGTACCGGTACGGTTTTAAGGGGCGTATCGATACGGAAGGCCGTATCGATACGGTTTTTGCTCACTGGAATCCCAAGCCAAGTTTACATAAAAAGTGTATCGATACTCTTACCAAGCATATCGATACCCGATAACGACCTTTTGAAAATTGGGAAACCAACCAACTGTCAAGTAACGGTCAAATAATTAAATGCTCAGATTTTTCAAAGATATGCTTATCATATCGATACGGTTGCAAGGCGTATCGGTACGGTTTCATTAAACCAGTTGCCCAGATGAATATCGTATCGATACGGTTGCAAGGCGTATCGGTACGGTTTCATAAAACCAATTGCCCAGATGAATATCGTATCGATACGGTTGCAAGGCGTATCGGTACAGTATGTTCATTAAAATTCCAGTGGCAAAATAGGGTATCGATACGCATAAGGGTATCGATACGCCTGGGCGTTTTTGCATACTTAGGCTTGAAAAACATAGGAAAAGACTTAGGAAAATTTATATGTTTAAAAGCCAGTCTTCAAATATTATTTTGTTCAAAAATACTTGTCAATTTGTGAGACTTTAAAGAGTACTTAAAAATTTATTGTTTTGCAAATTGGTCCTTAAGTTTATGTGTTATATCAAAATCAATTTCGGTTTTACAAAAAACTTGGACCCAAGGCCTATATAAAGGCATGTAATTCGACCTAGGGAAAGATATCTCACTCCTAGCCGTCTTCCCCCAAAACCCTAGTCGTTTCTCTCTCTCCACCATGTTCTAAACTTCCCCAAGGGCTAAGGGTTGATCTTGTAAAGTTGTTATAATGATTGTATTGTTCTTAGGATTTTTCTGTTCAAGTAATAAAACTTCAAGTTTATTTACTCTGGTTTTCAATATCTCATAAGAGCATCGGGAGAGCGTTGTGAGGTTATCCATTCGCTTAATATCGAGAGAGTTAAGCATATGAAAAGAGTAAATACGTGTTTTCCAGTTTATGGTTAAACCATCTTGGCTTAGGGATAATCACAAGGTTAAGTGGCTAAAGAAGAATTCACAAACATTGGTGTTCATCCTTTGATTCACGCCAGGAGGTATCATCTAAGACATGTTCATCAACAGAACTTCGACCTAGGGATAGGACAAGTCATAACAGGGATTCTTGCCAAGCTTGAAGTACAGAGTTGTTGATCGCTGCCGCGACATGAACAGACCTCTGCCGCGACAGGTGCTGCCGCGATAGGAACGGCGACATACAATAGAAGTTCCTCTGAACAATGCAACACCTGCACTACTAAGTAAATCAATACCACCCTATTCTCTCAATCTAATTCCTTTATCTTTTGCTTTAGTTTTTATTCAAGATTTCTTCCAACAATCATTTAAACTATGTCTTTTCCTTGTGCAGCAATCTAATAATATAGTTATTTCCAGTCCATGTGGAGACGATATCCGATACTCTAGTATCACTTTACTACTTACGTCATGTACACTTTCACTATTTGCGATAGTCTTATTTACACGCAACAATACACATTGGACGTACTCGAACTGTCGGAGAACCCGATCTGTAGGATGCCACGCAACAATTTCATAGTTGATCAGCGGAACTCGAGCAAGCCATACGTTCTGGTGACCCAGAATCTCGGGTGGAGTAATCTGCTGAATCACCTCTGAAGCGTAGGGCCTCCACACGAACTAAAAAAATTATAACGTTTCTAACGGTTATATGAAATATTATTGGAAAAAAGTATGAAAAAATTCAAATGAATTTTTAGATTACCTGATCGTGCCTCATCTTATCCATAACAAGCATGTAGTATTCTTGGTTTTTCGGCAGGCCCTGGTGGGTCAGTGTTTCACTCCACCTATCATTAATGGAAAATAAAAAATTTCGTTAAATAAAATAATTTAAAAATAAAATAAATATAATAAATTGAATAGTACCTCAGAAGAAGCAGAAATAAGTAGGGGGCATGCTGTCTAGGCTGCGGGCTTAAAAAAGGCATCCGAAACCAAGCCCAATACTGAAGGAGTAAACAACATCCTCCAATAGCTGCTCTATAATGGTCGACATTTCTGCATAGCTCTCTAAAAAGAAACACCAAGACAGCTGCTCCCCAACATTTTTGTCTAGCTTCATCAAAATTGCTAAGATGATAAAGCCACATCACGTGCACTTTGGTGCGGGATTTGTCTGGCATTAATATCCCGCTGATAATGCGCAAGTTGTGGGCACGCGCAAACCGCTGTGAAAATAATAAATATTTAATAAACAAAATATATTAAAAATGGTAAAATTAGTGAAAAAATGAAGAAAAAAATACCTGGAGTGTTTCGTCATCAGCATGGGGGGGTTTCAAATTTAGCCTCCAAATAAGATAGGGCTATTTTCCCACCATCCCACGCATCCGCTAGGGGCGCCACTCCCATTATTTGAGCAAATAGATCTGGCCAATTACCCAACGCTATACCCGTAATAAGTTTGCCGTCCGTAGGAAACCCTAGATAATAGGCAACATCCTCTAGCGTTATTGTTGCCTCGCCTATCGGAAAATGAAAAGTGTGCGTCTCTGGCCTCCATCGTTCTATTAGCGCACTAATCAACGAATGGTTACACTTCACACCCGCTAAGATCCTCGCTACGTGGCCAAAACCAGCTCGATCAATCCACGTCATAACGGCGGGATCAAGTGCGTGGTTGATACGGTTAAGGTAACAAATTAACCGACGTTCGTATCCCTTTAAAAATAAAAAAATAAAAAACAAAATATTTGGCAAAATGCGTGTAAAATAAAAAAAAAGAAAAAAAGAATACCTCTTATATTGTCCTGAAATAATTAGAGTAGTGTTTCGCGTCGTTTCTTAAGCCTGCCATTGTATCGAAAGAAAATTAAGTATAGTGAAAAACAGAAGAAATCGCGTTCTGTGCGTGGTTGATACGGGGGTAGGGCCACCAATTTATAGAGGAGCTCGCGTCCTTTGGGAAGCGATGTTAGTGAACCTCGCGTTCTAGGAAACGCGATATTCTTAAGACCTCGTGTTCCACCGGACGCGAGGTTCATTGAAAAGACGCGTCACGCAACAGACGAATTATGTTATATGACGTCTTTTTTCATCCTTTATGAATGTTCAAGGGACCTCGCGTTATGTAGAATTTGTATTTATTTATATTTTTTTGAACACGTTCCATTTATCATTAAATGACTCGAACAAATTACATTACTAGTCTTCAATTGTCTCAAATATTCAAACATAACACGAGTACACAGTACGAGTATTATTAAGTCTGACGGAATCTCAGCCTTCTCAAAGTTAAAGGGACCTCGCGTTCTGTACAACGCGTGGTTTCAAGGAACTCGTGTTATACATAACGCGAGCTCATGGAATCTCTAGGTTCTCGCGTTCTGTAGAATGCGAGTTTCACAAAGCTGCCTCCAGTACAATAATTTTCCTTACACACCCGGATTCTCCGTAATTTCCTGTACCAATAATAAGCCATAAGTGTCCTCTTATATGAAGTAGAACCATAAACCCTAAATATATGTTTGAATATCCAAAACAAATCGTCACAATTTTTAAATTTCACAAGTCTTTGAACAAATATTCAAATGGCGAGACGATGAGGAGTTACTACTCTAGTATACTACGACGGGCAGATAAACGTCGATCCCGAACTCGGTGTCGTTTTTCAGTATGAAGATCCAGTAACAATAAAGATTTCAAGGAGATTATCGTACAAGAAGTTGGTTAAGAAACTGGAGAGCAAGGTCCCGCATTTCCAAAACCACCATTTGTCCGACGTGAAGTATCGGGTGCCAATATCTATAGATCCATTAACATACTCTGTATGCAGCATTGCGAACACTGCTATTGTAGAGTTGATGCTGGCTACCCACTTCGAGTATTCATTGGGCGGGCCCCTAGAGATGTATGCATCGTTTTCGGATTCTAATCCTGCTATCGAAATACCAAGTTGGGGTCGGGCGAATTTCTACTTCGATTCGAATGCCAACATTGATAGCCCGACCGCAAGTCTAAGAAATGATTTTAACCTACTGTGCCAAGACAACAAGTTCAGTGCATCGTCATCTGCTGTGTCAAGACATTCATGCGTAACTAGTATCGGGTTCGAACTGAACTGTAACATCCCAAAAATTAGCTTAGAAGTTTGGGAATTTAATTAAATAATTAGAGAATTAATTAGAATATAAACCTTAAATAATTAAATTGAAAATAGATATAATAAGGACCAAATTGAAATTCAAAGAAAAGTCCAAGAAAATTCGGCTATTTGTCAAGTGACTAAACCAAATTAAAGATAAAAGAGAGGAGATGCATGCTAAAGTTTAATATTCTTGAATTGCCCTTTGATTAAAAGATAAATGATGGTATAAACAAGGGCATATTAGGGAGACATTAGTTGAGACATTGACATTGTAAGTCTATTCTCATTAATGTGTTCCCCTCCCTCCCCTAACCGGTTACACCAAACCACTTAGCTAAGCAACCTTAGTTTCATTTTCATACACACTTGAAAACACAAAATTGAGAGAAGTTATAAGAGCATTCGGTGAGGAAGAATAAAGGCATGCATGGCATAGGATTTGGCCTAGGAAATTCAAGCAAAAATTAAAAGTAAGTAGTATTCTCCATCTACCTTTCGAATATGTGAAATTAATTGAGGAATTGGTTGTTTTGGTACCTTCTAAAATTCATGAAAATGGTTAGTTTAAAGGAGACGCTGCTGGAATTTGAAAGTCATGAGAAAGATCTAAGAAATTAAAATGTTAATAGGCCTTTAAACACAATAAATTAAAACTGGCCAGATTATATGTTAGTAGGAACATGCAACTTTATAAATTTATAGAAAAATAATTAGTAAGAATTTAATGATGAAATTTTGACATAATAAACTTTGATATGTATACTTTGATAGAAAAATTATAAAAAATAAATTTGGTGATGTGTAGCAAAATCTGGGAATGAAATCCGAACAGCACGCAAATCTGTCCAGCAGTGTTCTTAGCTGAACAGTAAACTTTGAAAATTCGGGAAAAATAAGTTACTTGGAATTTCGATTTGAAAATTTAATATGATGAAATTGAATATGTTAATTGAATTTAGAAACAAACAAGGACTGATTTGGAGTTATATACTGAAAATGGGAAATAATTTAAGTTGAGTGGTCAAAACAGTTTGGAATATAAAATGTGGGACTTTGAAGAACTCTTGAAAATTTAATTGAAGAAATTGGATATGAAAGAAGGTGGTAAATTGATAGATAAAAGTGTTAAATTGTAATTCACATAAATAAGTAAGCAATTTGAACATTTGATAAATAATTAGAATGAATTGGTAAAAATAGGTTGGCCATATTCGAAACCAAATTAGTATAGGGGCTAAAATTGAAATGTGGAGAAATCTGGATTTAAATTGAATAATAAAAGTTCTGAAATTCTTCTTTGATTTGCCTAAATGTGTTAGATCCTAGAGGAGAAAGAATCGAAGAAGAAATTGTAGCTGGAGCAGCCTCGGATCGCGGAAAGGGCCTCCGGATTCAAAATTAGCTCGGCGATTGTGAGTGAAACGAACTTAGAGTTGAGATTAGAGTCTCAACTACCCTTTAATTTGATTTTAGTATATATATTGAGCATGAAATTGGACTAATTAATTATGGGTAATTGATAAGGGAAGAAGGAATAAAGGAAATCGGATTGAATGCATGTGCTATGTGATTTTTGTGATATATGCTTGAATTGGAATTTGATTATGCCATGTTTGATCTTGAAACTGAATTGAGCTATATTGGGTTCGATTATGGATAAATTGAGATGCTGGTTATTAGAATTATTGATATTGATTGTGATTATTTGGTGAATCGATAGTATTGCTCGATATGATAAGTGATCAATTATTGATCTAGAGCAATGAGAAATAAAGAATCAATGTGGCGGCAAAAATCTAGAGCAACATGGTTACGTTTGGGCGATCGTAATACGTCGTATTTCCATAGGACGGCAAAGTTAAGAACAACTCGAAATTACATATCGGGGCTGGTGATTGAGGGTGTGTGGAATACTGAGCCTACGGTGATCCGGAACTTTGTGGTGAAGACATTTACCAAACATTTTGCTAGTGATAAGTGGGCGGGCGAGTGGCATTTTGAGGGTGTTTTTCGCAGAATAAATGACATGGATAAAGAGATTTTGGTCCAGCCTTTCACGTTGGAGGAGATTAAAAATATAGTATGGGAATGTGATGGTTCAAAGGCGCCGGGTCCAGATGGTTTCACGATTGAATTTTATAAAAAAGGATGGGAGGTGGTGCAATTTGATGTGCTGAATTTCTTTGGGCAGTTTCACGCAACAGGGACATTACCGAAGGGTGCCAATTGTGCTTTCATTGTGTTGTTGCCGAAAGTGGAATCGCCTCAATGTTTAGGTGAGTATCGTCCAATATGCCTAGTGAATTCAATGTATAAAATATTGGCTAAATGCTTAGCAAATAGGCTACAACGTGTGCTGGGAGTTTTAATCAGTGACTCGCAATCTGCGTTTGTAAAAGGCCGTCAATTGGTAGATGGGGTTTTTTTGGCTACAGAAGTAATTCATTCGCTGCGGAAGAGTGGTGGTGGGGGATTTATTCTGAAGCTTGATTTTGCCAAAGCTTACGATTGTGTAAGCTGGATTTTTCTTGATTCCGTATTGGATCGCATGGGATTTTGTAGTAGGTGGAGGGAATGGGTTAAGGAGTGCATCAGCTCATCTCGCCTATCAATCTTGGTGAATGGCAGCGCAACTAAAGAGTTTCGGATGGGGCGTGGATTACGCCAAGGCTGCCCACTCTCGCCTCTATTATTTGTCATAGTTGCTGAAGCATTGCACTTGATGTTGGGTAATGCCTAGTCAGCTGGTTTGGTGCGTGGGGTAGAGGTAGTGCCGGGGATATCCTTGACTCATCTACAGTTTGCCGACGACACCATTTTATTTTTTGAGGCATCGGTTGAGGTGGCACGGAACATAAAGAGAATTTTGCATTGCTTTCAGGTGTGTTCGGACTTGCGAATTAATTTCGCAAAAAGCTCGTTGTATGCAATTGATGTGGAGGATGGATTGGGTACTTTGGTGGCCAAGATGTTGGGATGCAAGCAGGTGGGCTGCCTTTTACTTATCTAGGATTTCCGTTAGGTGCCAATCCGAGAAATTTGTCGGTGTGGGAGCCTATTATTGCTAACTTTCGGCGCAAGTTATCCGGATGGAAACGAACGTCACTCTCATTCGCTACACGCGTCACTTTGGTAAATTCCGTTCTTTCAGCACTTCCTATTTTTTATATGGGGTTATTCACGGTCCCTAAAGGGATTATTGCACAATTGGATAAAATTAGGCGTGCATTTTTGTGCGGGGGTGTTGGTCTCGAACGGAAGATGAGTAGGGTGGGCTGGGATGTTGTGTGTCGGCCTAGACATTTGGGAGGTTTGGGGGTGGCGGATTTGCGGATAAAAAACAAGGCTTTACTGTCCAAGTGGATGTGGCGTTACGCACAAGATTGTGATTCGTTGTGGCGAAGATTGATCACAGCCAAGTATGGGGTAAACATTCAATGGTGGCGTTTCAATACGGAAAATTTGTCAGCAATGTCGGGGGTGTGGAAACAGATTGTGTTAAACTCTTGTGACATTAGCATTGAGCATCATATGGGAATGGAAGGTTTTCAGTGGAAAATTGGGAATGGGAAGATGGTCCTATTTTGGTTCGATCCATTGATTACGCAGCAACCACTTAAAGACATTTATCCGCGACTGTTTATGTTGTCTATTAACAAGCTGGCCTGGATTCAGGTTTATGCCGTGGGGGGGGGGGGGGACGTTGGAACATGGGCAGTGGACATCGTTTTTTAGACGCCAGTTACGTGGCTTTGAGCTAGATTGGCTGCATGGTTTACAAGAGTTGGTGCGAGGGGTACCATTATGGGAGGCTCGACAAGATATATTAATTTGGCGAGCGGATGCGCATGGAATTTTCTCGGTGAAGGCATTATCCAAATTATTGCTGATGGATAAATTTGGTGATGATGATTTGGGAGACTGATTTGCTTGGAATGTATTGGTACCACCAAAGGTGCAGGCGTTTCTTTGGTTTGTATGGTTAAGGAGGTTACCTACGGCGGATTTTCTGAGACATCGCGGGTTGGCATTGAGTTCAAAACAAAGTAGATGCTCGTGGTGCGAATCATCGGAAGAATCGATCGCACATCTATTCTATGAATTTCCGAATGTGCTGCAATATTGGGTGTGGCTGCGCAATTGGTGGAATATATCGACGCCTTTCCCGGTTAGTTTCACTGATTTTTTTGTCGAACATTTACATTGTCCGTTCATGGGTAGCATGAAACGTTTGTGGGTAGCATGTGTTAGTGCTTTGTTGTGGTCACTATGGTTGGCTAGAAATGAGCGTATATTTCGGGGCAAATGCTTGACGATGGAAGAAATATGTTTTTTGGTGAAATTGAGATCATTTTTTTAGATTAAAGTGGGCGTAGAAGGGGAGTTACTGTCCGAGGCAGTTTGGTGGACATGCCCGTCTACTCATGTGTTGAGCGTGGCGGGTAAGAAGGTGAGGCGATCGGGGTTTTGGCAGCCACCGGTTACGGGAGTTTTGAAATTTAATATTGACGGTGCGGCGAGGGGTAAGCCGGGGCCAGCGGGATTTGGGGGAGTGATGAGGGACGGGGAGAGTCGTATATTGGGGCTGTTTTCGGGGCCTTTGGGGGTGATGGACTCAAACGAAGCCGAAATTCGGGCTATAGCATTCGCATTAAGCTTGGTGGTGGAGGGAAGCTGGCGACATCAGTGTGTGATAATTGAGTCCGATTCACAGGTGGCCTTGAGTTGGGTTACACGATCGACAAAGAGGCCATGACATTTGTGGGATGTGTTCATGGCGATTGATCAAGCGCGGCAGGTTGCATATGAGTTGCAATTTTGTTATGTGCCTAGGGAGGCGAATGGATTCGCTGATGTTTTGGCCAAGGAGGGCGTCGACCGTCTGTCACTATTCGTGGCATGCTTGTAATAAGGGTCGGGTGTTATTGTACTTTGTTTAGACAAGTCATATCGTACTCTTTTCCTCCACTAGGGAGGTTTTTAACGAGGCGTATGGCTTGTCGAGCTGTATGCTTTTTTTTCTTCAATAAAAATCATACAGTTGCTGATCAAAAAAAATTATTGATCTTACATGATATTACGTGTTTGGTAAATGCAATTGGAAATTGAGCAATGTGATATGAAATTGAGCTATGTGATATGAAATTGAGATTATGTATATGCTGAAATGTGGATATGCAAATTGTATTGCATCTATTATATGTTATATGTGATAATATGTGACATTGGAATTGAGATTTCGAGAAATTAATCGAAAGGATTAAGAAAGCAATTCTGAAAAATTTAATTGAATAATTATACGATTGAACTTAAAAGATCAATTAGCAAAGCCCTTGGTGTGTACAGTCTGTCCAGGTAGTACGGCTAGCCTAGAGTCTTGAGCTCGATAAGAAATCGGTACGTTAGTGTACTCGATATTGTGGTACGTAAGTGTACCTTCTTGCTTAATGTCAGTGGACATTATAATATGTGATACGATGATATGAAATTGGTACGTGGTACCTATTATATGGTGAATTTGATTCACAATTCAGTTATACGTGATTCAAATACCTAGCTTACTATACTATCCAAGGCATGCGAATTGATATAACAAGAAAGAAATTTATTGAAATTCTTGATTTGGTGAATTTCTATGAATTGGATGGTAGCATGACAATTATAAATTATTAAAAAAATTGACTCTCTGCTACAGTTTGCTACTGCTTGTTTATCTGAAATTGATATCGTTTGAGTATGTGAAATTGAAGCATGTTGTTCGAATGATGTATGGTGATTAAGGAAATGGATAAATTGATTTTTAATCCATGTTAATTATATGCAATAGAAATAAAATACAACCATTGGTAGTTCTTGATTGATTCGGTTATGATACAATTAGTATCTTAAATTGTTTGTATTCGATTGCTAAATGTTTGGTACCATGAATTGTTCAATTCGAATGTTATTATTGTAAACAAATTGATTGTGGGGGTTTATTTATTGATTTGATCTATTCGAATGAAATAGATAAATGTGAATTTCTAAAGCATGACCTAATGTGTGTTCACTTGATGTATAAATGGAAATTGATTAGATTAAGGTTTCCTCACTAAGTACTAGAAGTACTTACCACTCGAACATTTCCTTCCTTCCCAAAAATTTCAGGTAGTAGCGTGTTGATCTACCTTCTGATATCTGTTAGCACGAAGATTAAGTATACTCTTCTTTGTCTTTGTCATGCTCATGATGGGTGGCTTAACAGTCAGCATGCTAGTGCAGTTCGCCTTAATGGTCATGTTTATGAATTACTATTTTAATAATGTATGAACTTTAAAAGTTAGTTTCCCTCATTTTGTTATGTAATTAAGGGGTATATATTTGGGGTATAGGTTGGCCCTTAGTATATGTTTTGGGCATGATTCCTTTTGTTATATTTTGTATAGGCAACCGATAGGTTTAACCGTTGATAGTTAACCCGGGGGAAATATTTTGTATAAGGGAAACGTGAAAACTATGGATGATATCGGATATGAATATATGTATGTTGTTATGAATCGATTAGCCTTATAATTGGAAATGATCTTAAATGCTATGTTGGAATCGAATTGAGATGACTAAGGGTAGCATTCGAATGGATTGAAATTAATGAAAATGGATTATATATATGACGTATTATATGTATGAGATAATCGTATGTGATAGAAATTGAATTAGGTTGATGTGTAAATTACAAGATAGGTAAATGAATCAATTATGAAGGCCCACCTAGCTATTGATCGAAATATGATATGAAAATATGTATAGTTTATATGTATAATGAATGAATTTAAGTTAGTTAAAATCACATGGTTGTATTCGAATAAAAAAATGTCACACGCAAATTACCTTTCGCTGCCTAATCTAAATTGATTAATAAGTTAAAACGAATATGAATCCGAACATATAACGCTCCTTGCCCCTAATCTGAGGTGAGGGGTGTTATATGAACCAACCCCCAAATGATGAATTCGATACGCCAAGAAATGAAACGTATGCTCCATACAATCCGTATAGTTTTGGAGGGGAGGGAGCATCGTCGTCTTACGTTATGCACGAACATGAAGCATTCAACCCCTTCAATGATTCCTCATATGGACAACACTCAATGTTTGTCCCTAGTACGAAGTACGTTCAACCATTTATGGGGAGACATTCTTCTTTTGGTGCTCTTGATTTTGGTCTTGGAAATGCGGTTCCTGAGCGATCTCGTGAGAGGTCTCGCAATCGTCGACCACCATGCTCGCCTCCAAGGGTAGCGATCGATGAAGCTGTACTATGCCAGCTCCCGGGGGATGCTTCAGACGAAGAACCGATTAGAGAACCCGGGCCCGACGACGATGAGCTGGGGCCATTCTATGAAGAACCAGAAGACTTGACCGTTCCACCAGCATATTTTAATCACTAATTTTGTCCCGAAACTTAAACTCGTTTTTGTTTATGTTTTTGGGCTTGTATTGGGCTAAAAAAACAAAATAAAAAAATAAAAAAAGACAAAAAAGACAAAAAAAGAAAAAGAAGTACTTAAAACATTATCATTATTATTATTGTATTACTAGTAATAGTAGCCTTACTATTAATATTATTACTATATATATTATGTTTACTATCTTAGTATTATTATTATTATTATTACTTATTACTACTACTACTACTATTATTATTATTATTATTATTATTATTATTATTATTATTATTTATGTTAATATTGTTACTAAAAGGCAAAATCGGAAAAAACCCAATATAAAAAATAAATGAAGCCCATTTATTAAATAAATAATTGTCCATTTACAAAGCCAAAAAACAAACTAAAAATAAAATGTTACAAGGCCCGTTTCGGGCCCGATCCGGAATTGATAAAAAAAAAACCCTAATATCAGCTTCTCTTTCATGCAGCCGCCACCTTTCGGGGCCGTTAGATCCAACAAGATCTGACGGCCCAGATCTCTCCAGTCAAGGAAGACCCTAAGGGTTTCCCCCCTCTCTCGCACCGCAAGCAATCACGACCATCAATTCAAACACGATCTGACGGTCCCCGATCAGCACGGGAAGCTCCCAGACGTTCCAGACGCCTCTGCCCCGCGATCGTACGCCTGCCTCGACCACGCCTTGGTCTCCTTCCATTTCCGGCCAAATCCGACATGCAAGCACAAAAGAAACAGTCGTCAGAACTACCGAAATGGCAATCAAAACAAAAAACCTAAAAAGTCAACTAGACAAAGAGGCAGCAAGCTATCAGAACGCAAAGGCAACAAGCTTTTCTTGTTTTTCATTTGTAACATCGGTTATAAAAAACCGAAAAAGCATTGTAAGAGGGGGATTCCGATTCGAAATAAAAAAAATCCCAAAAATCGTTGTAACCATTTCGGAAAGAAATCAATACAAGAAAACTTTTTTCAGAGGTACTTGGATCTTACTTTTTTTTACCTTCGCTTTTATTCGAAATAAAAAAAGAAAAATTTATTTACTTTCGGCTCGACGGTTGCCGGCGACGGGAGGTTCCGGCAGCGAATCCTAACTGTGAGAAGCATCGCACTGGTAAGGAGAACGACATATCCGGATATCTCGAAGATCCGACGGTGGACGACCAGGATCCGGTGAGGGAAAACCGAAACGTTTCAACCTCTTTTCTTGACGTCAAAGTCCCTCCGGTGAGATCCATTCGGATCAAAAGAAAGAGGAGGCTGAGACCACTCTCGTGGTGGCCTTGCATGGCCGAAAATCGCGTCGGAGCAGTGCCGGCGGCGACAGCGTGAGCTTGTTTGAGAGGAAAAATGAGCAAAAGAAAGTAGGGTTATAATCCTAAACTTTTCAAATCTCTTTTTTTTTTGCTAAAGGGGTACTTTTGCCCTTGAGTTCGACCCAAAAAATGCAATTTCGCCCCTCGTCGAAAAGTGCACTCAATGTGGCCCTCCAGTTCATGAAATCGATCAAATTGACCCTTTGACCGACGTTGACCGTTACGGTGCTGACGTGGCAGTTAACGGTGATGACGTGGCAATCCATGATGCTGACGTGGCGGTCAACGATGCTGACGTGGCAGTACACGTGGGATAATGACGTGGCAGGAGGGGCTGAATTGATTATTTTAACTGAATTCGAGGGCATAATTGATTTTTTTCCTGAGTTTAGGGGTATAATTGATTTTAATTAAAAGTTCGATAACTTATTTAATATTTAAGTTGAAAAATAAGACTTTATGAAATTATTAAAATTTTAAAATATTAAAACTAGATAAATAAATTTATTAAGTGAGAATAATTTTAAAAAATAAAGTAAAGACTCTTCAAGAAGATCAAAATATTCTTCAATTTATTTTATAAAAATTCATAAAGTTAATATAAATAAATAAAATATTCTAAAAGTTACTGAAAATAAAAATTATATAAAAAATTAAAATATATTATGAATTAAAAAAGATAAAATTTAATCTAAAAACTTAATAATTTTTTTAATAAATTATTAAAAAATTAAACACTTTTATCGAAAAAAAATCGACTTCGTCATTTTGAGTATTACTATTGTTTAGATTTTTTTTAGTGGAATCAACATTGTACTAGAGTAACAATAGAATTCAATTTTTTCCCGTTTTTTTTTACATCAAATTGATGCTCATTAATATTTGATGTACAGAAATGAAAGAGAATTTTGGCTTTATTAATACTTTAATACAAGGATGTCTCAATTGAAAATATATTCAAGGAACATTAGTACGCGTAGCATAACGAGAAACAATCGAAAGATTCTCTAATGGTTTATAAATATTTTTTAAATTTTTATATTTATAACTTTAATGTTTTTACTTATATTTAATTCATTATGGTGTTTCTATTTTTTAAATATTTTATTATGAATATTTAAATATTAATAGTTTTTATTTTTTTTAGCTTAAAGATTAAATAAGTTATCGAATTTTTAATTATGCCCCTAAACTCAGGAAGAAAATCAATTATGCCCTTGAATTCGTTTAAAATAATCAATTCAGCCCCTCCTGCCACGTCATCATCCCACGTGTACTGCCACGTCAGCATCGTTGACCACCACGTCAGCATCATGGACTGCCACGTCATCACCGTTAACTGTCACGCCAGCACCGTAACAGTCAACGTCGGTCAAAGGGCCAATTTGATCGATTTCATGGACTGGAGGGCCACATTGAGTGCACTTTTCGACGAGGGGCGAAATTGCATTTTTGGGTCGAACTTAAGGGCAAAAGTACCCCTTTAGCCTTTTTTTTAAACGCATAAATTTTTTTCATTATTTAATTGTTATTATTAAATATCATCTCTCCTTTAATCCCCATTTTTTAAATCCAATAGTCACCGTGTTGTTTAATACCCAATCAACATTAATTCCCCCCATTATGCCATTTTTTTCTAATCTATTTTCCTTATATATATACATATATATATATATAATATACATTAAAGTTTTTCTACTTACTAATTATAATCTATAATATATATAGATAATTTATAATCTTACCTATAATAATATATATATATATATATATATATATATATTTAATGCCGGTGGCTTTCCTTTTTTTTTAAAACCCGATAATCCCATTTATTATCACATTTTTTTACTTGATGCCCCTTAATATAAATATAGCCTTGCATAAACACATGTTACATAGTTTTAGGTCCTATAGTTCCCTTATATTTATATACGCATATTATATGGGTTTGCATGTAACCATATATAATACATGGTTCTCGTACACTTATACTTTGCCTTATATGTTTTTTTATCCAAATATTGCCTTATATGTTATAATATGATATGTCGTGTACATTAATTAACATATATATATATATATATATATATATATATATATATATATATAGATTGAACTTTCTATATGTATATATACATTATATATTTTTATGTAGATATATATATATGTGTACCTTGTATATACTTGTTCATGCATTTAAATACCATGTTTAGGTATTCGTTCCTTATGTTTTACTTATTTCACACAACTTTGTTGACTTATTCGTATCGGCTTACGCCTTATTTATTTACTCTGATTTGATTTCGGATGTCTACATATTCATGCATTAGGTTTTAAAAAATTATTTTCTAAAAAGGGTGCGATGTCCTTTTATTCGGAAACGAACGAGGCCAGTACCAGTCGTAGTGGTGGTGGTTTAGGCGTTCGCTCTCGAATATTAGGATTTTCGAAATTTACTCGCATATATAACCAAGTCTCGGTTAAAATTGTCACTTCGATTCGCAAAATTTGATTTTAATTAAGCGGTAAAGTTTAGGTACCAATTTTGGGCACGTCGAGGGTGCTAACCCTTCCTCGCGTGTAACCGACTCCCGAACCCTTTTGAATCTCTGGTTTCTATTTCCGGTGTCTGGCCTACCATTTCAAAGTGGCCGGTGGCGACTCCTTCTATTTTTTAAAACCTTTTTCAAATTCCCCTATTTTAAAATATTTTTCTAAAACCCCCTATTTTTAAAAACAATTTTGAAACCCCCTAATATTTTTCCAACAATTTTCTAAAATCCATTTTTACCCCTCAATTTCCAAAAATTCCCTCTTTAACCCATATTCCACAATTTATAAAATATCATTTCTACACTTACATACACCTATATACAAATGTTTTTCAAAAAATTAGTCGCTACACATATTTCAAAGAACAGTCGGCAGCAACCAACTTTCTTGTATCAGCATCATCTATTTCTATGTACCATCCACCATCCCATTTTACAACGGTTGATATGGATGCCATGGACGTTCCTGAATTTTCGCATGACCAAACAATTGACGGCAGACTCAACCGTTCTGATGGTGAACTGGCCATTGGTATGACGTTCTTGAAAAAAGAACTGGCCGTGGCCGCAATTAAGCAGTACAACATTCGCCAGGCTATTGAGACGATAGTGAAGAAAACCCAAGCGAAATACTACAAGGTGCACTGCACCCAAAAGGATCACGACTGTAAATGGAAAATCCGTATATCACAATTGAAGAAGGTAGGCGACCGTTGGAGAATAACAAAACTTGTAGGGCCCCATACATGCACCGTTGGTAGCGTAAGCCAGGATTACAAGAACCTCGATGCAAAGTACCTCGCCGACATCTTTATGCCACTGGTCAAAGCAAATCCCAAGGTGTCGGTCCCCACATGTCAGGCTGCAGCTGAAGGTGTCACCGGCTACCGTCTTGAATATTACAAAGCATGGTATGCAAAGAAGCGGGCCGTAGAACAACTATTTGGCCGATGGGATGATTCTTAAAAAGAGTTGTGCTCGTGGCTAAATCTGCTACAGAAACACATCCCCGGAATGGTTGTCAAACATGATACGGTTCCGGCATACGAAAATGATTGTGTCGTTCGAGGTGTTTCTCAATTCCACCGGTTATTTTGGACTTTCCCGCAGTGCATCAATGCATTCAAGCATTGCAAACCGATGGTCCAAATTGATGGCACATGGTTGTACGGAAAATATACACATACCCTACTTCTAGCTATTGCACAGGACGTCAATCGAAAATGCGTTCCTGTTGCATTTGCAATCGTTCCGGAGGAGGATTCAGAGTCTTGGATGTTCTCTCTTCAGAACCTACAAAAATATGTCATTGATCATGTAATACGGGCGAGGGACGGTAGGGTATATGTTATTTCTGACAGAGGCACAACGCTCTTATGGGCGCTAGAACGTTTGAGTGAGTATTGACAGCCTCCATACATTTACCACCATTTTTGCTTGCGGCACATAACCGCAAACTACCTGCAATAATTCAAGAACCGTGATGAACGTGAACTGGTGCTCACAATGGGTACGTCTTTTATGTCATTTTCATTTACTATATTACTTGCTGCTCACTTTCATTTACGACCTCTTTGCATGGGTTGTTCGCCCATAACTATTCAACTGTCATCCCTTAGGCAACTCACACTACAAACAAGAGGTGGAGGAGGTGTTTGAGGAACTGAGAGCGAGAAACAAACATGGCGCAGACTACCTTGAAAAAATCCCGAGGGAAAAATGGCTTCGATCGTATGACGAGGGTAAACAATATGGTCACATGATAACGAACTTGGCTGAGGCAGTGAACTCGTCACTAAAGGGAGTGCGGCAGTTGCCTATCACTTCCATTGTCAAAGCGACCTACTATCGTTTGGCTACCCTATTTGCAACCTTGGGAAGACAAGCAACTGAGTACATGGCAGGTGGACACATAGTCCATCCGGATTTCCGCACAAAACTGCATAATCAATTGCACCAATCAAGACAGACGACTGCAACTCTCTTCTCACGTGAAGGACACAAGTTCCGTGTTTCAGAATATTCCAGGCGGTTGGAAGGCATTCAGCACAACGCGTACGTGGTAGATCTCAGGGAAAGAACCTGCGAGTATGAAATATTCCAAACATTCAAATACCCGTGCGCACACGCCATTGCTGCTTGCGCAAACCAACAGATAGACTACATGCAACTTGTTGATCCGGTATACTTACTCCAAACGGAGTTTAAGGTTTACGAAAAATAGTTTCCTCCAATCGGAAATGAGGTTGATTCGAATGTCGTTGACACTGAACCGACCATACGCCCTGATCCAGCACTACTGAGAGACAAAGAACGTCCACGGTCTACACGAATATACTATGCCGAGGATATGGTCGAACATCGAGAAAAAACCGGACAAAAGAAGCATTGTAGTATATGTAAAAATCCTGGACACTCAAAGACCAAGTGTCCTAATCGCTCGGCCCCTCGTCTTAATTAATTCATTGTAATTTGTATACGCGAGTTCGCCCATAACTATCGATCAATAAAATCAGACTAATTCGTTTTATAAAATAGGTCATCTTATACTTTCAATCATTCAAAAAAATTTGGTAGGATAGCGTTTTCAAAGCGAATTTAAGTTGGTGTAGAATGGAAGAAAATTGATCGTATTGGTACCATATAATAGAGAATGGACGGAAATTGACCGTGTTGATGTCATACGATAGAGAATTTCCAGTACTACGAACCCAAACTCGATGTTTGCTAAAAATATACGATTTATAAGCCCGAAATTAGGCTCGAACGGGCCTACTCACCCTTTTTTTTCAACCCAAAATCGCACAGACCTCGCGTTCTGCATAACGCGAGTTCTGTGCGATATATTCAGCCGCCTTTTCAAATTCTCGGGGACCTCGTGTTCTGCATAACGCGAGTTCCTGAGAAACCGTTATTTCAAACAACGATGCCAAGTAGATGGACCTCGCGCTCTACAGAACGCGAGTTCAAGCCTCGCTTCCCAGAGAACGCGAGGTTCAACTACGTGGCAAGTTTGGGGGTCATTTTTCCAAATAATCTTGGGAGGGAGCCAAAATTATATATAATTATTAAAAAAGGGTTTTCACCCCAATATGCCCAAAAACTAACCCCCAACCCGTCCTGTTACCATCCTTACCCTACCCTAGCCCTACCCCTACCCATTTTGGGTGCCTTGGAGTTGTTAAAAGGTGATGGATGGACCTTTAGGGGATTATATTTATAATTATTTAATTAAGGTTTAATATTAAAGTAAGTGTCCAAATGATCATATTTTACTTTTTAGGTGTTTAAACTTTTTGTTCTTTTTAATGCCCAAACTATAATTATAGGGTAAAATACTAAAATGGTAACTAAACTTTGCTTAAATATACAAAATGGTAATTAAACTTTCAAAAGTTATAAAATGACAATTAGATTTTATGTTTTGTTACAAAACGGTAACTTGGACGTTAAAGACTGTTAATTGCCGTTATGAAACATTGTATAATAGCACATTTAATCCTTTATATTTAAACATTCAATCAATTTAGTCTTAATTTAAAAAATTAATAAATTTGACCCATTATTAATTAAAAATTAATAAATCCAACCTAATCATTTAGACATCCTTTTAATTTAGTCATATCAATAATTTAATAATTTTTTACTCAACCGGATGGGGGAAAATAAATTGAAGACATTTGAGGGAAGGGGAATTTGAACCTGGGCTTGTAAGGAAGGGTTGTAAGCGTGCTCTTAACCACTAAGCTAAGGCTTCTATTTGATCAAAATTGTTAACAATTAATTATATATCTTATGTATTGGGTTTCATTGTTGGCAATAAAATAAAGAAGACGGGTGATAGAGGAACTTGAACCTGAGACTAAAAAGAAGATATTGGACATGACAAACCATTAGGCTAAAGAAAATATTAAATATTAAATGACAACATGATATTATATTAAGGATTAATACTCTATACACTAGCGGTAGAAACTTCGGTTTCCACAAGCGCCTTAGTTTTAGGGTATATGGAGTTAGTTTAGGGTATAAGGTTTAGGGGTTTAGGTGTAGGGGGTTAGAATTTAGGGATAGTTGTTTCAATTTAAGGTTTAGGGTTATAATTTGGGGTTTATAGATTAGGGTTTAATTTTTAGGGTAATATGGTGAGGATTTAGGAAGACCTGGCAAACTTGACCCGAGACCCGAAACCCGAACCAAATTACCCGAACCGAAACCCGATTTTGACCCGAACATGATGATTCAAAGTTGACCCAAAACCCGACCGAATCGAACCGAACCGAACCGAAATTTTTTGTTGAACCGAAATGGACCCGAACCGAAAGCTGAACCAAATATCGACCCGATTTTAACCCGATTTTGACCCAATTTTAACCCGAATATCTATTTTTAACAATATAATAAATAATAAAATGAAGTATAGAAATTTGAGATCTTGGTGACCAATTTTATAATTTCATCATAAAATATAGCATAAAATTGAAATTGTAGACTAAATTGACAATTTGGAAGTGGAGAAATTTGAGAGTCCAATGACCAATTTTGTAATTATACCATATAAATAAATGGGGTCAATTTTGGCTAAAAATTAAATCTTTGAAATTAAAATGAACGAAAATATCAATATATTAAATTAATAGACTAAATTACAAAGATTAGTTAATTTCAACTAAAAGTAAATTTTTAGAGACTAAATATCACTACGGGGAGGGAATTTCTATATTTGAAGTCTAAACCGTGGGAATACTTGTGACTAAATTAAATTAAACTAAAACTTAAAGTTGACTAAAATGTAACATTTTAAATGCAACATGACCTAAAAAGTAATTAATCTCTAGCTTAAAAAATTGGTGGCTTATTTCCCTCCAAAATTTTGTCTTTTCTCTTTCTATTTTTTCCAATTGTCTTTTTCTTTTTTTTCAATCTAGCTTAAAAAATTTGTGGCTTATTTCCCTCCAAAATTTTGTTTTTTCCCTCTCTATTTTTACCAATTGTCTTTCTCTTTTTCTTAATTTAATTGAGTTTCAATTTAGATTAATTTAATTGAAATTTCACATTTAGTTTTAAAATTATTTTAATTATGTCCATAATTTATGCTTTTAGATTTTAGTTAGTTCAATTAGATCCCGAGTTTAATAAATTAATTCATTTCCAACATTATTATTATTATTATTATTATTATTATTATTATTATTATTATAAACTTTGATTTAATATAATTATACAAAAAAATTTATATGGATACATGAAGCTTTGATTTAAATATTTAATCAAATTCAAATGTATAGATTAACAAGTTGAATCAAAATTAATCTCATACACCAATAACTCTAAACTAAACCATAAATACTAAACCTCAAACCTTTAACCCAACTCAAATCGAATTGACCCGAAAATTTAAATGTTGACCCAACCCGAAATTGACTCGATTTTAACCCGAACCGAAAGCGACCCGAACGACCTGATTTTGACCCGAACCGAAAGCGACCGATCCGATATTGACCCGACCCGAAAACAACCGATCCGATTCTGACCCGATCCAATACCCGAATCCGACTCATCACAGACCCGAATTAGACCCGAACCCGAACCGAACCGACCCGAACCGAATCTAAACCGATTCTAGATAGACCCGAAATGACCCGAACCGAAACGACCCGAACCGAACCCGAACCGAATGACCCGATTGCCACCTCTAGATTTAGGTTTTAACCTATAAATCCTAAATTATAACTCTAAACCTTAAATTGAAACAACTATCCCTAAATTCTAACCCCTACACCTAAATCATATACCCTAAACTAAATCTCTATACCCTAAAACTAAGGCGCTTGTGAAAACTTTCAGTTTCACCGCCTGTGTATAGAATATTTATCCTTATATTAAACTGTGATTAAATGTATGATATTAAGTATTAATATTTTTAATATATATTATTAACTAATACTATTCCATATTAATTTAATATTATTTACTAATAATTAATACTTATACCATATATTTAAATGTATGATATTCCTTGTCTGCGGCGACGCAAGGAGCGGTAGCAACCCATCTCAATGAAGAAAACATTGCCGGAGCTGCGAAAGTAGTTGAGAAGGTGGTGCAATCAGCTGCTTCTGTGGTGGCGTCGGCGACGCAAGGAGTGGTAGCAACGGTTCTCAATGAAGAAAACATTGCCGGGTGCAATCACTAATTTTGTCCGGGTTAACCTCTTTTTACTTCATCTTATAATAATGGGCTTATGAATGATTTTTCATATCTTGTCACTATCTAAATAAAAATGTGTTGTGGGCTTTGTTTAAGTTAAATTAATTTATATATGTATGTTATACTTTTTTATAAAAAACCCCTAAAAATTATTATTATAAATTGTCATATATTATTACTATTACTAGTATTATATTTATTAACACTACTATCATATATTATGTTATTATTATTACTATGTAATTATTTATTATCTACTATCATTATTATCTATTATTCTTATTACTACTATCTATTATTATTATCATATTTATATTTATTAGTGTTATATTTAATATTATTATAATATTAATAGTTATTATCTACTATCTCTATTATCTTTATTATTACTATTTATTATTATTACCAGTATTTTAAATACTATATCAATATTACTCCTATTATTGTTACTATCTATTGTCATTATATTATCTTCTATTATTATCATTAATATTTATTATCTATTACTTATATTATTATTATGAATATTATCTACCGTTATTATTAGTATTACCTTATTACCTTTTATATTATTATTATTATTATTATTATTATTATTATTATTATTATTATTATTATTATTATTATTATTATTACCTTACTACCGTATTATCCTATTATCATATGCCATATTATTTTTATTATCATTATTAAAACAAATCTGAAAACCCAAAAATTAATAAAGTAATTAAAGTCCAAATTAAATAAATAAAATCAATCCATAAATGAAAAGCCCAAATATATTAACACAGTCCATTTACAAATAGATAATAATAATAATACAAGCCCGTTTTGAGCCCAATACCAATTAAACAGAAACCCTAATTGTTCCTTTGTTGGTATGCAGCCGCCATATCCTCCACCGTCAGATCTGATCTAGATCTGACGGTCCTGATGGTCTCTGATCAAGGAAGCTGTAACTCCCTCGTCCTGGTCTGGTCGGATGACCGATCCGAGTGGGCTACACGGGGAAAACCGAAGCGAAACCCGTGAAGGCTTCACCTCGGTTAACGACCCAGAAAATTTCCTTTTTATTTTATCTTGTCTATAGGCATAATTAAGTCCCATGTAAAGCACAACAGCGGAAAAATACGAACAATGTATCATACACCGACCAACCAACACATTAAACAGCTCATTTTAACCCATTACAGCAGGCCGTTTCGGAACGCCCTTAGGGTGTTCCGAAACGCCTTGACTTAGTCAACAAGCCAGGGTCAACCATAGAGTGATCGTTTCGAAACAGGGGTGACCCGTATCGAAACGACCCTAACGGTCAACTTCTCGGGGTCAACGATATTTGACCGTTTCGAAACATCTAAAGCCCGTTTCGGAACGCCTTCATCTCGTCAATTTCTCAAAATTCCAGTAGCAAAAATGTTCCGAAACGACCCCCATCCGTTTCGAAACGGCAGGCCATTTGCAAAGGGACCGTATCGGAACAGGGTGACCCGTTCCGAAACGCCCCCTGTCTGCAGATTCGTTTTGGCTGTTTTAAGGCACAAGGGTGCCCCAAAACACCCCAAAACACACATCAACCTTAAAACACTTAAACTTATGACCGTCCAACAAAAGTAGCATGCTTTAACAAGGTTAGGACAGGTCTAAACACTAAGACAAGGCATCACAAATCATGCATTCATACCACATCATTCAAACATAAAGCAACCTCCAAGGCACAAGGCTAACATTCAAAATAAGCAGTTTGGGCATGAGTTACAATCCAACATGGCCACACAAACCATACAAAAACAAGATATTATGGAGTCCAATCAAGCTCCTAAACAACTAGCAACAATCCATTAAGACAACACATGTCCCATTGCTCACACTATTACATGTTCAACGTTTAAAATTCATACTTGATATACTCAAGTCAACAACCACACTTGGAGGCCCTCCACTTGCTCGAGCAACCCGCGAACTAAGGAACTGCAATGTTGAACAAAGAGAGCGTAAGCAATGATGCTTAGTGAGGGTAAGCACTAAAAACAAACCTCAACATTGCAGGGTCCGAGCACGATCTAGCCAAGGCATTACACAATATACCAAGGGTCCACAAGATAAAGATGCATGAGCAATATACCACATAAATACCATAATCATGAGCTCAACACTACAATACATGTAATCACAATCAAGCATCCCATTAACGATCATAAACCTCAACATATTGTTACACATGTACAACAACATTGGCACCTAGCTATGACCCGAATACGCGGATAGACATGTTGGAACTCACATCCAACAACCACATTACCTCATGGTGGGATTACACTCATCACCGGTCTCGCGGAGGGGATTCCACTCATCCTCACGCCCCGTCGATGGGATTCCACTCATCACCGATTATGTTTAAATACAATTTCCGGGCGAACCCGTACTCCTCCTTGGTGACTCAACGCCACCAAGGCCACGCGCGACTTTTGACTCATGTGTACACACTAACACCCTAATGATCGATCATTTGTATTCAAGTATACTAGTGCCAACATTTACTCATTTCACATTACTCATTCCAATCATTTCCGTGCTTAGCACGTACTCACCAACAACCATCACCATGCATGTCTCAAGCATCATAAGTCATATCTCAACTCACATGTATAATACAATATACACAATCATTCATATCACATTTCATACGAGACATACACAACCACATAAATGAGTTCATCCAAAGGCTCTAGATCAAGTTTAGGATTAGGCTACCACCCTAATCCTAACTCTAGGTGGGTCTACCAAGCCCAACCTAGTCCATATACTCGAACCAACTATTTAAAACCGTTTAAAACAATTAACCACTCACCTAAGCTTCCAAGCTCAAAGACCAAGCAAGCAACCACCTTCAATTTCCCGGATTCACTTCCGATGCTTCACCGATGCCCAAACTCGATTCTAATCATTCCCAAATACAAACAAAACATTCACAATCAATATCTCATCATCGAAACTAACCCGGATTAACATTTTAAAGCATCCAACACACAAAAACAAGCCCAAAACAGAATTTCCGAGCAGCCCCTAAAACCCACTGAAATCTTCAATTTCAAGCATCCAAACAACCATCTAATACACCCAAAGCAACCCCCAATTATCATACTAGTACCAGCCCTCAAAATCCAACATTAAACCACCCCAAAAACCACTTTAAAACCCTCCAAAAACCCCTTGGAAACCTAATTCCGAAAATTTCCCAAATTCATTTGAAATTCACATATATCGTACCATTTGACCTCTATACATCATAACTAAACATATTAAATCAAAACATTTGATTTTACAACATAAAGCTTTCATCTTTAATCCAAACTTTCCAAAATGACATTTTCTAAAACTTTCATGGAAATGAAAATAAAGAGTACTTTTATGGAGAGGAAGATGAGGGGAAGTCAAAAATACCATTACCTTTCAATTTGGAGTTGAAATGTGGAAGCTTTTGAATGAAATAGTAACAGGGGGAGAAGAGCTCTCTTTCACGTTAGGGAGGGGGGAAAATGAAGAAGAGGATGAATAGTGGAAAGATGTTAGGAAAAGAGGGTTTAAATTTGATGATGGGTAAATTACCCAAAAGGCCATTAATGAATGGTTATCCTTGTTTTTAAAGTAGCTCTTCAATTTTGAGTCTAAATCATTTTGGTCCCATTCAAATCGTTTATTTTGAAATCCGAAATTTTAAAAGATCATTTTAATTATAAAACCGAGCCCAAAATAATATTAAAATATTATTCTCACCTAACCCCTAAACCCGGGTGTTACAACTCTCCCCCACTTAAGGAATTTCATCCCCGAAATTACCTGGTGGAAACAAATACGGAAACTGCTCAACCATATCTGCTTTCCTCTCCCACGTGGCCTCTTCCACTCCTCTGTGTCTCCACAACACCTTGACCAACTCTATGGTCTTGCCACGCAACACCTTGCTATCAGAAGCAAGTATCTCAACAGGCTCTTCATTATAGGACAAATCCGGATTTAACTCTGTCTCCTCAACGGGCATCACATGAGAAGGATCCGATCTATATCTCCTAAGCATAGACACATGAAAGACATCGTGGATCTTCTCTAACTCAGAAGGTAACCTCAAACGATAAGCTACAGGCCCAATCCGCTCAACTATCTCATACGGACCAATGAACCTCGGCTTTAACTTGCCCTTCCGGCCAAATCTCATCACCTTCTTCCACGGGGATACTTTCAGAAACACCTTGTCACCCACTGAGTACTCAATCTCTTTCCTCTTCAAATCTACATAAGACTTCTGACGATCGGAAGTTGCTTTCAAACGGTCACAAATCAACTTCACTTTGTCGGTAGTCCCCTTAAGCAAGTCTGGCATAGGTAACAATCTTTGACCTGTCTCAGCCCAACAAATCGGAGTCCTACATCGTCTACCATACAAAGCCTCATAAGGTGCCATCTGAATACTAGACTGATAACTATTGTTGTAAGCAAACTCAACCAACGGTAGCTGCTTCTCCCAAGAACCCTAGAAGTCAATCACACAACAACGAAGCATATCCTCTAGAATCTGTATCACTCGCTCTGACTGCCCATCGGACTGAGGATGATAAGATGTGCTGAAATGCAACCGGCTACCTAAAGCACTATGCAAGCAACCCCAGAATCTCGAAGTAAATCTAGGATCCCTATCTGAAACAATAGACTTCGGAACCCCATGAAGTCTCACAATCTCACGGATGTACAAGTTTGCCAACTTGTCTAAGGAATCCGTGGTGTTCACTGCTAAGAAGTGAGCACACTTAGTGAACCTATCAACAATCACCCAAACTGAATTCTTCTTCGAAGGAGACAAAGGCAACCCTGACACAAAATCCATGGTGATCATCTCCCATTTCCATTCCGAAATCTTCAAAGGCTGTAGCAAACCTGAAGGAACCTGATGTTCTGCCTTCACTCTCTGACAAACCATACAACGGCTCACATACTCGGCTACATCTCTCTTCAAACCAACCCATAAGTAATCATTCTTCAAATCTCTGTACATCTTGGTACTACCCGAATGCATAGGAAATGGACTCGAGTGTGCCTCACTCAGAATCTGACGTCTCAACTCAACATCTTCTGGTACAACAATTCTATCTCTAAAGCACAACAAGCTCTCACCACTGAAACTATACTCGGTCGGTCTTCCTTCGGCTATTTCCTGAACATGAGGAACTAAACTCGCATCTTGCAACTGTTTCTCTCTAATCAACTGAATCAAAGAAGGCTTCACTTGCAACTCGGTGATCAACCCACCATCATCAGACACACTCAATCTAGCAAACATAGCTCTCAACTCAACGGCCACTTTTCTACTCAAAGCGTAGGCTACTACATTTGCTTTACCCGGATGGTACTCGATGGTTAAATCATAATCCTTTAGCAACTCCAACCACCTTCTCTGTCTCAAGTTCAACTCTTTCTGTGTCATCAGATACTTCAAGCTCTTGTGATCGGTGTAGACAATACACTTCTCACCGTACAAGTAATGACGCCAAATCTTCAATGCAAACACAACTGCGGCCAGCTCTATGTCATGAGTAGGATAGTTCTTCTTATGAATCTTCAACTGTCTAGAAGCATAAGCAACAACTCTCCTTTCTTGCATCAAAACACATCCTAAGCCTACGTAGGAAGCATCACTGTAAATCACAAACTCCTTACCTGAAACAGGTTGCACTAACACTGGAGCATTTGTCAAAGCTTCTTTCAATTTCTCAAAGGCCTTCTGTCTTGCATCTGACCATTCGAATTTAACTCCCTTTTGCAACAACTTAGTCAAAGGAGCAGCTACTCTAGAGAAACCATCAACAAATCTCCTATAATAACCGGCTAATCCTAGGAAACTCCTAATCTCGGTCACGGACTTAGGTTGTTTCCACTCAACAATAGCCTCAATCTTCGATGGGTCAACCCGGATACCTTCGGCCGAAACAACATGGCCAAGAAACACAACCTCTCGAATCCAGAACTCACACTTGCTAAGCTTCGCATACAACTGATTGCTCAACAATCTCTGTAAAACAAATCTCAGATGCTCATCATGCTCTCCTTCTGTCTTCGAGTACACGAGTATATCATCAATGAAAACAACCACAAAACGGTCTAGATAGTCTCTAAAAATTCTGTTCATCATGTCCATGAATGCTGCAGGTGCATTCGTGAGCCCAAATGGCATCACAAGAAACTCATAGTGACCATATCTAGTTCTAAAAGCTGTCTTCGAAACATCACACTCCTTTACCTTCAACTGATAATACCCGGATCTCAAATCTATCTTCGAGAACACTGACGCACCTCTCAACTGATCAAACAAATCATCTATACGAGGCAACGGATACTTGTTCTTCATAGTCAACTGATTCAACTGTCTATAGTCAATGCACATACGCATGCTACCATCTTTCTTTTTCACAAACAACACTGGAGCACCCCACGGAGAACTACTAGGCCTAATGAAACCACGGTCTAATAATTCTTGCAACTGACTCTTCAATTATTTCAACTCTTTCGGAGCCATACGATACGGAGCTATCGAAACTGGATTAGATCCTGAAACTGTCTCAATCACAAACTCAACATCTCTGTTAGGAGGCAAACCCGGCAACTCTTCAGGAAACACATCTGGAAAGTCACACACTGTTATGATATCTTTCGGTCTAGCTTCACTCATATCCGGATTCATAACATAAGCTAAATAAGCCCCACATCCAGAGTCCATCAACCTATGAGCCTCTAAAGCTAACACCACATTAGACAAGAACTTAATGTTCTCGCCTACCACTACTACTTCATAGTCATCAGAAAGTTTCAAAGAAATTCTCTTTGTCTCAAAATCCACACTAGCCCGATGTTCAACCAACCAGTCCATGCCAAAATAATATCAAAGCCATAGAAAGGAAGTTCCATCATATCAACTGAGAACACATGACCCTGAATCTTCAGTGGACACCTTCTATACATACGTCTAACCACAACTGTTTCACCAAAAGAACTAGTAACATGCATACCTACGTCTAAGATCTCAACAGGGATATCTAACTTCTGTGCATGCTCACTCAAAATGTAGGAATACGTAGAACCTGAATCAACCAAAGAAAGCAAAGACATGGACTGTAACTCGAAATTACCTGCTATCACATCGGTGTCGTTCCCGGCCTCTCTCTGAGCATAAACTCTCGCTGGTCCTCCCGCCTCTGGCTGCACAGCCACAACATGAGCAAGATTCCTCTGAGCATCAACTCTAGGTGCATCAGCCCTAGGCTGGAAGTAGCCACGACCGCGCCCACGGCCTCTCTGAAAATCATTCGCTCTCGCAGGAGCCTGAGCAATGTTCGGTGCCTGAGCCGCCTGATGCGGACAATCCCTCCTAAAGTGGTCCCTCGAAACACAGTTCCAACAAGCATGGAAGTTACCCCAACACTCACCAGTGTGCAGTCTCCCACACCGTGTACACTCGGCAAACGCCCTCCTCCTCTATGGCCCTGATGGCCTCTACCATGGTGGCCACCGCCACGTCTCTGATCAAACTGATGTCCGCCACCCCTATGCCTCTTGGCATCTCTACCATCAAAGTGGTTATGCCTCTTGCCTGAACTAGAACTACCAGATCGTTTGGCCGAACCCAAACTATGCTCTAAGTCTTTGGCCCTCGCGACCAACACATCAAAGTCTGAGTAGACAGAAGCTAGCGTGTACCTCTTAACCTCTTCATTCAATCTGTAGCGGAAACGGTTACAACGTTCCACTTCAGTAGGAACCAACTCTGGAGCATACTGACTCAAGCGAACAAAGCGGATCTCATAATCAGTCACAGAAGCATCTCCCTGAGTAAGAGCCATAAACTCTCGTTTCTTTTCATCCAGGTACCTCGGTCCCAAATACCTCTTTCTGAAAGCAAACTCAAAGAAATCCCAATCTCTCTCGGCCTCTGGAACCCCGGTAGTAATGGTGACCCACCAGGTGTAGGCATCACCCTGAAGCAACGAGATCACACAACCCAATCTACGTGCGCCCGCACAACCCATCTGAGCCAAAATACGAACTGTCTTCTCCAACCATAACTCCGACCTCTCCGGAGTAGATCCTCTAAACTCTTCGGCCCCCAAGCTACGGAGCCTCTCCAAAGGTATACTAGCATCGTCACACCTAGGCTGAGCTGCAGCCTGAGCTCCCGCAACTGCGGCCTGGAATGCTCCCGCTATCGCTTGCACTAGCGGAGTCATATCAATTCCAGCTGGACCTTGGCCACCTTGAGGTCCCCCTTCTTCAGCTCCATCCTCGCCTTCAACTCCGGGCGGAGGAGGTGGTGGAGGTGGTGGAGGAGCGCCAACTCCCGCGGCCACCGGCCCTTCTAGGTGAGCCTCCACACCAACTGCCGGCTCAACAGGAGCCGCAACCCGTGGTTCCTGACGAACCACTCTCGGCCTACCTCTCGGTCTAGACATCGCTCTCACAGGTATCAACTACAACCACAACAACAAAACATACAAGCTGGGTTAGCAAGGCAACGCTTCCAAGTGTTCAAGTACGTTCCCTCACTAAAAAAAATCATTTTTCCAGTGTAATAGTAGCAATGGGACTCACACACACATACTTTGAATAAACAGTCAATCATACTTGTCAAACAAGCAACCATTCTTTCGAGGCAAGCAAACACCGTGCATATCAATTAAAAACTTGAACTTACCTCACTTACCTGCCCAAGGTCTCGGTAACCTTAGACTCTGATACCAACAAGTGTAACCCCCTCGTCCCGGTCTGGTCGGATGACCGATCCGAGTGGGCCACACGGGGAAAACCGAAGCGAAACCCGTGAAGGCTTCACATCGGTTAACGACCCAGAAAATTTCCTTTTTATTTTATCTTGTCTATAGGCATAATTAAGTCCTATGTAAAGCACAGCAGCGGAAAAATACGAACAATGTATCATACACCGACCAACCAACACATTAAACAGCTCATTTTAACACATTACAGCAGGCCGTTTCGAAACGCCCTTGGGGTGTTCCGAAACGCCTTGACTTAGTCAACAGGCCAGGGTCAACCATAGGGTGACTGTTTCGAAACAGGGGTTACCCGTATCGAAACGACCCTAACGGTCAACTTCTTGTGGTCAACGATATTTGACCGTTTCGAAACATCTAAAGCCCGTTTCGGAACGCCTTCATCTCGTCAATTTCTTAAAATTCCAGTAGCAAAAATGTTCCGAAACGACCCCCATCTGTTTCGAAACGGCAGGCCATTTGCATAGGGACCGTATCGGAACAGGGTGACCTGTTCCAAAACGCCCCCTGTCTACAGATTCGTTTTGGCTATTTTAAGGCACAAGGGTGCCCCAAAACACCCCAAAACACACATCGACCCTAAAACACTTAAACTTATGACCGTCCAACAAAAGTAGCATGCTTTAACAAGGTTAGGACAGGTCTAAACACTAAGACAAGACATCACAAATCATGCATTCATACCACATCATTCAAACATAAAGCAACCTCCAAGGCACAAGGCTAACATTCAAAATAAGCAGTTTGGGCATGAGTTACAATCCAACATGGCCACACAAACCATACAAAAACAAGATATCATGGAGTCCAATCAAGCTCCTAAACAACTAGCAACAATCCATTAAGACAACACATGTCCCATTGCTCACACTATTACATGTTCAACGTTTAAAAGTCATACTTGATATACTCAAGTCAACAACCACACTTGGAGGCCCTCCACTTGCTCGAGCAACCCGCGAACTAAGGAACTGCAATGTTGAACAAAGAGAGCGTAAGCAATGATGCTTAGTGAGGGTAAGCATTAAAAACAAACCTCAACATTGCAGGGTCCGAGCACGATCTAGCCAAGGCATTACACAATATACCAAGGGTCCACAAGATAAAGATGCATGAGCAATATACCACATAAATACCATAATCATGAGCTCAACACTACAATACATGTAATCACAATCAAGCATCCCATTAAGGATCATAAACCTCAACATATTGTTACACATGTACAACAACATTGGCACCTAGCTATGACCCGAATACGCGGATAGACATGTTGGAACTCACATCCAACAACCACATTACCTCACGGTGGGATTACACTCATCACCGGTCTCGCGGAGGGGATTCCACTCATCCTCACGCCCCGTCGATGGGATTCCACTCATCACCGACTATGTTTAAATACAATTTCCGGGCGAACCCGTACTCCTCCTTGGTGACTCAACGCCACCAAGGCCACGCGCGACTTTTAACTCATGTGTACACACTAACATCCTAATGATCGATCATTTGTATTCAAGTATACTAGTGCCAACATTTACTCATTTCACATTACTCATTCCAATCATTTCCGTGCTTAGCACGTACTCACCAACAACCATCACCATGCATGTCTCAAGCATCATAAGTCATATCTCAACTCACATGTATAATACAATATACACAATCATTCATATCACATTTCATACGAGACATACACAACCACATAAATGAGTTCATCCAAAGGCTCTAGATCAAGTTTAGGATTAGGCTACCACCCTAATCCTAACTCTAGGTGGGTCTACCAAGCCCAACCTAGTCCATATACTCGAACCAACTATTTAAAACCGTTTAAAACAATTAACAACTCACCTAAGCTTCCAAGCTCAAAGACCAAGCAAGCAACCACCTTCAATTTCCCGGATTCACTTCCGATGCTTCACCGATGCCCAAACTCGATTCTAATCATTCCCAAACACAAAAAAAACATTCACAATCAATATCTCATCATCGAAACTAACCCGGATTAATATTTTCAAGCATCCAACACACAAAAACAAGCCCAAAACAGAATTTCCGAGCAGCCCCTAAAACCCACTGAAATCTTCAATTTCAAGCATCCAAACAACCATCTAATACACCCAAAGCAACCCCCAAATATCATACTAGTACCAGCCCTCAAAATCCAACATTAAACCACCCCAAAAACCACTTTAAAACCCTCCAAAAACCCCTTGGAAACCTAATTCCGAAAATTTTCCAAATTCATTTGAAATTCACATATATCGTACCATTTGACCTCTATACATCATAACTAAACATATTAAATCAAAACATTTGATTTTACAACATAAAGCTTTCATCTTTAATCCAAACTTTCCAAAATGACATTTTCTAAAACTTTCATGGAAATGAAAATAAAGAGTACTTTTATGGAGAGGAAGATGAGGGGAAGTCAAAAATACCATTACCTTTTAATTTGGAGTTGAAATGGGGAAGCTTTTGAATGAAATAGTAACAAGGGGAGAAGAGCTCTCTTTCACGTTAGGGGGGGGAATGAAGAAGAGGATGAATAGTGGAAAGATGTTAGGAAAAGGGGGTTTAAATTTGATGACGGGTAAATTACCCAAAAGGCCATTAATGAATGGTTATCCTTGTTTTTAAAGTAGCTCTTCAATTCTAAGTCTAAATCATTTTGGTCCCATTCAAATCGTTTATTTTGAAATCCGAAATTTTAAAAGATCATTTTAATTATAAAACCGAGCCCAAAATAATATTAAAATATTATTCTCACCTAACCCCTAAACCCGGGTGTTACTGAAGCCCTAAAGCCTCTTCTTTTGCCATAGCGCCGCAAGATCCCAACCATCGGATCTAGTTCAGATCAGACGGCTCAGATCACTCCATCTGTAGAAACCCTAGAGTCCCCAGATCGACCTCACGCCGCCACGAAGCTGGACCGTTGGATCAAAATGCGATCATACGGTCCAGATGCCGCAAAGACTCCACGCGCGCCCACGCGTGTCGTTCCAGATCGCCTCACGCGCGCGTGCTGCACACGTCCGACCTTTCGAATCCCCTCCGGACCGTCCAGATTCGCCCGACGGCTCGGATTCATCCACGATGCCGATTCCGTCCCCGTCTCGGCAGCCACATCACATGCACAAAAAAACAAACGTCAGAAAAAGGCACAACAAATTGCAACAGATTTCACCGAAAAGGCAACGTGAATACAAACAAAAATCTCAGGGAAATAGGCAACCAATAGTAGATTTTTTGAATGATTTACATGTAATTCAAAAACGAAATTATCGGGCTATAAAACCCGAAGCAAACGATGTAATCGGGGGGATTTTTTTCCAACAATTCCAGAGAGCAGTTGTAATCATCTTCATATTAATATAAACAAGGAAAAAATTGAAGGTATCAACGCCATTATCTCTTTTATTTTGAATAAAAAAAACATAGAGGGTTTTGCTTTTTTCTTACCTTCGGTGTCTAGTCTTCTTCGCGTCCGTCTGCCTTCCCCGCCGGTGACAAGCCCCGTGGTCTCTTCGGAGATCAGGCATGGGTGAATCGGTGGGAGTGGTGGCACAAAAAGAGAGTTTTGGGTCTCGGATTTTAGTTTTTTTTTTAAAATAACCGAAAGGTTTTTGGTTTTGATCTTGGTTTCACGAGGAGAAAAGGGCGTCTCCTATTTTTTTCGAGTTCGAACAAGGTCGGGAAATGTTCTTTTGGGGCTTCTGGCGCCGGCAACGGTGACCGGAGTGCCTTGCGGCGCCGGAGGGAAAAACAGAAAAGGTGGGAAAGTTTTTAGGTTTAGGGTTTGTGTAAAAGGGATTAAAATGTTTTTGTTTAGATTATATAAGGTTTTTTATTTTAAAATTGGCATAATTACATTTTAAGGACCTCCGCGTCCTCTTAATTATGCGATGAGGGTTTCCGTCTTTTTAAATCACGCCCGTGGTCCCTCTATGTTTTCAAACGCTCGCAATTTCGTCCTGATTTTTGTTTTAATCGATTTTCGGGCGGGTTAATCACCATTTTAGTCCCTGTATCTTTTCGCGTTGTTATAATTGAGTCCTGCTACGTGTCTTAATTAGTTTTTTAAATGGATTTATTATAGTTTTGATCTCTGCCAGATTTCTCCTTTTTATTCAGCATTTTATTATGTTTTTTATTCGTGCGTGTTACCTATTTATACCGAATATATGTTTTGTTATTCATGTTTTGTCCTTTTTGTATCGAATATGCGTTTTTGCCATGTTGTTATGTTCATTTGATGTAAATATGTGATATATGTATGTTTTTTATGTGTGATCGTACGCTTTTAATTTTGTTTAGATCATTTTAATGTGTGTTTCGATTTATTGTGTTGGTCGTATGTTGGTAATATAATGTATATAGTATACGTATATGATATATAAGTTTTTATAGTTAACATAATATATAGATTATATATAATATATAGTATGTATGTGACACGTATACCTATATATAAAATATAGTTTTAATACATAATATGTGGTTCTTACGTAACATAATATTTATATACAACACATGGTTTCAACATAATAGCATGTATACGTAATATAAGTTTCCTCATATAATAGTTTTATAATATATAGTTGTTGCATGTCCGTTATGGCATAGTATTTCGAATATATGTGCTTATCCGTTTGTTTTTTTGTGGTGGGTCCCGCATGACTATTTTTTTGTATCGAATGTATGTTTTTCTTGGATTTGTTTATGTGGTCAAAAATGCTTAGAGTTGTTAGGCTTTTATAATTATGAATCGAATATATAGGTAGTGTCATGAACATTAATCCATTAAATTGATATATTAAAATGAATTAATTAATTTAGCCTCCTTAATTAAATTAATTAGTGGGTAATTTTGATATGTAAATTTTGGGCCTTATTGTGTTTTTTAATATGAGCCTTTTTCTTTTATGTCCTTTTCTTTTGAGTGTTTTTATGACCTGCATGTATATATATTTGTCATCCATATGACCTAATGATTAAGCATGGTAACCGGATCTAAAAATCAACCTCAAGAGATGTATTAATTAACCTAGGTATTCGAAAACGACAGTCTTAGCTTAATGGATGTCTATTGAATACTTAGGTTAATTTTCACCCTCTCTAGGTAAGCGAGAGCATAAAAATGGAAATAACACGCATCATCCCTTATTTGCTCGCATCATGCATAAAGGTGACGTACGGGATCCGAACCCTAAACTAACACGGCAATCAGCCTTATTTGATGTCGGTTTAGTCTATGGTCCGGTGTACTGTTATCCTTTTAATTAAATGTCTAATTAATTCTAAAAGCCACTATTCGATAAAGCCCGTGCTATTTAAGTCACATTTTCATTTAAGAGCATTCTTATTAAACTCACTTCGGTTTTTAAATAATTTCTATTGATCAAAAGGCAACAAGCAATTTGGTACCGATTTCCGGGCGTGATGGGGGTGCTAATCCTTCCCCACGCGTAATCAACTCCCGAACCCGTTTTAAAACGAATCTCTGGTTTTGTGGTGTCTGGCCTACCTTAGCGGTCGGTGGCGACTCTAAATTTTTACAGTTTTCTAAAATACGAATTCTCCTTTTTTTTTAAAATAAAATCTTTTTTAAGATAAAAATAGTGATAAGGTCCCACTTAACGGTTTTCTCGAAAAAAACCTTATCACACCGGGGCAGCGAAAGTAGTTGAGAAGCAGGCGCAATCAGATGCTTCTGCGGTGGCAAAGGTGGTCCACGGACAAAATTTTACCGAGGTAGCAGAAGCAGTGGAATCTGTTGTTGTAACTGTAGCACCTGCTTCTGCAACCATAACGCTTGTGCTAGGAGCTTTGCCGGTGGTGTGTGTTTTAGCAGCTCCGTTATCGGCCGTGACAACCACCGCAGTGGCTGTTTGCTGGATCAAAAAAGTTTTGAAGAAGGTGAAAGAAATCTCTGGACAGTGTTCTTCTAGTTGATTATTTTGCTTGTACTTTTCGTCTCTATTAATGTTACCAAAATATTAATGCAACGTTCGTATTGCGCATTTGAATCTTTTGAAGTAATTTTTACTGCAAGGCAATTTGATTGAATTGTTGGTTCGTATCGTTATTCTTACCACAATTTTGAATTCAAGAATGACTTTATTTATCTAATCCTTGTGTCCCGGTGGAAAAGGTTATGTTCATCATCTCTTAGGATTCGGGTTCGAGCACCAGTAATGCATAATGTGTGTGCCGTCTTTGAAAAGACTAAAAATATTGAATAGATATTACCCTTGCATCATGCCAGCATATTTTAAAAAAAATATTTTAACAATACTTTTACACATACCAGCATACTAAATTGCTCAAACACAAATAACTGAAATAGAACACACCATCTTTTACGGCTAAATTGGGCAAATATTGTGCTCAGAAAAAATAATTCGAAATGTAGTGTGGTTTCTAAATTATTTTCGAATCTATTGTGATTTCTACAGTAAAAAATTTTAAAGGCCAACTGCTTTCAGTCCGACCTCATGGAGGAATAAAAAAATTAATTTTTTTTGAGGGCCAATTGATTGCAATCCGATCTCATGAAAATAAAAAAAATAAAAAAACAATTGAGGGCGGGTTACTTTCACTCCGACCTCAACAAAAAAAAGGCGACGTCCCTTTGCTTACAATCCGACCTCAATCCCCTGCACGCCAAGCTGAGATAGTTGCATGCTGAAAAAATTGCATGCATGGAACAAAGGCTGAAAAAAAATGCTGAAACAAAAAATGGGGCAGCAATAATTGGGGCAATCACAAGATTGAGGGAAAAAAATAATATATTCGATTGGATGGTGAGTTGAATGATTGAGGTTTGAATTTGTAGTTGTTAAATAGGGGTTGAAGGTAAGAAATTTTAGAAGGAAGTTTGTGAAGAAACTGGTGAGAAAGTAGAAGAAATAAGAAGATTTGAGGAAAATATTGTAAGTTTTTAAGTTTATATATTTTTTTTAAAATTTAATACGAACATTTGTGGTTATTTTAAAGAAATTTCAAGAAGAAAATAAAAGAATATTTGAAAAAAATTAGTTCGAATATTTTTCTGCCAATATGCAAACTAGTAAGTTGCAAATTTAGTTCGAATATTTAGTGGTAATTATTTTCTTACTAATATTTTCTTACTTGTCTTCTATGTAATTTTCTTAAAAGGATGGTCGATTCAAATTATATGTTGAGATTACAAAATCAACATGTCTCTAGTGTTGTGGTTGATGATATCGTAAATCATTTTTGAAGAAGTTAATTTGAGATTAGTAATATTTTATTTTCTTATTTGTTATTATTAATAAATTTTTTAATTTAATGCAGGCAATTGAAGAAACCTTTAAACATCACCTAAGCATGGGGAGTAATCACCCACACCCCGATATAATTGAATGGTTGCAAGAGGAAAGATTCTATCATGCCACATTTATTCGTGGCTACAAGCTGATTCCCAGCTTAATTACCGCGCTAATTGAGCGCTGGAGACTGGAGACTCATATGTTTCACATGCCGTGTGGAGAATGTATTGTTGCGCTCGAAGACGTAGTGATGCTAATTGGGATGCCGGTAAACAGGAGTCCATTGGTTAAGGAGCCGGAGGAATCATGTGCACAACTTTGCAGTGATTACCTCAACAAGGTTCCGACTGAAACCGATGTGAGAGGATCTCGTATTAAATTGAGCTGGTTGAAGAGAGAATTTCAGCTCAGGGGCAATAACATACCAGAAGATATTAGTTGTGCGAGTCGAGCTTATATTTTACAACTCATTGGGGAATACTAATGCCGGATAAATCCGAAAATCTTGTTCACACACGGTATCTACCATATCTATCATCGGCTTCAGAAGCTTCTAAGTATAGTCGGGGATCAACAATATTAGCATTTTTGTACCGTGAGTTGCGCAAGGTTGCTCAATTAGATAGTCATGGTTTGAAGGCAAAGGGTGTTGGTGGATGTATGTTGCTATTGCAAACTTGGGCATAGGAACGACTTCCATTTTTTACACCGGTTACTTGAAGCATGAGAAATTTTCCTTTTGTTAGTAGGTAATTTTTTAACTTTAATTTGGAAGTTTGAGTTTATTCAGTTTTTAAAAATATATATTATCTAAAAATTAATGAAATGACTATTATTTGGATGTGTATGCAGATGGAATGCGAAAAAAGCTCACACAGGGTTAGCAAACAACAATTTGAGAGTATTTAAAGCCTCTATTGATTTATCTTGCAAAGATGAGGTATAGAAATTAAGTTACTTTTACATTTTATTATTTATGTAATTAATTTATTCTCTTATTTATATTTATATATATTTTTTTCAATTTATTTGGAGGCCATATGTCGGTGAACGCTTAAATGTACCAGAAGAATTGATGATTAATTCCTATCTCTGGTGTGCGATTACACTGTTGATCCACTTTGTTTTTGTAGAATACCAGTTTGGAGATAGGGTCCTAAGGCAGTTTGGCTTTCATCAACCCATTCTGAGAAATCCATTGTTGCATGACACCAATCATGACACCCTACACCTTGTGGACTTTCGCGGCAAGGGGCATCATATATGAGAAATAAAGCATCGAAAGTACGTTGAAAGGTGGAACAATAGATGTGAATTGTTGCCACCTCGCTCACGAATTCAAGCCTATGATTTGGACCCTGATAATTCAGAGTATATGTTATTCTATCGCAATTGTGGGAAGTCACACTTGACTATTGCGGATGAACGAGAACAATGTCGAATATTTTTACAAAAATTTGGTGGTCGTGGTCAATCATCTAATGTTGCAGCGAATGAATCTCACAGTGAATCTTGTACATCATATCTGTATGCTGGTAATTCTAATCCAGCAATAACATGAAACTCTTTTTCTAATCCAGTGGATGACAGCTTTTATCATTCATCAATTGGCGGGAGCTCAGATTCCAATCCAGTGGATGCCAGATTCTATCATCAACAGCAATCCACTTATCATCCATCAATGGGTGAGAGCTCATGTACGAATGATTTTCAGCATCAGCCACCCATGTACCCGAGCTTTGGCGGAAACATGGACTATCAACAGGCACCGACTTATCATCCATCAATGGGCGGAAGCTCGTGTGTGAATGATTCTGAAGCATACGTAACAAATTTTCAGCATCAGCCACCCATGTACCCGAGCTTTGGTGGAAACATGAACTATCAACAACCATTAATTTATCATTCATCAATGGGGGGAGCTCGAGTGCGAATGATTTTGAAGCATACATACCAGATGTTCAACATCAGTCAGCCATGTACCCGAGCTTTGGTGGAAATGTGGACTATCAGGGGATCATAGATTTCATGGCGGTTACGTCGATTAGCAGTCCCACGTTGGCACCACGTAATATTGACTATGTGTATACAACGTCGTCTCCTATGCGTCGTGTGATTGATGATGATAATGATAATGACGACGACAAAGACGATGACGACGACGACGACGATGATGCAGGCCGAAGACTGCAACGAGAACGACGAGCACCGCAGCGTTACATAGATACTACATCCCTCCATGTACAAAAATTGCATAGAAGACGGTAGCTCATGTAACTCTTCTTCTATGTAATACAAATAATTTGTGGATGTTTATTATTATTAGTTATTTGAATTTTGTTTGAAATCTTTTTGCAATAATTGAATGTAGGAATATACTTGCCAATGGGACTCTAATATTTAATTTTTATTCCTGCAGATTTGTATGTACATAGTTTACTTGTATTAGGACTTTAACTCTATCTCTACTCTTGTATAGATTAACTAGGAGTCCTAGAGTCCTACTTTAAGTTAGCCTTATCTTGGTAAGAGTTTTACCTAACATAGGAATTTTATTATTAGTCTAATTTCAACTCTTGTAGCCTATATAAAGGCCCCTATTCGACAGAATTAAATCAAGGAAAACTTTTCTTCTGTCAATCTCAATATCTTACATTGAATTATTTAAAAAAATTTACAAAAATGACGTGATAAATAAAATTTAACTTCGAGCATATAATTCATTACAAAAATCTTGGTTTTTGCATTAACATGCATATAGTAAATAATACTAATAAACATACAATAATAATAGCATAGTAAATAATAATAACGGTAATAATAGATAATAACAGTAATGATAATATATGATAAAATATTGGTGATAATAATAAATAGTGAGAATGGTAATAATAAATACATACAACATTAATAATAATATATATATTGTTTCTTTTTTTTAGTTTTTTTTATCATAATATATATAATTAAAGCTCATTATTTAAAAAAAACGGGTTAACACCCCGGACAAAATAAGTGATTACATAATTAACAAATAAACATATGCATCAAATAACGTACTCATAATCAAATAGAAAATGTTCATTGCAATACAAATATAAAGAAATGAAACTAGTTCAACTACAAATATTGAATGAAATCATCGAGGCATTGCCATGTAATTTGGTCGGTTTGGACATTTGTTTTTGGAATGTCCTGTACCCCTACATTGTGTACATCTCTTTGGTTCACCCGACTTCCTGTAATGAAGATCCATACTGGTATGGATGCGAGTAGATTGAGGTCGGCCTTATAGTTCTCTACGAAGTGCCGGATTCGGTAACCATTCGTCGTGCTCTAGTGGTGGCCAATATTGTGAATTCGCGATCGGTGGGAACTCACATTTGTAAATATTTATTATCGTCTGCAAGTTAAAGCATTCATTCGCAAAGCTGTACGGGTCAACCCCTTTAGACATGCATACCGCGGTTGCATGCCTACAAGGATATCGCCATGCCTGAAACTCACCACAATCACACCATCTTTGTCTAAAATTGACTCGAAATGTTTGGGGTGCCCTCCTTTGTTGTTGCGCATGGAATCAACAACATCAAAAATCTGTCCATTCAGGTCGAACACGTGAACAACCATCGATCTTCCCAAATTCACATTCTTTTCCATCTTTTTCACAAGATCTTCAGACCAAAGTTGCCCTTCATTTATCATAGCTTGAATTTCCGACCCTTTATCGGACCAAACCTTAGCCAACCTATAGTACGTCTCTCTCACCAAGCTAGCTATTGGGAGATGACGTGTTCCTTTTAATAAACCATTTATGCACTCCACAAGGTTGGTTGTCATCTGCACGTATCGTCGACCTGTATCATATGATTGGGTCCATCTTTCCCTATGTATACTATTTGCCCACGCCCAAATATCTTCGCCGTACTCCATGCGTAAATTTTCCAACATCGGCTCAAAATTTGGTTGTACTAGTTCGTAGCCTATTCCATAATGTATGTTGTTAGCATCGAAAAACATCATAACACATAATTAATTAAGTTCGAGAAAAGGAAATTTACATACCCATGTTTAAAATTACGATGTGAAGGTTGGGTTTTTTTCCATCTTTCAATGGCGTTCTTGCCAATATGGCGTACACAGTAGGCGGGATATGCGTGCGGTGGTGTCCATCCGCTGCCCTGTCGATCAATTGTTGTTAAAATGGCCGTTGCTCTATCAGAAATCAAGCAAACCCCATCTTCTTTGATGACATGCTTACGTAAATTGCTCAAAAAGAATTTCCAAGAGTTCCCCGATTCTTTATCAACAATTGCGTAGGCAATCGGAAAGATAGTTTCGCTACCATCTTGTGTAACGGCAGTCAACAGTACATGTTTATGTCTTCCGTACAACCACATACCATCGACTTGGACCATACGCTTGCAATATGGAAAGCCATCAATGCATGGCTTGAACGCCCAAAATAGTTTGTCGAATATTTTCTTCCCTTGAAGAAGTTCACCTTCTCGGTTGCATGCATCAAATGTTTTTTACTTGATTATGGTCCCCGGAATGAAATACGCCATTGTGTGTAATAAAGGCGGTAGCTCATTATATGACTTCTCGTAATTACCGTACACCTTATCCAACACCTTATCCCTTGCATACCAACCCTTGCCATATTCTATTTGGCATTCAAATTGTTGTTTCATAGTTACAATAATCGTTGAAACAGTAACCTTAGGATTTGCTTCAACCAATGTCTTCACGTGACGAGATATTACATCAGAGTCCAACTTACGGTGATCTTGGTTGATTGAATTTCGTAAGCAAGTGTGTCCACCATTGTACTTTGTAATCTCCCAAGTATTTATCCTCTGAAGTTTAGACACTCGAATCTTCCAATTACAACCTTGTCCATATTTAACACATTTGGAAAACATAGTTCTCGGAATGGATTCTTTAACGGTATAGTCTATATGCTTTCTGATGGAATACTCTTTAATTGCCAATGTAGCTTCTTCCTTGTATTACATCCAAACCGAGAATTCATCAGAGGAACCCGAACCGATTTGAGGTATGATCGAGTATTCAGGTGCCCTCATCATATCGTAATCTATTAAGTTCATGTGAGCAGGAGGTTCGTACCATGTAATGTCTTCTCCACCCGACACGAACTCACCACCACCAAAAGCAGGCTCATCACCAAGGTCATCACCACTCAAATTGGGATGTCCAGTTTCTTCATCTTCATCTTTAGTAGAATCAGCAAGCGTTTCTCCCCATCAGCCTTGGAGATTTTCAACGTCAATGCCAACACTCAGATCAATTATCGACTCAACCGTTGGAAACGTCGAAGGTCGAACATATGGATGAAATGCATCCGATGTCCCACTTTCCAACAGAGAACCAAAACTGTCTCCAAACTTATATGGCTGGTCCTCAACCGCATTATCAAAACCCATTTGAGAAGAACTTCCATATACATTTCTGGATGGGCCTGAGTCGTCATATCTCACACGCAACTTAGCATGTAACTCATCACTTCGAATACGTACTGAATCATGCTCTGGAATCACCAGTCCAACATCTTCATCATCTTGAAGAGCTATTGCGGAATATTTGACTGGATCATCAAAGGTCTTCCACAGGTACAGCAAACGAACAATCTCAGCTCCTATTTTTCTTTCTATGTCTTGCTTCAGCTCTCGAAGGGAAATGTTCTTTGAAAACATCATCTTTGTAGTGTTTTCCGAGTCAAATGCGACACCAGTATCAGTTTTCACAATTTCTCCACCGTAATGGATAACAACCACAAACACGTTACTCATTGTCTCTACACGTTCAAAACCATGTATATTTTTCAATAAAATTACAAAAATCAAAACTATCGCAATGTTATACTATATTTTCACGAATTTTTACCTAAACAAAAAAACAAAAATAAACAAAAAATATACGTATTCAAAACAAAATGTTAAAATCGACTTACTGAAATTTTCTTCAAAGTTTCTTCCTCCACTTTCTTCTTCTATTTCTTCACTCAATTTTCTTCAGACTTTGTTAAAAAAATTTTTTTCTCAAAAGTATGATTTTTATTAAATGAAAAAATCATACAACATATCCGCACCAAGCCTCATTAAAAACCTCCCTAAGCTTAACTGGAGGAAAAGAGTACCCGGAACAGATATCCGACACAACTCCAAAAACCAACACAAAAGACTTGACCCCACAGGTCTCAACCAGGCCTGCTGACCCCCTGGAAGCATTCTCCACCCCATTGTGTCCGCTGCCCAACAGCATCACAGTGTCTCCCCATCCCCGCACGACCATCAGCACCCCACAGCACCCAACGCCCGTGAAGCATCACCCAGCACAACAGCACGCATGACCATCTCCCCTCCTGCACACAGCACCCAGCACACACACGTCCAGTACCTACCATCCTCAAACCCCCATCCGCAACCAAGCCTTCCGATCAACCCCACCCTTTTCTAAGATGTCGGCCACCCCATTCACCTCACGTACCACATGATTAAACAAAAAAGTCATTCCCAAACAAGCATCATCGACACATCGAAATAGGTCATAAAGTCGCATGGCCGTGTCTCCCCACGACCCACCCACAATGTCGCGACCAACGAATCGGACTCAATAATACAAGGTAACGCACACCATTTCGACATCCTAAATGACTCCAACGCAAATAAAATGGCATACAACTCAGCCTCATTGGAATCCAAAATGCCCAACGGACCCGAGAACAAGCCAGCACCCTCCCCATCTCGTCACGTAACACTCCTCCACATCCCGTCGGGCCCGGCTTCCCTCTTGCCGAGCCATCTACATTAAACTTCACACAACCAGCCCTCAGAGGGGACCAAACATATCCCACTCGTGGCCTCCGTGTCCTAGTCGGCTCCACCCCCCACCTCGGACAATTCCACCATTCGGATTCAAGAATTAAGTCATGCGGCTCAAACGCTCGCACCCAATAAAATGCTCGGAGCTTAATTAAAAATATTAATTACCGCACTGATACACGCTTATCCTGGAAAATTAACGCATTCCGTGCTAACCATAGTGACCACAACGTGGCAGCATATCCCGACAACCATCTATCCCGCAGTGAACCGCTAAAAGTACCTTCCAGCACCACAGTCAAAAACTCTATTATGGTTGCTGGTCGCACCAATTCAACCTGCCACCACGCTAAAAAGCACGACCAAACCTCCCATGCCACCGAACAACGATATAAAATGTGATCCACTGTATCCTCCCCCACTCCACACCATCGGCAACTATAATCAATAACATCCAACCTTATCCCCCTATCCCTCAAATAACATAAAGTAGGCAACCGGTCCAACAAGATAAACCACACAAAACACTGTATTTTAGGTGGCATTCGCACCGACCAGATCGCTGAAACCGTCCGATCGCCATCCAACCCGAAAGATGTCATCAATCTATACAAACTCGCGACAGAAAACTGTCCCGTCGTCGAATGTCTCCAAACTAGCAAGTCCTCCTTCGCATTATTCAAATTTACCGATCCCACTATCCCCCTTAGCTCCTTCAACATATTCGCCTTAAACAATCGAAGGGGACGTATGAAAAAATCCTCCCACCTCCCATGTACCAACAAGGTTCTCGATGCATACTCATGAACCAAAGCCCAAGTGTTCTTCGCAAGGCGGAACAGCCGTGGAAACACCATACATAACGGCACATCCGCGCACCATGCATCCCGCCAAAACAATATTTTACGTCCATTCCCAACCAACCATATAAAGTTAGAATGCGCCATGTACCGATGCACCTCCTCACGCTCATGCAATGTTACTATTTGCTTCCATACTGTTGACATCGCCTTTTGCCGAACCAATGGCATTCTCCTATCGAAGACATCCGCCCCATACTTATCCAGCAACACTGATCGCCACAATGATTCCCCCTCTACCGCAAATCGCCAACGCCATTTTGCCAAAAGAGCCAGATTGCGCTGGTGTAAGTCCACCACCCCCAATCCCCCAAATTTCCGCGGGTGACATACAAGCTTCCAATTCACCCTGCTCATGCGTCGCCTTTCCTTCGATCCCCCCCACTTTGTTAAACTTTTACCTTTAACATCACTTATTTAACACAAAAACACAACACCAAAATAATATAGTTTTTCCCGTTCTTTACCCCTACAATCTATTTAATAACCACTCAAAATTCCAATGCAATACCCCTACTGCATGTATGGTCATTCAATGTTTTACCAGCCTATTCGAATCAATACAAATCTTGTAACACCCCAAAATTACCCTAATTTGAAAACCCTAATTTTGAAATCCCTAGAATTAGAAACCCTAATAATTGGGAATTTATGTTCTAAACCCTAATTAAAATTTTGGAATTGAATTAAATTTTAGTGACCTAATTGAATAAATTTGAAATGTTGGTGTCTAAACTGTGAAGTGGGTTAACTAAGGAGCCTTTATGTTGCAATTTACCCAAAATTAGGTTTTAAACCTAATTTGTTGAGTTACCAGTTAGGTATTTTTTAATTTTGGTTTTTGTTTGGAACAGTTGCAGCCGCAACTCCCACCCCCACTCTCTCGATAGCCATCTCCCTCACCCCCTCTCTTATGTTTTCCGGCGAGCCACCAATCGAGCCCTCATCGTTGTTCGTGGCTTGCACGGCCACCACCAGTGCGACCACCGTCGTCGTGCGATCGACCCTTGACCATCGGTTCACCCCATCGGCCATCGTTTCTGTGTTAGCGAAGAGAAACCGTTCAGCTTTCCCCGGTTCATCCTCACCGCCCGTTTTGTGTGTTATCACCACCATCTTGTTCACATTCTCATCGCGAGCAAGCCCCAACCTTTAGGTATCCCTCATCAGCCCTGTTGCGAGAGATCAGAGAAAGAACCGTTCGGGTTCTCCTTTCGCCGCCGTTCACTCCTTGCTCCGATCTGAGTGTGAGTAAGCTGTGAAATCATGTTTTGGGTTGTTAAACATTGGTTTTGAGTTGTCAGTTGTGGTTTATTCTGGATTTCGTTTATGTTTGTGACCTTGTATGTCGTCATGGTTGTAACAGCATCGTCGTACTCGTTTGGATTGTCCCTGCCGTTTGGTGCTGCCGTCATTGTTTGGTCATGCCGCCACCCCTGCGTCGTGTTGAGTTCGCGCCATCAAGGGTTCCATGAACCCTAATCTATTGCTGTAAATTAGAAGAATAGAGTTGGGCTTGCTATATGTTAGTAGTGGGTTGTGTGTGTATGTGTGGGTTTAGGTAAGCCCAACTGTGGGGCCTTGAGTGTGAGGGAGTCCAAATTCAGATTATCATATGAGTGAAAAAAATGCTTAGACCTTTTTTGTGAAACAATTCGAAAGGCCCAATCAGTTATAGATGAACCAGACAGGTTTTGAACCGTGAGCAGAAGCAAACTAATTTTGTGAACCGATCTGAACTGTACATCTGAACCGAACCAGCTTTGACCCGTTTGACCAAATTGGACAGTTTGACTATTCACTGAGTTTGACCCGTTGACCATATCTGATAGTTGACCATTGACCTTGGACGTCAACCTGTTTGACTTTGACTTTGACTAGAGTTGACCAAGAGTTGACTTTTTCAGAAAATGTTCCTCTTGATCTTTTTCAACGTCCTGGGTCCATATCCACTGCCCATTTGGTCTAATTCGAACCCGAAAGTTTCGTTTTGCTAATTTCAATTAGTTAGTACTTAAAATCTATTAAGTTGTAGATTTCAGAATCTGATTCAGAATATTCCTGTGTTCAGGTGATAACGTCTTCGAGGTCGACGAGTTACCTCCAGTTGTACAGACCGACCGTACACGTTCTTCGAGATCTTCACGTGAGTATATCTTCGGTTTAGTTCTTAATTTTTAGTCGGTGGCTTAGTGTTAGTTATAAATACTAATATAGTATTCATACCTTCGTAGGTTCTGATTCAGCTAGATCTGAGCATGAGATGTGCTTTTCTCGGCATTAGGGCTTTTGTTGCTTAAGGTGTGTCTCTTCCTGATTTATAAACTTGTGTGCTTCTTTCTGTGCTATAAATTTTATGTGCTTTTCTGGTATTAATATAAGTAAATGTTTTGTACATTTTGTGTGCATACTCTATTGTGATTGGGTGAATGTTTTCAGACATCATGCATAACATGTCATACTGTGATTTAAGTGAAATATCAGATTTTCGGAATCGTAGAACATCAGATTTATAGTATTGTGCAACTTGAATTTTCATAATTCAAGTTTCGGATGAGACTCGGATTTTAAAATCTGCATCATATCATTGTGGGTATATGGTTTGGGATTTGTTCGGGAAAGTTCAATGGTTTCACCCTTCGGGCTGAATTCCGCTTCAGATCAGTGGTTCCACCCTTCGGGCTGAGTTCCACTTCGGATGGTGACGATGGAGAAAGTAGGTTCTGGGGAACCTTACTTTTCGGTGTATTGGAGATGGGTACTATGATTCATGTGCATCAAACATCATATCATTATGATCCGGTTTTGTTATGTTTTCAGAAAATTCTTTATTAGAAAATAAAATACTGTTTTGTTTTGTTTTGTTTTGTTTTGTTTTCGTTTGCACTTTAGAGACACACTAAGCTCTTTAGCTTACACCCCTTAGTTTTTACTTTTCAGATATCTCAGACTCTTTTAGGTGACTCGGTACTTGGAGCTCCTCGCATTTTACTCGGATATTTTTATAATTAAGTATGAACTCTCTTTTAATACTTCAAACTACTGTTTTGAAATATTTTAGAACATTTATGTAATTCGGACGTTGGGACTGTTTACTGTTTTCATTTGGTGTTATTAAATGCATGCATTTATAAGGTTATTTTCAGAAATTTAACCAATTATCGCAATAATGTTTAAACGACTACGTTTTATAATAGTGAGATATTATTGAGTTTATTTTCTTTTTAATAATAATTTTGTTTTTAAGTAAAAAAACTTAAAAGGTGTTACTTAAGGGGTAAGTTTTCAAACACGACTTCCTAGATCCGACCTATTTCTTTTTGGTCGGGTTTAGAGGGTTACAAATCTACACTGCATGAATAGTCATTTAATCTCTAAAATAAAGCCTACCCCCGCTCCCCTCACTGCACCCCTGCAATAAAACCTGCCCCTGCTCCTCTCACTGTACCCCCTGCAATAAAACCTGCCCCCGCTCCTCTCACTGCACCCTCTGCATCGGTGCAATGCTACACGACACATATTTTTATGAGGTCGGGTTGTATTCAACCAACCTTATATATATATATATACACATGAAGTCGGCATGCTTTCAAGATGCCTTACATATTTTTTTTTAATTTTTTATGAGGTTGGAATGCTTTCAACCAGCCCTAATATTTTTTTAATTTTTTTTATCCCAATGAGGTCGGAATGCTTTCAACCAGCCTTCACTGTAGAAACAAACACATATTCGAAAATAATCTGAGAACCACCACAGATTTCAAAATAATTTTTTTCGAAACAATATTTCCCCAATTTAGCCATCTTTTACTATTAAAACCACTTTTTAAATGTTTAATTAAATTTTTTCAAAAAAAAACCTACAAAAAAATTAACCACTTAATTAATTTAGTATAAAATTTTAGAACTTCATTTGATAAGTGAATAGAATTAGGGTTAGTACAACTAGTATTTAACATGTCCTAAATACTAAAACTTTCTTTGAAAGTTGAATAAAACTAGGGTTGTTACATCTATTTCTATTTAATTCTGTTTGTGATTTTTTTTAAACTTTATTAACAATTTGAGAAATAACTTTATTAACTTCATTTGATTTGTTAGGGTATGAATTTTTATAGAGTTGATAAATTTTTTATAGAAAATATTAGATTTGACCCCACTTAATTTGTTCAAGTACGAAGTTAACAATATGTATTGCAGTGGCTTGAGAATCGCTTATATCTCGTACTTCAGTCTGACCCCATTATATAAAAATTCTGACTCCGTCACAAATAGTTAATTTTTCGCGCAACTTGAATCGTTGTTCGGTATAAACAGCTTAGAGGTAGGGGGCGACTGCACCCTCCAGACCAATATGTGAGTCGATTTTTGATTCACCTCCCAGCTTTGTGGATGGCCTAATGCAATAAGATCTCTGATCTTTCTAATGTTTCAGTTTAAACAAAACAAAAACAATTATTCATAGGACTCGTACTTGTCGAAATTTGGACCAAAATAATAACATTAATAATAGTGAAAATATAAAGGAAAAAAGGAGAATAGAAAGTATGCAAATAAAGAGAATTGTTTGTAACTCATCAAGAAACGCAAGGGAACAAATAGCTTACTTTTTAAAATAACCACCAAGGACAAGGTAGGGTGTTTTCAGCTGAGCTTGAGCTTCCCTCATCCTCTCCACTGAAAGTGAAGGTGTATCTGAATTTTTCATTTGCTTTAGCTTCAATTCTTCCTGATATTGCTTCATCCGTTTTTCTTGCTTCTTTTTGCCTGGCCCCTTGCCGTGAAATTTGTGAGAAAGTTTCCGGAAGGCATCCTTGGGAGTCATAATTCGACCGAATTCATCTGTCCTTTCGATGCGAATATCTTTAAATCTATCATCTACAACGCCAACAAGTTTGCTCTTTTTCTTGTCCATGTTCCGGCCACCCCATTCAATAGTTTCTTCAAGTGTTCCTCGATCTCTAAGCAGCTTCAGTGCACCTGATAATCCTTTGCCAACTGCAACTTCGCGAATGGTTTCATCTGGAACAATCTCATCCTTATCCTCATTGGCAGGCTTTTCATCGGTTACTTCCGACCATCCACCCACCTCTTTTTCTGCATTTTTTCTATCTTGTTCAGAATCTCCGGGCACTTCATCCTCATCCATGAAAACATCTTCACTGCCGGAGTTATGGGCTTTTGAAAACAAACCTTTATCAAGCTGAAGACGCCATACAAACTCCTCCATCTCTGTGATTACAACCCCTCCGGTGTAGGTGCTTTGATCATCTCTAGTTTGAATGCTGGCAGCAAGAAGCGCAATAGCTTCCGGGCCTGATTTTTCTCCTTGCTTTTTAAGAGCTAACCTCCTTACCTTTTCAAACGATTTATAAATAGCCTCTAAATCATCGTCGAAAACTTGATTTTCATCTTCCTCAGGTTTTGATGCCACCGAGATGGCTTCTGCTTCAAGGGCATCTATATCCAACTTATCTTTCTTCCGAAAAGCTTTCTTGTTTTGGGGCTTTTTAAATCCAAACATTGTAATAATCCGTTGAACTTTGGAGTAGTTCACCCAGTTGAAACTAGCACATAAAACTCTCTAAACTATTTAAAGGATTTTTTCAAAAAGCTTAATGACTATTAGATTTCTCATGTCTTTATATAGCCTTTAAAAACCCTAATTCTACTCATATTAGGATTTTAATATATATTAATATATATAATCCTAAATTAACTTTAATTAGGATTTCAATAAATATTAATATATATAATCTTAAATTAACTTTAATTAGATTTCAATATATATTAATATATATAATCCTAAATTAACTTTAATTAGGATTTTAATATATATATATATATATATTAAATATATATTATCTCAATTCAACTTAATTGGTATTTCAATATATATCTATATTAGTATATATAAACGTATAAATCACCAAGAGTACAAATGTATAGAATTTCATGTATCTCATAACTCACTATACATACCAGTGTATTCATCACCCGTCATTGAAAGTTATGCCTTCGATGCAAAACAAAGGAAGCGGATCACAATAGTAGCTTCGACTAGGTTTAAGGTTTTTTTTAACGAGGCACGTTATAATCTGTCTCATGTATGATTCCAATTGTAATGCAATCATACACTTTTCACCAAAAATAAAGTATCCAAAGGCAAGGCTCCCATTACCAGCAATGAAACCTGATCCTCTATTTCCTATATTTTCTCATGGCTTTAAGGAACAAAAATCCCCTGCCCCTAATCATGTTCTCTTCTGTGCCCCACTCTAAAATTATTTAAAAATTAAATTTTAAACTATAACCCTAATTTTCACATCCTAAACCACAAATCACACACCTTAAAAAATACACCCTACCCCTAATTCCCTAAACCCTAACTATAACCCATAATCTTAAACCATAAACTCTAAAAACATTAGTTTAAAGTGGGACACCAAAGGAGCATTGTTAGGGGCAGATGATTTCTATCAGGCTTTGAGACGAAACATCCCCTAAATCACGTTGGTTATGCTCAAATGAAATATTAGTGGCAACCTGTTGAGAACCCACCAAATGTGATTCTAGGGTGAGAAGGACTTAGTGTGAAGTTAAAATAAGGTGAATTTATATAATTTCTAACTAAACTGTAAGGATTTGTGTAACTACACATCCTTACGAGGTTAATAAGAATTTATGTAATTACACAAATTTTTATAATTATTACAAAACTTCTTACAAAAATATTAAAAATTTATATAATTACACAAATTTTGTCTCATTTTAGCCTCATTCTAATCCGTCTAATCTTAGAATTTTCTGAGGCGAATGTACAAACCTTTCGTTAATTAAACGTTCCCCACCAAAACAAATATCAACCTCGGGAACTCCACAAAGCTGGCATTCTCCTTATTTATTGGATAGCCACCCTTATTACCACCTGCAAGTATTAAAACTTTCTATGGAACCGTTTTAAAAAAAAACTTTCTATGGAACCAACGCAACATCAGGTTCCAACCCATCTCCTTCCTTAGAGCTCAGAAATCCTTCCACATTAGCGTTACTAGGAACAAAACCTTTTGTATAACGACCATTCTTTGCAAGTAAATTAGCAACAAAACTGGTGAAAACCTTAACTTTTGTAGAATATTACGGCGGTAGCAATAACTAAAACTGATGGTGGTAAACTGGATTGATGACCAGTTGTTGAGAAGCTTACTGGCTGATATGTGCAGAAATCGATTAACTTTTGAGGGGAATTGGCAAGGTGAAAGTTGAATTGGTACCGTGTATTAGAGAAGAAGAGTCTGATAGAGTCATATAGTTAACACCTTTATTCTGTTAGTTTGTTAAAAGGACTGTTAGACTGTTATGGGATTTGTTAGGCCGTTGGGCTTTATACACCTGTGTAAGGTTTGGGTTATAAATATCATCAGAATAGTGTAATTGGGCTAAGGCCTATTTTTAGAATTAATTCAATATTCAGATTAGTTTCATTCCCTTTCGTTTTTCCTTTTTCCTCTTTCGTTCTTCCTTTCTTCTTCTTCCTTCAATCCCTAAATCTCAGAGCTCACTGCTCAAATTCTTTACAGCTATGATAATCTAACATGGTATCAGAGCTTGTGTTCTGTTTGATTTGTTGCGGTGGTCATCTCCGGCGTGGTGGTGTAACGGCCGTCACTTCGTTGCTGTGATTTTTCCGTTCATTGTTGCAATTCTTCTATTCATTTGGTTGCTGCGTTTGATGCGTTCGGTGCGTTCGGTTCCCTATCTCTGTGTACAGTAATCTGAGCGCTACTCGAGGTATTTTCTCTTGTTAATTCTTGTTTGCATCTCTTCGCTTCGTGATTCTTGCTGCGGATCTCGGTTTCTGGCGAGGTTTGTTCTTGTCTGTTTGGCTTTTATGTTTTTCTTGATATGAATCTGGCTGCATCTGTTCTCTGTGAGCTGTTTGTCGTCTATTTGTGTTTCAATTGGGTTTTGTTCTTGTTGCGTCTGTTTGGATCGATTCACTGGTTGTTTTGAGCTTGCTTCTTTGTTGCATCTGTTTGCAAAATGGCTCCTGAAATTACTGCTCAGAATACTGATAATGTTGCTGACACAACTAATGCCACTCAAACTACTAATGCTGCTGAAGGTGTTAATTCTACTAATGTCACCGTGTCTAATCCTGCATCTACTAAACTGTTCTCAACTAAAAAGATTAATGTCACATTGGATGACCATAATTATCTTTTGTGGCATCAGCAAGTGTATCTCACCATTAAGACTCAACGTTTGCTGAAATTTATTGATGATAATGTTCAGTTACCTGTTAAGTACATTACACAGAGTGGAGTTGTTTGTATCAACCCTGAGTTTGAGTTGTTTGAAGAACAAGATGGAGCTTTAGCTACATGGCTATTGTCCACTGTCAGTGAGTCTGTTTTACCAAATTTAATAGGCCTCAGTACTGCTTCAGATATTTGGAACACTCTCCATAGGCTTTATAGTAGTAAAACCACCTCTCGTCTCATGTCTTATAGAAGACTCTTGCATACACAGAAGAAAGGAGATCTAACTATGCATGAGTATCTCATGAAAATTAAATCTGTGTGTGACAATTTGGCTAGTAGTGGTGAAAGAATCTCTGAGCAAGAGCACATTACAGCTATTCTTAATGGTATGTCTTCAGATTATGACTCAGTGATCACTGTCATCACTGCTAGTCCATCCTCCTCAGATTTTTCCTTTGTTAGTTCTATTCTCTTGGATGCTGAGGCAAGGCACTCTAATCCTATTCCTTCTATTAGTGCCTCAGCCCATGTTGTTACACAACAGTCTACTCCCACACAAGGCTCTACTCCACCACATTCTTCTGCTCCTACACAACACTCAGCTCCTACACAACATTCTGCTCTTTTGCCTCCTAATAATAGTTTTGAGTCCACGGAACATAATGTTGAGGCACATGTTGTTGAGTCTCAAGAGTCTTCTGGTTATGGTTATGGTAGAGGAAGGGGTGGTCGAGGTCGTAACTCAAACTTTAATAGACCTCAATGTCAACTATGTGGTCGACTTGGACACTTGGCAGAACGATGTTATTATAGATTTGACATGTAGTTCAAGTACAATATGGACAATATTAGGCCAACCTCCTCTGCTCCTAGGAGTTTTACTCCTGTTCAAGCCAACAAATCTGTTTTTACTGCACCTTTTCAGCCTTATCAATCTTCTTTTCAGCAGCCCTCTGTTCAGTTTGTGCAGCCTCAGCCTCAGATGTTTCATACTGGTAGTTCTGTTCTTCAGCCACAACCTGTGGTTTATCCTTCTAATCAAGTTCGATTTGTGTCTCCTGTCAGTGTTTATCCTTCAACATACCCCTCCATGCATCCTCAATTTTCTTCTGTTCAACAATCTCAACCTGCTGGTCAGAATGTTCATCAAGCTACCCCTCAGATTCATCTTGTCAACTCTGATGTTGTGGATGACAATTCCTGGTTCCCCGATTCTGGAGCTACTCACCATCTGACTAATGACATTACCAACCTTCAAACTGCCACTTACCCTGAATCAGGTAGTGTTCAAGTTGGAAATGGTAGTATTTTACCTATAAAGTGTTCAGGGCAGTCTAGTTTTCTTTCAGGTTTTCGAAATTTTAAGCTTAATAACTTGTTGTTTGTGCCTAATATCACCAAAAACTTATTGTCTGTCTCAAAGTTTACACAGGATAATCAAGTTAGTCTTGAGTTCTTTCCAACTCATTGTCAAGCTAGGGATTTGCACTCGGGTCAGATTCTTCTTACTGGAAGTGAAGCTAATGGTCTATACAAACTGGATATGTCTCTTAGTGGTCATCTTTCCAAGAATAAATCTGTTGCTCAATCTCAGAATCTTTTGTCTTTCAATAAAGTTGTTAATGCAGCTGCTGTTAGTTCTCCTAAGTATTCTTTGTCTTCTGTTAAGCTTTGTAATAAATTTTCTTTGGATTTCTGGCATAGTAGACTAGGACATCCATCTTCTTCTGTGTTGTATCAAGTTTTGAAGAGTTGTAATATTCCTTTTGACTCTAATAAAGATCAGAATGCTATATCTCTTTGCCAAGCTTGTCAGTTAGGCAAAGCTCACAAGTTACCTTTTTTGGATTCTGTTACTACTTATTCTGCTCCTCTCCAACTTGTGGTTGCTGATGTATGGGGACTTGCTCCCATGTTGTCTTCTGGTTATAAATATTATGTTGCGTTTACTGATGCGTTTTCTAGATATACTTGGTTGTATTTCTTGAAGTATAAGTCACAGGTAAAGGAAGCTTTTGTTCAGTTTCACTTGCAAGTTGAAAGGCAGCTTGGTGTTCAATTAAAGATCTTTCAGTCTGATGGTGGAAGGGAGTTTGCAGCCTTGAAGTCTTACTTCTTATCTCATGGAATTGTCCATCGGTTGTCATGTCCTCATACCTTGGAGCAGAATGGACTGGTTGAAAGAAAGCATCGACAAATTGTAGAAGTGGGTCTCACCTTACTTGCTCAGGCTTCTGTGCCACTGAAGTACTAGCTAGATGCGTTTTCTACAGCAATCTTTCTCATCAATTGACTTCCTTCTTCAGCCTTATCATGTATATCACCTTATCAAGCTCTTTTTTTTACAAAAGCCTGATTATACTTTTCTGCGCATCTTTGGTTGTGTTTGTTATCCCTTGCTTCGACCTTATAATAATCACAAATTTCAATTTCGATCCTCTCCCTGTACTTTTCTTGGTTACTCTCTAGCTCACAAAGGGTATAAATGTGTAGATGTCAATGGTCGAATCTATATCTCCCGTCATGTTAAATTTGATGAAAGTGTTTTCCCCTTTAGGTCTGATTGTTCTTCATCTGCTTCTAAGAATGCCTTACCTTCTGTTGCTATTTTTGATCTTTTTCAATGTCCTAGTAAGTCTGTACCACCCCCTTCTTCTTCTAATCCCTCTGTTTCTTTACCCCCTGTTCCTATTTGCAATTATCCTTGTCTAGCTGAGTCACAAGTGATCAATTCTTCTTCTAATGTTGCTGACCATACTCTCTCTAAACAACATGTTTCAGGTTCTTCAAATCCTACTGAGCATGTTTCTAATCTGGTCAGTCCTGCTTCTGGTTTTGTTGATTCTAGTCCAGTTTTAGGTTTTGTTTCTGGTCTTCAGTCTTCCCATGGTCAGCATCATCATGATTCCATACAAACTGTCCCTTCTCTTGTATCTTCTAGTCAACCTACATCTCCACAATCCATTTCACATGCTATATCCACCTCCACTACTCCACTTCATACTACATCTCCACATTCCATTTCACATGCTATATCCACCTCCACTGTTCCACTTCAAACTACATCTCCACACTCTATTTCACCTGCTATATCCACCTCCACTATTCCACTTCAACCTACATCTCCCCATCCCATTTCACATGCTATATCCACCTCCACTATTCCATTTCATACTACATCTCCACAATCCATTTCACCTGCTATATCCACCTCCACTATTCCACTTCAACCTACATCTCCACATCTCATTTCACATGCTATATCCACCTCCACTATTCCACTTCATACTACATCTCCACAATCCATTTCACCTGCTATATCCACCTCCACTGTTCCACAACAAACTTCATCTCAGAACACTTCAACCATTGTTCATGTTCAGAATAGACATCCTATGGTGACCCGTGGCAAGTCTGGGATTTTTAAGCCTAAGGCTTACCTTCTTGAGAGTGATATTGCTGAGCCTACTTCAGTTCGTGAAGCTCTTAATCACTCAGGATGGGCTGCTGCAGTAAATGCTGAATATATGGCCTTGATAGACAATGGTACTTGGGACTTGCAACCTCTTCCCCCCTCTCGGAAAGCAGTTGGTTGTAAATGGCTTTTTAAAGTCAAGAGGAAATCTGATGGGTCTATTGACAGGCTTAAGGCCAGACTCGTTGCAAAGGGGTATTCTCATGTAGTAGGCTGTGACTATCGAGAAACTTTCAGTCCTGTTGTTCGAGCTGCTACTATACGAGCAGTCCTGGCCACTGCAGTTTTGGAGAAGTGGTCCATACGACAGATCGACATTAATAATTCTTTCCTAAATGGAGAACTTGCTGAGGAGATCTACATGTGCCAGCCTCCTGGTTTTGAGGTCAAAGGTTCCAATGGGGAAGAGCTGGTGTGTCACTTGAAAAAAGCTCTTTATGGTCTTCGACAGGCACCAAGGGCCTGGTTTCATACCTTGAGAAGGTTCCTTGTTGACACCCTTGGATTCACAGCTTCAAAAGCTAATACCTCCTTGTTTATTCGAAATGCAAGTGATGAGCAGTTAATCTTGATGGTTTATGTTGATGATATCATCATCACTGGTTCAAATGACACTGCTGTGACTGATTTGGTGATGCATATTAATTCTGAGTTTAAGTTGAAAGATTTGGGCAACTTAGAGTTTTTTCTTGGGATGGAGATTGCTTCTAGTTCCTCTGGGTTAATGTTAAATCAGAGGAAGTATGTCTCTGATTTATTAGACAAGGCTAACATACAGGGTTGTAATTCTACACCAACCCCCATGGTTGTTTCTCCTAAGTTGCAATCTGCTTATGGTAGTGTTGCCTTCTCTGACATTCATTTGTACCGAAGCGTTGTTGGAGGGCTTCAGTACATCTGCCTGACTCGACCAGATATAGCCTTTGCTGTTAATAAGGTCAGTCAGTACATGAATTCTCCATCTGATATGCATTGGAAGGCTGTCAAGCGTATTCTGCGCTACTTAAAAGGATCTCTCAACTATGGTTTGTGCTACAAGCTGGGTGGTGCCTTTGATCTGGTTGGTTTTTCAGATGCTGATTGGGCGGCTTCGGTTGAAGATCGTCGTTCTACTACTGGTTTCTGCATTTATCTTGGAGGTAATCTCATTGCTTGGTGCTCCAAAAAGCAGAGTGTGGTGTCTCGCTCTACAGCGGAGGCTGAATATCGAAGCCTAGCCAATGCTGTTTTTGAGCTTTTATGGTTGCAGCAGTTGCTCATAGAGATTGGTGTGACACTTGTTCGCACACCAACTGTTTGGTGTGACAATACTTCTACTGTTTCCATTGCCTCAAATCCTACTCATCATGCTTATGTGAAGCATGTCGAAATTGACATTCATTTTGTTCGAGAGAAGGTACTTAACAACAAGCTTCTTGTAAGCTATGTGCCTTCGACAGAACAGGTTGCTGATATCCTGACAAAACCTCTTCCACCGGCTGTGTTTTCACAGATGCGTACTCGGTTGGGTGTTCTTGCTCGTTTTAAAGGTTGCATAGAAGAGAAGAACCATGAGAATATTAGAGAAGAAGAGTCTGATAGAGTCATATAGTTAACACCTTTATTCTGTTAGTTTGTTAAAAGGACTGTTAGACTGTTATGGGATTTGTTAGGCCGTTGGGCTTTATACACCTGTGTAAGGTTTGGGTTATAAATATCATCAAAATAGTGTAATTGGGCTAAGGCCTATTTTTAGAATTAATTCTATATTCAGATTAGTTTTATTTCCTTTCGTTTTTCCTTTTTCCTCTTTCGTTCTTCCTTTCTTCTTCTTCCTTCAATCCCTAAATCTCAGAGCTCACTGCTCAAATTCTTTACAGCTATGATAATCTAACACCGTGATCAAATATTAGGTTGGTTAATAGATTTGCCACATTCGAGAGTTGAAGACAAGAGTTACTCAATGCTTGGTGATGAGCTCCTTGTGCTGACTGGAAAGGGGATTTGTTTTATTTTGACATTGTGGAGGATTAGATTGCACAGATTGTATCATGCACTGCTTGTCAACTCTCAGTTTTGTTTCTTCCTACAAGTGGGTACTCCTTTGCTCCGTGTAGATTCATGAGGTTTTTAACAATGCCCACTTGGTGGGTTTAAACTTTAATAATATTTCAAATTTGCCAAGCATAAAATAGAATTTAATGAGTTTAATTTTATTGTAGATATTATTTACAAATATAACATTAAAATAATTATAAAATATATTTACATTTATAAATTTATGTGTTAGATTAATTAATGATTTCAAATAAAGTAAGTTAGTGTTAACGAGGGTATACACGCGATTTAGAAGAACAAAATGACTAAATTAACTTTTTTTTAATATTAAAAGTTATATTTATTGAATTAAGACTAAATTAGTAGACTATATAAATTTTATGGACTAAAACTATCATTTATTCTTCCGAACCATTCAAGCTCCCCCTAATCTTGTTCTTCCGAACCATTCAAGCTCATGTTCTTCCCTTTTGCCACGAGAAACTCACCAAAACTAGTCACGTGGCTAAATAATTTCATTAAAACAGTACTTTCCGATATAAAAATAATAGCTGGTACCTTTAGACTATTAAAAAGAATAACTAATATTTTTTTAGTCTAAGTGGTAAGTTTGTATATGAAGTGAACTTAAATAAGTAATTTTGTCTCTACTTTTACTTGCATAAATGAATCTTCAAAGTCATTCAATTTTATCAATTTTAACTTTTGACTAACGTTAACCACTATGATGTTGATGTTGTGGTTTATTGTGCTGATATGACAGTTCACGTGTCAATTACGATGATATGGTAGAGTGACTAAATTAAATTTTAACCAATTTCAAAATTTTGAATTGATCTGAGATTTTTTTTTTTTTTTTTTTGCAATTGTTTAAAGCTTGGTGGTAAATTCTCAAATTAGGCAATTCTGTGGGAGAATTTGTTGTTTTTTAGTGTGGCATATTAAAAGCTTTGTATAATCAGGCTGGTGCGAGTTTCATATGGTTGAACCCAACTTAGTGGAATTGTGAAGGGTGATTCGATGCGTTATATTTTCAACCTACTTGTGTAGTACTCTTTTCCTTCAACTAGGTTAGGGAAATTTTTAATAAGGATACAAGTAGTAATTGACATCGATAATTATTTAATAAAATTATTTTGCCGAGTAAAAAAGAAATAGCTTGAGGATACGAGACTGGTTTCCTAGCAATATGGTGCATCCGACCCTTTTTGTGAACTCAAGTGATGGGTGGGCGTCCAGGTTTGCAATCTTAATGTTGGTTACATTGGACTCGTAAGAATAAAGGAATATTTGATGATTCATTCGTCGAACGCGAACCTGTTTTGTCTAAACCACCGAGAGGCTGGGTAAAGGCCAATTTAGATGGGGCTGTTCGGATGAGGCAACGTCTTGTGGTACTATAAAAAGTGAGGGTGGTCAATATGACCCCATTTGATTTGTTAGGGTATAGATTTTTAAAGAGTTGATATAGAAAATATTAGATTTGACTCCATTTAATTTGTTCAAGTACGGAGCCAACAATATGTATTGTAGTGGCTTGAGAATAAAGAGAATTGTTTGTAACTCATCAAACTTAAATAACTTAGAAACGCAAGGGAACAAGTAGCTTACGTTTTAAAATGGCCACTAAGGACAAGGAAGGGTGTTTTCAGCTGAGCTTGAGCTTCCCTCATCCTCTCCACTGAAAGTGAAGGTGTATCTGAATTTTTCATTTGCTTCAGCTTCAATTCTTCCTGATATCGCTTCATCCGTTTTTCTTGCTTCTTTTTGCCTGGCCCCTTGCCATGAAATTTTTGAGAAAGTTTCCGGAAGGCTTCCTTGGGAGTCATAATTCGACCAAATTCATCTGTCCTTTCTATGCGAATATCTTTAAATCTATCATCTACAATGCCAACAAGTTTGCTCTTTTTCTTGTCCATGTTCCGGCAACCCCATTCAATAGTTTCTTCAAGTGTTCCTCGATCTTTAAGCAGCTTCAGTGCACCTGATAATCCTTTGCCAACTGCAACTTCGCGAATGGTTTCATCTGGAACAATCTCATCCTTATCCTCATTGGCAGGCTTTTCATCGGCTACTTCCGACCATCCACCCACCTCTTTTTCTGCATTTTTTCTATCTTGTTCAGAATCTCCGGGCACTTCATCCTCATCCATGAAAACATCTTCACTGCCGGGATTATGGGCTTTTGAAAACAAACCTTTATCAAGCTGAAGACGCCATACAAACTCCTCCATCTCTGTGATTACAACCCCTCCGGTGTAGGTGCTTTGATCATCTCTAGTTTGAATGTTGGCAGCAAGAAGCGCAATAGCTTCCGGACCTGATTTTTCTCCTTGCTTTTTAAGAGCTAACCTCCTTACCTTTTCAAACGATTTATAAATAGCCTCTAAATCATCGTCAAAAACTTGATTTTCATCTTCCTCAGGTTTTGATGCCACCGAGATGGCTTCTGCTTCAAGGGCATCTATATCCAACTTATCTTTCTTCCGAAAAGCTTTCTTGTTTTGGGGCTTTTTAAATCGAAACATTGTAATAATACGATGAAATTTGGAGTAGTTCAACCAGTTGAAACTAGTACATAAAATTCTCTAAACTATTTAGAAGATTTTTTCAAAAAATATGAATGACTATTAGATTTCTCATGTATTTATATAGACTTTGAAAATCCTAATGCTACTCATATTAGGATTTCAATATATATTAATATATATAGTCCTAAATTAACTTTAATTAAGATTTCAATAAATATTAATATATATAATCTTAAATTAACTTTAATTAGATTTCAATATATATTAATATATATAATCCTAAATTAACTTTAATTAGGATTTTAATATATATATATATATATTAAATATATATTATCTCAAATATTCAACTTAATTAGTATTTTAATATATATCTATATTAGTATATATAATCTCAATTCAACTTTAATTAGAATTTGAATATATATATATATATATATATATATATTAATTTGAATCGAATAATTAAACTTGTTAACGCGGTCAAAATGACATCATTCAAATGTGGCTATTGATACTCAAAACGACGTCGTTTCAAGCACTGATTAAATTTTAGGGTTATATCGATTTTGCCATTGAACATTTCGACAGTTATTGCCAACCAATTATCGTCTGTCACCGATCACTTTTCACAACAAAATCAACATCAAAACGTTCATATTCTTCTTTTATAAATATTCTTCTTAGACTAATTTTTCACGAAATCGATTAAAACGATTATAGTTACTTTTATAAATTTAAAACGGTCGTAAAATAATTTTTCTGTATAAAATCTAAAGAGAAGTCATCTCACCATGGTTTAAGTAAGCATGTGAATGCCCTGTGGAGCAACGTGCATTGGACATTGAAATTATACGTCGACGTCTAATTTTGTAAAATGTTTCGTGTGATGGGTGCATGTTTTATAACTAAAAAGATTTAATGATACCATTACCAACTACCAAAATGACAACTATAGAGGCAATTTTTAAAAATAATTTATAAAATTTATATTTTATCAAGATAACATTTGTGTTCAATTTCAGTTCTAAAAACTTTAACAATACTTTTACGCATACCAGCATACTAAATTGCTCGAACACAAATAACTGAAATAGAACACACTATCTTTTACTATTAAAACCACTCTTTAAATTTTTAATTGAATTTTTTTTAAAAAAAAACCTACAAGAAAATTAACCACTTAATTAATTTAGGATAAAATTTTAGAACTTCATTTGATAAGTGAATAGAATTAGGGTTAGTACAACTAGTATTTAACATGTCCTAAATCCTAAAACTTTCTTTGAAAACTGAACAAATCTAGGGTTAGTACATCTATTTCTATTTAATTCTGTTCGTGAAAACGGTAGCACGTACTCTTCTACAAAGAAATAGGGAGTCAACCCTCCCATTTACGAGACGTGCCGACGATTGTAGTGTATGTGTTTTTGTCATGTATATCGAGAGACGAATAGTTTAGCCGATGCACTTGTGAAAGGGGTGGATCGCGCGTATTGGTTTCAGACAGTTCACGTCTCAAAAACCAAGTCCTTTTGGTTTCTTCGGCTGTGGCAACTGGGCAATGTTTGGTATGTCGACAGGAGCAAGGAAAACCAAGGATCGTTCAACTCAGGTGGTAACCTTGTTCGTAGAAAACCTACCTGAAACATTCCATTGGCAAGGGCTATGGCAAACGTTTGGAAGACATGAAGACGTGGTGGGATGCGTTTATAGCTAGAAAGAAGAGTAGAGGAGGAAAAAGGTTTGGTTTTGTACGATTTGCAAGTAAAGTAGATGCTGAAAGAGCGATAGAAAGGTTGAATGGTTTTGCTTTATACGGGAAGAGATTATCAGTCTTGTTGGCAAAAGTTCAAAACAAGGCAATCGTATTGGAGGAGAACCAGAACAGAACAGAAGGGAACCTCGAGTCAGAAGGAGTGCATGCACAAGGCGTAACAAATCCTTTGAAGAAAAACAAACGACAGTAAATACACATTCAGCCCGAAAGGGGGATCATAAGCAATAGGTCAACAAAAAAAATCGACGTCATGGGAGAAGAGAGAATAAGTCGAGGGAAAGCGAAGAAGAATAAACGGTCATGTTGAAAGCGAAAACTTATGGAATTGTAAGAGATGCCTGATAGGCAAAATGGCCTCAGTGTGTAGTGTGAAAAGCATAATGACAATATTAGAAAATTGGGGATTAGGGGAGATACGAGTCCATAGAATGGGTGGGAAAACATTTCTGCTCACCATAGATGATGAAGATATGTACATCATACTAAAGGACTTCAACTGGTCCTACTTAAGGGAGATATTCGATGAGGTTCTGCTGTGGTCGGAAAACATAAATCAAGTAGAGAGAGCTACATGGTTAGAAATATCAGGTCTTCCCTTACACTGTTGGAATCTTATAACAGTTAAGAGAATAGCCGAGTGGTGGGGAAATTTTGAAGTAGTGGGTGAAAATGCTAATAAATCAAAAGACTGTGAAAAAGTGATCGTTCTGATAACTACTGGATATGAGAGGAGAATAGAGGAAGTGGTGGAAATCAAAGTCGGGAAGATAACATATCTGGTGAGAGTTTTAGAGGTAGGATTCTCAGATTTGTCAGTAATGGAGGTTAAAGAAAAAACTAAAGGGAAGCAGAAAAGAGTAGAGGCATCCTCAAAGGAAGATTCGTCAAACAATTCTTAGTTTGAATACAATCGGAGTGGGTTGCCGGAGACGGACAAAAGAAGCACGGCTCAGGTGGAGGATGAAGCTTTAAATATTGTGTTTATGGGAAAGGAGGATATTAATGTTGGAGGCTTATTTGTAGAAGATATGTTGAGTGGATCGATTGAATGATCAAGATCAAGAGGGGTGAATTGAGATTTAAAAACTTTGTGGAGTGAAAGGGCAATTTAAAAATGAAGAACAAGAGATTTAAGAGTGGTTCAAGTTCTCCAAATGAACTCTACATCCACTACCTTAGCTACCACTAAGGATTTCAACAATTCACTGTTTTTTCTTCTCCTTTTCAAGGCTTAGGAGGTAACATTTACACAACCGGTCAAATTTTCTACCCAAAATTTGACCAAACCCTCACCAATAATCAAAGAAGAAATTGGACAAGAAGTATATCTCTCAAATACAAATTTGTCCCTAGAAGTACAACACTCAACCCAAATTTGAAGATAAAATAAGAATTAGATACAATACAATTTGGGAATTACAAGAGATTGGAAATTTAGCACACTTGAGGTTGGATTTTTGCTTGAATGTTTTTCTTTAATGCAATAGTTGTTGCTGGCCTTCAAAGAGCTTCAATTTATACCTCATCTATTAATTCTAGCCGTTTGGGTGGTTGGGGAATTGAATAGAGCCGTTGGAACCCTCTCTCACCACCACAAATTCACTTCTGCAGCTACCCGTATCGGTACTCGGGGAGCCGTATCGATACCTGGCTCAGAAAAAAAAGAGTCGTTGTGCACAATAAATAGGGGGTATCGAAACGCACATAGGCGTATCGATACGGGGGATCGAAACGGCTAAGACCGTATCGATACCTTTTTTTCTCGACTTAGCTCACTGTCAGTTTTCGTTTCGATACGAGGGTTTACCGTATCGATACGAGTTAACTACCAATTTAAAATTTGGTTACCTAACAACTGACACCAATGGTCGAAATAATTAAAACGACTTGAATTTAAAATTTATTAAAATCGTATCGATACGGGTGAAGTCGTATCGGTACGCCATTCAAACTCTTTTAGACTTTTACAAAGGAACGTATCGATACATATTGAATCTGTTTCGATACGGTGTTTCGATACGATTAAGTGCGTATCGAAACGAGTTCCGACAGTGGCCAACTTTGTAAAAAAGGTATCGATACGGCTGGAAGCGTATCGATACACCTGGACGGTTTTCAATAGTTTGGCCTTGGAACACTTAGAAAATATTTTGAGTTTGAGTTTTTCAAATCAGTTTTAAAGTGTTGGTGATTTAAAACTTATTAAGGGACTTATAAAACAATTTTAAGTTTTTCAAATTGATCCTTAAAGATTTAATTATATCAAAATCAAACATAGGTTTCACAATCTCCCCCTTTTTGATATAACAAAACTAAAACATAAAATTTTTGATACTTTGAAAAACTTTGCAAAATTAACTCTCCCTTAATATAAGCTAGGTAACTTTTAAGTTGAAATCAAAAATTTTAAAGTGTTGTGAGCTAGCTTCTCTCCCCCTTTTTGTTAGATCAAAAATATTGAGACAAAGTAAAGTGCATAGCATAGGCAAAGGTATAAATAGGCAACATAAATATCATTAAGTTCAAAGATAAAGCATAACATCAACTTAAAAATCCAACAAAACATAAAATCAAAGCATAGGTTTAAAATAAAGCAAACTTAGTCCTAAAAACATGAAACAAAGGTGCATAAATAGAAATATCCTAGATGATATGCATGAGATGCAAGGAGAAGCTACTAGGAATCATCATCGCCTTCTTCATCATCTTCATCTTCATCGACAATTGGATCATCATTCCTCATGCTATTGCGCCACTCATCATGGAAAGCGGAGAGGGAAATATTCAAAGAGTTATGACCGCTTTCAAGAGAGATGAGACGATTCTCCATGGTTGTCATCCTTGAGTCAAAGCTTGTTTCAAGTGCGGTAAGACGATTTCTCATATCCGTGCGCAACCCCGTGAATTGCTCATTAAGGAAGGTCATAAAAGCATCCATGGAAGGTTGAGGAGGAGGTGGGGGAGCTTGAGGAGCTTGATCATCTTGAGGATTTTCCAATTGTGCTGCGGCCTCGGGTGGTAGCTCGAAAAGACGTAACCAATTTCCATTAAAATAATGGAACTTACCCCGTGTAAGAGATCGTTCATCAATAGGATCGGTGAGGGGAGTTGGGAAGTCAAACTAGCAATCAATTTCCTTTTTCACAAAGTAATAGCTTAGGGTCGTACCATAGGTGAAGGAGGTGACGAGGGAGGTGTGGCGATGTTGCACAAGATAGAAAATCTCCGCAAACATGATTCGAGCAAGGTTTGGACGCTTTCTCTCACGGAAGCAACGAATCCAAAAATCATCCACTTGACGGATGGTAGAGTACTTTCCTCCGGAGGGCCTAAACCACCAAGAAACCATCAAATGGAGGATCTGATCTTGAGCATTGAGGGCGGTGACGGAACCACTAAGAACATGGCCTAAAGCATTCTCATCATCAAGGCCTTCATCCTCCAAACTGAAAACTTCACATATAGATTTGACATCAAGGAGGATTTTCTTGCCCATTAGATAGGAACTAACTCCGGTAACAACCCCATTACGATTAGCATGACATTTGGCATTAGTGTAAAAGATCAAAACCAAAAGACGATAATAAACCCCGGGAATGGAGATAAAATCCATAAAATTCCAAAGTCGAAGCAAAGGAAGATATTCAAATTTGAAACGCTCCGAATCAAGAAAAGGAATAGATATTACCCTTTCCGGACGAATCTTGTAGTTTTCGAATTGACGAAAATATGTTAGAGCTCTGGGGGTTTCAAAGGAATTTTCATAGATTTGGGTGTAGTTTGGACGTGCAACCTCTCCGGGATTGGATGATTCACCGGTTTGAGAAACCCGAGTTCTCTTCCTAGATTCCTTGGGTGCCATGAACTAGAAAAACAAGTGTATGCATTTAGATTCCTTCATTCAAATCATTGAAAAATCAAAGATCAAGGTAAAAAAAATTTGCAAAATAAAATTTTGAAGAAGAAATTTTGAAAAACAAAAAAAAATTGAAGAATTTTTTTTTGAAAAACAAAAAAGATTTGTTAAGAAAACAAATATAAAAACAGAACAAAAGAAAAGAATTATAAAAGAAAAATAAGTGATTTACCTTGATTGGGATTAGAGAAGAATGAAGAAAAGCCTAGCACCAATTTGATGAGAGAAAAACTTAGAGCTTTTGAAACCCTATTGAAGTTTTTGAGTTGTGGTGTGAAAATATGAGGGAGGAAGAGCCTATTTATAGGCTAAAACAGCTAGGGTTTTTAGGGTTTTGAGAATTTTAGTTTTGGTAAAAGTTGAAGACTTTAAATGCCAAATTTAAAGCTGTCTGCGCAATCGAGTATCGATACGCCTGAGGGTGTATCGATACGGGGGTATAATCGTAATTCTCTTAAAAATGCCCATTGGAAAATCGTATCGAAACGGATGAGATCCGTATTGAAACGATTGAAGCTCGTATCGATACGTGTTTAACCGTATCGATACCCGTTTAAGGCAAAATGAAGTCTGGGAAGCTAATGGAGTACTCGTATCGATACGCGTAGGGCCGTATCGATACCCTATACCCAGAAATTCATTTTTGACCAAAAGAACAACCATAGGCTCGATTTTAACACCTCCTAAAGGAATGCAAATGATGAATGAACAGTTCTAAGCATATCTGAATAGAAACATACTCCCCCAAACTATAGGCATGGGCATTTTCAAGAATCACAACACACAAACATGCAATTTCACAAGATCAAGCCATTTTAAGCACAAAGAGGTCCTAAAAGGTCAAGATATGCTAGCTAGACCTAACTCTCTCCTAAGGGACCAAAAACGCTTTTTGTCTAAAGGTTTTGTAAATATGTCCGCTAATTGATTTAAGGTGTCTACATACTCTATAACCACATCTTCTTTAAGGACATGATCTCTAATGAAATGATGCCTTATTTCTATGTGTTTGGTTCTAGAGTGTTGGATGAGATTTTTTGTTAAACATATAGCACTAGTGTTGTCACATTTTAGGGGTATGGTTTCAACTTTAATACCATAATCTAAGAGTTGTTGCTTCAACCAAAGGACTTGAGCACAACAACTCCCTAAAGATATGTACTCGGCTTCGTTGGAAGATAAGGCTACACTATTTTGTTTCTTAGAGAACCAAGATATGAGCATACTACCTAGGAATTGACAAGTTCTCGAAGTACTTTTCCTATCGATTTTTCATCCCCCATAATCCGCATCCGAATAAGCATGAAGGTTGAAGGTGGAGTCTCTAGGGTACCAAAGACCTAAACAAGGAGTATCTCTAAGGTACCTAAAGATTCTCTTAACGACTATAAGGTGAGACTCTCTAGGACTAGCTTGAAACCTAGCACACAAGCAAACACTAAACAAGATATCCGGTCTACTTGCGGTAAGGTAAAGCAAAGATCCAATCATAGAACGGTAAAGCTTAGAGTCAACACACTTACCTCCTTCATCTTTGTCAAGCTTTGTAGAAGAGCTTATAGGTGTGGCTTGAGGCTTTGCATTCTCCAAGCCAAACTTCTTGAGCATATCCTTTATGTACTTTGCTTGATTGATGAAGGTGCCATCCTTCTTTTGCTTGATTTGGAGTCCCAAAAAGAATGAGAGCTCGCCCATCATGCTCATCTCGAATTCACCTTGCATTAGCTTAGCAAACTCTTGACAATGACATTCGTTAGTAGAACCAAAAATAATATCATAAACATAGATTTGAACTACCAAGATGTCATTTTTATACATTTTTATAAAAGTGTAGTGTCCACCTTACCTTTTTCAAAACCCTTTTCAATCAAAAAGTTTGAAAGTCTTTCATACCAAGCTCTAGGAGCTTGTTTTAAACCATAAAGAGCTTTAGTGAGTTTGAAAACATGATTTGGAAATTTTGAGTCTTCAAAACCCGGTGGTTGTTCCACATACACTTCTTCATTTATAAAACCATTTAAAAATGCGCTTTTAACATCCATTTGAAAAAGTTTGAAATTATGATAACATGCATATGCAAGCAACATCCTAATGGCTTCCATTCTAGCTACGGGTGCATAGGTTTCATCAAAATCTATTCCCTCTTCTTGAGTGTAACCTTGTGCTACAAGTCTAGCTTTATTTCTCACAATGTTACCACTCTCATCTAGCTTGTTCCTAAAGACCCATTTAGTTCCTATGATACATTGATTACTAGGCCTATCAACTAATGTCCAAACGTTACTTCTCTCAAATTGATTTAACTCTTCTTGCATAGCCATAATCCAAAAACCATCTTTTAATGCTTCTTTTATATTCTTAGGCTCTATGCATGAGATAAATGCAACATGATTCATTAATTTAAGAGAAGATCGAGTGGTTACCCCTTGGATGGATCACCCAAGATTTCACCATCTTTGACATAGTTGAACTCCCTTGGGTAGCCCACTTCCTTTTCCTCAATAGCCATGTCCTTCAAGGCTTCAAGAGGTGGATCTTGTGTGTCCTCTTCTTTTTTTTGTTGGAATCTCATCCTCCTTTGAAGTTTGTCCTCCATCAAAGGCATTTATGATTCCTACATCATCATCATCACAAGAATCTTTCCTTGGAAGGAGGTTATCATCGAATACAACATGTATAGATTCTTCTACTACTAAAGTTCTTTTGTTAAATACTCGATAGGCTTTAGATGTTAAAGAGTATCCTATGAAAATAGCTTCATCACTTTTTGCATCAAATTTACCTAAGTTGTCTTTTCCATTATTTAAAACAAAACACTTGCAACCAAAATGGTGAAAATAGCTAATGTTAGGCTTTTTAGATTTTAAAATCTCATAAGGTGTTTTCTTTAAAATTGGCTTAATCATTACTCGATTAACAATATAGCAAGCGGTGTTTGTGGCTTCCGCCCAAAAATATTTAGGTAAATTATTTTCACAAAGCATAGTTCTAGCCATTTCTTGCAAAGTTCTATTTTTCCTCTCAACTACCTCATTTTGTTGAGGAGTTCGAGGAGCCGAAAAATTATGGCTAATACCATTTTCATTTAAAAAATCTTCAAACCCTAAATTTTGAAACTCGGTTCCATGATCGCTTCTAATATGTGAAATTCTAAGTTCAAGATCATTTCGGGTTAGTTTTGAAAATGTGATTAATTTTTCCAAAGCCTCATCTTTAGTACTTAAAAATAGAACCCAAGTAAATCTAGAAAAATCATCAACAAGTACAAATGCATAAGACTTACCACCCAAGCTCATAGTCCTAATTGGCCTAAATAAATCCATATGGATTAGTTGTAGACATCTACTTGTAGAAACATCATTAATGGACTTAAAGGAAGACTTATGTTGTTTACCCTTAGAGCATGCATCACAAATTTTATCATTTGAAAATTTTATCTTGGGTAAACCTCAACTAGATCAAAGGAAACTAGTTTTTCTAAAACACTAATGCTAGCATGTCCTAGTTTCCTATGCCACAACCATGCATCATTTTCATTTTGTGCTACTAAGCATGCATGAGATGTATGAATGTCATCTAGATGCACCATGTATATGTTCCCTATGCGATGACCTATGAGCATAATATTATTAGATTTAATGTCAACAATTTTGCGTCCATTTTTATCAAATAAAACATTAAATCCTTTATCACACAATTGACTTATGCTCAACAAGTTATGTTTAAGACCATCGACATACAAGACATTTTCAATGAGAATAGTAGAGTGATTACCTATGGAGCCAATACCTTTAATGTGGCCTTTGGAGTTGTCACCAAATGTCACCACTCCTCAACTTTTTGGCTTTAGATCCATGAATCTACTCTTGTCTCCGGTCATATGCCTTGAGCATCCACTATCAAGGTACCATGAGTTTTGACTTTGTGCTTTGGCCTTGTAGCAATGCTCCCCCTACAAACAAAGATATTAAGCTTTTGTTTTTGGTACCCAAATCATTTTGGGTCCATGAGTGTTAGCTCCCAAAACCTTGGTTCCTTTAGGGATCCAAGATGACATAGCAATAATGTTATAAGATTTTACAAGTTCCTTAGGAACTCATACACTTCTAATTCTTTTAGTCCTTCTATGTCTAGGAAGACTACCTTGTTTGTAGTTATTAGTCCTTTTCTTAAGTTGGTTTGTTTTAGAAGATTCACCAATTTCATGCTTCATACTACCAATATTTTTAAAGGACTCCTTGAGCTTGTTAAGCTCATATAACACCTTTTGGTATTCACTATTGCATTGAGATAAAAGATTATTAAGATCAACATTTTCATCTTGAAAAAATTTAAGTTCATCTTTCAACCCTAATATCTTTTTCTCAAATTTTGAATTAGCTTGAGAGAGTGAGTCATTTTTCTCATTTAGCTCCAAAATGATTTTCTTATTCCTAATGACCGAATCTTTATATTTCTCAACTAATTCATCATAGACCTCTTGTAACTCATCATATGCATCATTTAATTCATCATATGTAAAATCTAAAGATGATGAGTTAGAGGTTACCATGGAGGAATCTTCCTCAAGTGTCATGAGGCAAAGTTTGGCCACTTCTTGTTCGTCATCCTCCGATGACTCCTCATCACTCCAAGTAGCAAGCTTGGCTTTGAGCTTTTTCTTCTTCTCAAAGCCCTTCTTCTTGAGTTGAGGGCACTCCAAACGTATGTGACCGGGTTTATTGCACTCAAAGAAAATGATTTGATCCCTTGCTTCTTCTTTGTTCTTACCTTTGAAGTCCATCTTTCTTTGAATTTTTCTTCCACGATTGGACCTCATGAATCGAGAGAACTTCTTGGCTATCATAGCCAATTCTTCAAGGTCATCCTCTTCACTAGAAGAGCTTTCCTCAAGTAGTGAAGCTTTAAGAGCTATTCCCATCTTCTTCTTCTTTTCAACTTCTAACTTCTCTACTCTCTTCTCTTCCTTCTTATTCTCTTCTTCCCTTCCTTGTTTCATAATCTCATGAGTGAGTAGAGAACCCACTAGCTCATCAAGCTTTAGAGTCTTCAAATTTTTAGCCTCTATGATGGCAGTTCTCTTCCCATCCCAAGATTCGAGAAGTGAATAAAGTAGCTTCCGGACAAGCTTGTCTTCCGGTATGATCTCTCCAAATCCTTTGAGCCCATTGACTATTGTGGAGAAACGATCAAACATCTTGGACACCGTCTCATCGGGCTCCATCTTGAAATTTTCATAACTAAGATTGAGAATTCCAAACTTAGTTTCTTTGACATCATTGGTTCCCTCATAGGTAGTCTCAAGAGTGTCCCACACTTCTTTGGCACTCTCAATAGATGACAATTTAGAATAGATGTTCGGACCGAATGAACAAAAAAGCATGTGGAGAGCTTTGTCATTTACTTGAATCTTTCTCCTTTCTTCCTCACTCATCTCCACCTTTTTCTTCAAAACCATCTTGCCTTCACTATCTTGCTTCAATGGAATATAAGGGCCATCTTCAATGACATCCCAAACTAAGTAGTCGTTGGACTTGATGAAGAGACGCATTCTATTCTTCCAAAATGAATAGTTGTCACCATTGAAGAAGGGAGACTTTTTAGTGGATTGAGACTCATACATGACCGAACCGGAGGTAGAAGCCATGACTTGATTTTTTGTTGATCTCACTCTTCCTAGGAACTCCTCTTGTGGTTGTGAATCCTTCAAAGAGGTAGGATCTGATACCAATTGTTGACTGGATCGATTGAATGATCAAGACCAAGAGGGAGTGAATTGGGATTTAAAAACTTTGTGGAGTGAAAGGGCAATTTAAAAATGAAGAACAAGAGATTTTAGAGTGGTTCAACTTCTCTAAATGAACTCTACAACCACTACCTTAGCTACCACTAAGGATTTCAACAATTCACTATTTGTTCTTCCCCTTTTCAAGGCTTAGGAGGTAACCTTTACACAACCGGTCAAATTTTCTACCCAAAATTTGACCAAACCCTCACCAATAATCAAAGAAGAAATTGGACAAGAAATATATCTCTCAAATACAAATTTGTCCCTGGAAGTACAACACTCAACCCAAATTTGAAGATAAAATAAGAATTGGATACAACACAATTTGGGAATTACAAGAGATTGGAAATTTAGCACACTTGAGGTTGGATTTTTGCTTGAATGTTTTTCTTTAATGCAATAGTTGTTGCTGGCCTTCAAAGAGCTTCAATTTATACCTCCTCTATTCTAGCCGTTTTGGTGGTTGGGGAATTGAATAGAGCCATTGGAACCCTCTCTCACCATCATAAATGCACTTCTGCAGCTACCCGTATCGGTACTCGGGGAGCCGTATCGATACCTGTCTCAGAAAAAAAGGAGCCGTTGTGCATAATAAATAGGGGGTATTGAAACGCACATAGGCGTATCGATATGGGGGATCGAAACGGCTAAGACCGTATCGATACCTTTTTTTCTCGACTTAGCTCACTGTCAGTTTCCATTTCGATACGAGGGTTTACCGTATCGATACGGGTTAACTACCAATTTAAAATTTGGTTACCTAACAACTGACACCAACAGTCGAAATATTTAAAACGACTTGAATTTAAAATTCGTTAAAGCCGTATTGATACATGTGAAGTCGTATCGGTACGCCATTCAAACTCTTTTAGAAATTTACAAAGGAGTGTATCGATACAGATTGAATCTGTTTTGATACGGTGTTTCGATACGGTTAAGTGTGTATCGAAACAGGTTCCGACAGTGGCCAACTTTGTAAAAAAGGTATCGATACGGCTGGAGGCGTATCGATACACCTGGACGGTTTTCAATAGTTTGGCCTTGGAACACTTAGAAAATATTTTGAGTTTGAGTTTTTCAAATCAGTTTTAAAGTGTTGGTGATTTAAAACTTATTAAGGGACTTATAAAACAATTTTAAGTTTTTCAAATTGATCCTTAAAGATTTAATTATATCAAAATCAAACATAGGTTTCACAAGATACGAATAGACATTTAGGGGAGAGTGAGATGAACGACAGTAAGCTTGTTGCAAAAGAAGCAAACGATGATGAGCAGCTATCTGGGGAAGACAAAACCGTTAATGAACATAAAGAAGGTATATCCGACAAAAAAAGATGGGCTGATGTGGCATCATGACACAAAAATTCTTTATTCAATTTCTTATTCAAAGCTCCAAAATTATTGAATTTTTCCAACAATCCCCCACATGAATAAAATTGATTTAATCAAAAACATTTTGACTCGATGCGGTGATAGATTCTACGATCGATAGCTACATAGGATAGGTAGGTGTCCACCCTTGAACCTTCCCTTGTGAAAGTATATTTACTTTACTAGCTGAACAGTAGACGTGATGTCCTTGAACTATTCTGTCGTTTGTGTAAACGATGATATACTTCACACAACTACCTCTCTGACAAGAGTATTAGTTCTCATGGGTATGTCCATATGGCCGTGGACATCGCCTGGTTCTGCAAGAGTTTGAAATAACTATGCCTAATAGTCTTATTAAAGCTGCCCCACTTCACTCTCACATAGGTGACTTATGTTGCTTGACTCACCAAAGCACACAATGGTCATTAAAAGCATTGCTTAGCCTAAACCACTTTGATCACTGTTTACATCATAGGAATGGACTTGGGGATAAGAGCCCCTACGCTGACCGCATAGGTCTATGCAATTAGGTTGTCCCTTTGAACCTAGATCTTGGGATCTCCAGTAAACTAGGTAGGGTTTTCCTTCACATAGCACCTTAAATTTACATGGGCTTTAGTCTCATTCCTTTCGATTTTTTTGAACTTGATCTCGATTTAACCCTTTGGTTAGTGGATCCACAACGTTATTCTTTGATTTCAAAAAATCAATAGAGATAACTTCATTTGAGATCAGTTGTCTAACGGTATTATGTCGATGACGCATATATATGTCTCGAGTTACCATTATACACAAAACTCTATGCGCTACCAATTTTCGCTTGGTCATCACAATGTATGCACACTGTGGGCACTGGCTTTGGCCATTCAGGAATATGCTCTAAGAAATTTCTGAAGCCATTTGACTTCTTCTCTAGATTGTTTAGAGCTATAAACTTAGATTTCATTATGGATCTGGTTATAACCGTTTGTCTTGAGGATTTCCATGACACAGTTCTTCCTTCCAAAGTGAAGACATATCCACTTGTGCCTTTGATATCTTGAATATCATATATCCAATCGCATCATAATATCCTTCTAAATAGTAGGATCTCTGGATTAATGCAATTCATAATTCTAAGTATATCTAAGATATCTTAGTACCATCACAATCTCTTTCTAGTGGTTTTCACTCGGATTGCCTATGAATCTGCTTAAACTGCTCACAGTAAAAGCAATATCTCATCTAGTGCAACTCATAAGTTACATTAAACTGCCTATGACCCTTGCATATTCCACTTGGTCAACACTTTGGCCTTTTTTGGACAAATGTTGGCATTTATTTATTGGAGTTCTAGCTATGCTGGAAACATCCTTGCCAAACCTCTCTTGTCCACGTAGTGTGACTACATCAATATGAGACCTTCAAGTGACCATTTGATTTGGATGCCCAAATTCAAATATGTCAATCTCATATTTTTCATGTCAATCTCAAATTTGACAAGGCTTTGGTACATTTACCATTTCATTGTTACTTCCAACATAGAATAATATGTCAAATATTAGTGGTTTTGACATATACACATTTGTCGCACTCATTTGAAGTCGTTTGTCATCATGACATTATCGAACTTCTTATGTCTTTACTTTGGTGCTTGTTTAAGTTTGTACAAGGACTTCACCAATCTACAGACTTTCCTCTATTGACTTGAAACTACATGACCCTCAGGTAATTCCATGTATATTTCTTCATCAAGATCTCCATTTAGGAAAGCTGTTTTAACATCTATTTGATGTACTTCTAGATTCCGCAAAGCGACAATTGTAAGTATCATCCTTGATATGAGAGAGTATCTATCGGAATATGACTTTGTACTTATCAATTGTTCTATCTACTTTCATTTTCCGTTTGAAAATTCATTTAGAACTCGGTGGTTTAATTCCGGAAGGAAAATCCACTAATTCCCACTTATAGTTTTACATGATGGAATCGATTTCACTCTTAATGGCATCCTTCCATAAGGTGCATTCAGATGAACGTATAACATCATTATACGTTTGAGATTCAACCTTTAGCATAAAGTTTAGAAAAACTGATCCAAAAATTTCTTCTACCTTTGCTCGTTTACTTCTTTGTGGCTCTATTTCATGCTCAACCCCTTATTGATCATTTGAGCCATTTTTATCGATAGTCTCCGAAGTTCGTTTGATTGAACTTTGACCAACTTCCCTAGATTTACAAGGGATTACATTTTCAAAGAAAAGACATCCTTTGCTTCCATTATCGTATGCTTGTGAATCTCAGGGTTCATCGATTCATACACAAGAAATCGATATACATTGTTATGTTCTGTATAGCCAATGAGTTATAATAAACTCTCCGTTATGATTGGTTTTTGGTCAGAAGCCATACATTTCTCATTTTAGAATCTTTGAATGTGCAATATGAATTGCTCCACCACAACGCACAAAATGGGTAAATAAAAAGGGTTAAGAATATATATTGAGTACGAGTCTCCTTTTATGTTTAAACTCTTAAACATTAATTGGAGAATCATATATGACATGATTTTTCTCAACATTAGGAGAGATAATAATCAGTTGGGTAAAAGAAAATGAATTATCATTATCTAGATCCTCGTATATGAACAAAAAGTTCATAAGATAATTCGCGCTATTACATGTCAACTGCCAGACATATTTACTGACCTAATGAGAGTAACTAAGTCTCATATACCAACTGAAATGCTCTAAATTTGAATTGCATGTTAGAGCGAATAGATGTAAATCATGCATGAAGCATGAAAATTGGTTCCAATGATTAAAATTCTCGTAAATGAAAAATAGTATGAGATTGTCATATATTGGAGGCGAGTGATCCTGAAGAGATCCAAGACATAACTAATAATAAAACTCTTGAAGAGTTTCAAGTACCTGAAATAAAGGTTGAATCTTAAAGAGATCTTGATGAGTTATGTCACTCCGAGAATGTAACCAGAAAATTGAAAAAATTATGGACAATGATTTGCAAATAATTTTACATAGAATACTTCTATAGAAGTAAAGAAAGCAAATAAGGATCTTGTATAGAAATCTATCCAAGAGTATAGATATTGAATTGGCCAATGTAGAAAGACATTTTGAACTTCTAAAAGAGAAGTATTTGGACCAGCAGTCCAAACACCTAAAAGTGTAATGCAAGTGAGGCATAAATAAATAGTCGTAAATACGACTTGAATTATGATTTATGAAGAGTTTTGGTAAACTTCATGGTGGATGCAATTACTTTGGCTGTTATGAAATATTTTATATGCGTCTAATCATTTTTTGGATCCCTATAAAAGGAAAGTTATCCTTGACGGGTTTAAAATGCTAGAAGCATTTGAAAATTTTCAAAGAAATTTATTTAGACATGTCTCATTGAATATTTTGGCGCATTTCGTATAATCGCCTTAGTGAGTACTAATTGAGGAAATATTGTAAGAATGATAAGATTTCCTTATGTATTTTTATAAATGAGTTTTGGATCAAGATCCATTATGATAAGTTGAATTCTATTAGAACTCCTAAAGAACTTCAAATTGGAAACTCATGAAGTACTTTCAATGCATTTAATGAAATTATTTGAGAGAAAAAATCTAGACATCAAGTTTTATCTCGACATGGAGATCGAGCATTTAAATATCTCATTGTCTATGAATGGACATCAACTGAAAGAATCTTAAAGAAGATTCAATATGAATCAAGCATATCTACAGAGTATCCTTATGATTGCAAGATTATTGGGTGTGAATAAATTTATCTTCGAAAGAAAGATAAATAAATAATTCGTTTAGAAGCACCATACATTAGTTGGTCAAGAAATATTCATGGATATACAAATATCATTACCTTTAGATCTTCAAACATTCGTCGATACCTCCTCAAATCTTCTAGAAATAATTGTTATGCACGAGGCAAGCCAAAAATATTTTTGGCTAAGACCATTGACCCAACATATCCAAAAGATATGTGGATTTACTTTCACAAGATATGATACGAAGCTATCTTGTGTAGAGATAATGCAAGATGTATATCTCAATTGAAAGGTGGATACATCATGGAACATATTACTCCAAAGTTTCATCCCTCACGATCTTTAGAAAATAATATTCAAGATTGAATTATTAAGATTCAAAGACTTTCGGTGGTGTTTTCATTAGGGGGAATAAATACGCGTTGCACTCTTTTTCCCTTGATCGAGGTTTTGTCCCAATGTGTTTTGCTGGTAAGTTTTTTAATGAGACAACATGTTATGCGTATCAAAGATGTGTGTACTCTTTTTCCTTCACTAAAGAATTTTTTCCTATTGAGTTTTTATCTTAGTAAGGTTTTAACGAGACACATTATCTTCATAGACATCCAAGGGGGAGTGTTATGAATATTTATCTATGTGGATGTCTATAATGATAAGAACTTTATCTAGGATATTTGATTTACTTTATCATTAGGAATATTATATCCATTAATTAGAGTTTAATGTATTATGTACTTATGCCTATAAATAGATGAATGCATTGTACACAAGTCGAGCTTGGATATTAATATGAATCTCCCTTTTTCTCTCATCTCTTTGATATTTTATTCTTGTTATTTATTCTTCGTTATTTTATTTCTAACAAGATTCTCATTGATATAAATAGATACCTTTAGCCTAGACGGAAAAAAAGGATATTCAATTAAAAGATGACATACACCTTTGAATTCGTTTTTTATTTTCAGAAAATAACATTCTAACTCAATAAAACTTAAAACTAATGTAACGAAGATAGATTATTATCTTATTTTTCTGAACAAGTAGCAATTGGTTAAGCATTTGTGTTGAAACATCAATTCTGGACAGCCAGCATCCGTACCCTGGATGAGAATGGTAGCATGTAACAACATTCTCTAATCGTCCAGCGTATGAACCATAAAGGAATAACAGAAACATGAACAAGAATTCAAGAGGAAACTTATTTCCATTCATATCATTTACACAACTTACATATCGGTTATTTATACACTGAGTTTATTAGACTCAAGCTCAGTTACAGATAACCCTAGAAGCTTAACAGACTGCTAACAACCTTTCTAACTGCTTAACCACACTAACTGCTATTAACAGCTGTGAGATCATCGAGAACCATCTACAGCTTCATCGAGAACCATCTGTAGCTTGTTAGCTTACTCAACATTCTCCCTGCTTTTCCAGTTTCCAAGTTCTTCTTTTGAAATCACCTGCAACCTGGATCGAAAACCACAAAAGAACGGTCTTGTTAATGGCTTTGTTAGCCCATCTGCCACCTGATGTGTTGTCGGCACGTAACTCACTGTAATTTGCCCTGTTGCTATCTTCTCACGAACAAAATGTGCATCTAGATCCATATGTTTAATACGCGAGTGATAGACCGGATTAGCACTGATAGCTATTGCACTGGTATTGTCACTTCAAACTTCTGGAATCTTCATCTTCTCAAAACCAATCTCTTCTAGTAAGGCTTTGATCCACACCACTTCAGAAGTTATATCAGCAATACTCCTATACTCTGCCTCTGTTGTAGAACGAGCAACTGTTCTTTGCTTTCTCGAACTCCAAGTAACCAAATTACCACCCAGATACACACAGCCTCCAGAAATAGACCGTCTGTCACTGAGATTAGCCCCCCAATCGGCATCAGCAAATGCTGTCAAGTTACACACACTGGCAGAAGTTGCAGCTACCTTGAACAACAAACCATAATCTAAGGTCCCATTTAAGTAACGCAACACACGTTTCACAGCTACCAAATGCTGCTCTCGAGGCTCATGCATAAACTGAGCCAATTTGTTTACACTGAATGCTATATCGGGACGCGTATGACAAGCATATAACAACGCCCCTACAATACTTCTATACTCCTTTGCATCAGCAAGAGAAGACCCTACATCTGCATCTTTGCTCAACACTGAGTTACTTACCATTGGTGTAGGAACATCATTAGAACCAAGCATGTTAGTTCGAGACAGCAACTCAGTAAGATACTTGCGCTGACTTAGCAACAATCTGTCATCTTTTCGTTCAACCTCAAGACCTAGAAAGTAGTTTAGAGACCCCAAATCCTTGAGAGCAAACTTGTCACCTAATAACTGAATCACCTTCTCAATATCTTCAGTCGATGAACCTGTAAGTATAATGTCATCAACGTAAACCAACATATATATCTTCCCAACTTTACAATTACATACAAACAACGACACATCAGCTCGAGACTCCTGAAATCCAATTTCTGTTAAGAAACTCTTGAGTTTAACATGCCAATTTCGTGGTGCCTGACGCAGCCCATAAAGAGCACGCTGTAATCGACACACCAGCCTAGAGCCATCACCAGCAACTTCTTCAAAACCTGGAGGTTAGTCCATAAACACGGTTTCCTCCAGATCGCCATTCAAAAAGGCGTTGTTCACATCAACTTGCCTAAGAACCCACTTGTTCGATACTGCAAGTGACAATATAACATTCAGTGTTGTTGCTTTCACCACAGGACTAAACGTGTCTTTAAAATCCTGGCCTTGGACCTGTGAAAACCCCTTTGCAACGAGTCGGGCTTTGTATTTATGAACCGACCCATCTGGATTACGCTTGAGCTTAAACACCCATTTACACCCCACAGTAGACCGTCCTTCAGGCAATGCTACAAGAGACCAGGTCTGATTGTCTTTCAAGGCTCCCAACTCAGCAAGAACAACAACTTTCCAGTGAGGAGAGCTTAAAGCTTCCTGAATATTTAGTGGCTCAACTTCATTATATACAGCATCTGAAACATAGAGTTTAGGTTTAAAAATACCATTCTTACTCCGCGTACGCATAAGATGTGCATTGTTAGCATTCTCTGATACACATCTACTACTGGACTCAGCAGGAACATCCTGCACGTGCACGTGCTCATCAGCACCATGCACAAGAAATTCATTCTCATGCCCATGCACGTCCACGTGCTCATCATTACCATGCACAGACAACCCTTCATCAGAATTATGAAGACTATTACCAGCATCATTAGAAACAATCACTCTTCCACTCTCAACAGCATGTTGATCTCCATGCTCAGGTGGCAAGGCCTCAGCACAAACATGAGACCCACGATCAAACTCACCTGAACTAGAACCATCTGGGCTCGCAACAACCTGAGAATCACCATGCACAGGAGACACCATTGGAATAAAAGTGGGCTCAACATTCCCATGACCAGAAGACACTGAAACTTGAGGTATCGAAGAACTGGGACCAGAACTGGAGGACACAACAGGTCGAGACACACGAGCAGTAGGAACATTAGCCACTGGTGGAACTTGTGTAGCAATTTTAAAGGGTACCTCCAATGATCGAAACTTAGGACGCTCAGTATCTTCAGGCAACTTAGCAGATTGACCTGCAAAAGGAAAACAAGCCTCATCAAAAATTACATGATGCGAAACATACACCCTTCCACTTGGTGCCCGGCAAAGATATCCTCGATGCTGAGAACTATAACTGAGGAATGTGCACGGTTGTGATCGAAAATCTAGCTTATGTGCCTGAAACATCCGCAAATGAGGAAAGCATCGACACCCAAATATCTTCATTTCATCATACTTAGGAGATTTAGAAAATAAACATTCAAAAGGTGACTTTCCTTGCAAGACACGAGACAACAGTCGATTCATAAGATACACTGCAGTACACACAGCATAAGACCAAAGATGAAACAGCAAGGAAGCTTGGGCCATCAACACCAAAACAAGTTCAACAATATGTCGATGCCTCCGTTCAATGGTTCCATTCTGTTCAGAGGTATGGGGGCAGGTAACCCTGTGTTTAATACCTTCAGTAGCTAGCACTTTGGACAAGCTACGATAATCTCCACCCCAATCTGACTGAAATTCCTTCACACGAGTACCAAACTATGTTTGTACCATCTTGTGAAACAACTGAAATGCCTGCAGTGCTTGAGACTTATCCTTAAGCATATATAACCATGTATGCCTAGTATTGGCATCAACAAATGTTACATAGTAACGATACCCATTTGAAACAACCTGGGCAGGGCCCCAAAGATCAGAAAAAATAACTGAAACTGATTATCATATACAGTAGAGGATGAAGAAAAGGGAAGCTTGTGGCTTTTTCCCATTCGACAGGCTACACACATAGGCAACTCAATTTTATTAAATTTGGAAGAAAACTTTACATTCGAATTAGTACATACTTGCATTAAACACTCATGAGCAGGGTGCCCAAGGCGTCTATGCCACAACTCATAACTGTTGCCTACATTAATACTATTTATATTTTGCTCAGCTACATTGCAAACAGCATCTTCACCATCTTGAACTAAATCCACAGCAAACTGATACAAACCACCTCTCTCAGCTCCTTGAAGCAGCACATTTCCTGTCACTTTATCACGAACCAAGCACTTCGAGGCATGAAATTCAAAAAACACTCCATTGTCTCTAGCAAACTTAGACACCGAAAGAAGGTTTCTTGTTACTTGTGGCACATGTAAAAGATTAGACAACCTAAGTTTACGAGATGAAAATGAAGACAAACACATAGACTGACCCATTCTTGCAATATTAAGTTTATGCCCATTGCCAATAACGACCTTACCTGGACCATTATAGCTGGAAGAATGAAGCATATTTTCTGAATCCGGTGTGACATGATGCATTGCCCCTGAATCAGCAACCCAGGACGTATGAGATGTAGACACAACATTCACTTGAGGCTAATCTTGATCATGGTTATGCGAGGGTGACTCATCAAAGGCTCCTATGTGAACATTGCCTCCTTCTTGACCAGCATCAGCCTCAAAATCTTCATCAAACCTGTACCAACATCGTCCTGTCAGATGACCAATTTTGCCACATATCTGGCACTAGATCTTGATTCTTCCACCACGACCTCTAGCACCAGAACGGCCAGAACCAAACTGTTGACCACCACGATACACACCTCGATTATTCTGTGTATGACCACCACGATATTCAATCTGACCACCACGAGAGTCAAATATACCTCCAGTACCATGAGCTACATTAACACTAACTGGAAAGGAATCATTATGCTGAGCATTAAAGCCAGCAATTTGAGCTTCAGCATCAATCAGCAAGGACCTAACTCGATCAACAGATATCGTTTCCTTGCTCGATGTGATCACAGCCATAAACGGCTGATAGTCTTTAGAAAGACCATTCAGAATGCTCGCCACTTGTTCGACATCAGAAATGGCACTGCCACAAGGAATCAAGGCGTCACACACTTCCTTTATCTGAGTAAGATAAACACGCATCGTCTCGTCTCCCTTCTTAATAGATCTAAGCTTGTAGTGCAAGCTCATAACAGATGTGGTAGATCTATTCAAAAAGAATTTCTGAACCGTATTTCACACATCTGCAGCTGTCTCAGCCCCAACGAACTGAGGAAGAAGATGGGAACTGATCGTAGATAATAACCAGGACGCAAGAGCACTATCCTCAGCAATATAATCTTCATATTCATCATTTGGAGTCATCGTACCATCTGCAGCACGAACCGTCTCTGCCGGAGCCTGAGTTTTACCAGTCATCAGTTTCTCCAACTTGTGACTACGCACCGTCAGTAACACCTGCTGTTTCCACAGCAAGAAATTCATCTCATCGAGAACCACATTGATTTTCTTATTGGTAAACATCATGAAATCAAACGAGAAATGATCTGCAAGAATCACAGAAGAACAGCGGAAGAAGAAAATATACCAAGACCGAAAAGAAAACAAAGAAAAAGTACAAGAACTCGTGACAAGTTCAAGTACTACTGGCGAATGATACCATAAAGGAATAACAGAAACATGAACAAGAATTCAAGAGGAAACTTATTTCCATTCATATCATTTACACAACTTACATATCGGTTATTTATACACTGAGTTTATTAGACTCAAACTCAGTTACAGATAACCCTAGAAGCTTAACAGACTGCTAACAACCTTTCTAACTGCTTAACCACACTAACTGCTATTAACAGCTGTGAGATCATCGAGAACCATCTACAACTTCATCGAGAACCATCTGCAGCTTGTTAGCTTACTCAACAAACCAAGACATATATTAGATTTATAGCAAAATCATATATAGAAGGTAAGAAGAACAGAAACCTGCTTGTTGGTCTGGGAATAATCGACCATATACTCGTAAGTATCAGCCTGAGCATTAACCCGAGTCTCGGTGCCTTCAACAGGCAAAGCAGAGGCGTCCATAACAATGATGGATGGTGTTGTTGGAAAAATACTTGTAACAGTCGTTGCCGTCGGGCTTGTCTTGGGCCACCTCGTACGGAGTCGGATGAGGGGGGACATTGTTTTCTGGGCCATGGCGGAATCCATTCTTCTGTACTTGTAAATATTAATTGTATAAGTTTCTGCTTTCTTTTTGTTATGGTATGTCACTCAAGAGCGAGAATTGAGATTTCAGTGCCATAACCTTGTCGTTGTTCCTTTAAGTGCACATATACTTCATCCCAATTTGTCAAAAACAACAGAATATATAGCAACCTCAGTATACTTCAGCATGATGGTCAATGCCTAATACCATCAAGCAAATAACCACATTAATTCCAAACATCGAACCAACCAACCCAATCGATAAATCCGTACACAGTTTTCTAGTCTCATCAGCAATATCAAGAAATGAAAATGAAGCATCAGCTAGTGAAACCTCAACAGGAATGTTGAGAATGAAGCATCAGCTAGTGAAACCTCAACAGGAATGTTGAGAATGAAGCATCAGTTTTCCTTAAGTATGCTGCAAACTCAGCATTTACCTGGTTGGGCCCTCCAATTCCACCTTGTTGGCCATGAAAGTTAGAAAGGTTGTCACTTAAGTCTAAATTTTAACATTTGGTTTTTGAATAGGTTTATGCTGATTGCTGAATGGTGAAATTTTCTGATGCAAAGCTCAATTAGACAATTACTATTAGTCTTTCTTATGAAAATGTTATTTAGAGATTTTGCCAAAAAAGAAAAGAGAAAACGTGAGAGAAGTGTGGTTACTCAAAGTCAACCAACATTTTCAGGCATGCAAAACAACCGAATGGAAAAACTATAATGCCGACCATATATACACACGCACAAACACATACGAATAATTCAACTTCAAATTCCATTTCTTTGATAAACATGAAATTCAAATCTAACCACAATCATAACAAGTTCCAATCAAATATATTCTCTTTACATGTTTCATAATCTAAAACTATCTGCTGCCCTGCACCAAGAGTCCACTTCCACATGCTCAATCCGTGCCACCGCTGCTTGTAAAAAAAATGAGAATATGAATGAATAAACGGATTCAACCTAGATAAGTTGACATACTGCTTACGTTTTAAGACACAATTCATGCCTTACCTTCTACAGAACCACCTAATTGTCATAAAAGCGGGAACGGCGCCTTCGTGAGCTGTAAAAATCATAAAAGGGGTAAACTATCCAAGGAAAACAAAATCATGAAACCTCAAACCAGAAGCTGTGGTCATGTACATCTAGCAAAACTGAGCATGTCAATGTAACAACAGCATTGCAATGACTTTTATAGCATTCACTGCCCCCTTTTACTCTTGGACAATGATGTTGAAGATGAAACAATTAACTTATACATTGATACAAAATATAACATGAACTTGTGGTGCAGTCACCACTCAATAGCCAATAGTAATGAAACATGGAAAATTACGCTAGCTTGCAGCTGCACCAAGCACAGTTACTTGTTGCACCACAAATTTGTTTCATTCCAAACTTCTCTTTAGAAACCAGACCTATATCTTCAGGCCAACTACAGAAGCTGTACTAATGCAGGCCAAACATCTCATTAATAACTGTGAAGGTAGAAAACCAATTAATACCATGAGCTCAAAGATTCTTTTCAACATCTAGGTCTAACGTTATGTGATGCTAATTATGACAATTCTAAGTAAAGCTAGAGAAGAATAGAACAATAAACACCTACAGAAGAGAATTGTGAGAAATAAAAACATTACTGACCTCCGATAGCCAAAGCTACTTCGGGAGGGAGCAATTGTGCTCACAAACTCATTATCAGTCTCATCTACTCTATACTCTGCATATTCTCCAGAAGTCACCGAACCCTCATCAGAATTTGATGAAGCATAACTAGGGCGGCGGTTTCCCCTTCTAGCATCAGTGACTCTTGATCTTCTTCTATTTCTAGAAATCCTCAAATTATCAAACACCTGGTATAAAATACAAGAGGTCCACCAGTTGCCGTCACCAGGGAAGTCCTCGAAATCATCTCCAGATTCATCTTCACCGTATTCAATTACATAGTCCCCAAGAACCACCCCACGCGGGACTTCTGAATGTATAGTGCTCAAAACATCTATTATCTCAGAGGACTGCTGAAGATTTTCCCAATCAAGCTGCCGGGCAGGATCAATTCTTGAAGAACATGCTTGGGGATGCTCTAGCTGAGCATGTTTCTGTAGTTCCGAGTAGGTTCCAGTAAATGTGCAGTGCTCCTCCTCACAAAAACGTTTCTTCTCGTCTAGAAGTAGACGCGCTTCATCAACAACAAACCATCCAGTGACTTCCCCTCTACATAAGGGGCAAGCTGGTTTGCAGTTGTCTTCAAATACTGTTAGCTGAATGCTTGTTGTAGGAATTGTATCAGATGTTGAAGGGGGTGACACCCCATTTGCATTTTTGAATCGGTACAAACAATTTGAATGCAAGTGGTCTGTGTCACAAACAAAAGGACGGCAACCTTTCTCATAAGATGCACATTGGAGGAGCACACTGTTGTGGGGGACATCCAGACATATTGGACAAATCACATCATCCCAGTTGGTATTCGACAGAACATCCTCCATGTAAGTACGGTATTGGAGGCTTCTTTCATAAAAAGGTTTGAACGCCACAGAGACAATTTGCAGAATAATCTTACATGAACATGGCAGCACCTTCCTTGTACGAGAAATGTAGAAATAGAGCCAAAAGAAGTTGTTGGACAAACCAAATAAACCCCAAGGAATCAAAGAAGTAGAATCAACTGCTGATCAAACTCTAAGATGCCAACTAAAAGCTGCACATGGCAGAAGAAAACTGTAAGTTGCAGTTAATAACGTGTTCCAAAGGTCACTAGCAAGTGGTAAGCATCCAAATGCAACAAAACGAGAGCATCATAGCAATCATTGGATCTTCTCGTTAAAGGTTAAGTATAATCTGAAAACAATCAACTTCCAGCAAATAGCATGCAACTGATCTCCAAACAGAGTGACGAAGTCGCATCCAGATTAAAACTATTCTTCTATTATTCATGATTTCTAAATAAAAGCAAATAGAATTATTCAACTTTGATGCCATAGTTCAATTCGTTCTAATATGACAGAAAAAGAAAATAACAAAAATGATTAATAAAGCCCTGAAAAAAAAACAACAAATATGGGTACACCATTACAAACTTGAAGAATCAACAAAATTTAAAGAACAAAGAGGAAAGCGATGAAATTGGGGGTTTACCTTCTTAGATGCGCCTGTGTTTTTTGCCTGCAGCTTATGCTCTGGTGTTTATAGCCTATAGGTAAATAACACTGGATATTTCCTCTCTTTTTTGTTAATTTTCCATTACTGAAAGCAAAGGAATAAAAGAAGGCGAAGGAGTAAGGAATAAGATGTAATTACTAGTTTGAACAAAAGAAGAAGATGTAATTACTAGCAGGCATGGTTTCCATTTGAATCAATAACTTCGATTCTAGTCGTCTTCTTCTTTTTCCCGTCGTTGACCAACAGAAGGAAGAGCGCTTTGTACTCGCAAGTTGCAAATGGTTTCCCAAAATGACTTTCCACGTTTTAAACGAATACGCAATCAATCAAAACCCCAAACCGAGATAAGGGCCAGTTTGGTATTACTAATGGATAGGGATGTAAAAACAGGTAATCGGATGGGTTTCAAGTCGAGTACTGTCAGGTCGGGTAAAATCGGGTGTATATCATTTCAGGTCATTTTTCTGTTTTGACTCGACTCGGGTAGGGTGCGGGTCCATTTCAAGTCGGGTCAAAACGGGTCGGGTCCGAAGCAGATAATTGACAGGTTAATTCGGGTTCGGATACACTTCAGGTCGGGTCCATTTCAGGTTGGGTTCATTTCAGGTCGGGTTCATTTCAGGTCGGTTGCATTTCAGGTCGGGTAATTTCAGGTTAGGTAGTTTTAGGTCGGGTAATTCAGGTCGGAGTATTTTCGAGATTGGAATTCGTATTGAGTTTGAGTTCAGTACAACCGTATAAGTAGTCGATAGACTTTAGGTTGGCATTCGTCAATCGTCATTGATTTGGAGTTAATTATTTAAAGTCATATCAAATTAAAATTATAAAACATTAGAGTAATTAAAAAAGAGTAAATTAATGCAGGGGTCACTTACGTTTAGCGTATGTACAGAGTTAGTCACCACTTTTGAAAAGTGCCAATTAGTAGTCCTCTACGTTTTCGATGTGTAAATACTTAGTCACTCCGACGTTATATTCCGTTAGTCCCCTAACGGATTGCTGATGTGGCGGAATTAAAATAAGGATAAATTACTGCAATAGCCATTAAAATTTATCTCATGTACATTTTTTCTCCTCAATTTAAAAAAGTAAACATTATAGTCACTAATAAAAATGTTTCTTTATAATTTCACCCTTAAATTTTTAAAAATTCATTTTTCAATCCTAAAACTTTACAATCAATTAGTACAATAATATTATAAATGCTTAGATGAAAAATAGGTGCCCAAAGTATACCCTTTGAAACTTAGGTGCCCAAATTGCTCCTATTTAATAACTCAAACTTAAAAATTTAGTCCACTAACTACTAAAAAATTCGAGTTATTGGAATTTCTATTTTATAATTCAAACTTTATTTTGAATTTTTGAGTCGAGTTTATGAAATTATGAGTCGAGTATTTTCACATCAAACCAAAAAATTTAATTTTTTCGAGTCAAGTCGAGTTATTGGAATTTCTATTTTATAATTCAAACTTTATTTTGAATTGTTGAGTCGAGTTTATGAAATTATGAGTCAAGTATTTTCACATCAAACCAAAAAATTTAATTTTTTCGAGTCAAGTCGAGTTATTGGAATTTCTATTTTATAATTCAAATTTTATTTTGAATTTTTGAGTCGAGTTTATGAAATTAGGAGTCGAGTTTCTTTGAAGTAGCTTTAGATGCCTTAGCATGTGATTTTTTTAATGGAGCTAATCATGTATGCTACCATTATTGCTCAAAAAATGGATCTACCAGTCCGTCCTGACAAGAGTTTGGCAGGACAAAACTTGCACACTGAAGCATCTACATCTGCTATAGACTCAGGATCTAATCATCAATCAAGATCTCTGAGACTGAATGACAATGTGGCTATATATGCAACAAAATTTTTGGATGATAATGTTCCGTTTAGAAAGAAGGTATGAGATATTAACTTTGGTTATACTTTACATTTCTTTGATTTGGAGTTAAAGCAACGTAGACCAGTCTTCTAAATTAAACTAGTTTGAATTACAAGTAAGATGGTTGGACGTTTTGTCCTAATTGAGTTCCAAGCTCTCGTATTTCATTACTTCTTTTACAGTTGATTATAGTCTTGGATTATTGTACCTTGTCTATTTCAATCAGAATTTCCTTCTGAGGTTCCCCCCTGTATTTATTATATTTTGTTTGTATTTTACATTTTGCTAATTTTCCATATTTTTCTCTAGAACTAAAAATTTAAAATTTTTATGCAGATCAAGTGGTTGAGTCGACTCGCTAATGTGAAACATGATGGGACTTTACACTGTGATATTCCTACTGATATGAAACCACACACATTTGATTTCGTCTTTTATAGTGAAGCTCCGGAGAAAGAGGATACAGACACAACAGATATCCCGAATATACCTCCACTGCAAATAGTAATGCTTATTGTGGGAACACGAGGAGATGTACAACCATTTGTTGCTATTGGAAAACATTTACAAGTTATATTCTTTTTCACATCTTACCAAACCTTGTACCAGCTTTTTAGAAGTATTCATACAGTGTGCAGGTTTGGTATCTTTATCTTAGATTGTCTTCTTGAGTTTTGATAGTAAATTTTGGTTACATGGCATAAATCTTTTGATGTATATTTTCGGTTCGATGAATATTCATTTTTGTCCTTGATGTATTATATTTGATCCGTTTCGGCTTATTTTTGGTGCAAAAAATATTGCTATCATAGTGCCATCCATACTACATTGTACATTATGTTTGTAATGGCTGCGTCTGCATGTTTGTGTGGTGAGCTGAAAGACAGACTTTAGTGTAGGTGCAGAGTTAATGCTTTGATGTTGTAGATTGGTAAATTTTCTAAGATTGGGGAAGAAAGCATGGATAGAATTAACAAGGTTGGTTGGTGGAATTCATAGACATAAGTAATAAGATGAGGTTTGGTTAGTGAGCGCAGTAAGAAGGGATAGGAATGCTACAGAAACAGCAGCAATATGATAAAGGCATTCGATCGAGTCAAGTCAAGTTAAAAAAATCAGAAAACTTCCCAAGGGGATGCCACTAGAAACACTAAGCTGACTAATTTAGGAAAAGCATTTCTATGTTGTAATTCAAATTTAAACATAATTACCTCAATTTCATAATTTATGGTTGTTTTTCCCATTAGACATGGCATCCTTTAACACAACCCTGAATTGCTAACATTGTCGCTATACTGAAAAGGGTAATCAAACTTATTCTTCCACGATTTTAGTAAGATTCAAGGAAGTGAAGTTGGTAAACAAAGAATTTGTCAATAACGGTTAAGTTTATTCATTTTATGGAAAAATGTTTACTGTGCACGTTGCAAATGAGTTATTTCTGTAGGATTTTATGATTGCGATGGTTGTGTGATTGTCTAATTTACCTCTTCTTTGAGCCTCAATTTTTTTGAGCTGATGGAGTTCAAAATTTTGTTGCAGGCAGATGGCCACAGGGTTAGATTGGCAACACACTCAAATTTTGGTAAGCTTAACGAGTCGAATCGAACAACGAGATTTTTTAGCGAGCATGAGTTGAGCAAACTTTTACCGAGCAACGAGTCGAGTCGATCAACGAAAATTTTTAACGAGCATGAGTCGAGCACTACTTAACTCGCAATCAACTCGCTCGATAAGCACACCTAATCATTTTTTTAATAGTTTAAATTCAGAATATATTTTTCTCTCACTTAATTGGTTAATTTATTAAATAATAGCTTAATTAAATTATGTATGGATAAGATTTATAATTAATGCGTTGATGCTTTGTTTTGTACTGATGAACGGTTAAACAGCATAAACAATCGCTATAAACATTAATCATTTAATCAACAAAATTTCCATCATCATTTTCTCATCATCCTATAACCATTAAAAGTTTGATAGTATATAATATTATACATTATTAGTAAATTAATTTTCAATGATTCATAAAACATATATAAAATTATAAGCCGTATACCCATTCTCTCGCAAATATGCTGGACTCCGTACGTTATAGTGCTACTTGATCATGGTTAACAGAGTAACTATATGTAACAGAGATTTGTTTGATGGAACTTAGCAGAGACAAATCCAAGCAGGCTGGCATGGCATAAAGTGAATTATGCATGATATAAATCTCAGACTGCTTTCAAGTACATCACTTTATTATTACTATTATTAAAGTTCTCAAATATGTACACAGAGACGGGAAGTTCGAGGTAACGACGCTTAAATTAAAGTTAAATGACGATATACCGGTTAATCGAGTAAAAATTTGTACACAATTTATTACGAAATTTGTACCGCTTTTATTACAAAATCTGTAATAGAAACGGTATATACATAAAACGTAAGGATTTGAGTACATACATAATCCATTATGAAAACTGTAAGAGAAAGGGTATTAACATAATATGTTACAACCTAAGAATTTGTGTACATACGCAATTTCCTACGAGAAAACCTAATTTGCTACACAAACGGTAAGGATTTATGTATATACCGAAATTAGTACAAAATGTACTGAAAAACTTACAATATTAGTAGAAAAAAAATATGTACCGAAATTCTTACAAAGTTTCAGCAGAGGCCAAAAGGGTTCAACTTAGTGTAAGAATTTGTGTACATACACAATTTCCTACGAGAAAACCTAATTTGCTACACAAAGTGTTAGGTTTTGTTTATATACCGAAATTACTACAAAACGTACGAAAAACCTTACAATATTAGTAGGAAAAGTGGTATGTACCGAAGTTCTTACAAAGTTTCACCAAAGGTCAAAATGGCTGAACTTAGTGTAATAATTTGTATACATACATAATTTCCTACGAGAAAATCTAATTTGCTATACAAACTGTAAGGTTTTGTGTATATACAGAAATTACTACAAAACGTACGGAAAACCTTATAATATTAGTAGGAAAAACGGAATGTACCGAAATTCTTACAAAGTTTCACCAAAGGCCAAAAGGGTTCAATTTAGTGTAAGAATTTGTGTACATACACAATTTCCTACGAGAAAACCTAATTTGCTACACAAAGTGTAAAGTTTTTTGTATATACCGAAATTACTACAAAACGTACGAAAAATCTTACAATATTAATAGGAAAACGATATGTACAGAAATTCTTACAAAGTTTCACCAAAGGCCAAAAGGCCTGAACTTAGTGTAAGAATTTGTGTACATACACAATTTCCTACGAGAAAACCTAATTTACTACACAAAGTGTAAGGTTTTGTGCATATATGGAAATTAATACAAAATGTACGAAAAACCTTACAATATTAGTAGGAAAAACGGTATGTACCGAAATTCTTACAAAATTTCACCAAAGGCCAAAAGGGTTCAACTTAGTGTAAGAATTTGTGTACATACACACTTTCCTACGAGAAAACCTAATTTGCTACACAAAGTGTAAGGTTTTGTGTATATACCGAAATTACAACAAAACGTATGGAAAACCTTACAATATTAGTAGGAAAACGGTATGTACCTAAATTCTTACAAAGTTTCACCAAATGCCAAAACGGCTCAACTTAGTGTAAGAATATGTGTACATACACAATTTCCTACGAGAAAATCTAATTTGCTACACAAAGTGTAAAGTTTTGTGTATATATCGAAATTACTACAAAACGTATGGAAAACCATACAATATTAGTAGGAAAACACTATGTACCGAAATCCTTACAAAGTTTCACCAAATGCCAAAATGGCTCAACTTAGTGTAAGAATTTGTGTACATACACAATTTCCTACGAGAAAACCTAATTTGCAACCCAAAGTGTAAGGTTTTGTGTATATATCGAAATTACTATAAAAAGTACGAAAAACCTTACAATATTAGTAGGAAAAATGGTATGTACCGAAATTCTTACAAAATTTCACCAAAGCCAAAAGGGTTCAACTTAGTGTAAGAATTTGTGTACATACACAATTTTCTACGAGAAAACCTAGTTTGCTACACAAAGTGTAAGGTTTTGTGTATATACCGAAATTACTACAAAACGTACGGAAAACCTTACAATATTAGTAGGAAAAACGGTATGTACCGAAATTCTTACAAAGTTTCACCAAATGCCAAAACGGCTCAACTTAGTGTAAGAATTTGTGTACATACACAATTTCCTACGAGAAAACCTAATTTGCTACACAAAGTGTAAGGTTTTGTGTATGTACCGAAATTACTACAAAAAGTACGGTAAACCTTAAAATATTAGTAGAAAAAACGGTATGTATACACAACTTCCTACCCGAAAACCTTTTCTACTACGTGTGTGTATTTTTTGTAATTTACTCCAATATCTTTACCCTTATTATTTTTCACCAAAATTTATGTACGTACAAATTGACCCTATTCATTTTTTGTATTTTTTGTAATTTACTCCAATATCTTTACCCTTATTATTTTTCACCAAAATTTATGTACGTACAAATTGACCCTATTCATTTTTTGTATTTTTTGTAATTTACTCCAATATCTTAGATAGTTAGATATGAATCATTTACTGATATTATTGTTCATTCTAGTCCCTAAACTTTAAATTTAGTAGAAAATGACCCTATTCATTTTTTTATTTAGTCTAATGTTTATCATTTTTAATCTTTAATTTAATATTTTTGTTCATTATAGTCCCCAAAAGGCTAACTATATTCTAATTCCAAACTGACCTGACCCTTATTCATTTTTTTGCAATCTAGTCGCGTGATTTTAATATGATGATATTTTTATTCATGTTAGTCCCTAAAATTTTATTTTTCACCAAAATTTGCCCTTATTATTTTATAATTTTTATAATTTACTCCAATATCTTAGATAGTTAGATATGAATCATTTGCTGATATTTTTGTTCATTCTAATCCCTAAGCTTTAAATTTAGTACAAATTGACACCTATTATTTTTGTAATTTACTCTAATATTTTACAAATGAATCATTAAAATATTATTGTTCATTCTACTTGTCTATTGCCTAATATCTCTTTTTAATGTGATTCATGTTCGTCATTCGTCAAGGGCATTGAATAATTAGCTCGAAATGAATGACTAACCTAAAGTCTACCGACATAAACGACTAAACCCGACCTGAAGTCAATCCAAACCCGAATTAACTATTCAATTAACCGTTTTGACCCGACCTAAAATGAATTCGACCTGAAATGACCCCGGCCTGAAAAGAACCCGACCTGAAATGAACCCGAACCCGACCCGAATCGAGTCAAAATAGAAAGACGACCTGAAATGACCTGTAACCGATTTGACCCGACCTGACAGAGCCCGGCCTGAAACCCAACCGATTACCTGGTTTTACATCCCTACAAGCAACATATGAATTTGCTTTTTTCATATAGCATTCTAGTCAAAGTAGTTGATTGTTGGATTTCATTCAGAAGATTATTCAAATTTTTGTGATTTTATTTTTTATATCTTCCACATCATTTGAATTTTATTGTATATATTTTTCATATTATCCTTTTCACTCTAAATATAATTCAATAATATTCTTCTCTTATTCAAAAAAATATTTATAGATATTTTGTTTGAGATCACATGCTTGAATTGGATCGAATCACTTAATTAGAAACAAATTTCTTTCTATAAACTTATATAGTGTGATATGATTGGCTGTGTCACGATAAAGTATGCTAATTGATAATTAGAGAATACTGGTTACAAGCCTAATGAAGCGAAGTGAAATAACAAAGGACCACAACTTTAGCTTTCAGTCACGTAGAAATGCTATCTTCTATGTTTTAAGTTGGTAAAAAAGGCAACATATAACCCACACGGCGTCACATGACCTTCATGCCCGACTAGTCAAATCTATCATTAGCTCTCGATATTCATGCCTTCGCTACAGTATGAAGTATACATTTTCTTTTCCTGTAAGCGCCCAATCCACACTGCATATATTTTGCTCAGCATTCCACACCTGGCTTCGTTTAAGATAAAGATTTCCAACATTTATAGCTTAGCTTCTATTCCTTGTATAAATATTTTGACAAAGTTTTGAGTATGTTGAGTATGGTATTAGGGTTTTATCAGAATAGTAAACAAGAAGAAATGGCTAAAAGGGATGCTTTCATTCTGTAGCTGCATGTGTTTAAATACAAAACGGATAACAATTTTGCCTTGCCAGCTCAGCAAGGTTGTTACAAAGGATAACAACAATTTCACACAATGATTGCTGCAGGTGATGTAATGCTGACAGCTAGCATTCTTCTAGAAGAAGATTTTGTTGTAAATTATATTAATATCTTCCCTACTTCCTGGTCTCCTGGAGAGCATCTTCAAGTTGAACAACATTGAGCCTGCGGCGAAACAAGGTGAAGAACGATGTAGTGAGTGGTTTGGTGAAGCCATCGGCTATCTGAAATGGTGCGGGAACATAGTTGACAACAAGTTCTTTGGCTGCCACTTTTTCTCTGATGAAGTGCACATCCAAATCAATGTGCTTGGATTGTGCATGGAAGACTGGGTTGATGCTCATAGCCACGTCGCTTGTGCTATCACTCCAAATGATTGGAGCCTTGGTCTGTTTGACTCCCATATCAGTAAGAAGGGTGCATAGCCATGTAATTTCAGAAGCAGTATCAACAATGCTTCGATATTCTGCCTCCATTGTGGATCGAGAGACCACTTTCTGTTTCTTTGATGTACAGGCAACGATGCTATTGCCAAGGTAGACACAGTTGCCAGTTGTGGAGCGTCGATCGTCTGGGCAGCTTCCCCAGTCAGCATCCGCGAAGGCGACTAGTGATGAATGAGGTTCAGATGGCTTAAACACAATGCCAAAATGTAGAGTAGCAGCTAGGTACCTCAGTATACGTTTGACAGCAGCAAGATGACCTTCACAGGGATGGTGCATATACTGAGCCACTCGATTTACACTGTATGTGATATCGGGGCGTGTGTGACAGAGATAAAGAAGAGAACCAACAATGCTTCGATAGCCATAAGCATATTCAATTGGGTTACCTGCATGTTGACCCAGTTTATCAGTTGTAAGCATTGGTGTATAGGCACCTTTGGCTTTATACATGTGCGAACGACTGAGAAGTTCCAATGTGTACTTCCGTTGGCAGAGGAACAGGTTGGTAGGTGTACGATGAACCTATAGTCCAAGGAAGTATTGAAGAGCACCAAGGTCTTTAAGAGAGAAGTTGGCAGCAAGTAGAGACACACCATTATTAATGGAGGTGTCTGAATTGCTGGTGATCACAATATCATCAACATAGGTGAGAACATAGGTGACAATATCAGCTGAATGTCGAATGTATAACGAGGAATCAGCTCCAGAGCTGCGAAAGCCAGAGGTGAGCAAACAGTCTCGAAGTTTTAAATTCCAGCTTCGAGGTGCTTGCCGTAAGCCATACAGATCTTTTTGTAACTTGCATACCAATTTCGAGCCATCAGGGGAAACAGTTTCAAACCCTGGAGGCTGAGTCATGTAAACGTCCTCTTTGAGATCTCCATAGAGGAAAGCGTTGTTTACATCATCGTGTCTTAAGTTCCAGTTGTTTGTAGTAGCAATCGATAGAATAATATTAATTGTGTGGAATTTGACCACGGGACTGAACGTATCAACAAAATCTTTACCAGGAAGTTGTGAGAATCCTTTGGCAACAAGACGGGCTTTGTGCCTAGAGATGGTGCCATCGGAATTGCGTTTCAATTTGAAAATCCACTTGCAGCCAACTGTGATGCAGTCTGTTGGTGGAGATACAAGAGTCCAGGTCCCATGTTGTAGGAGAGCATTGTATTATGCGAGAGTGACATCTTTCCAATCAAGTGAAGCAAGAGCTTCATGAATGGTGCTAGGTATATCATCTTCAATGGTCTCAGCAAGATATAGTTTTGGTTTGAAGATGCCTGCTTTGCTGCGGGTTATCATGGAATGAGATGGGAAGGTGGTGACATTTTGGTCAGGGTTGGGCCTATTCTGGTCAGGGTTGGAATGAGAGCTAGGGGAGTTGAGTTCAGGTATAGAGGGAGAAGTGGAATTATGTGGTTGAGTAAAGGATCCAAAGATAATAGTGGAGGTAGGGGAATTGGTGGTTATGGGAACATTTTCAGTAGGAGAGGAAATTGAAGTTGGGAAGATAGTAGGTGAAGTAGTGGAAGTATGGTGACGAGGTGATGGAATAGTGGTTGGAGGTGATGAAGTAGGTTCTGTAGGAGGGGAATCATGTTCTGAAGGTTGTTCAACAGTAGGGGAAGTCATCTCTGTAGAAGGAATTGGTAGGGATGTATTAGGAGGGTCTAGGTTAACAGGTTGAGGATGTGTTTGATGAAGTAGTTGACTGACACTGGGGATAGTTGGTATAGGTAGGTTGGAGTGTGGGGATGGTTTATTGGAGGCGGTAGATGTCTTGGTAACAGAGGCGAATGGGAATACAGTTTCATCAAAGGTGACATGGCGAGAAGTGTATACCTTTCCATTAGGAGCCAGACATAGATAGCCATGATGATTTGGACTATAACCCAAGAGTGTTGAGGGTGAAGAATGATAATCGAGCTTGTGTTGTTGGAATGGCCTGAGGTGTGGGAAGCAGAGACATCCAAATACGCGAAGAGTATCATATTTTGGCTTCCTGCCAAACAATTTCTCAAACGGTGAAATGTTGTGAAGCACTTTTGTAGGTAGATAATTGATCAATCTTACAGAAGTCGTAACTGCATAGGACCAGTATTGGAATGGGAGAGATGCCTGTTCTAGAAGGGTGAGGGCCAATTCAACGATGTGCCTATGCTTTCTTTCAGCAACACCGTTTTGCTGAGAGGTATGTGGGCAGGTGATTCGATGAAGAATGCCGGAATCGCGAAGAAAGGTGGTGAAGCTTCAAAATTCTCCACCCCAGTCACTCTGAATAGACTTGATAGTAGTGTTAAATTGAGTTTGAACCATCTTAACAAAAGCCTGAAAAGCTGGTAGAGCTTGAGATTTGTGTTTAAGAAGATAAAGCCAACAGTGACGAGTATGGGCATCGATGAAGGAAATGTAGTAGTAATAGCCTTGAGACGCAACATGAGTATGGCCCTAGAGATCTGTATATACGAGTTCAAAGGGTTTCTCATAGATGCTTTCAGGTGTAGCAAACGGCAGTTTATGATGTTTGCCCATTTGGCAAGCAATACAAAGATGTGCACAAGAAATTTCTTCATTAGTCAAGGAGACATTACAGGCTCGACAAACTTTGAGTAATGTTTCATGAGATGGGTGGCCTAACCGACGGTGCCACAGCTGATACAAATTACTAGATTTACTAACAAGATTAACTTCAACTTGATTATTACAAGCTGTAGGAAATGAAGAGCTAAATCGATAGAGCCCAGCATCTTCAACACCTGTTAACAACACTGCCCCAGTTGCTTCATCACGAACCATACACGAACGAGCATGAAACTCCAAAAATACCTTGTTGTCCTTAGCAAGCTTTGACACCGAAACTAGATTTTTGGTTATACTAGGAACGTGCAAAACATCATTTAGCAACAGTGCACGCGAACAAGAGGATGAAATCAAAGCAGATTGACCAAGTTGAGTAATATCAAGAGAAGCACCATTACCAACCGTAAGCTTACCAGGGCCTGAGTAATCAGAACTGTGAGTAAGAGCTGAAGAATCATGGGAGACATGGTGAGACGAGCTCGAGTCAGCAAACTAGGGAATTGGAGTGGTGGTGAGATTGACTTGAGGAGTCGGTGCAGAAGTGGATCCAGGAGAGGTTGTTGGGACATTGTTACCAGACTGAGAACTGTAAGGAACCTGGCCAGAATCAAACGCACACAAATTGACATTGCTTGTTTCATTAGAAGGAGACTTGTCTCTGGCAGTGAACCCAGCAAAGGTCTCATCAAATCTGTGCCAACAACGGTCTACTAAGTTTCCAAGCTTGCCGCACAACTGACATTGTAGTCTCGGGCGTCCAAAACGACCACGACCTCGAGAAGAAGAGGGAGCACGATAGGGTCGATCAGAGAAAGTGGTGGCACGATTGTCACGGGAGAGCTGATGGGCCTGAGCAATGTTGATGCTGGAAGAAAACTCAGGTAAGGGGTTGAAGCTATTAAGTTGTGTTTTGGCATCGAAGAGAAAAAAGATGGCTGCATCAAGGGTGAAGGGTTGCTGGCTAGAGGTGATGACAGCAACAAATGGTTGGTAGTCAAGGGGCAGACCATTCAAGATGGTTGTAATTTTCTCAAGATCTGAGATGGGACTGCCACAGGATGCAAGAGCATTGGCATTCTCCTTTACCTGAGATACATAGGATCTCATGCTGCTGTCTCCTTTCTTCAAGGATCGAAGTTTGTAATGGAGGCTCATCACAGTGGTGGTGGATCGGTTGGAGAAAAATCGGAGAACTGTGGACCAGATCTCGAAAGCTGTATCAGCTCCTACGAACTCGGAGAGAAGATGAGAGCTAATGGTGGATAACAGCCAAGAGGCCAGAGCGCTATCATGCGCAACAAATACTCCATATGCTTCATTTTCAGTGACAGTACCATTGGCAGATGTGATTGTCGCCGGAGGAGGTTTAAGTGCTCCAGTGAGGATTTTTTAAAGACGGGAACTGCGAACCACTAAAAGAACATGTTGCTTCCACATGAGGAAGTTGGATTCGTCGAGGATAAGGTTGATGCGTTTGTTTGTGAATGTGGTGCTGAATTGGTTTGAGCTGGACCAGTGGGTGGATCATCATCGGAGGGGGGAGGATCCGCAGAGGAAGGCATGGTGAAGAAAGGTTACGAGGAGATCCCAGGATGGTTGGCGATGGATACCATGTTGAGTATGGTATTAGGGTTTTATCAGAATAGTAAACAAGAAGAAATGGCTAAAAGGGATGCTTTCATTCTGTAGCTGCATGTGTTTAAATACAAAACGGATAACAATTTTGCCTTGCCAGCTCAGCAAGGTTGTTACAAAGGATAACATCAATTTCACACAATGGTTGCTGCAGGTGATGTAATGCTGACAGCTAGGGATGTAAAAACAGGTAATCGGTCAGGTTTCAGGTCGGGTTCTGTCAGGTCGGGTAAAATCGGATACATGTCATTTCAGGTAAAAAAAATTGACTCGACTCGGGTCAGGTGCGGTTCCATTTCAGGTCGGGTCCATTCCAGGTCGGGTCCATTTCAGACCGGGTCCATTTCAGGTCGGGTCCATTTCAGGTCGGGTTAGAACGGGTCGGGTCCGAAGCAGATAATTGGCAGGTTAATTCGGGTTCGGATACATTTCAGGTCGGGTCCATTTCAGTTCGGGTTCATTTCAAGTCGGGTTCGTTTCAGGTCGGGTTCATTTTAGGTCGGGTCCGTTTCAGGTCGGGTTTATTTCAGGTTGGGTTCATTTCAGGTCGGGTTCATTTCAGGTCGGGTGCATTTCATGTCGGGTAATTTCAGGTCGGGTAGCTTCAAGTCGGGTAATTTCAGGTCGGGTAGCTTTAGGTCGGGTAATTCAGGTCGGGGTATTTTTGGGATTGAAATTCGTATTCAGTTTGAGTTCGGTCGTACAACCATATAAGTAATTGATAGACTTTAGGTTGACCTTCGTCAATCGTCATTAATTTTGAGTTAATTATTTAAAGTCATATCAAATTATAATTATAAAATATTAGAGTAATTAAAAAAATAATCAAAATGGGTCGATTTGGACAGAAAATGGGTCAATTTGGATTACAAATAAAATTTCAGAGATTATAATGAACATAAATATCAAATTAAAATTATAAAACATTAGACAAATTAAAAAAAACAAGGAAAATGGGTATTTTGGAATAAAAATAAAGTTTTAGGGACTATAATGAACAAAAATATCAAATTAAAAGTATAAAAATTAGAGTAATGAAAAAAAACAATAAGTATATGTCAATTTAGAATAAAAATAAAGTTTAGGGTTTAGGGTTTTGTGTTGAGCGTTCATGCATTAATATGTACACACGTATATACTTAATTACTTATATACAATATGGTTGGGTTTGAGTGTTTATGGTTTAGGGTTTGATGTTTAGGGTTTAGGGTTTAGGGTTTGAGGTTCATGTATTAATATGTACACATGTACATACTTACATACATTATGGGTTGTGTTGTATTGTATATAGTTTAAGGTTTAGGGTTTAGGGTTTCGGATTTAGGATTTAGAGTTTATGCATTAATATGTACAAATGTACATACTTACATACATTAGGGGTTGTGTTTTAGTGTATGTAGTTTATGGTTTATGGTTTATGGTTTAGGGTTTAGGGTTAAAGGTTTAGGGTTTAGGGTTCAAAACCCTAACGATAACCCTATACCCTAAACCTTAAACCCTAAATTGAAACCCATAAAATCAAAACCCTAAGTCACATGTTATCGTAACATTAAACCCTAAGCACTATACCCTAGACCCTAACACTAAACCCTAAACCTTACAAACTAATCACTCGAACTGACCTTAGTTCATTATACTAACATAAACCCTAAATGCATAAATACTTATATACTTTAGGGCTTAGGGTTTAGGGTAAGGATCTAAGGGTTTAGTGTTTAATGCTTAGGGTTTAGGGTTAAGGTTCAAAACCCTAATGATAACCCTATACCCTAAACCTTAAACCCTAAAGTGAAACTCATAAAATCAAAACCCTAAGTCACTTGTTATCGTAACATTAAACCCTAAGCACTATACCCTAGACCCTAAGCACTATACCCTAGACCCTAACACTAAACCCTAAACCTTACAAACTAATCACTCGAACTAACCTTAGTTCATTACACTACCGTAAATCCTAAATGCATAAATACTTACATACTTTAGGGCTTAGGGTTTAGGGTAAGGATCTAAGGGTTTAGTGTTTAATGCTTAGGGTGTAGGGTTTAGGGTTTAGGGTTTAGGGTTTAGGGTTAATGTTTAAAACCCTAATGATAACCCTCAACCCTAAACCTTAAACCCTAAATTGAAACTCGTAAAATCAAAACCCTAAGTCACTTATTATCGTAACATTAAACCCTAAGCACTATACCCTAGACCCTAAGCACTATACCCTAGACCCTAACACTAAACCCTAAACCTTACAAACTAATCACTCGAACTAACCTTAGTTCATTACACTACCGTAAAACCTAAATGCATAAATACTTACATACTTTAGGGCTTAGGGTTTAGGGTAAGGATCTAAGGGTTTAGTGTTTAATGCTTATGGTTTTATGGTTTAGGGATTAGGGTTTAGGGTTTCCAATTTTCTATATACATATATTGTAATATAAATTCTAAAATTAAAAAAACATGAAACCCTAATGATAACCCTAAACCCTAAACCTTAAACCCTATATTGAAACCCATAAAATCAAAATCCTATGTCACATGTTATCGTAACATTAAACCCGAAGCACAATACCCTAGACCCTAACGCTAAACCCTAAACCTTAGAAACTAATCACTCAAAGTACATTACTTCATGAAACCCTAAACCCTAATAATAACCCTAATGATAACCCTATACCCTAAACCCCAAGCATTATACCCTAACCATAAGCATTATACCCTAAACCCTAACACTAAACCATAAACATTAAAACTAAATACTCGAAGTGCATTGCTTCATGAAACCCTAAACCCTAAATCAAAACCCTACAAGTATTATAACTGAAAATTAATTACTAAAACCTAAAACCCTTCAACCCTAAACATTTAAATTAAAACCCTAATTGAAGATCATAAACCCTAAACCATATTAACATTAAATGAAAACCCCAAAACCTTAATTTATACCCTAAATTAACATATTAACCCTAAACAAAACACTAAATAAAATATATTAGCCATAAATAAATCAGTAAACCCTTAATTTATACCCTAAATTAAAACCACAAACCCTAAATTAAAACCATAACCCTAAACTTTAAAAGTTAAAACTGAATTAAGGATGCAATTGAAAAAAAATCAAAGCTTTAAGCTCAATTTCAAAACAAAAAGGACGAAATTGAAAGAAAGCAACGAAGGAGTGCTTGCGGAGCAAAACCCGAATAACCCGTTTCAAAGTGCGCGGATCCTCTGACCCGGCTCGAGGCCTATAAATACACCCTCACCCCTCAGCCAAAATTGCTCATTTCTCCCTACTGTTACTCTGCCGAAATATCGTCTCAAATTCTCTCTCATCCACAAACACCAAAATCCCAGATCTTCCTCATTTCTTTCGATCAAAATCTCGTATTCTTCCCAAGTTCTTCACTGTTCTTCCAAAATTTCCTCCCAGATCTTCTACAAACACAAATTTCTTCCTTAAACCTGTTTTTCTTCGATCAAACCCCCTACTTTTCTCAAGAACAACCTCGTGTTCTTGAGAATTTCTATCTTCAATCCTTCTAAACCCAAACTCATTTCTGTTTTACCCTAAACCCTAATTTATTCTTAACCCTAACCCTAGATCTGAAACCCTGACCTCTAAACCCTTAATCCCAAAACCTTAACCCTAAATCTGAAACCCTAACTCTAGATCTGAAACCCTGGCTTCTAAACCCTTAATCCCAAAACCCTATCCCTAAATCTGAAACCCTAACATCTAAACCCTAACCCTAAACACCTAATCCCCAAACCCTAACCTCTAATCCCAACATCCTTTCGTATTCTCATCTTACCTCTTCAGATTCTGAGATCTGTTCTTCTCTGTCTTTTCATTTTCCGAGAGCTGTTCTTCTCTGCCTTTTCATTTTCCGAGATCTGTTCAGGTAAGTTATATATTCTGTTTTCTTCTATTTATTTTTTTGTTTGATTACAGTTTTCTTACTATTTTCCTTTTTTTCTCAGAATCGTTTCTGGCTTCTGTCAGTCTGTTCCTGTTGCGTGCGGGTCTGTTCATCAAGCTGGAAGGTTGTATATCTCCTTTTGCATGTTTCTTTCTGAGATCTGTTTTTGCATGTTATATCTGTTTGTTTATATTTATGTTTATTTTCTGAGATCTGTTTGTTTATATGTATGATTGTTTTCTGAGATCTGTTTTTGCATGTTATATCTGTTTGTTTCTATCAGTTTGCATGTTACCTGAGATCTGTTTTTGCATGTTATATCTGTTTTCTGAGATCTGTATCATGTATGTTTCTGTCAGTTTGTATTTATGCATGTCAGCTTCTATGGTTTTATTTTTATGCATGTATGTATATGTATGGTCCGAGTCTGTTTGTTTTTATGCATGTTTCTGTATGTTTTTGCATGTTTCTGTATGGTCCGAGTCTGTTTGGTTATATGTATGTTTCTTTTCTGAGATCTGTTTTTGCATGTTATATATGTTTGTTTCTATCAGTTTGCATGTTATATCTTTATGCATGTATGTATATGTATGGTCTGAGTCTTTAGGGTTTCGTTGGTTTAACCTGAGTATATCGGCTGGACTACCTGACCTGCGGGGCTACTAGTGCCAAAGAGGGATTTTAAATTGTGTCCCTGTGGATAGGTGTAACAACACCACGTACAAGGGTTAAACTGAAACCATTAGATATTTTATTTTTTGTTTATGGATGTCTGTATATATGATTTTGTATATTTTTTATGTTTGGTTCTCTGATTTGCACTTTTTCAGTTTTGTGACAGCTATGAATTCTTTCTCTTATGAGTTGGACTTTCCTGGTGAAAGAAATCTAAATGACCAAATTATACTGTCTCAAGGTAATTTATTAATCCTTGTTCATTACGATTTTTTTTTAACTTATATTTTGTATATTTCTGACTCTTTTTTTTATTGCTAGAAGAGGATGCAAATGATCAACTGTCTGAGACAGTTCGTACCTCCAAGAGGAAGTCTGCAGCTTCAACTGGAGGGGACATTGGGAGAAGAACATCTCCTGTTTGGGATCATTACACATTCATCAAGCTTCTAGAAGGGCTTTTTGCAGAATGTAAGTACTGCAAAAAGAAAAGGTATAAAGCTGACTCTTATATTGGTACTTCTAATCCTAAAAGGCATACTGAAAAATGTGATGCTTATAAGGAGTTTCTTGCTACTAATCCCAATAGTAGTTTAGAAGCTTCTTTTGATCAGAAAAGATATTGTGAGTTGTTTGCTGAAGCAATTCTTTGTCATGGTTATGCTTTGAGTGTTGTTGAGCATGATAAACTTAGGGTTTTGCATAATTATTTAAATCCTAATGTGAAAGATATTTCAAGATATTCTATTACTAAGGCTTGCATGTTAAAGCATGAGATGCATAAGAAATTGCTTTTTGATTTGATGCAATCTGTTGTGAGTCGTATCTATTTTACATGTGATGGCTGGTCTGCTTGCACTTCACGTTCTTACTTTGCACTGACTGCACATTATGTTGATAATAACTGGAAACTTCAGTCTAAGATTTTAAATTTTCGTCGTTTCCCCCCTCCCCATGATGGTGAGTCTATTTATAAGTTTGTTAAAAATATGTTAACTGAGTGGGGTCTTGAGAAGAGAGCTTTTACAATGACTCTTGATAATGCTTCTGCAAATGAAAGAATGGTGAGGCGTCTGAAAGATGATTTGCATGCAATTTCTCCTCTGCCATGCAATGGTAAGTTTTTTCATATAAGGTGTGCTGCCCATATCCTGAACTTGATAGTTCAAAGGGGTTTGAAGGTAATCGACTCCTCTGTTATTAAATTGCGTGAGATTGTTAAATTTATAGATTCTTCTGATTCTAGACTTTGTTGCTTTGATTCTGCTATTAATGACTGTGGTTCTGATTTTTCTGGTAAGTTGGTCTTGGATGTTCCTACTCGATGGAACTCTACTTACCTGATGCTTCGTAGGGCACTAGAAGCTAAACATGCTATTAACTTGTTTGTTAATAGGGAAAATGGTTTGGATGTAATCTCTGATGTTGAGTGGGAAACTGCTCAATTAATTTGTGATTTCCTTGAGCCCTTCTTTGAAATTTCTACTCTGTTCTCAGGATCCAAGTATCCTACTGCTAATTTGTACTTGGCTAATGTTGTTGCCATTGAGAAACTTTTATGTGATGCTCACAATGATCCATGTGAGAGCATCTCTGCAATGGCTGGTCCTATGCTTGAATTGTATGAGAAATACTGGTCTGATCATTCAACTATTCTGTCTTTTGTTGTTTTACTTGATCCTCGGTATAAGTTACAACTTCTGAAGGAGTTGTATGGTGTCCTCTATGTTGAGGATGAGGTTGAAAGGAGGGTAAGTGTTGTTTATAATGAGTTTGTAAGTATGTATATTTATTATTCAAGATCTGCACGTACTTCTTCTAATAATTCTTTTGTCCAAAGTAACTCTACTCAAAGTTCAAGTCTGTCAAGTTCTGGTCGCCCTAGGACCTTCAAGAAATCTAATCTCTTTCAGGTCAGTTTATCTTTTTGCTTCTGTTTTTATAGTTAATTTTTTTCATTTACAGTTTACTAATTTTATTTATTTACTGCAGAACTTTGATGCCAATTTGGCAGCTTCTAGGAGTGGTAAGTCCGATGTTGACTCCTACATTTCTTTTCCCCTTCTCCCTCGCACATCAGATGCTGAGTTCGATATTTTAGAGTATTGGAAAACACAATCTGTGTCTTTTCCAATACTTTCACTCATGGCTAGAGATGTGTTAGCCATTCCAATCACCTCTGTTGCTTTTGAATCCTCATTTAGTATGAGAGGTCGAATTTTGAACAAGTTGAAGGCTAGGCTTTTGCCTAAAAATGTAGAAGTATTTGTAACAACCAGAAATTGGTTGTATGGTTTTGAGCCTGAGGAAAGGGATGAAGAATTTCTTGCTGTTGGGAAAGATGCCTCAGTCTCTGATGTGTCTGTTGAAGATCCACTTCAAGGTTAAGGTATAATCCTTTTTCTTTTTTTTCAATTCTTGTTTTATTTTTATATTTAGTTACTGACTTTGTTTTGTTTTGCAGGAAACACTTAAATGTAGAAGTATTTGATGTGTATGTTGCATCTGATGTTAAGTGAGGTATTTCCCTTAACTGTGTTTTTTTAAATTCTTTTTTTATTTGACTGTTTCTTTAATTTGACTTAGTGGTTCTGTTTCTTTAATTTGACTTAGGGATTCTTGTTAAGTGAGGTATAATCCTTCTCACTTGACTGTTTTTTTAATTTGACTTAGTGATTCTGTTTCTTTAATTTGACTTAGTGATTCTGTTTCTTTAATTTGACTTAGGGATTCTTGTTAAGTGAGGAATAATCCTTCTCCCTTGACTGTTTTTTTAATTTGACTTCGTGATTCTGTTTCTTTAATTTGACTTAGTGATTTTGTTTCTTTAATTTGACTTAGTGATTCTTGTTAAGTGAGGTATAATCCTTCTCCCTTGACAGTTTCTTTAATTTGACTTAGTGATTCTGTTTCTTTAATTTGACTTAGTGATTCTGTTTCTTTAATTTGACTTAGTGATTCTTGTTAAGTGAGGTATAATCCTTCTCCCTTGACTGTTTCTTTAATTTGACTTAGTGATTATGTTTCTTTAATTTGACTTAGTGCTTCTGTTTCTTTAATTTGACTTAGTGATTCTTGTTAAGTGAGGTATAATCCTTCTCCCTTGACTGTTTTTTCAATTGTCTTACTGATTCTGTTTTTTTTCTTGCTTCTTAGCTGAATGCTGCTGCTGTTTGTGAGTTGGTGATGTTGTTTGCTGCTGCTGTTAATGGCTTGGTGTTGCTGCTGGTTACTGGTAGCTTGATGTTCCTCTCTTATCTTAGTGTTGCCCATAATTATGTTGGTTTCTTACCAGTTACCCATAATTAACTGTTGGTAGCATTTAGATGAGATAGCCCGATGAAGAATTATCTGGTAGCAAAGTGCTTTTAGCTTTGCTATAAGATCTGAGGGCTAATTTTATTACAAACTTGTATTTTGTGACATTCAGTTTGTAAAATTATAAGTGTAAACTTTTATCTTGTATTTTTTTTACATTCTGTATTCATATTTTTTTAAGTAATAAAGTATTCATAATCTGAAATTCTAGTTATTTTTATTTTATATCTGTTAATTTTTTTACTTAAGTGTATGAATTTTATTTTATATCTTAACTTAATTCGACATTTTGTAACTTAAGACATCAATTACTTAATTTGTTCTAATTAAGTAAAATCATATATTTTATAATTTTATCAATTTTGAACTGCAAAAGTTGTGGGAAGACTTACAATTTTTATAACTTGAATCTGTTAAGTATAAAATATTAAAGTTGTAGACTTTCAATTTTTTTATAATTTCTAAATTTACTTAATCAGTTTTCAATTATAAATGTTATACATAAGTTATAATTTCACTAAGTTTTACAAACTTGAAGAATCTGTTAAGTGTTAAGTGTTAACTGTTAAGTATAAAAAAATAAAATTGTAGACTTATAAAATTGTAGACTTATAAATTTTTTAACTACAAATGCTATACATATATATGTTATAACTTTAGTAAATTTTATGAACTACAAATAAGTTTACAATAGTTATTTAATTTTTTATAATTTGTAAATTTACAATTTTATTCAAGTTAATGAATAAACTTTAAAATTAAAAACAACTCTTCATTTAATTTTTTATTTTCATAAATTATCAATTACTTATTCTTTTTTCAAACTTTAGTACTTAATATATATATATATGTATGCGCGCATATACATCACCTATATCAATATATGTAAGTGTATATGTATATACATTATATATGTATATGATATATCAACTTTTATAAATTTTTTAATTCATCATGTCATAGGTTTCGGGTTAATTTCAGCTCAAGTCAAGAACAGGTCGGGTCACTTAACAGGTCGGGTTTAAAAGCAGGTCGGGTCCATTTCAGTCGGGTCCATTTCAGGTCGGGTCCATTTCAGGTCGGGTCCATTTTCAGGTCGGGTAAAATCGGATATCGGGTCAATTCAGTCGGGTAATTTCGGTTATTTGTCAGGTCGGCTTCGGGTTCGGGTTCTTTTCAGTCGGACGCAGGTCGGGTTTCAGGTCCAAATTAACAGGTCCAATTCGGGTTCGGGTCGTTTTCAGTCGGACGCAGATCGGGTTCGGTTGCTACAGTAACAGGTCAAATTCGGGTTCGGATCAACAACAGTCGGTTGCAGATCGGGTTCGGGTCATATCAGGTTCTGACTCGGGCAGGTTTCAGTCAGGTTACCAGGTTCTGACTTGTTTTTACATCCCTACTGACAGCTAGCATTCTTCTAGAATGAGATTTTGTTGTAAATTATATTAACAGAGTATGGACAAGAAAACTTTATGTTTCGGTTGTACCGTTATTTATGAAATGAAAACATTGCTAGCAAAGTGAGATTAAAACAGACTCCAAAATAGTGGAGTGGAAACGTTCCAACTGCATGGATGTGGAATGGAGGTTGGAACAAATCGGGAGCAAGCATGAAATGTAGGCAAATTCTCCGCCAGCCTCGTATATAAGTAGAGGCATGATGGGCAAGTAACTCGGCAGGATTAAACAGGCTTTGTTTTAATCAGCTTTCCACACCGAAATGGCTGTGAGTGCGAATGCCAAAGCCGGAGCCTATCTCCTCTTCGTTGCTGCATTCTTCCTCGCCTTGTCCACTATCTCTACAGCTTTAAACATCACCAAATCGCTTGCAGATTACTCTGAGTACAGCAGTCTCAGCGATCTTCTCACGGAGACAAAGCTGACGGAAGCTATCAACCATCGTCAAACAATTACGGTACTAGCCCTGGACAACGATGCCATTAAATCCATTGCAGACAGGCCCCGCGATGAACTTAGGAAGATCCTCATGAATCACATCGTCCTTGATTACTTCGACAAGGAAAAGATCCAAAAGCTGGGAAAGAAGAGTGCCCTTCTCACCACTTTGTATCAAGCCACTGGCTCGGCTTCAAACCAAAATGGTTTCGTTAACATGACAAGGATAGCACCGGGGGAGGTTGTGTTCGGTTCAGCCACCAAGGGTTCACCACTAGTTGCTAAGCTTCTGGGTTCCGTCATTTCCCAGCCTTTCAACCTATCAGTGCTCCACATTAGCACACCCATCGTGGCTCCTGCCTTTGGTGATGCCATCCTTGCTCCTCCGCCGCCACCGGGTTCCAAGCCACCGGCCGCTGCTCCCAAGAAGTCAAAGTCTAGCAGTAGCAGTGCCCATAGCCCCAATGAGGAGGAAGAAGACGAGGCAGAGTCCCCTTCTCCATCCGATGCAGCAGCCCCATCTCCTAAAGCCGCCAAGGGGAAGTCGCCCCCTAAACCTAAAGAATCTGATAAAGACGACGAGGATTCTGAAGGGCCTTCTGCTTCCGCTTCTTCTAGAGCAGTGTGGTCAAGGGTAGGCGTTGCAGCGATGATTGGATTGATAGCCTTGTAAGCAAGTTAGGCTACTTGTAAAGGTGGAAAGCCAAACGAATTTTAGCTTTATAACGAAAGCCAGGCTTGAGAAAGCCTAATCCCCGTTATGAGAATAACTGAAACACAGAGGTATAATTCAGGATTCCCATTTACTTGGTTTTATATTTATACGATGTAATTGGAAGTTAATAAATCCCTGTTATTTGTGATAGTGAAATGGAGTCGCTCTAGCCTCTATGTATTTATCACATCCTTCCTAACTTGCAACTCCATGCATGCTAGCACAAATGGTAGTACTTCATACTAAACTTATCAACTTCTTTCATTAAATTATTTGTGATATCCAATTAATTGTGTTGTCGCGAATCAGTCCTCCAATTGAGGCAGCACACAGCCATGTCAGCGTTGAGATATAGTCATCCTGCTTCCCGGCAGCGGCAATGATTCGAAAGCGAATGGCTTATAGGTGTATTACTAGTGTTAGACAAACAATTAGTGATTAGTTGACAAATTCCTAATTAGTTGTATTTTGGTTATTGAATTTGTTAAGCAGTTGAGGTTTGCTGAGTTGTATTTGGTTAGGCACTTAGGCTCAATATTGGACTATAAAAGCCAATTAATTGTAATAGGCTGAGAGGCCTTTTGATACAATCCAAATAATAATAAAAATCAATTTCTTTTATCAGTTACTCTATTTCTCTTCTTCCTCGTGTTCCACCGCCATTCATCATCATCTTCGGCCACCATGGCCCCGTTCTCACATGGTATCATTTGCCATTAACGGTCCTGGCGTCGATTTCTTTCCGCTGCCGTCAACGGTCCCTCTGGTGAAGCTGTCGCTAATATCGTTCTTGCATTTTTCGCTGCAAACCCTGTTCCCAATTTTTTTTCCCGCTGCTGCCGTTTGGTTCAAAGGTTGCTGACGTCGTTCTTGCGATCGAGGGTTGCGTTATTGTCGCGGTCACCTTCGTCGCTCCGCCGTTATCTTCGCTGCTGACAAGTTGTCTGTTCGGTTCGCGGCCTTGTTTGCTTTTGATCTCAGTCCCAGTTGTTCTTGGTTTTTATATCTCAGATCTGAAAAGTCTTCAAATCGTTCGTTAACGAACACTGGGTTGATTTACTTGATTTCATTCGCCACCGACGGTCCTAGTGCCGGTCCTCTTCCGCTGCCGCGATGGTCCTTAAACCGTTTGTTTGTTCGTTGTTTCACCATCTTCATCTCTGTTTCATATATCAGATCTACAATTTGCTCATCGCCATTGCTTACAGTGTTGTAAATCTTCATCGCCAGTCGTTTGTCGATCTGCTGAATACACATGCTTCTTGCTTGGTGATTTGCATTGGATCGGTGAGCCAATTTTTCAACTCGTTTATTTGGTATGGATCCTGCTTTGCCTATTCTTCTAGATGTAGTTGTTTTGACGCTTCCATTTCTGGAAATTGGTTAATTGCTTTGGTCAATGTTGAATAATTTTGGTGGTGGGTAGTATGAATACATCGGGTGTTGCATGGTTGAGACATGGATGCTAAATCAGTTACGGTGATTTGTTTTGATTGATTCCACATTTTCTTTCTTGTGTGTTTCATATTTGTTAGTTTGTTTCACCGGAAATGGGTTGGTTTGGTAATTTGCCAATTGATATTCAAGTGAGGTGTTCGATTGTCCCTTTTCGGATATGAATTTGGTGAGATTTGACTATGGTTTTTTTTTATTCAATATGGTTGCTCAATTCCAGTTCTACAAATGAATTTGGTCACTGCTGTTTTCTTGCTCATGTTTGAATCTGGAGGTTCCATTATTTGGCAACTAGGAAGAGCCATTGGTATTGTTATCGTTGTGGATACCTATTCATGCTGAAGTATTGTTGATTGGCATATATGGAGTCCATATTTTCTGTTGTTTGTTCTGGAGAAGATATTCTGTTGAGTTGCAGCAAATAAAAGTTATGAAATTTAGTTTGTGTTTGCCTTGGGTTATTTCATGTTGGGAGTTTCGTTATCTCCCCTTTTGTCGACAAGGGTAATCGAAACTTTGAATGATGATTATTGACAGTCTTTTGATGATAGTTTGAATGTTAGTGAAAGCTGGTTATAGAGTTGTGATGTTGGATGTTGTGTGGACGAAGAAGTTGAAGAATAACAAATTGTATGATGGACCATCGAAGATGGAAAGAAAGAAAGTTGAAGAAAGTTTCTCTCTACCAGTACACTGAAAAAAATTGATGTACACTGTTGAGCAGTTGTTCAAGTAAAGCTAAATTAGACAGTTGATTTTTTTTTTCTTCGGGTACCAACTCACCTGCTAATGATGTTGTGCATGGTGAAGAAGAAAGAGAGTAAGAAAAGATGAAGAATGTTGAAGAAAGACCAACTCGCCAACTCCCTGAACCAACTCACTAAATTAGCACATGGACTCAACTCCAACTCAATAAAGAAGATTGGAGAAATTCAGAAGAAGGAAAAAGTAAGGTGAATGTTAGACAAACAATTAGTGATTAGTTGACAAATTCCTAATTAGTTGTATTTTGGTTATTGAATTTGTTAAGCAGTTGAGGTTTGCTGAGTTGTATTTGGTTAGGCACTTAGGCTCAATATTGGACTATAAAAGCCAATTAATTGTAATAGGCTGAGAGGCCTTTTGATACAATCCAAATAATAATAAAAATCAATTTCTTTTATCAGTTACTCTATTTCTCTTCTTCCTCACGTTCCACCGCCATTCATCATCATCTCCGGCCACCATGGCCCCATTCTCACAACTAGCACCTAGCACATGCAATGCTTTCACAAATAACACATTCAGGCTTGGAAAAAACAAAATCATTCCGATTTTTTCAAGTTTGGCAAAAATCAGGTTCCACGGTACATTCTATGCATTGATTAGCATATTATAGCATATATTCGAATGAAGCCATTCAGATAGAGAGAAGGTGAAGAAGGTGTTCAACATACTTGGAGGGACAATCTACAACCAAATTGAAGGACACGCATAACAGATTTTTCAGTAGAATGACAAAGGGGACAACTCGGATCAGGTGAAAGGGATCATTTGCATCTCTCTAGATTGCTCATCAGCATTTTTCAATAAGGTAGTCAAAAAAAGAAAAAGAAAAAGACGAAGCCTCTATGGTCCTTTCAAGCTCCAATATGCTCCAAAATAGCTGCTTTTGGACCCCATATTGAGTATATGGGTTTGTTATCGGCAGACTTTAGTTCCAAAAACAAGAAACTGAGGAATCATTCTGGTCTGGAGGCTTAATGCTTAAAATGTGCTGGATAGCATCCTAGGTAAATACCTTTGCAAGCTTCTCACACTACACTAGACTTGTTCTTTAGCGGCATTTTTAGCCTTATAAAAACGCCCTCGGCGCTAAAAAAACGCCCTCAAACAGTTCGGTTGGGCGGATTCATCCACAAGACAAACTCGACTTCGACAACTTAATAGTGGAGGACTCGGTTGAGTCTGACAATGTGGTTATTTCCCCAAATTTTAACTCAGAAGTTATTCCAGATAGCTTAGAAGAACCTCATTGCCCTGGGATCGAGTCTTTATCTAACGGATTAAATGTGAGTTCGAGGCTCGAAAGAAATTCGCCTGTGCGCTCCCTCCCGGAATTGAATGTCTCAATTTCTCTGGGGAGATCTGGAGAATTCTACAGCGCGAAACATAAGAAGGCAATCCGCAGTCAAATTCGTGATTCTCTAGAAAATTCGAAGAGGAATTCACTGCTCGAAGGATCGGGCTACTCTCATGACTCAGTGCATCTCAGTTATATCGAAGAGGCTCTATCCGTTTGGGGTGTCAGCAAAATTCTGGGCATTTCATTCAATGGTGGGAAAGAAGCTTTGGTAGAGAAGGTAATGGAGATTGAAGAAGCAGCAAGGTAGGGGAAGATCGTTCTCTTTTGATTGGGTAATTACTACTCTATTATGGAACTGTCGCTAATTTCATGGAACATTAGGGGGCTAGGGAAGAAGGAAAAATGTTGTGCAGTTAGGAGATAGATGGCATTAAAAAAACCAAAGATTCTGTTCTTACAAGAAACAAAGCCGGTAAAATTTACTCCTGCGATATTGAGGAGTATGGGTTGTCAGCAGAATCTTGAGAAAGCAATTTCACCTTCGCTCGGGTCTGCGGGAGGGCTGATCAGTGTATGGGATTCAGATTTTTTCGATGCTTCAGATATTTGTATTTTTCCGCGTTTTATCGTGATTCTGGGGAAATTTCAAAGGAATCAGCTCAGGTGTGGTTTGTTAAACATATACGGGCCGTCGAATGATGCAGAAAAACACAGTTTATTTTGTGAATTGCTAGACTTCATGAGTAACCATAGGGTAGCATGGTGTTTTGGGGGAGATTTTAAGGTCTATCTCGGTGATGAAGAAAATTTTGGATCATCTACTAATTTGGCTACTGTTGAGATTTTTAGATCGTTTATACAAAACGCAGGGTTGGTGGACTTGCCGCTAAATTGTGGGAACTTTACATGGTCCAACAATAGGGAAAACCCCACATACGTCCGACTCGATAGATTCTTGGTGAATGCAGAATTTTTATCTAACTTTCATAATCTTTGTCAAAGTCTGCTGCCAAAATCCATTTCGGATCATAATGGTATACTTTTGGAATGCAGAAAGATGGATTGGGGGCCGAAACCATTCAAGCTATATAATTATATCATGGATATTGATGGATTCAATGAGCTAATTTCAGAGTCGTTTAGACAGCAGAAAAATTCAAATAGCAGGATAGGCTTGCTGAGCTTATTGAAGGGCACTAAATCCTCCATAAAAAATTGGACAGAAGAGAATGTACTGAATCAAAGGAAAACCATTCCGCAGATTGAATTAAAAATTGCACGGATCGAAGAACAGGTTCAGAAGGGTTCGGCTACAGCAGAAGCATGGAAGAGGTTGAATGAACTTAGAAAGGAATTATGGATTCTATTGAGAAGAGAAGAGAGGATATGGCTTCAAAACTCGCGTCTAAAGTGGTTTTCCGAAGGCGACCGGAACACGCGCTTCTTCCACATTACTGTGTCCAATAGAAGGAGAGTGAATTCGATCAGCACCATCAAAATTAATGGCGAAGCAGTATCCGATCCAGCCATGGTAAAGGAAGGTATTTTAGACTATTTTTCTAAAGCTTATAAATTGAAGAATACTCTGGAGGTAGTCGATTTATCTTTGGAATTTAGCAAAATTTCGGATGCTCAGAAGAGTTGGTTAGAGAGACAATTTGGTGAAGATGAGGTTTGAGAAGCAATTGCATCAACGAATAGCTCCAAGGCCCCAGGACCCGATGGTTTCACAATGGGATTTTAAAAAAAACAATGGAAGATTCTTAAAGGCGATTTAATGAGAGTATTTGATGATTTCTTTCATGGGAGGAATCTGGAAAGAGGGTAAACCACTCCTTTATAACTTTGATTCCGAAAAAGATGGGAGCAGAGAATATTAAAGATTTCAGGTCTATCAGCTTAGTAGGGGGATTTATAAAATCATTTCGAAGGTCCTTGTAAGGAGATTGAGATGTTGTATGGATGGGGTAATTAGCAAAAACCAGTTCGCCTTTATACCAGAGAGACAGATATAGACTGGTCATTCATTGCAAACGAAGGCATCGACTATATGTATAAAGCGGGGCGAAAAGGAGCAGTTTTTAAGATTGACTTCAGGCGAGCCTACGATACTGTTGACTGGCAATTCCTAATTAGAGTGATGAAAGAAATGGGGTTCGGTAACACATGGTGTAATTGGATCTTCAATTGTATTTTGACGGCTTCCTTTTCTATTTTGGTTAATGGTTCCCTGACTTCATGTTTCTCGCTGGCAAGGGGGCTGCGTCAAGGGTGCTCTTTGTCACCCTTGCTCTTTAATTTGGCAGGGGAAGCGTTACATCTTATGATTGAAAAGGAGACGAATCGAGGGCTTTTCAATGGGTTCACTGTAGGAAATGGGGTAAACAAGTTTGAGTTATCCCATTTACAGTTTGCGGACGACCTCATTATATTTTGTGGAGCTTCCTTAAGGAAAATCCTAAACGTCAAGCGTTTTTTACGTGTCTTCGAGGTCGCTTCAGGGCTGCAGCTGAATTTAGTGAAGAGGAGGTTGTTTGGTATCAATATTGAAGAGGAAATTTGCTTGGGTGGGCAAGCAAAGCCGGATGTTCAAAAGGAAATTTCCCTTCCGAGTACTTAGGCCTACCTCTAGGAGCCAAAAGGAACTCGATGGCTCTGTGGGAACCAGTAATTGAGAGGTTCTATAAATATCTGGCGAGTTGGAAAGGAAAAAGTCTGTCTACAAGTGGGAGAATGGTGCTAATTAAATCGGTATTGTCTTCACTCCCTAATTATTATTTATCTATTTTCAAATTGCCCAACGAAGTAGCGCGCAAGTTAAATAGTCTTATGGCAAACTTCTTATGAGTTGGGAGGCTTATGCATACGTGACATAGTATCCCATAACAGAGCAATGTTGTGTAAGTGGGTGTGGAAATATGCAAATGACCGAGAGAGCGAATGGAAGAAATTGTTGGTGGGCAAATCCAATTCTGATCATAAGGAAATTTTGCCGAAAACCACGCGACACCGATATGATTCATGGATTTGGAGAGGTATCGTAAATTCTTTTCATAATCCGAACAACTTTGGTGAGACAATTCGCAGCAAATTGAGACTTCAAGTTGGTGATGGGAAGTGTATACTGTTTTAGACGGACAAGTGGATTGGTGAGGAAAAGTTACAAGTCCTCTTCCTGAGAATTTTTGCCCTATCGTATAATAAGCAAGGAAGAATTAATGAGTTCGGATCGAATTAGAATGGGAAGTGGAGTTGGACTATCCCCTTGAGAAGGCAGCTTTTTGATTGGGAGGAAGGGCAGTGGCACGCTTTTAAGGCGAAACTTTCAACACTGAAATCTGAAGGTTAGTCGCACGATTGTTTGGTGTGGAAAGGCTCGGGGATGGCATCTACACAGTAAAATCTAGGTATATGTGTTCCTTGACTGCGAAGAAACTGAAGTTTGATTGGAAGAAGCTTGTTTGGGAGGGTACTACTCCCCTAAGGTTAAAATTTTCTTGTGGCAAGCGATTCAGAGAAAAATTTCCGTGAGGATGGAACTCCGGAGGAGAGGTGCGATCGTGAATGGGGAAGTTGTTTGTCCGTGTTGCAATGAATTTCCTGAAACTACACAACACTTATTATTATACTGCAAAGTTGCGTGGAAGCTGTGGTCCGAATTTGCTTCATATTGGAATGTGGTTTGGGTGATTCCAAGAGAGATCGATGCTCTTCTACAGGAATGGCAAGATTTACGACCATCATCCACAAATTACTCTATTTGGTCCCTTATTCCGGCAGCCATCATGTGGTCTATTTGGTTGATTCGAAATGATATTATTTTTAAAGATTGTATTATCGATGCAATGCAAATCTCGTTCTTAGTAAAATGCAGGCTCGCAACTTGGTATAAAGCAAGCTTTCCGGCAGCTCTGGTAACCTTGGACGATCTTATAATTAACCCGGCAGTAGCGGATCATTACTGCCTGGATAAACAAAGCAAAGGAAGGAAAACAAGGTGGGAACCGCCCCCTAGGCTTCTTGAAATTAAATGTTGATGGAGCCACGCGTAGTGACGGGAATGCTGGAGGAATAGGAGGAATGGTGTGGAATCACAAGGGAGAGATGGTGCTGTCGTTCTCTGAGAAGATTGGCCCGGGTCCTCTGCTACTGGCAGAGTTGCTTGCGATAAAACATGGCATCAAACTGGTCACGGAAAATCAGGCTTTCACCAATTACCAACTTATAGTGGAGAGTGATAGCAGCATAGCGGTACAATGGATTTCAAACCCACAGGTTTGCCCGAGAGTATTTGGAGAATTGGTATGGGAGATAGTGAGACTGGGTAAGCTGAATTCATGCATTTTTAGGAAGATTGATTGGGCGTTAAATGTTGATGCGGACTCTCTTGCGAAGAGTGGCATCGGGTAGGGACAAATGATATGAAAGGCGAGGTTTTAGGAAGTCTGCTCGGGTCTTAAGTGTGTTATTTACCTTTTCGAATTATGGGGCTTACTTTGAGAATGTATGTAATAGTATCAAACGTAAGGATCGTGTATTACCTGAGAATTATTAAATAAATTCTTGTGACACTATTTTCCTCCTTCCGCTATTGGTTGGTACACGTTATGTGTTAAAACTGATATGAAGGGGGTTTTTAACGAGGTCACCAACTTATACCAAAAAATAACTGCGCCGCAAAAGTTCGCGACGTGGAGTTGTGCATGGGGTCTTCGTTGTATCCGAGTCGTTAGATCATCTCTCGATCTAACGGTTCAGATTTGGGCAGTGCGATGACATCAAAAAGGGCATTAGGGTTACCACTGGAGAAGTGATCTGGGCCATTGATGCATGTTCGATCCAACGACTATGATTGAATCGACATCAGGGGTCGTCTGGTCGTATCGTGACTGTTGGATCTGATCTGGATCTAACGGTTGGCATGTGGCGCTGGAAGAGGCCATCAGGGCTCCCCTAGGGTTTTTCCTTCGAGCTCTCATATGGGTCGTCAAATCTGACGGCGGGAAATTGCCTGCGCAAGCGAAGGGTTTAGTTAGGGTTTCAGATTATATTTGTTTGGGCCAAGCGGGCCTTGTAATATTAATTCCATTTGTAAATGGACTTTAGTTTTTTTTAAGAGACTTGGGTTTTTTATTAATTGGGTTGTTATTTTAGTATTTTATTTAAACCGTCTTTTTTTCATAGTTTAGTATAATGATAATAATAATTATGATAATAGTTACGACAGACATAATAATAATACAATAATAATAATGGTAACAACAACAACAACAACAACAACAACAACAACAATAATAATAATAATAATAATAATAATAATAATAATAATAATAATAATGTAATAATAATAATAATAATGGTAATAATAATAGCGGGTGACATATAATTTGTAATGTTAGTAATATAGGATTAATATAAGATAACGTATGGTAATAAAATAAGATGCTAATAATATTTAGGGGTTTTTATAAAAATAGTATAACATACATATATACTAATTTAAGTCACACAAAGCCCACAACACACACATATTTCTATTTAGATAGTGACAACATATGAAAAACCCACATAAGCCCATTATTATAAAATGAAATAAAAAGAGGTTAACTCGGACAAAATTAGTGATTACATACACGACTCGTGATTGTTAGTCGTTTCTGATACTAATGTAATATTGGAAGAATATTATATGAAGGCATGTTCGATTTATTTGGAGAAAGTACATTGTTAAATGTAAGAGTAACTTGTTCCACTAAAAGATACATTTGGTGCTAAGGATTGAGTTCGTGTGAAATGCACATGTTTGAATACTTGGTAAGTACCGCGATAATGAGAATTGTTCAGTTTTATTGGACTTGGAGGATGGATATGCCGTTAGAAGTCTTGGATACTACAAGTAATCGTGTTGCCCTTATTGGGCTAAATTACAAAATTACTCTTGAAAGTTAAAAGGATCAAAATGCCCTTACGAGCTAATTGTCTAGAACCTTCCTCATATATCTGTAATCTTGATTGATCTTGATCTACCCGAATTCTCAAATCTATCGTGATATATCTGAATTACTACATAATCAGGATATACAGAAAATTATGAATGATCTTGAGGTATAATTCTTGAATACCTGAATGAAGTTGATAATTATCGAATTCTTTCAAATATGTTTCTTGATTTTGAAACCAATCTAAAATGGACTATAGTTCAGTGTCTCATTTCTGTATTTAGCAAGAATCCTTGAGTGCTAAATTGGACCATCTAGTATCTCATGCTTACATGAATAATCTTCCTTATTAGAAATCAGTCTATGCATTCTGATCCCAAGTGATCATGCTATCTGAAGTAAAAGCAAACATGGCTTATGGTTCATAATTTTTTATACAAGTATATTCGATTCATGGATCCCGATACACCGGTTCTTCTGATTAAACATCTTTATGTATCCTGAATTCCTGGCATAATGCTACTAATTACTGAGATGATTGTTACCATCCAAAATTGTTTTACTAGTATTGAGATGTTGACTGAAGACTGTAGGCTCATCCTTGATCAAGCTGGTAAGTCCGCCTGTATTTGATTCCTACGCTTCGGCTAGGGTTCACTTATATTCAGTTCCTACACTTCGGCTAAGGTCCGCATGTATTCAGTTCCCACGCTTCGGCTATGATAATTCTGCCTATGACCTAAGGTAACCACTTAGGTCAGTACACGTGCCCATTGGGCTTGGGTAACGCATGTATAGATGTAGTTCTGGATAACTGCATACTGGAATTCGGTTAGAGGGTAGTTAGACTGATACCAAAATTTTCATGCCTCCTCTTTTGCCCCAGTTGAAATTCTATAGTTGTCTAAAACTTTCTGTCTATCTTTCTCGAATTGCAATTGCTGGGACACACCAAACCCCTTGGCTCAATTCTTATAAAATATCTCTCTTTTCTGACACTTCTAGATTGTAGAATGCCCGACTAATATCTAAAAGTTTAAGTATTGAACAACCAAGCTGCCTCTAAATATGGCGTAATATTAGATTCTATACGATAATGGAAACTTGTTGATGTCATGATCTTTATGTTTGTTCTATGATTTACCTTATATATGCATGTTGCCTATAGCATCATTTGGTAGTTTTTTTACTGAACTTTTCGAAGTTCATGTTGTTTTTAACTTTGCAAGATAAAGAGTGATCTTTACTTAATGATTGATGTTAGAAAAGGAAGTTTCCTTGGCGTTGCTTGCGGAGTACGACACATGTATATTTAGTGGGCATGTAGGTCCTGTCTTGTTTTACTCTATGTCAGAGTTTGTAATATATTTTATAAATTTTCATTATATGTTAAATGATTTTCGTTATTTTGGGGTGTTCTTGTGACCCTGATGTGACCTCCTAGAATTAGGTGTAACACATAGACGGGTCTAAGGGATTACATTAACTTTCGATTTTTTCATATTTTGATCACTCTCAAATAACATGATTATACAAACAATTTTTTTATTAATCCTTAAAAAAATTGGGTAATAATTTTTTTACTTTGCTTATTAAATTTACCATATTTTATATTTTAATAAGCAAAGTAAAAAAATTACTCGAATAAAATATTTCAATTAATTGGTCAATCGATTATCCGATTTAGTTGGTGCAATATAAGATTGAGAATTGAATAATTTGAATATAGAAATGAACCAAAATAATCTATTATATACAATATTTCTAAATTTTATGCATTACAATATCTTATAGTCTATTGATTTGATACCCTTCTGATTTTTAAAAAAAAAAAAGTTTTGGCTCGGCGTAGGATTAATAGGTATGAACTTTCAATTTTTGACTTTCTAGTTATTTTTGCACTTTTATCACAACCGAAAATTTATTAAATTTACTATATTATCATATTTGATATTTGAATAAACAAAGTAAAAAATTATTTCCAGAACCAAAAATTTCGGTTAACTGGTTAATCGATTATCTGATTTAATTAGTATAGTATAAGATCGAGAATTGAATAATTTAAATTTACCAATTAACCAAAATATTTTTTAAGGATAGATTGAATTTTTCGATTTGTATAAACATGTTATTTCAGAGTGACCAAAATATGAACAATTCGAAAGTTAAGTTATTAAATTGAAAATTTAAACTCTAGTGACCAAAGTAGGAGTGAAAAGAAAGTTGAGTGATGATTGGTGTAGTTTAGCCATTTTTATTAAGAAATATTTCAAGATTTATTTGTGGAGCAAATTCAATAAAACCGATGAAAGATAAGGAATAAAATTATTTTTCTGATTGATTTGGAGAAGGAAGAAAGGCTACCTACCTTTTGTCCTAATTAGGTCTTGCAAAGACCAACGGGGCCAGGCATTGAGTAAAAGCGAAGGCATCATCCGGTGGATGCTCGAGTGCTTCATTCAAGGTATTTGAGCATTGCAATGGAACCAAATTACCAGATTTGAATTCAAGCTGAAGTTTCAAAACATGTTCATCAACTATTATTAGATGCCGTTTCTGAAGCAGTCATGACCATCTAAAATAGTTAAAACTTTAATCAAAATGAAGCAAAAGTTATTTACATAAAAAAGGAGTAACAAATACCTTGCAACTGGGGAACAAAATCCATGTTTCCAAGCAAAAGCCAGTAATCAAAATTAAAACCCTTAAACCAGCCAGTTACCAAGAATCAGAATCATAATTTTTGGATAAAAGGAAGGAACTTACGAGTTTTCCGATGATAAGTTGCTGAATTTAAGAGAAAATTGGGAAATTAATTTAAATAATAGTATTTATTTTGAAGGGTAAACTACACCAATAGTCATCGAACTATTGTTGCTTTTATATTTAGTAACTAAACTATTTTTTTGACAACAACGTCACTGACGCTATCTTTTAACGGTCGGTGACCAATATAGGAACGAAAGATAACTTTAGTGGCGCTTTTGTCGAAAATAATTTATATTTCGTTCTCTATCTATTAGTGATGAATGTTTGATCGAGTTAAGTTGAGTAAAAAATTTCGAGATAGTCAAAGTTAATAATTTATATTTTATAACACAAATTTTATTTAATTTTTTTAGTCAATGTGAGTTGTTTAAGTATTTCTTCAAATTTAATTGTAAATATTTATAATATTATAATAGTAATTGTTTTAATTCAAACATTTTTTTATAATCATATACTATATATATATATATATATATATATATATATATATTTCAAATGTGATATATGTTCTTAAATTCTGGGATATCAAGAATGTTATCTTCCCCAGTCTGCCCTTCCTGACCGCCGTTAGCAATCACCCCCCTTTCTCTGGATTAGAAGCTTTTAGAGAGGATAAACTTATCTCTTGCTCTCAACGGATCCTCTACACAGTTATGGCTTCGTTCTTACCAAAGTTCAACGTTTCCCAATGTAATCCAAATCTACTTCTACTGGCCGTGAAAAACATATTTTTTTTACAAATAATGTATTTTTAAAGTTTAAGATTAAAATTTTAAGGTTCATGGTTATTTTGTAAGGCTTAGAGTTAGAATTTGTTTTTAGTGTACGTGTAGGGTTTAGTGACCTTGAGATGACATGTAACATCATTTGAAACACATTTATGAAAGAAAAAAAACTTTATTGGTGTACGACAGGGCGTTAAATATTTTTTAAACAATTTCTACTTAGAGAGACGAGAAGGGAAAATTTAGTCCTACTAGATTTAGAACCCACAATATAAGAGAGAAGACGTGTCAACTAAGAGCTTTTAACCGTTTGCTCTAGAGGTTGTTGACGACAGTACATCAAATATTAACCTAATATTATTATGAGTTTTATACTTTTCATAAGTTTCTATAATATACAAATAAATAATTAAAACCCACTACTTAAAAAATTAGTTGTCGGTAAAAACTGCTAAAAATATACAATTCTAATAATATGATGTATATGGGCCAATCTTAGCTTTTATGGGCTTAACCCTCGTTCCATCTATTACCAAGTAATAAACATGTCTTTTCTTTTTTAGGAAGGAACTATCTAAGGCCCCAAAAGAATGGTCAAGGAAACAATGAGTTAATTATATTAGGATTAAGGGTTAAAAAGCCTTAAACTTTGGGGAGGGGGATTAATGAATTTTTTGAATTTTTCTGCGCCCAATTAAACTATTGAACCTAAAAATTTAATCAATTAAGCCCTTGAACTAAGAAACTGAGTCAATTAAGTTCTTTGACCGATTTTGACCATTAAATTTGAAGAAAAAAATTCTATCTACCATTGCAGTGCGCCTTGTCACAATGTTTCCACTTAAAAATTTTCAGAATTTTTTTTATTTTACTTAAAAAATTCTTTAAATGTTCTAAAAATTCTATAAAAAACTTATAAAAATATTTTTTGATTTTTTTTTGTAAATGCAACATCATATAATTGTAGTGTATTATATGTCGGTAATATCTGAAGAAAAAAACTGTCAAAATTTAATGGTTAAAATTGGTCAATATGATTAATTGATTCAATTTCTTGGTTTAAGAGCTTAATTGTTAAAATTTTGGTTCAAGAACTTAATTAAGTGCAAAAAAATCATAGGCTTAATTGATTTTTTTTCAAAAGTTTAAGAGCTTCTTACACCCTTAAGCCATTATATTATGCATCCTCAAACTATCACCTATATTCTAAATTGGTCTTCAAACTTAAAAATGATCTAAATAAGCCATTCAATTATTAATATCCTATCAATTGAGTCTGTTTGGTCATTCGATTGAGTGTTGAACATCAACTTAAATTTAACGTGATGCATATCCGAAGCACGCGTGGACAACTTGAAATTGATGTGTTAAAAATATGACCCTCCCAAGTTTTGTTTATATTGTATTTTCTTTTAACATATCATAACCAAGTTATTCATCCGAGTATCTACAATTTAATGTATGTATTTTAAATATACTCAACGTCAAGTTTAAACTGAAATTCATTACTTAAATTGACGGTTATTAACAGAAAAACCTAATTTGATATGATATTAATATTTCAAATTACATTTAAATTTTTTAAAAATCAATTTAAAATCTAGAAGATAAATTGTAAACTTTTAGTGCAATTAACCGACTTAAAGACACATTATTACAAGGCCGGTCTTTGTTGTAATTAAGGTATAACCAAAGTTGGACATATAGAAAGACAAATGATGATAGCTACAGTACAATTACAAATTACGCCAATGTCCAAATATACGAGTGCAACATTAAATTAGTTATTCAGGTACAACTGATAGAAAGTAGTTAGAGACAAGTTACAATTAATTCAGTACAACAAAATCTTAGAATTTATGTCCAACCACAGTTCTTCTCAAGATATGGTCTTCGGTCGCCGATACCCTTAGCGATAGCCGGCATACAACTCGAGCTCCTCGCGATACCACCCTTCTTCAGGCCTCTTTTGTCCCTAGGACTCATCGACTTAGCCCGAATTCCCGAACTCTTCTTCAAGAGTTCTCGCATCGCCTCGGCTTGGTACAGCACGGGGTGAGTCCGACCGAACCGATTGAACCTCACACAAGCACTCATGTGCTCGTTCAAAGCCTCTTCCCTTTTGCCTCCGTTTTTCTCGGTCTCTTCCTTGATAGCCTCCGCGCAAAGTCCGCACACCAATTTCCCGGAGAACTTCTCTCGAACTTGGTTAATATACTCGGGAGTGCACTCCTCGGACATGCCGCAGCACTCGCAGTTGGCGTCCTCGACTTCGGATATAGGCGGAAGCTGCTCCGTGTCAATGGCTTCTTTGCTTAGCTCGAACGATATGTCCGATATCGTTCTTTGGAGTCCTTCCATTGAAAGACGTGGAGGCTTGTTGTCAGTAGCGTTATTGGTTTCCACATTCGGTGCCATGGCTGAATTAAAAATCGGAGAACTGAAATGGGAAAGAAAATGATAGAGATTTAACTTATATATAGACGTTGTAATTTTCTCGAGAAACTGTTGGAAAAATGTAGATGAACTGCAAGTTGCATTCAATAAAAGATGGGGAAATCGATGGTCCAGAATAAAGTAGATATTTCACGATGACATTGGGATTCATGTTAGTGTTTTCAAGTACAACCAAATAAGGGAGAGTGTTCGATTGAGTTAGTGTCGAGTAAAATTTTTTTGAGTTAGTTGAGTTGATGAATCCTTTTTTATAACTCAAAACTTGTTTGAATTTTTTTTCAAGTCGAGTCTAGTTTATGAATTCGAGTTGAGTTGTTCGAATTTCTGTTCAAATTAAAGTGTATACATTTATAATGTTATACATATATATTTCTATATTTCTAATTTAAACAACTTTCTATATCCCTATGCAATATATGTTGCGGAATGCGGTCGTCGGATAGAGCAAAAACGCAACTGATAATTTGAGAAAATAATAATGAAGATAAAAGAGACACAGATTTTACGTGGAAAACCCCTAAATAATATAGGGTAAAAACCACGGACAAAGGTAGAAGAATTTCACTATGAGAAAATAGGAATTATAACTTCTCTCAATCTAACAAGGAGAAAACAATGACAATTTTCTCTTGATAAGAAAGGAGAAAACAACTCTATGAAAACTCTCTAATTTCTCTAGTATTGGGAGGAGGTTAGAATGATTTGGGATGATAGGAATGGCAAATGGCTAAGCTATTTATAGTTGAGCTTCAAGGACCAACTTGCAAATAATTTAAACTTAAGGACCTTACAAATAATTATACCATGCCAAAAGTGGTGCATTATTACACCACTTGTGCAAGTGGTGCAATAATGCACCGAAAGCCACTCTCCTACTTGCACTTTCAACAATCTCCCACTTGAAGATTTGATTGGAACAATCATATCTTCACTCCATTCTTTCAACCTTGTATCATTCATGTTGCTTACGTCTCTAACAAGCCACATGAGGATCGACACCAAGTAAACTTATCAGTGTTGATTGCTTTTGTCATGAAATCTGCTATGTTGTCACTGGTATGGATCTTCTGCATATCTATCGTCCCTTCTTCCACCTTCTCACGAATGAAGTGGTATTGGACCCGTATGTGTTTTGTTCTTGAGTGAAAAGCAGGATTCCTTGCAAGATGCAAGGCGCTCTGACTGTCACAAAACAAAGAGACATTCTCTTGTTTGTGCCCGAGCTCCTCCAATAGCATTTTCAACCATATTGCTTCTTTACTGGCTTGTGTAGCTGCTACATATTCTGCCTCCGTTGTTGACGTAGCCACAACCGATTGCAGTTTTGAAACCCAGCTTACAGCTCCACCAGCAACTGTAAACACATACCCTGTTGTAGATTTGCTTTTATCCAAATCTCCTGCATAGTCAGAATCGACATACCCGCTGATAAGAAAGTCTGATTCCCCGTAACATAATGCAACATTTAAGGTCCCTTTGATGTATCTCAGGATCCTTTTCACAGCATTCCAATGCTCTCTGCCTGGATTCGCCATGTACCGACTAACCACTCCCACTGCTTGTGCAATGTCTGGTCTTGTACAAATCATAGCGAACATTAAACTTCCCACTGCTGATGCATACGGTACTCGAGACATCTCCATCCTCTCTTCTTCACTGCTAGGACTCATACTGGAGGATAATTTAAAGTTAATAGGAAGAGGGGTATAAATTGGCTTACAATCTTGCATGCTGAATCGTGACAAGATCTTTTTCAAGTAATTCTTTTGTGAAAGCCAAATCTTCCTACTACTTCTGTCTCGGTGAATTTGCATCCCTAGAATCTTGTTTGCTGGTCCCAAGTCCTTCATTTCAAATTCCCTAGCCAGTCGTGCCTTTAATTCTTTAATATGATCTTTGTTGGGGCCTGCAACCAACATGTCATCTACATACAACAGCAATATAACAAAGTCGTTTTCACCAAACCTCTTGAAGTAAGCACAAGGGTCTGCATTAAGTCTGTTGTATCCAAGGCTCATGATGAAGGAGTCAAATCTCTTGTACCAACACCTCGGCGCCTGCTTTAAACCGTACAGAGATTTGTTCAACCTGCAAACTAAGTTCTTCTTTTCTTTTTCTTCAAAACCTTCAGGCTGGAGCATGTAAATCTCTTCTTCAAGATCTCCATGAAGAAAAGCTGTTTTAACATCTAGCTGCTCTAGATGTAAATTCAATGTAGCACACATTGCCAGGACAACTCGAACCGTTGTTAGTCGAACCACAGGAGAAAAGATTTCATTGAAATCAATACCTTCTTTCTGAGCATATCCTTTGACCACCAGTCTTGCACGATACCTCTCCACTTGATCGTCACCATTTCTCTTGATTTTGAAGACCCATTTGTTACCAATTGGCTTCCTTCCTTGTGGTAGTGGCACAAGTTCCCATGTATTATTTTTATGAAGGGCTTCGATTTCTTCTTGCATTGCCGCCATCCACTGCGAAGCATCTGAGTTGTTCATTGCCTCCTCGAATGATGATGGCTCACCGTCCTCCGTTAAAAGGCAGTATGCAACATTACCTTCTATAACATAATCTGAGTGCCAATTGGGGCGTCTTCTCACACGATCTGATTGACGAGTTGTTGGAGCTTCAGAATTCTCTGGTTCTGATTCCTCGAGCTCTGGTTCTGCTTCAGAACAATCTCTCTGTTCAGACTCATTTTCAACATGTATCTGTGTAGTCTCTGGCTTTTCTTTATCAGTGCTATCATCTTCTTCTTTTCTTTGTAGCTTATCTTCTACAAAGATAACATCCCTGTTGATAATCACTTTGCGGGCAGTGGGATCCCACAAGCGATACCCCTTTACTCCATCAGCATACCCCAAGAATTTACATTTTCTGGATTTTGGATCCAACTTTGAAATTTCTTGGGCATTGTACATCACGTACACAATACTTCCAAATATATGGAGGTTTGAATAATCAACTGGTTTACCAGTCCACATTTCCATCGGTGTCTTCAACTCAATTGCAGTTGATGGAGCCCGATTCACCAAATAACAGGCGGTATTGACTGCTTCTGCCCAGAAAGCTTTTTCTAGCCCTGCAGCTCTCAACATTGCTCGTGTTCTTTCTAACAGAGTTCTGTTCATCCGCTCTGCCACTCCATTTTGTTGAGGAGTGTATACTGTTGTGAACTGTCTTTTGATGCCTTCTTTTCTGCAGAAGTCATCAAATTCATCACTTGTATATTCACCTCCATTATCTGATTTGAAACACTTGATCTTATTTCCAGAATCAAGTTCCACCCGCGCTTTGAAAACTTTGAAGGTTGAAAACACATCTGCCTTCCTCTTGATAGGATACACCCAACATCTCCTAGAGTAGTCATCAATGAAGGAGACAAAATACTTTGCTCCGCCTAGGGATGTAACCGGTGCTTGCCATACATCAGAGTGAACCAATTCTAGAACAGCCTTGCCTCTAGAATTTGATGTGTTGAATTTTAATCGATGCTGCTTACTTGTAATACAATGTTCACACAAAGGAAGTGATACCTTTGTTAAACCCGGAAGTAGCTTTTGCTCCACAAGGACTTTCATTCCCTGTTCTGACATGTGTCCAAGTTTCCGATGCCATAACATGGTAGAATCTGAACTACATGAGGCAACAGAGGCTTCAACTTCTAGCAAAGTCTCTCCCTTCAGCAAGTACAAATTTGCAGCTATCTTTTCACCTTTCATCACCACAAGCGCTCCATGGAACACCTTCATGATTCCTTTCTGTGTTTCAATCTTGCTTGCATTATTATCCAACAATCCGTAGGATAATAAGTTTTTCTTCAAGCCTTTCACGTGTCGCACATCTTGAACAACTTTGATTGTCCCGTCATACATCTTCAGTTTGATGGTTCCAACGCCAACAATCTCCAAGGCATGATCATTGCAGCTGTACACAGATCCTCCTGAGATAGGTTCATAATTATAGAACCATTCTCTTCTTGAGGTCATGTGATATGTGGCTCCCGAGTCAATAAGCCATATGTCTGCAAATCTTTTTCTGCCTTCCATGGCTGTTGCTGCTTCACAACAGAGAGCATCTCCATCATCTGAAGTGTTTGCCATATTTCCTTGAGGATTGGAGTTTTTAGGTAAACTCCAACAATCCTTCTTCACGTGACCCTTCTTTCCACAGTTGTAGCACATTAAATTCTTCTTACTCCTTAACTTTGATCTACCATGATTGTGACTGCTACTTTGGCCACGTTCTGTTGATCTTCCTCTCATCACCGTTAAGGCCTCTGCTTGTTGCAGATTTCCTTGTCTGTCTTCCTTGTTCTTGCGCCGATTTTCTTCTTCCAGAACAGCAGCTGCAACGTCATCGAAGACTAGATCACTTGTAAGGTTGTTGTTTGTCAAGTTGATGATGAGTTGATCATACGAATCAGGTAGACTTTGAAGTAGAAGTTCAGCACGTTCTTGTGACTCTATTTTATAGCTTAGGGATGTAAGCTGAGAAAATAGAGTATTCAACGTGTTTAAGTGCTCTGTCACTGAAGTAGATTCTGACATCCGAAGAGTGTACAATTTCCTCTTAAGGAAAATTTTATTATGCAACGATTTGACCTCGTATAATTTTGCGAGGTGATCCCAAATCTCCTTGGCTGTCTTCTTCTCCTCGATGCTTGATAGTACTTCATCTGCTAATGCTAAATGAAGGTCTGCAATAGCATTCTCGTCCATCTCATTCCATTTCTTGTTATCCGTAAAATCTGCCGGCCTTTCGCTGATAGCCGCTAGACATCCGTTTTTTCTTAGGATGGCCTTTATCTTCAATTTCCACAGTGAGAAATTTCTCCCATTGAACTTTTCAATATCAAATTTCGTTGCCATAGCTTCTATTTCAGATAGCTCCCACTATTTCACCTTTTTGACGTGAATAGTGCCCACCACCTTCAATGAATGAGTAATATCTAACTTACTTTCTTATGATGGAGGATCCACTTTTCAGTGGCAACCAACAGAGAATACGGTAAGTAGATATACGCACCCAAATCTGGCTCTGATGCCAATTGTTGTGGAATGCGGTCGTCAGATAGAGCAAAAACGCAACTGATAATTTGAGAAAATAATAATGAAGATAAAAGAGACACAGATTTTACGTGGAAAACCCCTAAATAATATAGGGTAAAAACCACGGACAAAGGTAGAAGAATTTCACTATGAGAAAATAGGAATTATAACTTCTCTCAATCTAACAAGGAGAAAACAATGACAATTTTCTCTTGATAAGAAAGGAGAAAACAACTCTATGAAAACTCTCTAATTTCTCTAGTATTGGGAGGAGGTTAGAATGATTTGGGATGATAGGAATGGCAAATGGCTAAGCTATTTATAGTTGAGCTTCAAGGACCAACTTGCAAATAATTTAAACTTAAGGACCTTACAAATAATTATACCATGCCAAAAGTGGTGCATTATTACACCACTTGTGCAAGTGGTGCAATAATGCACCGAAAGCCACTCTCCTACTTGCACTTTCAACAATATACATATATATTTCTTCATGTTTTTTTATATGTGATATGCATAAATGAGACAGAGTTGGGTGACTCGACTTAAACTTGAAAACTAATCCACTAATTACTAAACATTTTGAGTTAGTCGAAGTCTCAATTTATAACTCAAACTTTATTTCAACTTTTTTTAGTCGAATCAAATTTATGAAAATACGATTTAAGTCAAATTAAATCGATTTTTTTTCTTATTAAGTCGAGAATTTCGATTTTCGGATTGAGGAATATAATTATGAGATACATAACCTTGGGGTATGCTTTGATGAAAGCTATTTGTTGGATCAGGTTTTAGGGTTATTCACGAGATTGTATATTCCAACCATACAAATTCCAAGTGTGATAAATTCTGACACAACATATACAATATTATAAACTGAAAGAACCCTAATTTCACGAGAAATATTTCAAAGCTTGCATAATATAATATAATATAATATAATATAATATAATATAATATAATAGTAGGGTTTTTTTTTTCATTCACAGGGGTCCCGAAGAAAAAGGAAGAAAAGTAGCTTTTGGTTTCTTTGTTTGTTCCCTTCTATTGGATTATTGCAAACTTTGTTAAATGCTTCTTTGAACTTTATGATGAAAAGTTGTATGATAAAGTTAAATGAATTGTGCCTGCCCTTTTAACTGTGTAGATAATTGATGGTTACTGTTATTATATGAAATTAAACAATCCATTTCCATTATTTGTTTTCATAATTGCATAATCATTCTAAGATATTTATCGGAGCCACTTCAATCACTAACATCTTGAATTCTATTGATCTATATAGATTCAGAATTTTGTTAGAGTAGGCACGAGTCAAAATATTTTTGAAGGTGGACACAAATTATAAAAATCTTAAAATTTCAGTGTGGTACAATTCATAAAATTTAAGGACTACTTCATAAAAAATAATAAAGTTGAAGTCAAATGTGTAAACTTTGAAAAGGTCAGAGTGGACATGGGCTTACCCAACAATACATGTGGATCTGCCATTGAATATGAGTTGCATGGGCGAATGCATATAGCTCTCATGGCCATGGGAGCATATTATCACGGGGCCATTACCTTCTTCCCAAAAAACATGCCTGATAAGATGAGCAACGTCACCGCTTATATACTTCAAGACCTCTCTTTTTCTTTTCGATGTGTGATTAATGTCAACCAGGCGTGACATTCTCCCCCACTCAATCTCGTGACGCCCTCGTCACGAGTCAACCATGCTCTTGATGGGCCATTGTCAAGGTTGTCCACCCTGCCTACCCTAGGCATGGGCGCTCAGCGTGAAATCGGGTAGTCAAAGGGTCGCTCCGATACCACTTGTCACGGGGCCATTATCCTCTTCCCAAAAAACATGTCTGGTAGGATTTGCAGAGTCACCGTTGATATATCTCAATACTTCATTTTTCCTTTTCGATGTGGGATTAATATCACCGCTTCTTCCCAGACGTGACAATAAGCGTTATTTTTAAAAAAAAATTAAAAATATAATTTAATTTGTAAAAAAAATTATTTTACATACCCATTTATATATATAAAAAAAACAAGGTGTATTAAAATTTTGTATCTCCATTTTTAAGATTCTGGATCGCTAGTGATGAGTTGGCCATATATTTTTCAAACTACTCCATATTCAAGAGAAAAATAGAACGAGAGTAAGAGAAATCATATGGGGCTAATGGGTTTGGACCACTTGATTTTCAACATCAAATTCCAAGATCAGCCAACTTAATAATGATAAAATCGGTGTTATCTGTATCACACATCCTCAAATTATGACTTTCATTTTAAATTAGTCTCTAAATTTTTAAATGTTTCAGTTTTATCCCTAAATTATAAATCATTCTATATTAATCCTCAAACTTTTAAATGTTCCATTTCCATCCCTAAACTATGACTCTCATTTTAAATTGGTCCCCAAAATTTTTAAATATTCTAATTTCATCATCAAATTATCGTTTATACTGCATCATATTATTATATAAGGCACATAAGTGTTTCATGACAACTAACAATTTTTATGACGGATTTATTAACATAAGATACGATTCACATATACTGATAATTTGGGGGTGAGATTGGAGCATCCAAAAAGCTTGAGGACCAATTTAGAATAAGAATCATAGTTTGAGGTTGAATCTGGAATGTTCAAAAGTTTAGGAGACTATTTAGAATGAAGGTCATAGTTTGAGGATAAAATTAGAATGTTTAAAAATTTAGAGACTAATTTAAAATAAAAGTAATAATTTGAGACTTGTGGTGCAGTTAACTCATAAATTCGATTAAGTCTTTATAATTTGTTTACTTTAAATATATTAAAATATATTTTAATAATTAAATTTAAATCGCAAATATTGTTCATTATTTCAACATTCATCCAAACCATGCTAGATACCTTTAGACTTAGTAACTTGTATGTTTATAATATTAAAAATTATATTTATTTTTTAAAACTATAAAATTTGATACGATCTATATACTACTCAGATCTTTTTAACTCATAAACAAGAGGATATTGAGCGTTTAAGCATGTTGAATCTCGTATCCTCATATATATTATAGTAGTGTGACATATTAACTGAGCTAAACCCAACCGGTAAAATAATTTATATTTAATTTATATATTAATATTGTGCTTATATTGTTTTATGTTATTTATGTCATATATTCAAATTCTAAAACATATTCATGGATATTATAAATTTAAAAATATTTGATACATCGACATTGTATAATTCTATATATCGTTAGTGAATCCTAATTATCTTTTTTAATTGAATTTCGCTAATTTTATTAAACATGATATATCCAAAATTATAATAAAAGTTCACAACTTAGTAAACAAAAACACATAATCTAGAAATACTCCAGTAAACAAAACTAGCGTAGAGATCATAAGATGACCATTCAAGAAAAAGGTAATTACCTAACCCAAAGATTCGAAACAAAATATGGATACAAACATCACCAAATATCGACGATGAAAGGTAAAATCATCAACAAACAACATAAAAATGCATATAAGGCACATTGACAACAAGGTCATTACCACAACTTAATCGCGAACAAGGGACGGTGGAAGTGATCGTGTATCCAAATCCAGTTTAAGGGTCCAAGACATGGAGATCGGCAGCATAACAAAAAGAGTGCCATCTTGATCAGTCCTGGTGACGTCAGATTCAACTCTGATAAAAAATCAAATAAAAAAACGGACAAACGACCGATGATGTAATAAATTCATTATTCATAACTCTTTTTTTTAACAATGGCATATGGATTTATTAATAAACATGAAAGATATTACAAATACAATGTATCAAAAAGAAATAAATAAAAAGGACTAGTCCACTAAAACTCTCATACAAAGGTTCAAAGAAAAGAAAACTCTTTCATGGAGATTAGCATACCCTCAAAACTCAGAAGCCTTTATAAATCTCCTTGTCTCTAGCCAAACGAGACGCTTTACGGGATGAAAATGAGTGGTGAGCAAACCAAACTATTAGGCATATTGCTCCGCTACACAGTTCTGATTACATGGCTAACAAACCATCAAACGAGTGAGGATCAATCTTTTCTATGACCACCGACAGAATCAAATCAGAAAGCTAGCACCGTGAGGATCTCTATAGGAGCACCAAACGATCGCTACGATATGCTGAAATCGTGCCAAACAACAGATGAAGCAAACCACAAAATCCAATAAAAAACGTACCACAAAAGCAGAGGAATCACGTTTCATAAGAGCATAATTTTTTTATTAAAATTGAAAAAAGAAAAACAAAACATAAAGTAACAAGAAAAATAATGAACACCGAAGGTTGACAACCAGTACTAAAATTGATTACCGCCACCGATTAAGTAAAAAGAAAATAAGAAAAATTTGCAGTGGTTATGAAGAAAAAATTAAATTTAAGAGAAAACTAAGTTTAAAAAAAATATAATTAATTAGTATTTATAACTCTTTTTTTACAAGTATTCATAACTCTTTTAAATACATTATTCATAACATGTCATCATTTAATTCATTAATGATGGACAAAATTATATATCATCACGGTGTCAAATACTCAACCTTATAAAGGTATGTAACTATGTATCCATTTTATTATGTGTACATTTAATTCCATGGACCACATCGCGTGAAAGTTTGAATTATGCCTTAAACTTCCTTTTTCCTTTTTTTTTTCCGGTGAAAATTAAACTTCCTTTTTCTAAACTTTAGTTTGAATATTTTTTATTTTAAAGAAATAATAATAATTTAAAAAAACCTAATTAACGGACATTAGTGTCATTGCCACTCTTTGAAACTTCTAAATGATTTTTTTAACAATTTCTACTTAAAAGGATGGGAGGAAATTTTTTTGCTCCTAATAGGTCTAGGACATATAATTTAAGAGATAAAAATGTGTTAACTGGGAGCTTTTAACCACTTGCTCTAGAGATTATAACATATAAAAGGTTAATTTTCATAATAAAATCTTATTTAAAGATTTATTCATAATTTATATAAAATCTTATTCATAATAAAATCTTATTTAATTTTCATTATATATAAATATTAATATAAAGGCTTTTGTAATATATGATAATAAGAACAAATCATTTAGTCAAGCTAAATTTGCATTTGGGCCAAACATATATGTATAACTACAACTAGAAACAACAGATACAATGTAGTGACCAATATAAAAAAATATAAGCTTAAACTAAAAAAATATGAACAAATTGTACACATGATATGGCTGAAAATCAAAATCAATATAAAATTAGAATTAGAACTCAAACATAATTATAAAATAACGCTTAAACTTATGGTCAAAATATTTTGAAAACTTTAAAAATTAAATTATAATACCTAAAACTAAACAGATTCTAAAAATAATTGGATATACCAACAATCAGTTGGTCGAGCGGAATGAGACATTATCTCCCTTAAGTAAGGTCAGGGATTTGAGTCATGGCGTTGTGAATAGAGAAAACTGAGTTGGAAGAGTCCTCATATGAACTTCTATAAAACCCGATCCAAATTAATCGACCAATAAATCAAATACCGATAGTTAAAAAAAATAAATGTAATACTTCGAATAGAAAATAATCATTTACGAGGCAAATTATCATCATCCAAAATAAAGCAGCCATTATCAAGATCAAGCCTAACTTAATTATGTTGATGGAGAATCAACCTCGAATGAACCCCAATTTTGCATAGATAAAGCAAAAAAATACAAGCACGCTTGTGTACAATGGCTTGGTGAAAGAGTTTGGAGGGGTCAATTTAAATTTTAAAAAAAGTTATAGGTTTAAATTAAAATTTTTAAAAATTTTAAGGGTTTAACTAAAATTTTTAATAATTTTGAGAGATTTAATGAAATTTTTTAAAATTTACAAGAGAGAATTTAATTAAAAATATTCAAAATTTTCAATTTTAATTTTTTAAAATTTTGAAAGGGTCAAATTATTATTTTTTAAATCGTAAGAGCCAAAATATAATTCCCCAAAAATTTGGGGGCCATGGCCCCTAGGTCCCCACAAGCTCCCTCCCCTGCTTGTATAAAATTCTCAATTCATAAATTAACCTGCCATTTTCTGCATTTTTTACCCTTTCCCCTCCAACCCAACAGTTGGTTCTCCACTTGCAAGGAAATAAAGACGAGTTAAGATTAAAGAAATAAAGTTGCATAGCTTCAAAATTAATAGAAATTTAACATTTACTTTAAAAGATAATTTATATCTAATACACTGGCGGCGGAAGTAGAAGGTTTCTACAATACACAGGCGGCAGAAGTAAAATTTTTTTACAATGTCTTAGTTTTAGGGTTTATGGTTAGAATTTAAGGTTTAGAGATTAAGGATTGATGTTAGAATATGAAGTTTAATGTTAGAATTTATAGTTTAGAGTTTAGGGTAATGAGGTTAAGGATTTAAGTTTTAACCTATAAACCATAAATTTTAACCACAACTCATCAATTCTAAAGTTCTAATCTCTAAATCCTAAAACTAAAATGCCTATATAAACTTTTTATTTTACTGCAAAAGATACACTTTCAAATTTTTAAAAATAAAATTTAATTCTTTTTGATAATATACATGTCCGTCTTATGGTACATATTCAAAATGCACAGCTAATAAAATTTAATTTAATAAGTATTCAAACCGCAAAGACAACACAAACCATCAACAAAGAACTAATACTTGTTAATTCTTATCACTAATAAATTACTCAAACTATACCATAGGATTCTAGCATGCGTAATCATTATGAAACCCAATACTTAATAAAATAATAAATAAAAGCTAAAGAATTTCTTTGAAATATATCAATTATTAAATTGCACTCCATTGTATAATGTAATGGATAAAGTAGGATTACACCAAACTTTAACAATAATATTAATACATATCGAATAGGCAATAGCTTTTCCTCTTTTTCCTCAACACTTTCCCACTATATTAGGCGGTCGGTCCATGGAATTAGCTTTCGAATTTTGCTTTTGCTTTTCGATTTTTACTGTTGTCAGAGACGGAGCATGACTTCAGGTAAGGTAAGAGGCAAACTTATAAAGTTACAGGGGAGAACGTATAAAAGTTGAAAGGCGAAAATAGATTTTCAATAGAAAATAATTAGAAAAAATTTAAAATTTTTTTAAATTGTATAAAAATTTCAAATTTTTAAGGGGGGCGACCGCCCCCTCCAACCCCCCTCGATCCATCCATGACCGTTATGTATTTATGAATATGTTTTAGACAGTATATTTGAATTGTGTTTAATAATACTTTAGGGATATTTTTTCCTCCTTATGAAATGATATTGAGATTGAATTTTGACTCATCTTAATTTTGAAGGAATATTTTTAACGATGCTCGTTTATTTTTTTTTTAAAATCTAATATTAAAGTAGAGCTTATCAAGGACAAATTAGCCTTAAACATCGGAAGGTTAAATTGTTTTACATCAAAAGAATAAGGACCTATTAAGTATTTAAACTTAAAATTAGATAGAAAGTTTTCCCAATTTGAGGGCAAGGCCATTAGTTACCCTGAGTTGCCATTGGACACCGCAAAAGAAAGCCAACAATGCCGAAGCGCTCAACTTTTCCGAGTATTGACGAGAGAGTTGGAATTTTTTTAATATACTGATGTGATTATTTGGTTGTATTTGTTTATATTTTTTTAATTTTTAATAAAGTTTACACAGCTTATATACATGTACTCAAACTCAATCGCCTAGAATAAACTTCAACATCTTTTTCATTAGAACCGCTTATTAAGTTCAGTAAAACAAATAGTCGATTAGGATTGATCAAGATCAAGGCGAAACGTACCACATACTAGTGGGGTTATGACTCCATGAAGAAAAAGTTAAGTTTTATGATAAATTTACTTGTAAACTCTTAAAAATATAATTCATTGTTGATTTTTTTTATAATAACTACTGAATTTTTATCAAAACTACAGAAGATGTCACAAATACAACGCATCTAGGAAGGAGATCAAAATCTCTTACAATCTACATCCCTGAATAAACATACGACCTCCGTTCTCACTCTTTATACTCTCACCATTAATGCTAGAGCAAACTATATTAATTACGTATACCCTTTAGTAATTTAAACATCGAAATGTGTTCGGAAAAATAAACTTTAACATTTTTTTAATATATATGTGTGTTTTACAATTTATGTTCGAGGTGCAAGGCTGTCATTCCTAATAATGTCGTCTTCAAAATATAAATTCACGTCCTCTCCTTAAAAGTACAATGTACTTTACCAATGCACTCAACACTTATCGTTAAGTTTAACATCTTTTAACTCACATTTATCTTGCAAAGACTATAACCTAATTCGTTCTCTCATGAGTTATTTCTTTACAAAGAAAATATCATAATATTGTGGCGTAAATTTCCATGTTTAACAATATGATTTCGCTCTCATTGGCACTAATGATTGTAAAATGATAGTAAAAAATAGTACACAAACCCTGTTGGTCAATTAAATCCAAATCAAACCCCTTTTAGTAGTGGAGGAAAATAAAAAAAGAACACACTTTTGAATAAAGAATTCCAAACTCTCAAGGTTGAAGACAAAGGAACATAATTATACACAAGAAAACCAATACAAAAGCAAAGGCAAAGTAATCATGACACACAGCACCAAAACAAAAAAGGGCAAATTTAGATAAATAACCCATTTAGAAGACTATTTACGTAAATAATTCCATCCAAGATTATTTAGATAAATACTTACTTTCAGATCACGTAGAACAAAACTCGCGTTCTACCAAAAACGAGTTTCGAACTCACTTTTAACTAAACACGAGTTTTATATTAAGTGGGTGGGTAAGAAAGAAAAAATTTAATTTACCACGTTTATTTTGCACAGAACTAGCTCTTAGTGAAACACAAGTTTGAAACTCGATTTTGATAAGACGCGAGCTTGACCTACGTGGACTGAAAGGCGTATTTATCTAAATAATTTTAGAAGGGAATTATTTATCTAGATATTGTTTTTAAAGAGTATATTTGAATGATTTTGTAAAAAAACACTGATCAACTTTTCGTTTTTTTTTCTTCAATAAATATTAACCCTAATCTATTATCTCCAATATTCTTCTCCTACAACAAAGCAAACCCTAAACCTCCCTCTAGATATGGAACCAAACCCACCCTTTGTCACCAAGAAGCTGTCTGAATTGGCTCGTTTGAGCTTCTTCATGGTAAGAAAAGGCTTCTCAAAGGGCAAGCTCATGCTCGACGACCTTCAATTCTTAATGAAACGTGGGAAGGTCATGGGACAAGCGTTAAACGAGGCAGCTTCGTTGAGTTGCATCTCGCGAGACGTGCAACTCTCGTTCGTATCTCCGATGGAGTACGAGTTCAGCTGCCGCACTAGTCCGTCACAACGACCTTACGTCCCCTTGCATCGCCGAAAGCGAAAACCAGGGCGTTACGGTTACTACGCTGCACGGTCTCGAACACAGGACGGTGTCGGTTTCGGAGGGTGTAGAGATGCAGGCGATTACGAGTCGCCATTGCCGAAGACATTAGTGATACCTAAAGGAAAAAAAGGGAAGAAGATTAGTAGGGAGTCGCCGTTGGTGTTAAAGGATGGTCGAGAAGACGATGAGTACCGTGTGGACGAAGCGGCCGAGGAGTTTATTCAAAGTTTTTATACTCAACTAAGGTTGCAGAAATGGTTAGCTGTCATGGATCCAGCTGATTACTATGGCTAAAAATTTATATAATTCGTTTTATTATATGTTGAAGTTTGATATTTAGGGGAAAGAACAAACATGTAATATATATGTAACATTTCATTAGGGTTTTAAGGTCAAATTGTAGAGGAGACTCTATTATGTGTTTTTTTTCTTTCGAATTTAGTCCCTCTACAATAATTTGATCTTTTTAATTCTTCTACTTTTAAAATACGTATTTCAGTCAAGGATATATCACGCAAGTCAGGTATAGGCCATGGGAAGGAGGTATAGGTCATGGGAAGGAGTTCTGACATGTACAAATTCTTCAGTTTTCTTGCTTGCGCTTGTTCAGTCACTTCAAGATTGACGGGGCCAAAATATAACGAGCCATAAAAACGAGGGGACAGAAATTTAAGGTACAAAATTTTTCATTGTATTTTTTAGTATAAAAACTTTTTTTTTTGGGGGGGGGGGGGGGGGGGATAACCATTAAGAAGATAGTTTCGTCTCTGTCGAGGTGCTTCCACTCCTATATCTTAGGGAGATAACCATCGGTAAGAAGATAGTTGAGTCAGCTGACCAAAACCTGACCCAAGATGGTACTTAGGCTAAGCGTTCGATTGATTTGAGTCAAGTTTAGTTAAAAAAAATGAGTTATTCGAGTTGATGCGTCATATTTAAAACTTAAACTTTATTTGAAATTTTTTCGATTCGAGTCAAGTTTTCGAGTTCCTATAGAAAATTTAATTGTAATTATTTATAATGCTATAATACAATTTGATTGTAATTTAAACGACTATCTCTAATCATATAAGATATGCATATATATTTCTTTATGTTTTTTAATATGTGACATATATTTCTTATTTTTTATATCGTCATATATATATCAGGAAAAATTGAGAGACTCAACTCGAACTTAAAATCAATCCACTAATTATTAAAAATTTTAATTTATTCGAATTTCCATTTTACAACTCAAACTTTATTTGAAATTTTTTTCGAGTCGAGTTTATGAAATTTTGAGTCGAGTCAACACAAGTCGAGTTTTTTCGCCTCGAGTCAAGTCGAGTTTTGCTCACCTCTAATAATACTTAGTATTGATGTCTCGAACATCAACATACATGATGTGTCATTTTTTTAGGGTAAACTACACAGATGACCACTGAACTATGGGTTTGGTGTCAAAATGACCACTATATTATTTTTTGCCGCAAATGCACCACACAACTATTTAAATGGTTCCATTTTAGCCACACGCCGTTAAAAAATATGAAAAAGTTGACAGAACTGTTAAAAAAATTGGTATAGTTACACATTTGGTCATATATATTTATACAATATATCAATTTAGTCCTAATTTTATTCTAATAAAATAAATTAATTATTCAATAAGATGGTGACACATGTCACCACTTTATTGGAAGTCTTTAATTTTTTTTATTTAATTAATTTTCCACCTCCAACCAGGTGGTGACACGTGTCACCCAATTGGAGGTGGAAAAATGAGATCAACATAATCACCCAATCAGGAATTAAACCCAAGAGGCCAAGACCTTGGAGTATCCAAGGTGTATGCTTGCCACTGAACCAAGCACGCTTTTGTGCTATAGGGTACAACAATTAATATATGTCTTTAATGATTGTTAATGCCCAGAAAAATTAAAGAGAAGAAAATGCAATTGGACGGATTCAAACGAAGGACCTTGTGGTCCAAAACGCACGTGCTTGCCACTGCATCAAGTGTATGCCTTGTGATATAAAGTACAACATTTAATATATGTCTTATATAGATTTTAATGCTTGGAAAAAGGAAGAAAATTTAGTTTTAGGAAACTCGAATATAATATTTTTATGATGCATAAAAACATCTAAACCAATTAAATAAATCTAATAATTAAATTAAAGTTAACAATATTAAATTATGTTTGTGAGTTTGAATTCGCTAAATGAATTTAATATAATTTTTAAATTTTTAAATATAATTATATATAATAATTTAATTAATTTTTTAATAAATATTAAAATTATTAATTAAGTTAAAAAAATCAATACAATGATTATATACGTGAAATTATAAAAATAAATCTGGAATTGAAAAATATATTAAATTTAGTTTAAAATATAAAAATTTTAAAATGATTTTTATATTAAAAAATTAAAAAAATAATATTAAATTTTTTTATTTTAAATCGTGCACTAACTATAGTTTAAAATATATACAAAATATTCTTAACTTTAATTTAGTTATTAGATTTATTTAATTGGGTTAGATGTTTTTATGCATCATAAAAATATTATATTCGAATTTCCTAAAACCACATTTCCTTCCTTTTTCCAAGCATTAAAACCTATATAAGACATATATTAAATGTTGTACTTTATATCACAAGGCATACACTTGATGCAGTGGCAAGCACATGTGCTTTGGACCACAAGGTCATTGGTTTGAATTTGTTCAATTGCATTTTTTCTCTTTAATTTTTCTGGGCATTAACAATCATTAAAGACATATATTAATTGTTGTACCCTATAGCACAAAAGCGTGCTTGGATCAATGGCAAGCACACACCTTGGGTACTCCAAGGTTTTGGGTTCGATTCTTAATGAGAGTGATTTTGTTGCTCTCATTTTTTCACCTCCAATTGGGTGACACGTGTCACCACCTGATTGGAGGTGGAAAATTAATTAAATTAATTAAATAAAAATAATTAAAGACTTCCAATAAGGTGGTGACACGTATCACCATCTTATTGAATAATTAATTTATTTTATTAGATTAAAATTAAGACTAAATTGATATATTGTATAAATATAGAGGACCAAATGTGTAATTATACCATTTTTTTAACAGTTCCGTCAACTTTTTCGTTTTTAACGACGTGTGGCTAAGATGGAACCATTTAAATAGTTGTGTTGTGCATTTGCGGCAAAAAATAATATAGTGGTCATTTTGACACCAAACCCATAGTTTAGTGCTCATCTGTATAGTTTACCCTTTTTTTATATAATTCTGCAAATATTATGTATTTTTTTCGAGAAAAACTTCAATACATAGGTTGTGTAAACTTTAGTTTACACAAGTCGTTTAATTTTAGGGCTTAGAGGTTTAGTTTCGGGGTTAGAGTTTAGGGTCTGGGTTGAAGTATTTAGAATTTAATGTTAATATTTAAAATTTAGGGTTTAGTTTTAGTAATTTAGGATTTGGATTTATAGTATAAATATGATGGCTTGTGTAAAATTTATTTTACACAACATGTGTATCAAAATTAAGGAAAATACTTTGATGCACAAGCTTGTGTAAACTTTAGTTTACACAAGCCCTTTAATTTTAGGGTTTAGGGTTTAAGATTTTAGGTTAGGGTTTAGGGGTTTAGTATGTAGGGTATATAATTTAAGGTTTATGGTTAGAATTTAGAGTTTAGGGTTTAGGGCTTAGGGTTTAGGTTTTAGGTTGCTAGGGTTTGTAATTTAAATTTTAAATTTTATAAAAGGGTTGTGTAAAAAAATTTTATACAGCTTGTGCATCAAAATAAAACCCCAAAATTAACCCCTTTTTATGGGTTATATTTTGATACACAAGATGTGTAAAAAAATTGTGAAAACTATCTCAGTGACCACCTAACTATTGGCCGCGACCTGTTTTGACCACCCAATTAAAAAAATTCAAAATTTGACCACCCAACTATTTAAATAGACCTATTTTGACCACCGACCATTAAAATCTAACGGAAAGGTGACGTGGTAATTAAAGTAAAATTTGTATAATTATACATTTAGTCCCTTTTAATTACCTATTATATCAAATTGGTCCTAATTTTAATTTAATTAAATAAAATTATTTAACTAATCAGATAATGACACGTGTCATCACCCGATTGGATGAATTTATTTTAATTTTTTGAGATATATAAAAACAGGCATATCAAATATTGATTTAAAAAGAATTCTATTTAAATGAAAAGAAATTTGATTTTAAAAAGTATTGAAATATTTTTTAAAAACTATTCGAATATTTGATTTAAAAATATTAATCAAAATTTTAAAATATTCGAATACTTTTTTAAATCAAATTTATTTTCTTTTAAATCAAATATTTTTTAAATTGAATATTTAATATTTTAATAAATATTCGATTTAATTTAAATATGAAAAAGAAAAAATATTCAAATATTTTAAATTGAAATTATTTTCTTTTAAATCAACTATTTTTTAAAATTGAATATTTAATAATTTTAGATTTTAATTAAATTGAATATATTTGATTTAGTGATATGTCTGTTTTTATATATCTCATGTGACCCATGTTTAAGTCTCTTTTCAAACATTTTTACTTCTCTTTTTCCTAACACTTACTTTATTATAAGATATATATAGAATGGTATAGTTTATATTATAATTTAGGAGTTGGCGCAGTGGTTAAGCTTTGGCTTTTTTATTCTTGAGATCATGGATTCAAACCCTACCATGACCATATTCTTTTCTCTTGAATTTTTTTTGAACCAGGTGGTGACACGTGTCACCATCACCACCTAGTTGAAAGAAAAAATATATATAATATTAAATAAATTAAATAAAAAATTAAAATAAATTTATCCAAGCGGGCGATGACACGTGTCGTTATTTGATTAGTTAATTAATTTTATTTAATTAAATTAAAATTAAGAACAAATTGATATAATATGTAATTAACATGGACTAAAACTGTAATTATACAAATTTTATTGTAATTGTTACATCACCTTTCCGTTAGATTTTAACGGCCGGTGGTCAAAATAAGTCTATTTAAATAGTTGAGTGGTCAAATTTTGAATTTTTTTAGTTTGATGGTCAAAATAGGCCGCGACCAATAGTTGGGTGGTTACTGGGGTAGTTTTCCCCAAAAAAAATTACACAACCCTTCTATAAAATTTAAAACCTAAATTTCCAACCATGAAACCCTAAAACATAAACCTCAAATCCTCAAACCCTAAACTTTAACCATGAGCATTAAATTTTATACCCTACAAACTAAACCCCTAAACTCTAAAATCGAAGGGCTTAAAATTTAGGTACACAAATTTGTGTATCAAAAAATTTTCCTTTTTTTTTATTATATGTGCAATAAAATGACCATATTATAATAAAGAGACTAAATTTCATAAAAATACATAATATATAAGAATCGTATAGGGATTTAAGGAAATGAAAGAGATTCATGCCTTGTGTTGGTAAATACTTGTCAAATTAAGTTTAATTTTTTTAAAATTTTGGATTAAATAATAAGCCTTGTTAATTTGGAGTTAAACAATTTAATCTCTCTCGATTTAATCCAAACTCCGCCCTTAAAAACACATATATAATTTGACTATTTTAACCAAAATAATTTGTCTTTCCTGCTATATAAATAATTTTTTCGTCCCTTTCGTGGCTTTGGTTTTCTGTGTCTATTTTAACGAAAAAGGTTCATTGTATTTTTTAATATGATTTTTTGAGGGAGGCATACCCCCAATTATAGGATAGTTTCGTCTATGTCGGGTGCTATCACTCCAATATCTTTTTCAATGCACGAACGATGCTCTGTAACTTTTTTTTTAAGAACGAGCTAAAATTTGAGGTTCAGAAGCAAATTATAAAATTTTTAAAGTGAGATTCATAAATAAATCACTTTTTAAAAAAATTAAATAAGAAAAAAAATAAAATAAAAAATTCAGCGTTGGGGCGATTACTCCTCCCCACCCCTTAGTCGCTCCTCCCCTGCTTCTTTTGTTTGGCGAAAAAATTTGAAGCCAACGCACATTTAGGTCGCAGGACACAAATAAAAAACGGAGCTTAGTGTTGATGTCTAATACATCAACATACAGGATGTGTCATTTTTTTCGTATAGTTCAATAAATATTATGTTTTTTTTTTTTTTTTGTAAACTACACAGATGACCACTGAACTATGTGTTTGGTGTCAAAATGACCACTATATTATTTTTTGCCGCAATGCACCACACAATTATTTAAATGGTTCCATTTTAGCCACACGCCGTTAAAAAAAAACGAAAAAGTTGACGGAACCGTTAAAAAAATTGGTATAATTACACATTTGGTCCTCTATATTTATATCAATTTTGTAGAACTAATGTTTTGAACTGATTTAAAAAGTATTTAAAACATTCCCAAAGTCCAAACAACTTGAAATTATGTTTAGGGAAGTTTTTAAAAGGGGTTTATATGTTTTTCAAAGCCAAACTTCACAAAACTGTCCAGGTGTTTCGAAACACCTTAGGGCGTTTCGATACGAGAATTCCAGTAGCAAAAACGTTTCGATACTCGTATCGAAACGGGCATTCCCTGGATGAGATTTTTGCCCAGCGTTTCGAAACGGGCTATGCCGTTTCGATACGCCTACGTGGCATTGACCACAACGGTCATAAACCACAACGGCTATTTCCCAACTAACATTTAAATGCAGGTCGTTTCGATACGGGACTAGGCGTTTCGATACGTGTTCTGAAACGGCAAAGGGTGTTCCGAAACGGGTGCCTTGTCAGACTGCAACGACTCTTTCTACTTAAAGGGTGTTTCGAAACGGGCACGGCTGTTTCGAAATGGAGAGCTGCAGAACTGCATTTATGGTGGGAATTAAAGTCCTCAACGGCTCCAATTAAATCCCAACAGCTAGCAACGGCTATAAACTCATTAATGAGTATAAAAGGGACCTCCAAGCATCAAGTAAAGGCTAATGCTCATATTGTCAATCAACAAATGATCAAAAAGTGTCTTGGTACTTAAATTGTCAATTCTTGTATAGACAAACACTAGTGAGCCAAAATTGTCAAATTTGCTCAAGTGTTTTAGGTTTTGGGTGAGTGCTAAATTGTCCAAACAAATACATATTAGAGGGATTTAAGTTTGCTTATTGTTTCTCTTTGTAAAAGAGAGTTTCAATCAAGGCTTTGGGTAGAAAGCTTGATTGTGTATAAGGGTTACCTCCTAAGCCTAGAAAAGGGGACGGATCAATAGTGGATTGATTGGAAATCCTTAGTGGGGAGCTAAGGTAGTGGATGTAGACCTTGGTTAGAAGGTTGAACCACTATAATTCATTGTGTCATTTTTCTTTTTAGCTTCCACAACCCTTCCACCCAAAAATCTACCTCTCCACCACTTGGTGAGCAACAACGGTTGAACGAATCGAGCCCCTCACAACTCAACAAATTTAGTCCTAATTTTAATCTAAAGCAACTGCACCTGCGTAATCCTCTGCCTCCTTCGGGTTGATCCGTTCCCATATGTACAAGATTACTGTTCCGACAAACATGTCAACGGCAAAGTAAGCTCCGATATAGAACGGAATTGCCATAGCCATTGGAATAGGAATGAACTGTGAATTTTTCTTGGGGGTCACATCCCTCAGTAGGTTTACGATCAAAGCACCTACGAAGAATCCGGCACATAAAGCCAAACAATGCTTGGGCAGCTCCGAGAAACCCTCGATACCAAGAATGGCCATTTCCCTGAATATCACTGCATAAGGTGCTTTGTATGGACCATCAGGTGACCCAACTTCAAAAGCAATCCAAAACATTTACAATGTGAGTGGAGCAATGACACATCTCATGGCTTGGCTCAGTGGCAAACTGGCGCGCGTTATACCCCCAAGGTCCCAAGTTTGATTCCTACCAAGGGCAGTATCTTGGTTTTCATTTTTCCTACTCCAATTAGGGTGACACGTGTCACCACCTGATTGGAGGGAGGAAATTAATTAATTTATTAGATTAAAATTAGGACTAAATTAATATATTGTATAAATATAGAGGACCAAATGTGTAATTATACTAATTTTTTTAACAGTTCCGTCAACTTTTTCGTTTTTTAACGGCGTATGGGTAAAATGGAACCATTTAAATAGTTGTGTGGTGCATTTGAGGCAAAAAATAATATAGTGGTCATTTTGACATCAAACCTATAGTTCAGTGGTCATCTGTGTAGTTTACCCTTTTTTAATATATGTGTCATTTGGGATGGAGGTGTCAGGTGCACGACATGGGGTTATGTTCAAATAAGACGCCTTAAAATGATGCTAAAAAAAGGCACAACCAAAATTCTTACAAAAATTATAAGAATTTCAGTATTTATTTTTTGGTATATATTGAAATTGAGTTTCGTTCAAAGGATTTCTAATCGCCGCAAAAGCTCACCGTCGGCATCATTGAGTTCCCCTCGCTGAGGTGCAGCCGCCGGTGTTTGCCTCATTGTCGTTGGAGCCGCCGTTCGCCGATGTGAGGTGGAAGAAGGTTCGACGAGCTTGAAGCGCCATGTTTCGGTCGTCACCGCCGCAAACCGAGGCCGCCAATTTGCTCACCGGCCGGAGAACTGCCAAACTGGAGCTCGACCCCTCCTTTTGGCCACCGGAGCATGAACCTTACCCCCCCACGCGCCTCCGATGAGGATGGGCATGGTTCAGTTCAAGCGGGTGCACCATGTTACGGTGCACTGCGCCACACTGGATCGGGCACACCCGAGTGCACATACACCCGCCCGCAAGGGATCACACCTTGCGGGTGCACTATCCTTCCCGTGCACTCGCCCGCACTGGATCATGTACTAGGGTGCACCCAGCTTACGGTGCACCGCATCAGACAAGATTACCAGTCAGTTGACCATCATTTGACTAGGCGTTGACCGACAGTTAACTTTTTTGGGGACCCTACCCGGGGGTTTCTCGACGTTTTAGATCCAATGGTACAGTCCGTTTTGCCAAATTTGAATCCAGTAAGCTATTTTACACGTTTAATCTTGTGAAATGTTTAGGGGATGCATGAATTAATATAATTTCGTATTCGTTAGTATATGAGGATTATTCAGGGTTGGATATCAGATCAAGGGGTAATATTCAGAAGCTTGGATGAGGATTTTAGCGATATCAGCATAAGGTTAGTACACTTCAAACTCTTGTTGTTTCATGAGCATCATAAATGTGATCGCTTTGTATGTTAGTGCCTCCAAAATAGGTAGACGATGATGAAGCATGTTTAGAGATCGATATTGATGAGACTCGATATGTTTGAGATGTATGATGATGTTATGGATATGATGGGACTGTTAGAGGCATTAGAGACATTCTAGGGTCGTTTGTGATGCTAGTGTGATTTATTGATGATAGTTGGACTGATTGAGATAAATGTAATGTTTTGTGTGCTTGTCCGTATGTATTGATGTGATTCGATGGAACTGTTTAATAGATGAATAATGGTTATATTCGAATAAATGAGTATATAGATGGTAAGCAATGTTAATTGAATAAATGCATTAGTAAACCAACTTTAATGACTTCCATAAGCTTTAGGGATCGAGTAAGCAGTTTTAGTATCGATACACGTGTGAGTATCGATACCTGAGGGTATCATATCAATACTTGTATTCGAGTACCGGTACTCGATACACTAAATAATTAATAAATTTAATTTGATGATGGAATCAATGTGAATATTAATAATTGATTATGCTATTAATAAATGAGATAACGATGATTAATGGGAACAATAAACGAGATTAATTGTATACTTCTTCATAATATACTAACTACTCAATAAAGTAAAATAAATGATGTGATGACATTTAACAACGATAGGGAGATCCTAGGGATCTCGTTGCTTGTATGCCGGGAAGGCCTTTGATTAGTTGAGTCTGTTGATGGATGAGATCTGGATACCCGATGAAAGAGTGTTGCAACACCATGGTTAAAGATACCGAGTTTGTGGGTGTATGTTCCGATGCTAGGTGACCCGGCCTCACCTAGGGTGTATATTCTGATGCTAGGTGACCTGCCCTCACCCAATGTGTAGATTCTCGAGGGGGAATTTCGAGCAAAGGTGTATGCTCCGATGCTACGTGACCCGGTCTCATCCGGTGTGTATTTTCCGATGCTACGTGACTCGGTCTCACTCCACAATTGTTGTTGTTGTGTGTTCACCTTGGTAATCTGTTGAGGTCATGGGTTTGGTTGGGCCTTGTGTGCCATGTATGATGATTTCTATGTGAGAGCTTGTGTTTAGGCGACTAGTGGTAGCGCCGCATGTTTATTTATCTCTCCTTATTGCTCGTACTAGCTTGCATGCTTATATTTATGATTAGCATGAAGTATAATAGAGTAGATGAGTACCACTGAGCTTTGTAAGCACAACGCTCGAAATCATTGTTTCCGTGCGTAGGTTGATCGTTAGATCGTGGAATCGATGAGCGCTATCAGTACGAGGTTCTAGCATATGGTGATCTTCGGAGTACGGTACTTGTATTTAGTGGGCTATGTATTCATAGGACCTTACGTGTTCGAGTTTGTAATCTTTATTTTGTAAATTGTATTTGTCAAATCAAATGTTTAAATGCTTTAACGTAAACATAGCTCATTTGTAGTGCTTTAATCATTTATGAATATTTAAATTGTGGACTTTAAATGTTTTCAAAAAGAATTTTATTTGGGATAAACCAGTTTGAGAAATTTTAATGGATTTTGGGTTGGGCTTGAGGCCCAAACGTGACATCCGGGTCGAGGGTGTTACAATAATGGTGCATTTGCCCCCTGTACTTTCAAAAATTTGCCAGCATGTGGTCTCATGCCACGTCAGCACATAACGATATTATGGGCGGGGTACTTTATATGATGGAAGGAAAGTACATAGGGTTGATTGAACGTTTTCAAAGTACAAACTCCACATTGATAAATTTGTGAAAGTACAGAGGGCAAATATGATATTATCCCAATATTTTTTAATCTTTGTACTTGTTAAATAAAAATAACGATTAAATAATGCTCAGTTTGATGAATATGGAAACAAGTGATGCTTTCAAGTAAAGAATATATTCTCAGTTTGATTTTAATGGTTAAAGTATAGTAGAAGTCTCTTTATTATACCTAAAAGTTTATTTTAATCCCTCTACTATAAAAAAGAACATTTTAGTCCTCGTACGTTTGAAAAGTTAACATTTCCTCAACTGTAAAAATAAATGTTTTAGTCCTTGTATGTTTGAAAGGTAACATTTTGGTCGAAAACACTAAAGTTATTGATAGTTGGCTTAAATATTTTAGTTTAAACACCTTTTAAGTCCTTATCAATTTTGAAATTGAGCAAATTGACCCTCTTGATATATTTTAATAGTAATATACATTTTTTAAAATAGATAATTTATTAATAAATAACAACGTGGTGTACATTTTTCCTTTTCATTGAAGTTAAATACATGGATTAATAAATTATTTACTTTATTAATAAATGAATTAATAAATATAATTTTATAATATGTTTTCATAATTTTGAAAATTTTAATGAAATGTTAAATATTTTTTATGATTTTTGTATCATGTTTTCAATTAAACTTTTACTCTCACTTCGAATATAAAAATTTTAAGAAAAAAATCATGTGCACTTTCTAATTAAACATTTAAAATATTTTTCATATTTTGGCTTCTAATTGTAGTATTATTTTAAGTGAAGATAATGGAGTTTGAAGTTAGAAGATGAATTAATTTTGCATTTAGATTTCATAAGTGTTTAAAAATTTCATGTAAAAATTCACAATAAAAAAGTTTTGAGAAATTAATTTGCTATAGTTTAAAATTGAGAGGGACCTAAAGATTGTTTAAACCGAAATATTTAAGCCAACTATCAATAGCTTTAGTGTTTTGGATAAAAATGTTGACTTTTCAAACGTATAAAAAGTAAAATATTTCTATTTATAATAGAGTGACTAAAATGAACTTTTAGGTATAGTACAAGGACTAAAATATTCCTTTTTATAGTAGAGGGAATAAAATGAACTTTTAGGTATAATAGAGGGACTTCTACTATACTTTAACCGATTTTAATATATTTAAAAGATAATCCTTATTATATAGATGTTGTAATTAATAATCCTGTAAATATTCTCACCCGCCATTATGTGGCGTACTTTAGTCTTCATTTAATTTAGTCACTTGGTGTTAGAAAATAATTTAACATGTAATGGGTTGTTGACATATAAATTTAGGAGTTATATGAACACATGAGTTTCAATGGAAAAACGGATGATGTTAATCCTAGGAGATTCGATTTTAAATTACTTTGTCTGCAAGGTGTGTGTATTGTCAAAGGGTTAAGAATATGTAGGAACACTGAACAGATACTACCTTGTAATGACCATGAGACTATTTGATATATGGTTTTTGTAAATTTTACATAATTTTTTCTATTTTAGGGTTTAAAGTTTTAGTTTAGCGTTTAGAGGTTTGTGGTTTAAAAATAAATGTTTTTGATTTGACGTATTTAGGGTTAGTGTTTTAGATTTTATAGTTCAAATAGAAAGAGTTGTGTAAATTTACACAAATTGTGTATCAAAAAATTATTTTTAATTTTTAATAAAAGAATTATTCTTAATATATTAATTAGAATTAAGTATTTGATATAATTAAACCTTATGATAAATATAAAACTAGGAAAGACCTCTTTGAGTCTTTGTCTCGGTTAGACCAGGGGTATGTAACCCCCTAGACTCGGCTATGCGTCGACACACCTAAATTTAGGAGGTCACATTAGGGTCACGAGAGCAACCCACAATAAAAATCCACATAAAATGTTTTTCTTTAACCACATTAAAACTAAGAAACAAACTTCTAGTTAGAATAGCATTTTAGGAAATTATTTAAACTTATAACATAAACTCAGGAAACATATTACAGACTTTGACATAAAACAATACACGAGATACTTGCCCACTAACTGTACTAGTGCCATACTCCGCTATCAATATCGAGAGAATTCCAAATACTGATGTCGGTAACTATACCATGATAAATCTCTTTTAACTTACGATGGTAAAAACAACGCGAGCTTGGAAAAGCTCAGTAATACAGAACTACCAAATGATGATGTAAACACATGCAAATATAAGGTAAAGAATAGAACAACCATAAAGATCATGTCATCAACAGGTTCTCATTACGGTGTAGAATCTTGTATAACGCCATACTTAGAGATGACATGGTTGTTCAATACTTGAACTTCTGAATATTAGTCAGACATTCTACTATCCAAAAGGATCAGAAAGGAAAAATATTTTACAGGAATTAAGCTAGAAGGTTTAGTGTGTCCCAACAAACACAAATCAAGAAGGATTGACAGAAAATGTTATACAGCAAAAGAATTTTGACAGGGTAAAGAATGAGATAGGAAAATTTTGGTATTAGCCTAACTACCCTTCAATCGTACTCTAGTATGCAGTTCTCCAGAAATGCATGCATCTATACAGGTGTGAACTCAGGCCTAATAGGCGTGAGTACCGATCTAGGGGGTTACCTTAGGTCCTAGGCGGAATTACCCTAGCCAAAGCATAGGAACCAGATACAAGCATTAACCTAGGCCCAATGGTATTGGCCTAAGTGGTTACCTTAGGTCCAGTGTAGAATTACCCTAGTCGAAGCTAGGAACCTAATACGGGCGGACTTACCCTAGTCGAAGCATAGAAGCCAAATACAAGCGGACTTACCCTAGCCGAAGCGTAGGAGCCAAATACGATCAAAATTACTAACCTGATCAGGCTTGAACCTATAGTCTTCAGTAAATATCCCAGTTGTAATGCCCCGGGTTTAGGGTCTGGGAGTTCGGACCGGGACCCGGGAAAGGTTTGTAAATCGAGTTTTGGGGCTCGGGTTGACTTTAAATGAAAATGGTTTCATAAAAGAGTTTTAAATTAAATTGAGTTTTTAAGGAATAAATACTAATAAAATAAGGTAATAATGGATTTTTGTTAAATAAGGAGTTTTTAAGATAAAAGAGAAATAAAATAATATATTTCAAAAATCAAGTTATCCACTTTCTTCTTCCCTTTCAATTTTCTTTTAAAGTTAAAATTTTCTAAGCCTAGCCACTATCCACCTTCACCAATCTTCACCATTTTGAAGGATTCAAAGAGGTAAATAACTTAGTTTTTACTCTTCTCTTCATTTCAATCTTGCTTGTAACATTTTCCTTCCAAAAACTTGATGATTTCTCAAATTCTCTCTTTTGGGTAAAATGGGTTTTTGAAGGGTTTAAGCAATCTTTTGGTAAAATGACGTTTTGGTTAGGTTATAACCTAAGTTTTTGGTGTTCATAAGTGTTTAAATGGTGGGTTAAACCTAAAATCCCGAAATGGAATAAATGGGTAAAAATTTGAGTTAGGGAAATATGGGTTTTTAGGTTGGAAATGGTTCCTAAGGGGTTTGTGGATGTGTGTTGATGATTTGATTTAGTAATAGCTGGGTTTTTGTTTGAAGATGGGTTTTGTCTACTTTCGGGCTTGAATCGGGAAATAGGTGTTGTGGGATATTTGCTATATTGATAATAGTGGGTTTTGTAATTGGAAAGTGTGTTAATCTTCTTCTTTGGTCTGGGTTGAATCAGAGGAGCCGAGTTAGGAGATTTCGGACGTGTTACCGGAAGTTACGGAAGCTTAAAAGGGAGTTCGACTAGTGTGGCGTATCACCGATGAGTGGAAATGTTTTTGAGAGTTTGGGTTGAGCCTAAAGAGCCAACCTAAACTCGAGATTAAGTTTTAAGTATTAGCATTTCCTTCGTTTATCTTTTTACTTTCTTTTATAAAGCATGTGATGAGTGTTGACTTTGGATGAAACCATTATGCTCTTACCCTTATGAATTATGGTCTGGTGCTTATGTGTTACCAGTGTAACTCTCCCGATTTGGTCTTACGACTAGACCGGGCCGAAGGGGTTTCATTTGGTTGTATCAGAGCCTCGGTTACGAGGTTCCCCATGAAGGTAAGTCAGATAAGTTGATTCTGGGTGTGTTTGACTATTTTGCACGATGTTTGTGAGCATGACTTTGCATTTCTACTGATATTTGAAGGTTGGTTAAGCATTCCCAATGCTAGGTATTATTATGGTAAAATGGTTTTGATTAAAAGAGCTTAAACACACAGATCCATGCCTTTGCTGACCTAGTGTTTTTCTCGTGTTTTGTATTTGTTTTTTTAAAGGTAATTTGTATGATTATATAAATAACGATCATACAAAAGCACAGAGTATGAGCCTCATTAAAAAACCTCCCTAAACCTAGGTGGAGGAAAAAGAGTGCATCATATCTGGCGTAAGAGTCATCCATCGTAACAAAATTCATGCAAAGGATAGTCTAGTACAAGTCCAACCATACACGACTCGAAACCACTAACGGCCCCTGACCCGTAGACATAGTCCGTCTCTGAAATCCTTAGGCACGTCGCAACAAAATCAAAGTCTCGATGCTCACACGGTAGTGCCGCTGCCAGTACCCTAGTAACTGCGGACCTGTAAACAAAACAACTGGACAAACGGGTGAAATAAACGAAAATAAAACCGAACACCTTACACCTCCAAAATTGGCTCGAAGTGCTGTGAGGCCCGATTGTTATCCAATTCCTTGTTTAGCTAGCTTATCAGCCTCTAAATTGCACGATCTCGCGATCCATCGAAAACAAATTCCCCTCGACTGAGCTAGAGTCGCAAGGTTCGAGATTCTCTCACGAAAAGGAACGGGGGGAGCTACCTTCTCAAGGCACCAGTCCACGGCTACTTGACAGTCCGATTCCACAATGAGTCTGGAATTCTTAGCCCACGAGGAGGATAGAAATTTTCAAATCCCCCTATCCACTGTTTTGTATTTGTTGGTTTAAATTGTTTTATTGTATGGTGAGACCGAGAGGACGACCTAGAGCAGGTGACTAGGCACCCGGGGATGTTCCTCCTACTTCTCCTCTTCCTGATGGTAATGGGGCGGATGTCAGAGGTAATGTACCTCAGGCTGGTGCGAATGTTGGAGGTGATGGTAATGGACCTTAGGTTGGCCAGGGTCAGGCCGGTGCGGACTTGGCTCAATTACTTCAGTCTATAGCTGGAGCTTTTCAGACAGCTATTGCTGGTCTTCATGCTGCACCACCACCTCAGGGTGCGGGGACAAGTTTTCCCTTTGAGCGACTTCGTAGCTTAGGCATAGTCGAGTTTCGTGGTATGTCTCCCGAGGGTTCGGAGGCATGGCTTGAGAGCACTACACGCATCTTGGGTTAGATGGAGTGCTTGGACACTCGTAAGTTGGGTTGTATTGTTTCGTTGTTTCAGGGAGATGCATATGCTTGGTGAACCACAGTTATCTCAGGTATGCCCGAGGCCGAGGTTACTTGGGAATTCTTCCTAGTGCGTTCCGCAAGAAGTACCTTGGTGCTCGCTATCAAGATGAGAATAAGAGAGAATTCATGGCTTTAGTTCAAGGAAGTATGTCTGTATCCGAGTATGAGGTACAATTTGTACGCTTGAGTCAGTACACTTCTGAGTTGGTTCCCACTGAGAGGGCACGGTGTGATCGTTTCTGTTATGGTTTGGTCAAGGAAGTGAAGACCTACTTGCTAGCTTCTGATTACATCAAGTTCGATGTCTTGGTCTCTCGGACCAAAGACATTGAGCAAAGTCTAGGGTTGGTTGCTCGTTCAGGTGGATCCAGTTCAGGGAAAAGGTCTTTCGAGTGGGAAAGAGATCGTAGCAAGAGGCAAAATGATAGAAGGCACTAACCTAACTTTAGGCATGGAGGTGGTAACTTGGGATGAGGCCATCAGAGTCGAGGTTTTGTTGCTCGCACAACCGAGTGTGCTAGATGTGGGAGGAACCATTCCAGAGAGTGTTGGGGTAACTTTCGTGCTTGTTGTAACTGTGGATCTTAGGTGCATTTGTGGCGTGAGTGTCCTCATCCGGCTAGGGATGGTTAGGCACCGGCTAGAGCTATTGAGCATTAGAGAGGCCGTGGGCGCGACCGAGGTAACTTCCAGCCTAGAGATGATGGTCAGAGAAATGTGGCCCATGTTGTCGCGGTACAGCCCGAGGGAGGTGGACCGTCTAAAGTATATGCACAGCGTGAGGCTGAGAATGACACGGATGTGATCGTAGGTAATTTTGTGTTACATTCCTTATCTTTGCTTTTGTTGATTGTGTAAAACCTATGTTTGATTTTGATATAACAAAGTGTTTTAAGGACTAAATTGTAAAACTTGAAATAAATTTTTAAGTCCCCTAAAAGGTTCCAAATCAACAAGGCTTTTCTCTAATTTGAAAAACTCAAACTTCAAAATATTTTTTAAGTGTTTCAAAGCCAAATTTCTCAAAAATGTTCATGCGTATTGATACGCCCCTTACCGTATCGGTGCCTTTTTTTTTACAAAACTTGGCTACTGGAGAAACACGTTTCGATACGCTTCTTACCGTATCGAAACAGGGTATCGAAATAGATTGCATCTGTATTGATACACTCTCTATAAAATCATACGGAGTTTGAATGGTGTACCGATACGGTCTCACCCGTATCGATACGGTTTAAAAGGAATTTTGAAATTTGAAGCTTTAAATATTTTGATTGTTGTTTGTCAGTTGGTAGGTAACCAATTTTTAAAGAGGTGGTTAATAAGTATCGATACGCTCGTACCCGTATCGATACGAATTCCTTCAGTGAGCTTTGTAGGAAAAATTACATCGATACGGTCTTACCCGTATCGAAACGGTTCCCTAACCCGTACTGATACGCCTATACGCGTATCGATACACATCTCTTGTTTTTGTGCAATGACTCTTTCTTTTTTGAGACATGTATCGATACGCCTCCTCGAGTACCGATACGGTAGATTGCATAAGTGCATTTATGGTGGTAAGAGAGGGTTCCAACGGCTATAATCAATTCCCTAACCAACCAAACGGCTAGAAATAATAGAGAAGGTATAAAAACAAGTCATTTGAAGACCATCAACAACTATTGCATCCAAGAGAAACATCTATACAAAAAATCCAAATTCAAGTGCAAAAATTCTTATTCTTGTAAAAATCCCAAATTGTATTGAGTGTAATTCTTATCTTGACTTTCAATTTGGGTTGAGTGCTTGTATTCAAAGGGGAAATTTTGTATTGTGAGATATCCTACTTGCCTTCAATTTTTTCTTTGTAACCAAGTGAGGGTTTGGTTAATTTTGAGTAGAAAATTGACTGGTATTGTAAAGGTTTCCTCCTAAGCCTAGAAAAGGGGAAGATCAATTAGTGAATTGTTGGAAAAATCCTTAGTGGGAGCTAAGGTAGTGGATGTAGAGTTCATTTGGAACTTGAACCACTATAATTGCCTTGTTCTTGATTTTTATTCATACCACTTCTCCTACAAAATTTTAAAAACCCAATTCACCCCCTCTTGGCTTTGATCAATCCATTGATCCACTCAACAATTGGTATCAGAGCTTACCTCTTTGAAGAATTAACAACCGAAAGAGAAGATTCTAGGAAGAGTGAGATCATCAACAAAGCAAGCCATGGCATCTACCTCCAGCTCTAGCATGTACGAGTCTCAATCAGTCACCAAACTGTCTTTCTTTAACGGTGACAACTATTCTTTTTTTGGAAGAACCTGATGCGTCTCTTCATAAAGTCAAGTGATTACCTTGTTTGGGATGCTATAGAGGATGGTCCCATCATTCCAATGAAGAGAGACGATGAAGGAAGACTTGTGCCGAAAAGAAAAATAGAAATGAGTGAAGATGATCGAAAGAAGATTCAAATCAACGACAAGGCTCTTCACATGCTATATTGTGCCTTTGGACCGGATGTCTACTCCAAGGTTTCTTCCATCGAAAGTGCTAAAGAAGTGTGGGATACACTTGAGACAACCTATAAAGGGACAAGCGATGTGAAGGAAACAAAGATTGGAATTCTCAATCTTAGCTATAAGAATTTTAAGATGGAGCCCGAAAAAACCGTATCTAAGATGTTTGATCGCTTTTCAACCATCGTCAATGGGCTAAAAGGTTTTGGAGAGATCATCCCGGAGGACAAGCTAGTCTGAAAGCTACTCTACTCTCTTCCCGAGTCTTGGGATGGGAAAAGAACCGCTATCATCGAGGCAAAGAACTTGAAGACACTAAAGCTTGATGAGCTAGTTGGTTCTCTCCTAAATCATGAAATCATGAAGCAAGAAAGGGAAGATGAAAAGAAGAAAGAAGAAAGAAGAGTGGATAAGCTTGAGATAGAAAAGAAGAAGAAGAAGGTAGGAGTGGCTCTCAAAGCTTTTCTACATGAGGAAAGCACTTCTAGTGAGAAGGAAGATCTTGAAGAATTGACTATGATAGTCAAGAGATTCTCACGATTTATGAGGTCCAATCGAGGTAGAAAGTTTCAAAGAAAGATGGACTTCAAGACCAAGAACAAAGAAGAAGAAAAGGATCCGATCATATGCTATGAGTGCAAGAAACCGGGTCATATTCGTTCAGAGTGTTTTCAACTCAAGAAGAAGAGCTTTGAGAAGAAAAAGAAGAAGATCAAAGTTAAGCTTGCTACTTGGAGTGATGAGGAGTCATCCAAGGACGAGGAACAAGAAATGGCCAACCTTTGCCTCATGGCTCTTGAGGAGGATTCTTCTATGGTAACCTCTAACTCATCTACTTTTGATTTTACATATGATGAATTGCATGAAGCATATGATGAGTTACAAGAGGTGTATGACGAGTTAGTTGAGAAGTATAAGGAGTCCGTTTTGAAAAATAAAAAATCATTTCGGATTTGCATGCTAAAAATGATTTAATTTCTCAAGCTAACTTGGAATTTGAGAAAAAGTTTTTAGGTCTAGAAGATGAACTTGAATACTTTCAAAATGAAAATGTAGATTTAAATAACCTTATTTCTCAATGTAACATTGAACACCAAAAGGTGTTAGATGAGCTCAATGAGCTAAAAAAGTCTTTCAAAAGTGTTGGTACTTTGAAAAATGAAATAGGTGAATCATCTAGAAAAAACCAACCTAAAAGAAAGAACTTTAACTACAAACAAAGTGGCTCCTATAGGCATACTAAAACTAAAAGAATTAGAAGTGTGTGGGTTCCTAAGAAACTTGTCAAATCTAATAATGTTGATGCCATGTCACCTTGGATTCCTAAGGGAACGAAGCTTTTGAGAGCTAACACTCGTGGGCCCAAAATGATTTGGGTACCAATAATCAAAGCTTAATCTCTTTGTTTGTAGGGGGATCATTGCTACAAGGTCAAAGCACAAAGCCAAAACTCATGGTACCTTGATAGTGGATGCTCGAGGCACATGATCGGAGACAAGAGTCGATTCGTGGATTTAAAGCCAAAAAGTGGAGGAGTAGTAACATTTGGTGAAAACTCCAAAGGCCACATTGAAGGTATTGGCTCCATGGTAATCACTCTACCAAACTCATTGAAAATATGTTCTATGTCAATGGTCTAAAGCATAATTTATTGAGCATTAGTCAATTGTGCGATAAAGGGTTTAATGTCTTATTTGATAAAAATGGATGTAAAATTGTTGACATTAAATCTAATAAAACAATGCTCATTGGTCATCGCATATGAAACATATATATGGTGCATCTAGATGACATTCATACATCACATACATGTTTTGTTGCACAAAATGAAAATGATGCATGGTTATGGCATAGGAAACTAGGACATGCTAGCATTAGTGTTTTAGAAAAAAATAGTTTCCCTAAATCTAGTTAGAGGTTTACCCAAGATTAAGTTCTCAAATGATAAAATATGTGATGCATGCTTTAAGGGTAAACAACATAAATCATCCTTTAAATCCATTAATGATGTCTCTACTAGTAGATGTTTACAATTAATTCATATGGATCTATTTGGACCAATTAGGACTACTAGCTTGGGTGGAAAATCATATGCTTTTTTTCTTGTTGATGATTACTCTAGATATACATGGGTTCTCTTTTTAAGCACCAAGGATGAGGCTATAGAAAACTTCATCACATTTTCAAAAATAACTCAAAATGATCTTGAGCTTAATATTTCGCACATTAGAAGTGATCATGGAACCGAGTTTCAAAATCTAGGTTTTGAAGAGTTTTTAAATGAAAATGGTATTGGCCACAATTTTTCGGCACCTCGAACTCCTCAACAAAATGGGGTTAGTTGAGAGGAAAAATAGGACTTTACAAGAAATGGCTAGAACCATGCTTTGTGAAAACAATTTGCCTAAATATTTTTAGGCGGAATCCACTAACACCGCTTGTTATATTATTAACCGAGTAAAGATTAGGCCTATTTTAAAGAAAACTCCTTATGAGATTTTAAAATCTAAAAAGCCTAACATTAGCTATTTTTATCCTTTTGGTTGCAAGTGTTTTGTTTTAAATAATGGAAAAGACAATTTAGGTAAATTTGATGCAAAAAGTGATGAAGCTATTTTCTAGGTTACTCTTTAAGCTTTAGTTGTAGAGGAATCTATACATGTTGTTTTCAATGATAACCTTCTTCCAAGGAAGGATTCTTATGATGATGATGATGTAGGGATCATTGAAGCTAATGATGGTGGAGAATCATCAAAGGTGGATAATATTCCAACTAAAGAAGAAAAAGCACAAGAACCGCCTCTAGAAGCATTTCAAGACACGTATCTTGAGGAAAAGGAAGTGAGCTACCCAAGGGAGTAAAACTATGTCAAAGGTGGTGAAATCTTGGGTGATCCATCCAAGGGGGTAATTACTCGCTCTTCTCTTAAAATGATTAATCACGTTGCATTCATCTTATGCATTGAGCCTAAGAATATTAAAGAAGCATTAAAAGATGAATTTTGGATTATGGCCATGCAAGATGAGTTAAATCAATTTGAGAGGAGTAATGTATGGATGTTGCGTGTAAAAGTGTCTATCGCAATTGTAGTGCAAGTGTACACGACGCAAGTAGTAAAGTGATACAAAGTATCGGATATCGTCTCCACAGGGACTGGGCTAACCCTTTCCTTCGCTATCTGCACAAGAGGAAAAAAAAGAGATTTAATAGTTTGTCACGAAAATAATAAAAAGAACTGGAAATAAGAGTAAAGAAATTAGGATAGAGAGAATGGGCTGGTATTGAATTGCTCAGTAGTGCAGGTATTGTAGAGTTTAGGAAATCCAGTCCTGTCGTCGCGCCTGTCGCCGACAGCACCTTTCGCGGCAGCTGTCCGTTGGCTGTCGCGGGCAGCAAACACACCAACTCTGTACTTCAAGCTTGGCAAGAATCCCAGATCTGCCTTGCCCTATCCCTAGGCACAAGTCTGTCGATGATCACGTCTTTGATGATACCTCCCGGCGTGAATCGAAGGATGAACACCGATGTGTATGAATTCTTCCTTAGCCACTTAACCTCGCCCTATCCCTAGGCACGAGATGGTTCAACTATAAACTAGAGAACGCGCTCTTATCTCTTTCGTATACTTAACTCTCCCGATGCTAAGTAAATGGATAACCTCACAATGCTCTCCCGATGCTCTTGCAAGATATTAAAACCAAGATAAAAGAACTTGAAGTTTATTTTATTGAACTTGAAAAATCCTAAAACAAAGCAACCCTTGCAACTACTTTACAAAACAACCTGTAGCCCTAGAGGGAATTTAGAACATGTCGGTGACGGGTGGACGGCAGGGGTTTGGTTTCGGTTATGGGGTAATCGGTCTCTGCCCTAGGTTTAATCTATGCCCTTATATAAGCTTTGGGCTCAAGTTATCTAAGGTAACAAGGATTACAACTTTAATTAAAAGTAAGATTCTAATAAAGACTAAATCTCTAAAGTCTCCTACTTTCCAGCCGCATCCTTGTTTCTAGGAATTTCTTCTCCTTGAGCTTTGGCTTGACATATCTTTTGATCCGGGGCTTGGAAAAATATTTGGCTTCCACACGACAGACGAGCATATTTTTCTCTATCTATCGAGATCCACTTTACTTTTCCTCTTCATAAGTCTGCTGTCACCTTGCTGTCACGACAGGTCCATGACAGGTTCGTCTTCCTCGGCTGCTTGTCCAGTTCAGCTCTTCTGCTTATCTGCCCTGCGCCTGCCTTCATCGTCAACCATGGCAGATACCTACAAAAACAGCCATTTTTAGTAGAATCTGTGCCTTTTAATATATTTGTGATGTTTTGCTGTAAACTGACCTAAATGCAATGAATAATGCTTGAATGCAGCAGAAATATGGGTTAAAAAGGGTGTAAATAATAGAACTTTTAAACACTCATCACACCCCCAAACTCAAGTTTTTGCTTGTCCTCAAGCAATTAAGACTTAAAAGAAAAATGAAAATTTTTGTGTTGGCCTTCAAACAGTGAACTGTCCCTTACCCGTCGCTCATTCTCTGTGGCGGCAGTAACCTGTCGGAAAGGTTAGGATCTGTCCGGAATCTCCCTATAGTCCTCGTGCAGTGTGTGCATGCTTGTGAACAGTTATATGCTAAGACTCTCTTAGTTTCATTAGAATATTCAACTCTTTAACTCGAATTTTTATGCCAAAGTTTATTTTCTTGAAGACACATTTTCATGCTTCTTTTTCTTCTATTTTCAAGCTAATTTTTCTAGAGCCAGTTTTGGGCACCTCTAGTTAGCTTCCTAGAGCCGGTTTCGGGCACCTCTAGGTTTTTGAGTTTTTTTTTTTTTTAACTTCTTTCCTAGAGCCAGTGTTAGGCACCTCTAGGGGCTATTCAAGTACTAAGAATCCTATTCTAGTTTGGCTTAAAAGAAATCTAAGCAATATAACAATCACAAATGGTGTTTTAAGTTTTTCAGAACTATAGAAAGGCTCTAAACTTCTCCTTAAACTGTCCTAAAGATGCTGCCACGACAGAGCTGTCATGACAGGTAAGTTTACTTCACAGTTTTAAGCCAATAGTTTTATATTTTCTGATTTTTTTAGAGAACTTAAATAAATAAAAGACACAACAATTAATAAAAAGACTTAAGACTCCATTAATGATGGAGGGTTGCCACCCCCAAACTCAAGGGTTACATTGCCCTCAATGCAAAATGATATGAAAAATAAAAATATGAAGCAAAGTACATCACAAAAGATAAAAGCAGGCAGCAATAAGAGGAAAAAAAACTTAATTTTTCAGTTGCTGTCCTTGTTGCTGCTGCTGACACGGATCTGACGGCGGCGTCTGGGCTGTGGAGGAGGCTGGGCAGGTTCAGGGGCAGGTTGCTCCACGACCTGGATGTCGAAGCTGCTGCCGCTGAGAAAGTGGAAGCAGCATTGCGTCGGGTTTTCCTATAAGACATATTAGTGCAAGGGTTGTGAAGCGTAAAATGAAAGCAAATAAAAACTAAAAAGGGAGAACAAGTAAGAAAGACAGAAGTGAGTGAAAATGAAAATGAAACGGGGTTTTATAGCGGTCGAGTTGCTGCCCGTTTAATGCTGTAACGACAGGCGTGAATAACGGAGCGACAGATTGGATTTAGCGTGTCTGACGCGTCTGACACGCATTTATTCGTCTGTTACGCGTCTGCCGCACGCTTCTGCGTCTGCCGTGTCAGTCTGTTGACAGCCTGTCATATCCGTCCGCGGCGGCAGCCGAAACGACAGGTTTCCATAAATGGGCTTCAATGGGCTGATGGATGGGCGGTGGGCTTGGGTCACTTCTCCTTTTCTTCTTGACTCCTTTATTTCCTAAAAACATAAAAATAGAAAAACATTATTTGAATAAAATAAACCTTATTTCCTAATAATAAATAAGTAATAAAAATACTCCATGTTCTATCGATGCTTGAGGGGTCGTTTCCGGTACTTCTTGAAGTCCATCTGTACCCTCCATTTGGTGATTTTTCTCATGGTGGGGGCTCCTTTCTTTCTCTTTCCTTTGTAGTCCATGAAGTCCTCCCTTCTTGGTAATGTTTCTGAGGGCATGAATATATAATTAGAAATAATCAAATTGACATTCGGCCACAAACTTACCTTGTTTTTGTTGAATGTTGTTGTGGTTGAATATAGCCCTTGCTGTCGTGTCTGCTGCTGTGACAGGCAGTTATTTTGACAGTTCTTTATCAGGTTACTTTGCAGGTCAATGGGACATTGGTAAGTGCCATCACTCTCTATGCTAAATTCTGTTGACCACTCGTAGATCTCCGTCAGTAGAGACTTTGATGATTCTATGTCCACCGGCTTTGGTTCCTCTAATACCTGCAATGGAATTTGTGAGTTTTCGAAGAATTCAAAAGGTTCGTTTATTACCTGCTCATATTCCATCGGCGAGGCATTGTCATTGGGTAGCTCTTCTAGGTGGTCGTGCGAGTGCCATGACAGGGATGGATGTGTGCAATCTTGGTCAGGCATAATCGAGGTAGTGGGTTGAGAATTTGCCTCTGATGTGGTTGCTGTCGCATCATCAGTTGCTGCCGAGGCGACAGTTTCTGTCGAGGCGGCAGTTGCTGTCGAGGCGGCAGTTGCTGTCGAGGCGGCAGTTTCTGTCGAGGCGGCAGTTGCTGTCGAGGCGGCAGTTGCTGTCGAGGCGGCAGTTTCTGTCGAGGCGGCAGTTGCTGTCGAGGCGGCAGTTTCTGTCGAGGCGGCAGTTTCCGCTTTGACTGGAGTTTCTGCCTCAAAAGTTGTTGCTGCCGTGACATTCTCTTGAATTTCACTCAGCATTGTCGCGGTGTTGCTCCATTCCGGCTCCTCGGTCATTGCCATGGCAGGTTGTTGCTCAGACTCATCATATGTTGGGTATTCCTTCACATGGGCATCCTCGTCGTCTTGCCTCAGGATTTCAGGTTCATCTGTGGCATGAATGAGGACTGGTCTGCTCAAGAGTTCATCCATCTTGGCGATACTTGCTTTCGTAGAGGCTGACACTTTTTGAGAGATTGCCAAGAAGGCTTGCAGTGTGTCTTCTAAGGATTTTGACTGCTCTTGAGGATGATGACATTGCCAGGGCAGGTCGGGTTCTGCAGCAAAACTGTCATGATATAAAAAATTTTGTGGGTTTTGATCGTACCATAAAAAATTTTGCTGCTGCGGCATCGGCATTTGCTGCCCCTGTTGCTGCCCCTGTTGCTGCCACGGCTGCTGCCCCTGTTGCTGCCACGGCTGCTGCCCTGGCAGCATATCTTTACGGTGATTGCAAGAACTTTCCCACATCAATTCTCGAATGGTTTTTCCTGGCATGTTGATGCCCTTGAACCTGTATTTTCACCTGAGTTTTTTTTTTTGTTAAAAAAAATAATAATAAAAAAATAAAAATAAAAGAAAAGTGCAGAAGCTAGGGTAAGAGTGTGTTGCCAGTCCCCGGCAACGGCGCCAAAAACTTGTTGCATGTAAAAGTGTCTATCGCAATTGTAGTGCAAGTGTACACGACGCAAGTAGTAAAGTGATACAAAGTATCGGATATCGTCTCCACAGGGACTGGGCTAACCCTTTCCTTCGCTATCTGCACAAGAGGAAAAAAAAGAGATTTAATAGTTTGTCACGAAAATAATAAAAAGAACTGGAAATAAGAGTAAAGAAATTAGGATAGAGAGAATGGGCTGGTATTGAATTGCTCAGTAGTGCAGGTATTGTAGAGTTTAGGAAATCCAGTCCTGTCGTCGCGCCTGTCGCCGACAGCACCTGTCGCGGCAGCTGTCTGTTGGCTGTCGCGGGCAGCAAACACACCAACTCTGTACTTCAAGCTTGGCAAGAATCCCAGATCTGCCTTGCCCTATCCCTAGGCACAAGTCTGTCGATGATCACGTCTTTGATGATACCTCCCGGCGTGAATCGAAGGATGAACACCGATGTGTATGAATTCTTCCTTAGCCACTTAACCTCGCCCTATCCCTAGGCACGAGATGGTTCAACTATAAACTAGAGAACGCGCTCTTATCTCTTTCGTATACTTAACTCTCCCGATGCTAAGTAAATGGATAACCTCACAATGCTCTCCCGATGCTCTTGCAAGATATTAAAACCAAGATAAAAGAACTTGAAGTTTATTTTATTGAACTTGAAAAATCCTAAAACAAAGCAACCCTTGCAACTACTTTACAAAACAACCCGTAGCCCTAGAGGGAATTTAGAACATGTCGGTGACGGGTGGACGGCAGGGGTTTGGTTTCGGTTATGGGGTAATCGGTCTCTGCCCTAGGTTTAATCTATGCCCTTATATAAGCTTTGGGCTCAAGTTATCTAAGGTAACAAGGATTACAACTTTAATTAAAAGTAATATTCTAATAAAGACTAAATCTCTAAAGTCTCCTACTTTCCAGCCGCATCCTTGTTTCTAGGAATTTCTTCTCCTTGAGCTTTGGCTTGACATATCTTTTGATCCGGGGCTTGGAAAAATATTTGGCTTCCACACGACAGACGAGCATATTTTTCTCTATCTATCGAGATCCACTTTACTTTTCCTCTTCATAAGTCTGCTGTCACCTTGCTGTCACGACAGGTCCATGACAGGTTCGTCTTCCTCGGCTGCTTGTCCAGTTCAGCTCTTCTGCTTATCTGCCCTGCGCCTGCCTTCATCGTCAACCATGGCAGATACCTACAAAAACAGCCATTTTTAGTAGAATCTGTGCCTTTTAATATATTTGTGATGTTTTGCTGTAAACTGACCTAAATGCAATGAATAATGCTTGAATGCAGCAGAAATATGGGTTAAAAAGGGTGTAAATAATAGAACTTTTAAACACTCATCAATGGACATTAGTTGAAAGGCCTAGTAATCAATCTACTATAGGAACTAAATGGGTATTTAGGAATAAACTAGATGAGGTGGTAACATAGTGAGAAACAAAGGTAGACTAGTTGCTCAAGGTTACACTCAAGAAGAGGGAATAGATTTTGATGAAACCTATGCAGTCGTAGCTAGAATGGAAGCTATTAGGATGTTACTTGCATATGCATGTTATCATGGTTTCAAGCTTTTTCAAATGGATGTAAAAGTGCATTTTAAATGGTTTTATAAATAAAGAAGTGTATGTGGAACAACCACCGAATTTTGAGGATTCAAAATTTCCAAATCATGTTTTTAAGCTAACCAAAGCCCTTTATGGTTTAAAACAAGCTCCTAGAGCTTGGTATGAAAGGCTTTCAAGCTTTTTAATTGAAAAAGGTTTTGAAAAAGGAAAGGTGGACACTACACTTTTCATAAAAAGATATAAAAAATGACATCTTAGTAGTGCAAATATATGTTGATGATATAATCTTTGGCTCTACTAATGAATGCTATTTCAAAGAGTTTGCTAAGTTACTACAAGGTGAATTTGAGATGAGTATGATGAGGGAGCTCTCATTCTTTTTGGGACTCCAAATCAAACAAATGAAGGATGACATCTTCATCAATCAAGCTAAGTACATCAAGGATATGCTCAAGAAGTTTGGCTTGGAGCAAGCAAAGCCTCAAGCTACACAATTGAGCTCATCTACAAAGCTTGACAAAGATGAAGGAGGTAAGTGTGTTGACTCTAAGCTTCATCGCTCTATGATTGGATTATTTCTTTACCTTACCGCAAGTAGACCAGATATATTGTTTAGTGTTTGCTTGTGTGCTAGGTTTCAAGCTTGTCCTAGAGAGTCTCACCTTATAGCCGTTAAAAGGATCTTTATGTACCTTAGAGATACTCCTTGTTTAGGTCTTTGGTACCCTAGAGACTCAACCTTTAACCTTCATGCTTATTCGGATGTGGATTATGGGGGTTGTAAAATTGATAGGAAAAGTAATTCCGGCACTTGCCAATTCTTAGGTAGTATGCTCATATCTTGGTTCTCTAAGAAATAAAATAGTGTAACTCTATCTACCACCGAAGTCGAGTACATATCCTTAGGGAGTTGTTGTGGTCAAGTCCTTTGGATGAAGCAATAACTCTTATATTATGAAGTTAAAGTTGAAACCATACCTCTTAAGTGTGATAACACTAGTGCAATTTGTCTAACAAAAAATCCCATCCAACACTCTAGAACCAAACACATAGAGATAAGACATCATTTCATTAGAGATCATATCCTTAAACAAGATGTGGTTATAGAGTATGTTGACATCTTGAACCAACTAGCGGACATTTTTACCAAACCTCTAGAGCGTTTTTGGTCCCTTAGGAGAGAGTTAGGTCTAACTAGCCTATCTTGACCCTTTAGAGCTCTTTTGAGGCTAAAATTTGCTTGATCTTATGAAAATGCATGTTTGTGTTTTGTTAATCTTGATAGAAACCATGCTTGTAGCTAGAGGGAGCATGCTTCTATTAGAACATGCTTTGATCTTCTCATACATCATTTGCACACATTTAGGAGATGTTAAAGTCGAGCCTTTAGTTGTTCTAACAGACCAAAAATGCATTTCTGGGCATAGGGTATCGATACGGTCTTATGCGTATCGATACGAGTACTTCATTAGCTTTCCAGATTGCATTTTCTCTCTTGCGGGTATCGATACGATTAAATCTGTTTTGATACGAATTGTGAGCGTTTCGATACGGAAGCCATCTGTTTCGATATGGTTCCTTGATACGTGGTTCCAGGGAATTACCTTTATACCCTCGTATCGATACACCCTTTAGGCGTATCGACACGCTATCACACAGACAACTATTAATTGGCATTAAAAGAGTTTCAATTTTACCAAAACTTCTATTTCAAAACCCTAGCCGATTTTGTAACCCCCTCGTCCCGGGCTACACGGCAGACCGGTCCGAGTAGGTTATACGAGGAAAACCGAGGCGAAACCCGTTAAGGCTCCACTTCGATTAGCAACCCTAGAAAATTTTTCATTAATTATCTTGTCTAAATTATTACATTCAGTCCTATGTGTGAAACATCAGCGGAAACGATAACGAAACGATACAAGCAGAATGTAAGGTAACTTTAAATTTACCGAGTGACATATTAGTCTGATTGCTTGCATTTGAAACCAAAACCATTCATAAACGATACATAAAAACTTAACATGGAAACAAACAACTAACATAACTAAAACACCACATTCGAGAACCTTTAAAGATGCTAAAAAGCACAATTACAAGCATGCGTTTCGAAATAGGCTTGCCCGTTTCGATACGCGGGCTCCAGTTTAAAAGCCAGACTAGGCTGTACTGATACAGTCCACTCTGTTCCGGTACGGAGGTCTCCAGTGTTGAAACGTTCCAGAACAGGTTCCGAAACGGGCACTCACAGAGGCAAATCGTATCAAAACGCATACCGAAACTGGAGCTCAAAGTGTCCAATCGTATTGAAACGACACCACCCCCGTTCCGATACGAGTACCCCTGGAGCTACACCCGTTCCGAAACAACCACGAGCATTTCAAAACGTCTGCACTCTGTGTAACCCTGAAAACAGTTTTCTACATCTCCAAACTTTCTCAAACAAGCCCCAAAACCACAAGAATCATGAAACAACAAACAAGCATACAATCTATACGCATTTCACCCTACTTCAAGCATGATCAAACATATACACATGCATAACAAGGCCATTTCATTCATGGGAACATGCATCCACATAAACATAGCATAAGCAAGGTTACATGTCTTCAATACAAAACATAAGCATTCGTAAAACAAGGCTTACATGCTTTTTCACACAACACATAAACATCTCATAAAGCATGGTTTACAAATCCACAACACAAAAGCATTAACAAAATAGGAGTCTACACATGCTCCTACAACACGTATCATCCCCATTGCTAAACTACTACATTATTCCATAAAACCATACTTGAGCAACCACCACACGCTTGGATGCCTCTTTCCTTGCTCCTTGCTAACTCCACACTAATGATCTGCATTGTCGAAAACAAGAGCGTAAGCTAGAAGCTTAGTGAGGGAGCTCTAAAACAAAACAACGACAATGCAGGGTTCAAGTATGATATCCTTAAGACATTCACAAGGCACACATATACTCCAACAAACAACATAGCCAAACATTACAAGAATGCATGAACATGACATCTTACCTCATGTTATGCTAAAGAAGGATGTATCATAACATCTTATCACATCCACCACACATAGACAAGTATATTGGAAACTATATAGACAAGTATATTGGAAACTAAAGAATGATGTATCATAACATCTTATCACATCCACCACACATAGACAATTATATTGGAAACTATATAGGTTACTCGGATATGCGGATAACTTCCGTTGGGATTTTCGCCCAAACGTACTCAAACAACAATTACCTTCCGGTGGGATTACACACATCACCGTTCTCATTCATGGATGGGATTACACTCATCATCACATACTAACATTTTCCGGTGGAATGTTACCTCACCGTACTCCTCCTTGATGACTACACGTCACCAAGGCCACACGCGAATTTGACTCTTACTGTGTGCACACTCATCCTAATGATCGATCATTTATACCCGGTAATTATAGCTAGTTCCAACATACTAAACAAGTCTCACCATGATTTCACAATCATGCAACACAACATATCATCACCAATAACAACATCAATATATGTATCAACATGCATAGCGAACACATACTACACAAGTCCACATTTATGCACAATAAACAAGAACACATAAATTCAAACAAGACATTAAGCTACCAACTTAATCCTCACCTTAAATTGGCCTGCCAAGCACAATCTAACACCACAACCACACACTTGAACCAATTTAAAACCATTTTAAATAATCCACACACCGAACACCCTTAAGCAAACCGAGAAAACCGATCAAACCTCCAAACTTCCCGGAACCGAGCCTGAAGCTTCTCCAACGATTTCCCTTGATTCTGATCAATCAAAAACAACATATTACTCAACAAATCATCCTCAAAACCACTGTCACAATTCAGATTACAATCACAAGACCATTTCTATACATTTCCAAGCCATTAACTAATCCAATATCCTCATTTTCGTACTCACACACAACCCATCAGAAATCTATCAATTCCAACACCCAAACCATCATTAAACACCTTCAAAACAACCCTAAAGCATCACCATAACACCAGCCCAACTCTTCTACACCAAACTACCTTAAAAACCCAAGTTTTTAACCCTTTAAAATACCCACAAAAACCCATTTCGGGATTTTCATCAAAACCCCGCCATTTTTACATATAATACTCTTTAGGGCAAGATTAAAACATATATTATCTTTACAAATCGAAAGCCAAACAAAAACCCATTAAAGCTTCTTCCTTTTTACCCAAAACTTGAAAACTTCAACAATGGAGTTTTCTAAAAACTAAAACCATAGAAATGTTAGGAATGATAAGAAGAAGTCAAAAACGTAATTACCTTGATGAAAGCACTTGAAATTGATGAAGAAATGAATGGAATAGCAACTTGGGTTGGAAGAGGTTTAGTTGTCATGAGTTTTGATTTTGAAGGGAGGAAGAAGATGACTAATAAAAGCCCCTTTTTACTTGTTTTACTTTTCCCATTTAGAAAATTACCACTTTGCCCTTAATGATAGTCTCAAGCCCTTTTAATTAAAACCAAAGCCCATTTTAATTTAAAACAAGCACACGACTCGAACTCGATTCACACACTTAACATCCGACCCCTAAACCCGGGTGTTACAACTCCCCCCTACTTAAGGAATTTCATCCTCAAAATTTCCTGACTGAAAGAGATACGGAAACTGCCTTTCCATATCCTCCTTTCTCTCCCAAGTGGCCTCTTCCATACCTCGACATTGCCACCTCACTTTGACCAATTCAATCCGTCTACCACGCAACACTTTGCTATCTGATGCTAAGATCTCAACTGGTTCTTCATCGTACGTCAAATCTGGATTCAACTCAATCTCTTCCACAAGCATAACGTGCGACAGATCTGATCTATACTTACGAAGCATCAAAACATGGAACACATTGTGAATCTTCTCTAACTCGGATGGCAATCGTAACTGATAAGCAACCGGACCGATTCGCTTCACAATCTCATACGGCCCAATGTATCTCAGACTCAACTTCCCTTTTTTGCCAAACCTCATAACTTTCTTCCACGAAGAGACTTTCAAGAACACTCTATCTCCCACGACATACTCAACTTCTTTCCTTTTCAAATCGGCATAGGATTTCTGCCTATCCGAAGCTGCCTTCAAACGATCACAAATTAACTTCACTTTATCGGTAGTCCCCTTAAGCATATCTAGCATCGACAACAACTTCTGACCTGCTTCGGCCCAAAAAACTGGAGTTCTACACTTTCTACCATACAATGCCTCATAAGAAGCCATCTAAATGCTTGACTGAAAACTGTTATTGTAAGCGAATTCGGCCAACGACAAGTGTTTCTTCCAAGTACCCTGAAAGTCAATAATGCAACAACGCAACATGTCCTCCAAAATTTGTATAACCCTATCTGACTGACAGTCTCAATGAGGAAGATACGACGTGCTGAAATTCAATCGGGTACCCAAAGTAGTATGTAAACACTCCCAAAATCTAGCTATAAATCTCGGATCTCTGTCAGACACTATCGACTTCGGCACACCATGCAGTCTCACAATCTCACTGATGTACAAATCGGCCAACTTATCTAAGGAGTAAGTCTTATTAACAGCTAAAAAGTGAGCAAACTTTGTGAAACAATCAACTATAACCCACACAAAGTTCTTCTTCGAAAGAGTCAAAGGTAAACCCAAAACGAAATCCATGGTGATATTTTTCCCACTTCTATTCCGGAATTCTCAACGATTGCAACAAACTTGATGGAACCTGATGTTCTGCCTTAACTCTCTAGCATACCATACACTTACGAAATCAGCTACATCTTTTTTTCAAACCAACCCAGTAGTATTCAGTCTTCAGGTCACGATACGTCTTCGTACTACCAGGGTGCATAGCAAACGGGCTACTGTATGCTTCGGTCAAGATAGCACGTCTCAAATCATTGTCATCCGACACAACTATTCTATCTCTGAAACACAAGACCCCATCAACACTGAAACTGTAGTCCGACGGTCTACCCTCGGCTATATCTTGCACGTGAGGTGCCAAAGATCTATCTAACAGTTGTTTCTCTCTAATCAACTGGCCTAAGGTAGGTCTAACCTGAAGCTCAGCCACTAGACCACCATCACCGGACAAACTCAAACTAGCAAACATGGCACTCAACTCAACGGCTACCTTCCTACTCAAAGCATCTGCCACTACATTGGCTTTACCAGGATGGTACTCGATCGTGAGATCATAGTCCTTGAGCATCTCTAGCCACCTACGTTGTCTAAGGTTCAACTCTCATTGTGTCATTATATACTTTAGGCTCTTGTGATCCGTATACACTGTGCATTTCTCACCATATAAATAATGTCTCCAGATCTTCAAGGCAAACACAACCGCAACTAGCTCTATGTCGTGTGTTGGATAGTTACGCTCATGAGTCTTTAACTGTCTCGAGGCATAAGTCACAACCCTTCTATCTTGCATGAGTACACAACTTAATCCTACACATGAAGCATCACTGTAGATCACATAATCCTTCCCCGACTCTGGCTGAATCAAAACCAGTGCATTGGTCAAAGCTTCTTTCAGTTTCTCAAAGGCTTGTTGTCTCGTATCTGACCACTTAAAATGAACATTCTTCTAAATCAATTTTGTTAAATGAGCGGCTATCTTCGAGAATCTATCCACAAACCTCCTATAATAACCTACTAAGCCTGGGAAACTACGAATCCATGTCACAGACTTTGGTTGCTTCCACTCGACAATGGCTTCTACCTTCTTCGGATCAACTCTAATCTCCTCGGCTGACACTACATGTCCTAAAAAGACTACTTCTCGAATCCATAACTCACACTTACTCAATTTAGGGTACAACTGGTTGTCTAGCAAAGTCTACAAAGCTAACCTCAAATGCCGGTCATGTTCTTCCTCGGTACGTGAATATACCAAAATATCATATATGAATACAACCACAAACTAATCTAAATACTGATGGAAGATTCTGTTCATCATGTCCATGAAAGCAGTCGGTGCATTTGTCAACCCAAACGGCATAACTAAGAACTCGTAGTGACCATATCTAGTCCTAAAAGCTATCTTCGGTACATCAATCTCTTTTACCTTCAACTAGTAATACCCGAATATCAAGTCAATCTTCGAAAAGACTGATGCGCCTCTCAACTGATCAAACAAATCATCAATACGCGGCAAAGGATACTTGTTTTTCACTGTCAATTGATTCAATTGTCTATAATCAATGCACATTCTCATACTACCATCTTTCTTCTTCACAAACAATACCGGAGCGCCCCAAGGCGAAGAACTCGGACAGATAAAACCTCTATCTGACAACTCTTGTAATTGAGTCTTCAACTCATTCAGTTCTTTCGGTGCCATACGGTACGAAGCAATCGAAACAGGAGCAGAATCTAAATATGTCTCTATAGCAAACTCTACCTCTCCATCAGGCGGTAAACCGGGCAATTCTTCCGGAAACACACTCGGAAAGTCACACAATGTTCTGATATCTTGTGGTCTAACTACATTCATGTTCGGATTCATCACATAGGCCAAGTACGCCTCACAACCCAACTCAACTAACCTTTAAGCCTCTAAGGCTGAAACAACATTCGACAAGAATTTCACATTCTCACTTACTACCACAATCTCATAGTCATCCGCAAGCTTCAAGAAGACTCTATTAGTTTCGAAATCTATCCTAGCTCTATGTTTTGTAAGCCAGTTCATACCCAAAATCACATCAAACCCATAAAAAGGTAACTCCATCATGTCCACTGGAAAAATATGCCCCTGAACCATTAACGGACACCTTCTGTACATCTTCCTAACCTCTAATGTATCCCTGGAGGAACTAGTAACACTAACACCTACCTCTAGTACCTCACAAGGTATATTCAACATCTTTGCATGCTCACTCAAAATATATGAATGTGTAGACCTGGAGTCAATCAAGGAAAGCAAACTCAGAGACTGTATCGAGAAATTACCTACAATCAAATTTGTGTCGTTCTATCCCTCTCGCTGAGCATAAACTCTAGCATGACCTCCGCCCATTGGCTGAACCGCAACTACATGTGCTACATTCCTATGGCCATCGTTTATCGGCTGGAAGTTACCTCGACTGCGCCCACGGCCTCTCGAATAATCAATAGCTCTAGCAGAAGCCTGAACCTGAACTGGTGCTAACCCAGCCTGATGTGGACAAACACGCCTAAGGTGATCTCTAGCTCCACAATTCCAACACGAATGAAAGTTTCCCCAACACTCACAGGTGTGATTCCTCCCCCATCTAGCACACTCGGGCAAACACCCACCAGCTCTCTGGCCCTGATGGCCTCTATCGTGGTTACCACCACCACGTCTATGATCAAAATGATGCCTATTGTCCCTATGCCTCTTGGCATCACCTCTATCAAAGTCAGCAAACCTCTTCCCTGAACTAGAACCACCTGAACGTTTGGTCAGACCCAAACTATGCTCTATGTCCTTGGCCCTAGCGACCAAGACATCAAAGTCTGTATAGTCCGTAGCTAAGTTATACCTCTTTACCTCCTCACTTAACCCGTAACGGAAACGGTCGCATCGTTCCCTTTCAGTAGGAACTAGCTCGGACGCATATTGACTCAATCTGACAAACTGTATCTCATACTCGGTCACTGTCATGTTCCCCTGAAGCAAAGCCATGAACTCTCTATTCTTCTCATCAAGATAACGAGGACCCAAATACTTCTTGCGGAAAGCAGACTCAAAGAATTCTCAAGTGATCTCGGTATTCGGTATCCGGTATGCCGGTAGTAATGGTGACCCACAAAGTGTAGGCATCACCCTGAAGCAGAGAAATAACACACCCTAGTCTGCGTGCTCCAGTACAACCCATCTGAGACAAAATACGAACATTCTTATCAAACCAAGCCTCTGATCTCTCAGGCGCCAACCCTCGGAACTCTTCACCTCCCAAATTGCGAAGCCTCTTAAGTGGCAACCCGGTGCCCTCACCCTGAGGTTGTGCCACTGTTTGTCCCCCGGCAACAGCTGCTTGAAAAGCCCCAGATATAGCCTGAACTAACGGAGCCAAATCTATACCGACTAGACCTTGGCCAACCTAAGGTCCTACACCCTCAGCTCTCGCCTCACCTCCCTCTTGACGAGGAAGAGAATGAGGAAATGGAGGAGCCTGCACCTCAACAACCGGCTCAACTTCCGGAGCTGCTGCCCGTGGTTCCGGATGAACCATCTTAGGCTTGCCTCTAGGTCTCATCTTACGACTAGCAAGATAACAACTACAAACAAACAAACACACAAGGATTAAGTTAGCAAAGGCAAGGGTCCAATGTGCTCAAGTATTCCTTTACAAAATCTTTTCAAATAAGTAATAGTAGCAATGAGAACTCAACACAACAACCATGCTAACACAAGCTTTCAAACACTGAGCAAGCAAGCAAACAACAAGCATGCATATTAAAACATTCACCGTACAACAAACACCAAGGTATTGCAGCATAGCACTTCAAACTTACCTCACTTACCTACCCGAGGTCATGGAAACCTTAGGCTCTGATACCAATAAATGTAACCCCCTTGTCCCGGGCTAGACGGAAGACCGATCCGAGTAGGTTACATGGGGAAAACCGAGGAAAAACCCGTTAAGGCTCCACTTCGATTAGCAACCCTAGAAATTTTTTAATTAATTATCTTGTCTAAATTATTACATTCAGTTCTATGTGTGAAACATCAGCGGAAACGATAATGAAACGATACAAGCAGAACGTAAGGCAACTTTAAATTTACCGAGTGACATATTAGTCCGATTACTTGCATTTGAAACCAAAACCATTCATAAACGATGCATAAAAACTTAACACGGAAACAAACAACTAACAAGACTAAAACACCATATTCGAGAACCTTTGAAGATGCTAAAAAGCCCAATCACAAGCCTGCGTTTCGAAACAGGCTTGCCCATTTCGATACGCAGGCTCTAGTTTAAAAGCCAGACCAGGCCGTACTGATACGGTCCATTCCGTTCTAGTACGGGGGTCTCCGGTGTTGAAACGTTCCGGAACAGGTTCTGAAACGGGCACTCATAGAGGCAAATCGTATCGAAACGCGTACCGAAACGGGAGCTCAAAGTGTCAAATCGTATTGAAATGACACCACCCCGTTCCGATACGAGTACCCTAGAGCTACACTTGTTCCGAAACAACCACGAGCATTTCAAAACGCTTGCACTCTGTGTGACCCTGAAAACAGTTTTCTGCATCTCCAAACTTTCTCAAACATGCCCCAAAACCACAAGAATCATGAAACATCAAACAAACATACAATCTATACGCATTTCACCCTACTTCAAGCATGATCAAACATATACACATGCATAACAAGGCCATTTCATTCATGGGAACATGCATCCACATAAACATAGCATAAGCAAGGTTACATGTCTTCAATACAAAACATAAGCATTCGTAAAACAAGGCTTACATGCTTTTTCACACAACACATAAACATCTCATAAAGCATGGTTTACAAATCCACAACACAAAAGCATTAACAAAATAGGAGTCTACACATGCTCCTACAACACGTATCATCCCCATTGCTAAACTACTACATTATTCCATAAAACCATACTTGAGCAACCACCACATGCTTGGATGCCCCTTTCCTTGCTCTTTGCTAACTCCACACTAATGATCTGCATTGTCGAAAACGAGAGCGTAAGGTAGAAGCTTAGTGAGGGAGCTCTAAACCAAAACAACGACAATGCAGGGTTCAAGCATGATATCCTTAAGACATTCACAAGGCACACATATACACCAACAAACAACATAGCCAAACGTTACAAGAATGCATGAACATGGCATCTTACCTCATTTTATGCTAAACGAGGATGTATCATAACATCTTATCACATCCACCACACATAGACAAGTATATTAGAAACTATATAGGTTACTCGGATATGCGGATAACTTCTGTTGGGATTTTCGCCCCAACGTACTCAAACAACAATTACCTTTCTGTGGGATTACACACATAACTATTCTCATTCATGGATGGGATTACACTCATCATCACATACTAACATTTTTCGGTGGAATGTTACCTCACCGTACTCCTCCTTGATGACTACACGTCACCAAGGCCACGCGCGAATTTGACTCTTATCGTGTGCACACTCATCCTAATGATCGATCATTTATACCCGGTAATTATAGCTAGTGCCAACATACTAAACAAGTCTCACCATGATTTCACAATCATGCAACACAACGTATCATCACCAATAACAACATCAATATATGTATCAACATGCATAGCGAACACATACTACACAAGTCCACATTTATACACAATGAACAAGAACTCATAAATTCAAACAATACATTAAGCTACCAACTTAATCCCCACCTTAAATTGGCATGCCAAGCACAATATAACACCACAACCACACACTTGAACCAATTTAAAACCATTTTAAATAATCCACTCACCGAACACCCTTAAGCAAACTGAGAAAGCCGATCAAGCCTCCAAACTTCCTGGATCCGAGCCCGAAGCTTCTGCAACGATTTCCCTTGATTCTAATCAATCAAAAACAACATATTACTCAAAAAATCATCCTCAAAACCACTGTCACAATTCGGATTACAACCACAAGACCATTTCTCTACATTTCCAAGCCATTAACTAATCCAATATCCTCATTTTCGTACTCACACACAACCCAGCATAAATCTATCAATTCCAACACACAAACCATCATTAAACACCTTCAAAACAACCCTCGGGCATCACCATAACACCAGCCCAACTTTCCTACACCAAACTACCTCAAAAACCCAAGTTTTTAACCCTTTGAAATACCCACAAAAACCCATTTCTGGATTTTCATCAAAACCCCACCATTTTCACATATAATACTCTTTAGAGCAAGATTAAAACATATATTATCTTTACAAATCGAAAGCCAAACAAAAACCCATTAAAGCTTCTTCATTTTTTCCCAAAACTTGAAAAACTTCAACAATGTAGTTTTCTAAAAACTAAAACCATAGAAATGTTAGGAATGATAAGGAGAAGTCAAAAACGTAATTACCTTGATGAAAGCACTTGAAATTGATGAAGAAATGAATGGAATAGTAACTTGGGTTGGAAGAGGTTTATTTGTTGTGAGTTTTGATTTTGATGGGAAGAAGAAGATGACTAGTAAAAGCCCATTTTTACTTGTTTTACTTTTCCCATTTAGAAAATTACCACTTTGCCTTTAATGATAGTCTCAAGCCCTTTTAATTAAAACCAAAGCCCATTTTAATTTAAAACAAGCCCACGACTCGAACCCGATTTACACACTTAACATTCGACCTCTAAACCTGGGTGTTACAAATTTTCCTCTATAAAAAGCCTCTCAATCCCTCATATTTTCACCATAAAACTTAAAATCTCTTGAGGGTTTTTCAAAATCAAGCCAAGTCTTAAGGCTCTCCATCAATTCGGTGCAAAGTCTTCATCCATTCCTCCCTATCTCAATATTAAGGTATAAAAACCTCTTTTTCTTTATATTTTCTTTATGATTTTCATTTTTAAATCTTTTTGTTTTGTTTTTGTTCTTTCAAAAGATTTTATCAAACTTTCTTGTTTTTTTTCCTTTCAAAAATTTATTTGCGTTGATTATTGATTTATCCATGGGTTGAATGAGAAAAATAATGCATACACATTGTTTTGATCAATTTCTCTAGACTATGGCACCTAAAAAGAGAGCGCACACTACAAGCGAAGTTGGTGAAGGATCGAATCCTGGTGATGGCACTCGTCCGAATTTGACTCTTATCTATCAAATGTGTTTTAGAACTCCCGGTGAACTCAATTACTTTCGCTCTTTTCAAAATTATAAGATTCGTCCGGATAGGGTAATTTCCGTTCCTTTTCTCAACTCGGAGCATTTTAAGTTTGTCTACCTATCTTTGCTCCACGAATGGAAATTTATGTATTTTCTTCAAATCCCCAAATTTTTCTTTCACAATTTGGTTTTGATCTTTTATGCTAATGCCAAGTGTGTTGCCGATGCCTCGGGTAATGTCGTTGTCGTTAACTCCTATCTCATGGGTAAAAAGATTACCCTTGATGTTCAATCTCTTTGTGATGTCTTTAAGTTTGAGGATGAGGGTATTGAAGATGAAAATTCTCTTGGACATGTTTTGGGGGGTTCCTTGACCGTTCTAAATGCTCAAGACCGTTCCTACACTTGATGATCACTTGGTGGTTCAGGCCTTCGGGAGGAAAATACTCAACCATCTGCCAATTTGATGACTTTTGGATTCGGTGCTTTCGCCAGAGAAACCAACCTAACCTTGCTCGCATCATGTTTGCGAAGATTGTCTTTCTCGTGCAACATCGTCACACATCTTTTGTCACTTCATTCACCAATGGCACCGCTTTGAGCTATTTCTTCACTAAGAAGGAGATTGATTGCTCTCATGACTATCCGACGAGTCTCACCAATCCTACTGATGAGAGGTCTCTTTATTGGGGCAAGTTTCACTACTTCAATGGTAATTGGATTCGCCTTTCCGAGCTTCCTAGTGATGTCATTCCCGAAGAGATTGCAAATCCTACCGTGGCTGCTCAAGCACCTCTTCCTCCATCCATGGATTCTCCCATGACCTACCTCAATGAACAATTCACGGGCTTACGCACGGGAATTGCTTCTATGGATCAAGTCATGAATTTGAGGTTTGCCGCCATTGATACACGCTTCACATGCCTAGAAGATCGCATGAAAAATGTAGAGAAGCGTATCTCTTCTATTGAGGCTGATCATAATTCGATGAATATATCTCTCACGGCCTTTCATGATGAGTGGTATCAATCAAGGAGGAATGATGATGCCGATGAAGATGAAGATGAAGACGACGGTGATGGATACGAGTAGTAGATTGTCTTTGCATATCATTCATGTCATTTTAGGATTTCTATTTATGCACTTTGAATTATGTTCTTAGGATAAAGTTTACCTTTTAAAACCTATGCTTTGATTATTGTTATTTGGATTTTTGTTTCATGTTTCTTTAATCTATGAGCTTTAAGTTTATCTATTCAATATTGCTTGGTATGCCTTCATATCCCATGTCTCTTATTTTTTATCTAACAAAAAGGGGGAGAGGGAAGTTCACAAGCTCACTTAAACTTAAACTTAAAATTTACCTAGCTAACATTAAGAGGGAGTTTTTTTTCAAAAGTTTTTCAAAAGACTTAAAAATTTTAAGCTTTGGTTTTGTTATATCAAAAAGGGGGAGATTGTAAAACCTATGTTTGATTTTGATATAACAAAGTGTTTTAAGGACTAAATTGTAAAACTTGAAATAAATTTTTAAGTCCCCTAAAAGGTTTCAAATCAACAAGGTTTTGCTCTAATTTGAAAAACTCAAACTCCAAAATATTTTCTAAGAGTTTCAAGGCCAAATTGCTCAAAAACGTTCATGTGTATCCATACGCCCTTTACCGTATTGATACCTTTTTTACAAAACTTGGCTACTAGAGAAACACATTTCGATACGCTCCTTACCGTATCGAAATAGGGTATCGAAACAGATTGCATCTGTATCGATACGCTCTCTCTATAAAATCACACGAAGTTTGAATGGTGTACCGATACGGTCTCACCTGTATCGATACAGTTTAAAAGGAATTTTTAAATTCGAAGCCTTAAATATTTTGACCATTGTTTGTCAGTTGGTAGGTAACCAATTTTTAAAGAGGTGGTTAATGAGTATCGATACGCTCGTACCCGTATCGATACGAATTCCCCTAGTGAGCTTTGTAGGAAAAATTGCATCGATATGGTCTTACCCATATCGAAACGGTTCCCTAACCCGTACTGATACGCCTACACGCGTATCGATATGCATCTCCTGTATTTGTGCAACAGCTCTTTCTTTTTTGAGACAGGTACCAATACGCCTTCTCGAGTACCGATACGGTGGGCTGCAGAAGTGCATTTATGGTGGTAAGAGAGGGTTCCAGCGGCTATAATCAATTCCCTAACCAGCCAAACGGCTAGAATTAATGGAGAAGGTATAAAACAAGTCATTTGAAGACCAGCAACAACTATTGCATCCAAGAGAAACATCTATACAAAAAATCCAAGCTCAAGTGCAAAAATTCTTATTCTTGTAAAAATACCAAATTGTATTGAGTGTAATTCTTATCTTGTCTTTCAATTTGGGTTGAGTGCTTGTATTCAAAGGGGCAAATTTGTATTGTGAGATATCCTACTTGCCTTCAATTTCTTCTTTGTAACCAAGTGAGGGATTAGTGAATTGTTGGAAAATCCTTAGTGGGAGCTAAGGTAGTGGATGTAGAGTTCATTTGGAACTTGAACCACTATAATTGCCTTGTTCTTGATTTTTATTCATACCACTTGTCCTACAAAATTTTAAAAACCCAATTCACCCCCTCTTGGCTTTGATTGATCCCTTGATCCACTCAACATATTGATTCTGGCTCGACACATTCATATATTTTGGGTGAGCATGCAAGATCATTAGGTTTACCTTTTGAGTTGTTAGATATAGGCATGAATGTTACCAGTTCCTTTAGAGAGACAATTGTAGTTAGGAAAGTGTTCAGGAGATGTTCTTTGATGATTTAGGGTCATGTGTTTCCCGTTGACATGATGAAATTCCCCTTTTATGGTTTTGATGTAATTCTGGGTATGGATTGGCTTGTGGAATATTGAGCTAGGATAGATTTTGAGACTAAAAGAGTTTCTTTGAGGCTTTCTGATAAGTACGAGGTAGTAGTAGTTGGTGAGAAAATTAAGTTCTTGTCTAATGTTGTTTCAGCTTTAGAGGCTCAGAGGATGATGGATTTGGGTTTTCAAGCTTACTTAGCCTATGTGATGAATCTGAATATGAGTGAAGTTAGACTGCGAGACATTAGAACAATTTGTTACTTTTTGAGTGTTTTTCCAGAAGAATTGCTTGGTTTGCCTCCATATCAAGAAGTTGAGTTTGCCATTGAGATGTATTCAGATTCTGCACACGTATCGATTGTTCCATATAGAATGACACCTAAAGAGTTGAAGGAGTTGAAGACACAGCTTCAGGAACTTTCAGATAGAGGTTTTATTAGGCCTAGTATTTCACCTTGGGGTGCTCCGGTCTTGTTTCTGAAGAAGAAGGATGACAGTATAAGGATGTGCATAGATTATAGGCAGTTGAACAAGGTAACAGTGAAGAACAAGTATCCTTTACCTCAGATTGATGATTTGCTTGATCATTTGAGAGGTGATTCAATGTTTTTGAATATTAATTTGAGATCAGGTTACTATCAGTTGAAGGTAAAAGATGTGGATATACCGAAGACAACTTTCTGTACACGATATGGGAACTACAAGTTCTTGGTAATGCCTTTCGGTTTGAATAATACCCTAGTTGCATTTATAGACATGATGAATAGAGTGTTTCACGAGTATTTGGATAGATTTGTAGTAGTGTTCACAGATGACATTTTAGTGTACTCCAGGACCGAGGAAGAACATGATGAGCATTTGTGATTAGTACTACAGACTTTGCTTGAAAATCAGTTGTATGCCAAGTTGAGTAAATGTAAGTTTTGGATTAGTGAAGTATTCTTTCTAGGTCATGTGATCTCATTCGATGAGATTAGTGTGGATCCCAAGAAGATAGAAGCAATAGTGAGTTGGAAACAACCGAAGTCAATGACCGAAATCTGTAGTTTTCTAGGTTTGGCCGGGTATTATCGAAGTTTTGTTGAGGGATTCTCGAAGATTGTTGCATCTTTGACTAAATTGCTTTAGAAAGAGGTTCGGTATGAGTGGATAGATGCAAGGCAACAAGCATTTGAAAATTTGAAGAAAGCATTGACAGAAGCTCATATTTTGATTCAGCCTGAACCAGGGAAAGAATTCGTAATCTTTAGTGATGTGTCGTATGTAGGTTTATGGTGTGTGCTTATGCAAGAAGGAAGAGTTGTAGCTTATGCGTCGAGACAGTTGAAGGTTCACGAGAAGAATTACCCTACCTATGACATAGAGTTAGCGTTTGTGGTCTTTGCTTTGAAGATTTGGAGACACTACCTTTATGGTGAGAAATGCACATTTTACACCGACCACAAGATTTTGAAATATTTGATGACTCGGAAAGAGTTGAATCTTAGACAGCGTAGGTGGTTAGAGCTTCTTAATGACTATGACCTCATAATAGAGTATCATCCGGGTAAAGAAAATGTAGCGGCCAATGCTTTGAGTAGGAAGGTGGCAGTTGAGTTACGAGCTATGTTTGCGAGATTGAGTGTGTCACAGGATGGCGGTTTGATAGTCGGGCTACAAGTTAAACCTTCGTTAGTTTAGTTGATTCGAGAGAAACATTTGCAAGACAGATCTTTGACAACTCACGTGCAAGATATAGTCGAGGGTAAACCCACAGATTTCTGCTTTAGTGAGAATGGGATCTTATGTTTCAAGAATAGAGTAGTTGTTCCAGAAGATGTCCAGTTGAGATGTACTATTTTGAATGAAGCTCAAAATAGTCCTTTTGCTATGCATCCGGGTAGTACGAAGATATATCGTGGGTTGAAAGATGAGTACTTCTGGATTGGGTTAAAGAATGATGTGGCCGAGTATGTGAGTAAATGTATGATTTTCCAGCGTGTCAAGGCCGAGCATCAGTTCTTCTGGTCTGTTACAGCCGTTGAAGATTCCAAAATGGAAGTGGGAAGGATTACGATGGATTTTGTGTCAGGTTTTCCGTTGACTATTTCGAAGAAGAATTCAATATGGGTAATAGTTGATAGATTCACTAAGTGTGCCCATTTCATAACTGTTCATATTGCTTACACCTTAGACAGGTTGGCAGAGTAGTATATCAGTGAGATTGTGAGGCTGCATGGTGTACCGAAGTCTATTGTGTCAGACAGAGATTCGAGATTTACAGCTAGATTTTGGGAGTGTTTGCATCGTGCCTTGGGGACTTGGTTGAACTTCAGTACATAGTATCACCCGCAGTCAGATGGTCAGTTAGAGAGAGTTATTCAGGTGTTAGAGGACGTGTTGAGGTGTTTTATCATCGACTTTCAAAGTTCATGGGAAAAACATCTACCGCTAATAGAGTTTGTGTACAATAACAATTATCAGGCTAGTATTCAGATGGCATCATATGAAGCTCTGTATGGTAGGAAATGTAGAACACCTGTTTGTTGGGCCGAAGCTGGACAGAAGCTTGTACCTATACCAGACTTGCTTAAGGGCACTACCGAGAAGGTAAAACTGATTTGTGATCGCTTGAAGGCAGCTTCAAACAGACAGAAATTGTATGCAGATTTGAAGAGGAAAGAGATTGAGTATGATATCGGTGATAAAGTGTTCCTGAAGGTTTCCCAGTGGAAGAAGGTAATGAGGTTAGGGTAGAAAGGGGAAGTTGAGTCCGCGATTCATTGGTCATTACAAGATAATTGAGAGGATTGGTCCTGTTGCATATAGGTTGAGATTGCCATCCGAACTTGAGAAGATTCATGATGTGTTCCATGTTTTGATGCTCCAAAAGTATAGATCAGATCCGTCTCAAGTGATGCCATTGGAAGAGATTGAATTGAATCTGGATTTTTCATATGATGAAGAACCAGTTGAGATTCTTGATACGGATAGTAAAGTTTTGCGTGGGAGGACCATTGAGTTAGTCAAGGTTTTTGTGGAGACATCGGGGTGTGGAAGAAGCCACTTGGGAGATAAAAGTAGACATGTAAGAACAAATCTTTAAGTGGGGAGAGTTGTAACGCCCCGGGTTTAGGGTCTGAGAGTTCGGACCGGGACCCGAAAAAGGTTTGTAAATCGAGTTTTGGGGCTCGAGTTGACTTTAAATGAAAATGGTTTCATAAAAGAGTTTAAAATTAAATTGAGGTTTTAAGGAATAAATACTAATAAAATAAGGCAATAATGGATTTTTGTTAAATAAGGAGTTTTTAAGATAAAAGAGAAATAAAATAATATAGTTCAAAAATAAAGTTATCCACTTTCTTCTTCCCTTTCCATTTTCTTTTCAAGTTAAAATTCCCTAAGCCTAGCCACTATCCATCATCACCAATCTTCACCATTTTGAAGGATTCAAAGAGGTAAATAACTTGATTTTCACTCTTCTCTTCATTTCAATCTTGCTTGTAACATTTTCTTTCCAAAAACTTGATGATTTCTCAAATTTTCTCTTTTGGGTAAAATGGGTTTTTGAAGGGTTTAAACAATCTTTTGGTAAAATGATGTTTTGGGTAGGTTATAACCTAAGTTTTGGGTGTTCATAAGTGTTTAAATGGTGGGTTAAACCTAAAATCCCGAAATGGAATAAATTGGTAAAATTTTGAGTTAGGAAAATATGGGTTTTTGGGTTGTTTATGGTTGGAAATGGTTCCTAAGGGGTTTGTGGATGTGTGTTGATGATTTTGAAGCTTTCAGGTATGTTTTGGATGATGATTTGATTTAGTAATAGTTGGGTTTTCCTTTGAAGATGGGTTTTGTCTATTTCCGGGCTTGAATCGGGAAATAGGTGTTGTGGGATATTTGCTATATTGATAACAGTGGGTTTTGTGATTGGAAAGTGATGTAAGATGCCATCGTGAGTCTTGTTGTTCTTATAGATTCGGTGATGTAAGATGCCATCGAATCCAATTTGCGTATCTGAGTAATGTAACCATAGTTGCCAATATACTCTTTGTGCTGAAAGGTTGAATGTTATCATGTTTGATGTTGAGAGTTATGCTATGTAGTTATATATTTTTGCTTGATGTAAGATGTCAACCATATGTAGGGTTGATTATAATCTCATTGATGGAAATTCATGCTTGTGGAACTGCGATTGTGGTTTTGGTTTCAACTCAAAAATGGTTTTAAAACAACATTGTTGTTGTGGTGGTTTCGAGCACCACTCACTAAGCTCTTATGCTTACGCGCTCCTTTCCAACAATGTAGATCGTTAGTGATCCGGGAATCAAAGGAAGGCGAGGGAAAGGCTCCAGTGATCGTAGCTTATGCTCAAGTATGGATTTTAAGTTGTAATAATATATTAGAAATGGGAATACTTGCACTTGTGGTTAAGGAGATCGATGTAAACTCCCATGTGTTTGATCATGTTGCTACATGTTTTAAATGTTGAAACCATGCTATGTTGAGACTTGCTTTGGCTTTTGCTTAAATGCCTTGTGTTTTGGCTTGTTGGTGCTTTGAGTTAAAGTGTTCTTTTTGGACTTTTAAGTTTGAGATCCATGCTTTGTGTGTGTATATGATCAAAACCTTCTTTTTAGGGTGTTTTGCCTCTAGAATGGTTTCTCAATATGTTACTTTTTTGTTTGTGCTTTATCGGGGTAAGTTTTGGAACGTTTGGGGATGCCAAAATGTCTTTTTCGGCCAATCTATGCCCAGGTGTTTCGAAACACTTGGTTTCGTTTCAAAATGACCAAGCCTAAAGGACCCCTGTTTCGAAATGGGTTCTGAAACGTTTTGCCTCTGGATACCATTGTTTCGATACCAGTAGGAGCCGTTTCGAACCACCTTTCTCAGCTTTTTACTGAGAGCCTATGTTTCGAAACAGGCAAACCCTGTTTCGAAACACATGTAGTTAAAGCGGTTAAAAGGCATCTTTGAAGGTTTCCAAATGTTGTGTTTTGGTCCCTAACGCTTGTAGGCTTCCTAAATGAGTATATATGTCTCGTTTGAGTTGGTTTTGCCTCGTGTGCTTGAAATTTGACTAAAAAACTATTTGGTAAGGTTAAGATTACCTTTTTGCCCATGTTTAGTGTGGTTTTGCAAAATGATCCTTCGTGACTATTTGGGTCCAATTGGACATTCGATTGATGTCCGATTGAGACGTTTTTTTCTTCTGATGTGACCCTTAACACTATAAGATTGTTAAAATGCATTTAGACAAGATAAATCTTAATCTAGGGTTTTTAATCGGAGGGAAATTCTCGAATTTTTCTCTGGTTATCCCCGTGTAACTATCTCGATTCGGTCTTGCGACTAGACCGAGTCGAGGGGGTTATATTTGATGGTATCAGAGCCTCGGTTATGAGGTTCCGTGGGAAGGTAAGTCAGGTAAGTTGATTTTGTGTGTGTTTGACTATTTTGTACGGTATTTGTAAGCATGACTTTGCATTTCTACTGATGTTTGAAGGTTGGTTAAGCATTCCCATTGCGTTTCTTCATGCTATAGCACCACCTTAGGGTGCGGGGACAAGTTTGCCCCTTGAGCGACTTTGTAGCTTAGGTAGAGTTGAGTTTCATGGTATGTCTCTCGAGGGTTCAGAGGCATATCTTGAGAGCACTACACGCATCTTGGGTCAGATGGAGTACTCAGACACTCGTAAGTTGGGTTGTATTGTTTTATTGCTTTAGGGAGATGCATATGCTTGGTGGACCACAGTTATCTTAGGTATGCCCGAGGCTGAGGTTACTTGGGAATTCTTCTGTAGTGCGTTCCGCAAGAAGTACCTTGGTGCTCGCTATCAAGACGAGAAGAAGAGAGAATTCATGGCTTTAGTGCAAGGCAGTATGTCTGTATTCGAGTATGAGGTACAGTTTGTACGCTTGAGTCAGTACGCTTCCGAGTTGTTTCCCACTGAGAGGGCACGATGTGATCGTTTCCTTTATGGTTTGGTCAAGGAAGTGAAGACCTCCATGCTAGTTTTTTATTACACCGAGTTCGATGTCTTGGTCTCTACGGCCAAAGACATTGAGCAAAGTCTATGGTTGATTGCTCGTTCAGGTGGATCCAGTTCAAGGAAAAGGTCTGCCGAGTGGAAAAGAGACCGTATATAAGCCCCTCGACTCGGCCTGGCCGATAGACCGAACCGAACAGATCACACGGAGAATATTGAAGTAAACCGGGAAGGTTTACCTCAATAAACAACCCTATTTTTTATTATCTTGTCTAAATGCAATTAGGTTCCTAAGTGTGCGTACACAAGCAGCAAATAAAACACCCACACAATCGCCCATTAATTAAAGCTGATTAAGGTTTAGGGACCATTTTGCAATTTTGATAAATTACAAGAGTTTCCAGCGAATTCTAGTTACCAATCTTAAATTAGATTCGATACATGCTTCACGGTGAAATCTCAGCTCAAATCAACCTTTAAAACCCTTCCAATTGCATGCAAGGCAAACAGGGACCAAAACGTAAGAAACAGAAACTTAGAACAATTCAAAACAGGTTCAAAGGTCATATGTTTTAGAACAAGATGCCTCGTATCAGAACGGCCGTTTCGAAACACAGTTGACCGTTTCGATATGTGGGTCCATTTCGAAACTCCCCAAGACACGTTTCGGTACAATGGTTCACAGAGGCAAAATGTTCTGAAACAAGCCTCATTGTTCTGAAACACCAAGGCCATTTCAAGCCTTTGTTTCAAAACATGCAAGGGTGTTTCGAAACACCTGGACCTGCAATGTTCTAAAAAGCTGGTTTAAATCAGTTTTTACCCTGCGAAGCCATCCCGACACATGCCCTAACATATTGGCAACTTAAATATACATCAAAGACGACTTACACGAGGCATGAGCAACATCATAGAATCATTCTCAATGGAAATGAGACTAGAGGCATGCTTCCTAAGAGTTAAAAACACCAAAAGGCTAAAATCCAAATGCAAGCATAATCCAAAACTCAAAGGCCATTTACAAAACCAAATATGCATCCCAAACTTGCACAAAACCATAAATTAACAAATCCATATCATACATTGCATTGGGCACCCCAATTGCCCTTATTACACTAGTTCAACACACAACATACTTTTAGCAAGTGTCTTGATACGATTCCCTTGAAGATGTTGCCCTCAAAAGCTTAATTGTCTGCATTGATGAACAAAGAGAGAGCTTAAGCATACAAGCTTAGTGAGGAATGCTCAAAACCACAAGCATCATCAATGCACAAAACCATATTCCGTTCTTTCAAAATTGTTATGCCTTTCTTGACAAAACACACACTTTAACATCAATCTCATCATATTAAACGTCATGCAACATGATTCATATAAATTCAGAAATTAAACCATTGCTTCATGTATTCAAAGCCTTCCAAGCATAAACACCAATATGCCAAGCTTTTCTCAAAACGTGCATCTTTCAAAATATGCATTAATATCATTTTCCACAATATCTCATTTCATTATATTGGCTCACAAGTGATAAACAAAACCTCAAAACATATATCGGATACACGGATTACCAAGGGTTGTCCCACACCCTTCAAATACTCTACTGGCATTTCAAGGCTCACACGCGAGAGTGACCCTCCATCGTTGTGACACCCGTGGTGGATTATTCGGTACAATCACAACCCCTCAACATCACTCATCGGTAGATGTATAAACCACTAACGAGAGACGAGACACACACAAGGTTCGCACCCAGGAGCTACCCTCAACTATTGCAACCTTAAACAATCCTCAACCGTTAGGGTACTTGGATGGAGTATTCGGTACAATCACAACCTCTCAACATTCAAGGCGACTTGTTTATAGTGCACTCAATCCTATAGCCGGCTAACTATATCCGATTTCATCTAAAAAACACTTTATTCAACATCACTTGCCAATATAACCCATACTTCATGCATAACTCAATGTTTTACAAAGCATTCATGATAAGCCATAAATCAAGCTTTAAACCATGCTTCAAAACTCATGTATCAATACATGCATACAAGGATCACTTACCTAGTGCATCCTTAAACCACATGGCATCATCATACACATTTTATACATTCAAAACATGCTTTAAAATAGTAGGTTAATGCAATTAAAATCAAGTACAACCATTGGCTCAAAACTAGCACAATCCAAGAGTAAAATTCACTTTACTTACTTTCGAACTTAGTAAAGCGTTTCAAGCTCTTACTAAGCTCCCAAAACCTTTTCTAAAACGTTTCCTTGCTGGAAAACCAAGTTCCACTCACCAACTTGCGAAACCACGCTTGCCGACGCAACTATCGATCAACCGAAGCCTCCAAAACCACTTCGCTTGCTTCCGGAATAATATCCCTTGTTTCCAACACACCAAAACAAAGGTTCAATGCATTAAAATGCATCCAAAACACCAACACTCACAAGAAATCTCGCAGCCATGCTCTAAAGCACCAAAACACCCATCCGAAACAACCGAAAACTCAATTGATTGACCTCTAACCTCAGCCCAGTCATTACCCAACTAAACCAAAACATTTTAGCCATTAATCAACATCCAAAAATAACTTAAAACCATCATTATACCTCCAACAACTCGAATTCCTCAAGAACACCCCAAAAACACTTCAAAAATCAAGGATCTCAAGTATTTCGAGATCTATATGATTAAGACTCCACTTCAACACCAAAAACCTTTCAAAACACATTTAGAAACAATCTCAAACCAGCCATTTAAAACAAACTCCGAAAATCACATTAAAATCCATTTTTCTACCAAGATCTCAAGAGTTTATCAATCTAACAACAAAACCTCAATTAAAATCATTAATAAAGAGTCAAATATCTTTGGAATTTCATTAAAGAACCTAGATTAGAGGGTTAGCACGAAATTACCTCCAATCCTTGCTCCTCCTCTAATTTGGCAAGATTAGCTTGAAGAAAACTTGGAGAATTTTGAGAGAAATCACAATGATGAAGTAAGAAAATCAAGAAAGAGTTTAAGAGTGAAGAAAATCTAGAGATTTGAAAGAAATTGAAAAGTGTTTGGCTGAATGAATAAGAGAAATGAAAAGGCTCGTCAAATTTTCCTTTAACCGTTTAACCAACTCTTATTTTTAATTATTTAATAAACATTTAAAACACATGCCAAATTAGGGAAAATGCATAATTTCCAAATAGCTCCCTAAAGATTCTAAGATTTTGACTCTTCTTGAAAAACTCATTTTTTCTAACCTTTAAATCTTTACATTTTGGTCACTGCCCAAAATGTATACTTTGATAACCCGTTTTGTAAAATTGTTTCAACCAACCTCTCAAATATAATTTTAGAGGATTTTAGGAATTTTTATCCCATCCCGGACCTTGATTTCCCTAAACCACCCTTTTAACGAATCAAACAACCGACTCCGATTCCACCGGCCCAACCTGACTCGCCAAAACATCTAGGCCCAAAACTGGGGCGTTACACCGTAGCAAGAGGCACAATGATAGAAGGCACCAACCGGACTTTAGGCATGGAGGTGGTAACTTGGGACGAGGCCATCAGGGTCGAGGTTTTGTTGCTCGCACACTCGAGTGTGCTAGATGTTGGAGGAACCATTCCGGAGAGTGTTGGGGTACCTTTCTTGCTTGTTGGAACTATGGATCTTAAGTGCATTTGAGGCGTAAGTGTCCTTATCCGGTTAGGGATGGTCAGGAACCAGCTAGAGCTTTTGAGCATCAGAGAGGCCATGGGCGCGGCTGAGGTAACTTCCAGCCTAGGAATGATGGTCAGAGAAATGTGGACCATGTTGTTGAGGTACAGCCCGAGGGAGGTGGACCGGCTAGAGTATATGCACAGCGTGAGGCTGGGAATGACACAGATGTGATCGTAGGTAATTTTGTATTACAGTCCTTATCTTTGCTTTTGTTGATTGATTCTGGCTCGACATATTTGTATATTTTGGGTGAGCATGCAAGATCATTATGTTTCCCTTTTGAGTTGTTAGATATAGGCATAAATGTTACGAGTTCCTTTGGTGAGACAGTTGTAGTTAGGAAAGTGTTCATGAGATGTCCTTTGATGGTTCAAGGTCATGTGTTTCCTGTTTACATGATGGAGTTTCCCTTTTATGGTTTCGATGTAATTCTGGGTATGGATTGGCTTGTGGAGCATAGAGCTAGGATAGATTTTGAGACTAAAAGAGTTGCTTTGAGGCTTTCTGATGAGTACGAGGTAGTAGTAGTTGGCGAGAACATTAAGTTCTTATCTAATGTTGTTTCAATTTTAGAGGCTCAGAGGATGATGAATATAGGTTGTCAAGCTTACTTAGCCTATGTGATGAATCCGAATATGAGTGAAGTTAGAACGCGAGACATCATAACAATTTGTGACTTTCCGAGTGTTTTTCCAGAAGAATTGACTGGTTTGCCTCTAGATCGAGAAGTTGAGTTTGCCATTGAGACGTATTTAGATTCTACTCCGTATAGAATGGCACCTAAAGAGTTGAAGGAGTTGAAGATACAGCTTCAGGAACTGTCAGATAGAGGTTTTATTAGGCATAGTATTTCACCTTGGGGTGCTTCGGTCTTGTTTGTGAAGAAGAAGGATGGATGTATGAGGATGTACATAGGTTATAGATAGTTGAACAAGGTAACAGTGAAGAACAAGTATCATTTGCGTTGGATTGATGATTTGCTTGATCATTTGAGAGGTGCTTCAGTGTTTTCGAAGATTGATTTAAGATCAGGTTACTATCAGTTGAAGGTAAAAGATGTGGATATACTGAAGACAACTTTTCGTACACGATACGGGCACTGCGACTTCTTGGTAATGCCTTTCGGTTTGACTAATGCCCCAGTTGCATTTATGGACATGATGAACAGAGTGTATCACGAGTATTTGGATAGATTTGTAGTAGTGTTCATAGATGACATTTTAGTGTACTCCAGGACCGAGGAAGAACATGATGAGCATTTGCGATTAGTACTACAGACTTTGCTTGAAAATCAGTTGTATGCCAAGTTGAGTAAATGTGAGATTTGGACTAGGAAAGTAGTTTTTCTAGGTCATGTGATCTCAGTCGATGGGATTAGTGTGGATCCCAAGAAGATAGAAGCAATAGTGAGTTGGAAACAACCAAAATCAGTGACCGAAATCCGTAGTTTTCTAGGTTTGGCCGGGTATTGTTGAAGGTTTGTTGAGGGATTCTTGAAGATTGATGCACCTTTGACCAAATTGCTTCAGAAAGAGATTCGGTATGAGTGGACAGATGCAAGGCAACAAGCATTTGAAAAGTTGAAGAAAGCATTGACAGAAGCTCTTATTTTGAATCAACCTGAACCAGGGAAAGAGTTCGTAATCTTCAGCGATGCATCGTATGTAGGTTTAGGGTGTGTGCTTATGCAAGAAGGAAGAGTTGTAGCTTATGCTTCGAGACAGTTGAAGGTTCACGAGAAGAATTAACACACCCATGACATAAAGTTAGCGATTGTGGTCTTTGCTTTGAAGATTTGGAGACACTAACTTTATGATGAGAAATGCACAGTATAAACCGACCACAAGAGTTTGAAATATTTGATGACTCAAAAAACAGTTGAATCTTAGACAACATATGTGGTTAGAGCTTCTTAAAGACTATGACCTCACAATAGAGTACCATCCGGGTAAAGCAAATATAGTGGCTGATGCTTTGAGTAGGAAGGTGGCAGTTGAGTTGCGAGCTATGTTTGCAAGATTGAGTGTGTCATGGGATGGCAGTTTGATAGCCGAGCTACAGGTTAAACCTACGTTAGTTTAGTTGATTCGAGAGAAACAGTTGCAAGACAGATCTTTGACACCTCGCGTGCAAGATATAGCCGAGGGTAAACCCACAGAAGCTTGTACCTATGCCAGACTTGCTTAAGGGCATTACCGAGAAGGTAAAACTAATTTGTGATTGCTTGAAGGCAGCTTCAGACAGACAGAAATCGTATGCAGTTTTGAAGAGGAAAGAGATTGAGTATGTTATCGGTGATAAAGTGTTCTTGAAGGTTTCTCCTTGGAAGAAGGTAATGATGTTTGGTAGAAAGGGAAAGTTGAGTCCACGATTCATTAGTCCTTACGAGATAGTTGAGAGGATTGGTCCTGTCGTATATAGGTTGAGAATGTCATCCGAACTTGAGAAGATTCATGATGTGTTTCATTTTTCGATGCTCCGAAAGTATAGATCAGGTCTGTCTCATGTGATGCCAGTGGAAGAGATTGAATTGAATCCAGCTTTTTCATATGATGAAGAACCAGCTGAGATTCTTGTTACGGATAGTAAAGTTTCTCGTGGCAGGACCATTGACTTAGTCAAGGTTTTTGTGGAGACATCGTGGTGTGGAAGAAGCCACTTGGGAGAGAAAAACGGACATGGAAGAGCAATTTTCGTACCTCTTTCCATCAGGTAAATTTCGAGGACGAAATTCCTTAAGTGGGGGAGAGTTTTAACGCCCCGTATTTAGGGTCTGGGTGTTCGGACCGGGACCCGAGAAAGGTTTGTAAATCGAGTTTTGGGGCTCGGTTGACTTTAAATGAAAATGGTTTCATAAAAGAGTTTTAAATTAAATTGAGTTTTTAAGGAATAAATACTAATAAAATAAGGCAATAATAGTTTTTGTTAAATAAGGAGTTTTTAAGATAAAGGAGGATTAAAATACTATATTTCAAAAATCAAGTTATCCACTTTCTTCTTCCCTTTCCATTTTCTTTTCGAGTTAAAATTCTCTAAGCCTAGCCACTATCCATCTTCACCAATCTTCACCATTTTGAAGGATTCAAAGAGGTAAATAACTTGGTTTTCACTCTTCTCTTCATTTCAATCTTGCTTGTAACATTTTCTTTCCAAAAACTTGATGATTTCTCAAATTTTCTCTTTTGGGTAAAATGGGTTTTTGAAGGGTTTAAGCAATATTTTGGTAAAATGACGTTTTGGGTAGGTTATAACCTAAGTTTTGGGTGTTCATAAGTGTTTAAATGGTGGGTTAAACCTAAAATCCCGAAATGGAATAAATGGGTAAAAATTTGAGTTAGGGAAATATGGGTTTCTGGGTTGTTTATGGTTAGAAATGGTTCCTAAGGGGTTTGTGGATGTGTGTTGATGATTTTGAAGCTTTTGGGTAAGTTTTGGATTATGATTTGATTTAGTAATAGATGGGTTTTCGTTTGAAGATGGGTTTTCTCTACTTCCGGGCTTGAATCGGGAAATAGGTGTTGTGGGATATTTGCTATATTGATAACAGTGGGTTTTGTGATTGGAAAGTGTGTTAATCTTCTTCTTTGGTCTGGTTTGAATTAGCGGAACTGAGTTTGGTGATTTCGGACGTATTATCGGAAGTTGCGGAAGCTTAAAAGAGAGTTCGACTAGTGTGGCGTATCACTGGTGAGTGGAAATGTTTTTGAGAGTTTGGCTTGAGCCTAAAGAGCCAACCTAAACTCGAGAGTAAGTTTTAATTATTAATGTTGCCTTCGTTTATCTTTTTACTTTCTTTTATAAAGCATGTGATGAGTGTTGACTTTGGATGAAACCATTGTGCTCTTACTCTTATGAATTGTGGTTCGGTGCTTATATGTTACCATGTGTGGTCTTGCGACTAGACCAGGTCGAGGGGGTTACACCAGTACTCAATAAAACAATTTTGAACAGTGACAGTCATCTATGTAATTACCAGCAATATGCCAGGAATTCAGGATACATGCAAATGTTTAATCAGTAGAATCGAAGTATCAGGAACCATGAATCGAGTATACTTCGATCAGAAATCAGAAACCAGAAGTCATGTTTTTACTTCAAATAACAGGATCTCTTGGGATCAAAATGGATAGACTAGTTTCCAATCAGGAAGATTAATGATGTATCAAGGGACACACTAAATGGTCCAATTTATTACTCAAGAATCTTTGCTAAATACAGAAAGAAGACACTTAATTATAGTCCATTCTAGATTGACTTTAGAATCATGAATCATATTTGAAGGAATTCGTTTATTATTAACTTCATCTAGGTATTTAGGAATTATACTTCAAGATCATTCAATGTTACCGGTATATCATGATTATGCAATAATTCAGATATATCATGACATATTTTAAGAGTTTAGGTAGATTAAGATCAATCAAGATTCTGGATATATTAGGAGAGTTCAGGTAAATTTTGCTTAAAGGGCAAATTGGTCATTTTAACACTCAGAGACAATTTCGTAGTTTAACCCCGATAGGGTAAGTCAGTAACTTGTGGCGCTGAAGATTTCTAAAGGTTTGCCAGGTTTCAAAGATCATTTCACTATATTCATCTCATCAATGCATTACTTTCCAAGCATTCAAATTGGTACACCTTATATGTGTGCAATATTTAGCTTTGGTTGCGTTGTACATATGAACATATCACTGTCATATATTATCTCAAAACAAGCCTCGAAAGTTTGAACATGTATTTATGCAGTATTCTTCCATTAAGGCTACAATGTTAAGATTGACTGGTTTACATAAGTCATGCCGCAAACCTACTGGGCCATTACGATCATTTGTGGTCTATCAAAAAATTCATGATTTTCTAATCTTTTACTTATCTTAAGTCGAGAGGGTATTTCAATCATTAACGTGCTTGATGTTAATTCAGTCATCTCAGTCATTTCGGTTCTTCCAAACCATCCCTTTATTTCAAGACTCGATGGCATATTTTCATTTCAGTTAATTTAGAAATTCAAAAACCCAAGGACATTTTGGTCATTTTCCAATTCGACCAAATCAGTATTACTAATTCTTTCACTCGTTTCAGTCATTATAATCAATCTCGCATTTTCTGACAGTTTGATTATTCCGGACATACAAAGAGTTTCCCATAAATTTCTCCTCAGAGATTTATTCAGAATTTAAGTTAAATCCAAGTACTTATCATTCTAGGAGGTTTAAGTCTTGTTACCGTATCATTCCAAGTACAACGAGGTTTCTAGATGAATCAAGAACAAGTGTGAATTTCCAAATCGATATTCATCAACATGGGTATTGTGGTCATTCTTACACCTCAAGGGTATTTTCAAAATTTTATAATCGACTATTTCAGGCATTAAATCCTTCAACACTATTAAGTCTTGTTACTATACAATTCTTATTTTTTTAAACGATTTGACTTAGACAAAATTAACAGTACTCTTAATCATATTCATGCATGCATTAACCAATTACTAACATGTCTCATAAAGCATACAAGAGGCAGTAATGTATTACCTTGAATCCTTGCTATATCGTTTAACCCTTGAAACGACATTTGAACACTCTCGAACCCGAATTCAACGTCCTCAACATCTTCGATACGAAGTTATATGAATATCTTCAATTACACAAATTCCAAATTCAGTTCTTAATCGCATTGCTCTTAATTGAACAATTAAATACATAAGCAAGTTTGGTTCAAGGTCAGATACAGGGACTTTGGGGTTAGAATTTAGCGAAACAGACTTCAAAAGCGGACTTAGGGCGACGAAAAATATAAAATATGGGTTTTCATAAAAAATTGACTTTTTGGTCAAAGTTAACGTTGACGTCATCGTAAACACTGACGCCAGCGGTTAACGGTCAACTAGGTTGACTCAGGCGAGCTAACTCGGACATGTTGACTCACTAAGTTGACTCAGACGAGTTGTGTCAAACAGGTTCGAATCGGGTCGGACTCTGGCTCGGATCGGGTCAGATATCACGGACTTGGGCTTAGGCTCAGATTGGGTTCAATTAATGGACTCAGATCGGGTTTGGTACATACCGGTTCAACCCAGTTCAATCCCACTTACCCATATTGATGCGATCCTAATCAGCACCAACTGTCTCCATGACTTGATCACAACATGGACGTTCATCAAGGTTAATGCTAAGGGAGTTCTTCCTTACTTTATCCCTTTTTTTTGAAAATTTTCACTTCATCCTCCAAACTTCTTAAAAATTTAAGTTGGCCCCCTCAAAATTTTACTCCAAGTTCTGCCCCTGCATTCACATATTAGAATATGTTATCATATCATCTTAGTTTACCATGTCATTCATATCATTCATATATATATGCTTTGTTTGCATATCATTTCTTAGGTTATTATTATTATTATTATTATTATTATTATTATTAATATTATTATTATATGTTCCCATTTATCATATACTATGAAATGCATATCATATAAATTATTCTATTCATGCATATAATAACCACATCTTTACTTAAGCTTTCATTATGTTTGTTATCATAGGTAATCAATTACATGTGATTGCATTTACTTGTGTTATTTATGTTTTCTTTGTAGGAAATATTAACCACATCACAAGGGATCAATGGGTAGCTCACTATTAGCTCGTGACGTTCAGAATCAGCTCAATTCAGTTTGCAAGTATCACTTGCCAAGGCAACCAGCTAGGAGGCAGCTCAAATTGCCAAGACAACTCAATTTAGCTTGGCTCAAATTGTCGAGGCAACTCACTCAGCTCATAACTAGCTCAAATCAGCTCAAAGAGGAGTCAAGACAAGGATAGCTCCAATTCAACTCATAAACAACTCCTATAGCACGAGACAAGCTCAAGAATACTCAAGGAAGAGTTCATCTAGCTAAGGGAAGCTTGAAACAACTCAAATCAACTCCAATGGATGAGCTAGCTAAATCATCTAGCTAGCTTAGCTCAAGTCAGCTCATGCCCAGCTCAAGGAGCTCAAATCAGCTCAAGCTATAACCCTTAGCTCCAGTACTTAGCTAGCTAGCTACACTACCAAGCATGAAGGATCACCTAGGCAACTATTCGGCCATGAAGGGAAACCATAGTGCCTCTCCACACCTTGGCGAAAAAGTGAAGCGACGCCATCCCTTGAAGAGTTGGCCGAATCATCACCAGCACTCTACATGCTCATTCGGCCATTTTGGAGGGAGACACAAGCCATGTTGAATGTAGAGCGTTTAGGTGTTCTCCTTTTATGAGCCCAAGTGCACACTCTTGTCAAGTTATAGTATAAAAGATATCGTCTCCCACAGGGATTGGAATAGCTCGTATGAATGATTTCTTGCACACAGATTTAGTAAATGTGCCATTAAATCTCAAGATGTGTAAAGATAAAAACACAAGTAAAGATAAAGATAGTAATGAGAGGAATGATAGGGAGAGATTGGGCGATAAGCTGGGTAAGACAAGTGCAGCTTAGTATCTTGTGGACTGCATTGTATAGCCTTGAATATGTTTCGCGCTGCCATGAATTGCTGCCTCAGCGGGTACGGCAAGCGACAAACTACGACCTTGTCACACGATCGCAGCAGGTCACTGCCACTGCATGGGTGTGTACTGTCTCGGCAGGTGGAATGGAAAGAAGTCCTGGCGGCAAGTTTGGCAAACATTCTGAGTTCGGCAGGATAGTCGACAGTGATCCCTCCTATTTCTAGGTTAGGATGCTCGAGATTGCTTAACTTGAGGACTAGTGTGGAACCAAATTAGACAACTCGGTTGGTAATCCCTTTTAGCCGCTGAAACTTGTGGACTAGCGTGGAACCAAGTTAGTCACGCCTTTGTGAGTTGTGATCGTACTTAACCCTTTCGTGAGCCTTGCACTTTCGTGCCCGACAAATGGATTTTCTCTTCAATTGACTGGTGTAGACCAATTGAACGAACAAGAAGCATGGATTAAGCAAACTCAGAACTTTATTGAAAACAACTTAAAACTATACAATTGTTTCCCTCAAACTACTTTACATACACACGCCTAAACCCTAGGAGAGTTGGGCCACGACCCCCAACACTCCAACTTATCTAGCTATCCCTCATCTTCACTCTCTTCGGTAGTTGCCGTTGATCTCTCACGATAAGCCCTTGATCCCTCTACGAGATATGCCCTTATACCCTTACATACATTGGGTATATATATGGCTCATGACCTAGGTTGAGTCCTCCTTGAAGTAGGAGTTCTAAAAGTAAATTACATTAAATACAGACTCATTTATGCTTTAAATACAGACTCTTTGGACTTTGCCTTCTTCCGCAAGTAAGGATAAGTGCTCCCACTTATCGATCATGAATTAACTCTACCGACCGCTACAGGCTTTAGGAAATTGCAAGGTTGGGCTCATTGGGCTTAGGAAATTGTCCTCTTGAAATCGCAACCCATCTTGGCTAAGTCGGTGTAACTCCTGCCCGGGCGGCTCTTGGCGGCAGTGCAGCTTCGGCAGCGTCCTTGGCGGCATCTTGAGCTGCTTCAGTACAACTCCTTCTGGTTCCAGCTTTCTGTCTTGTCTTGTCCTTTCCTCTCATTTCCTAGCTATAGCACCTGAAAATATAAACTGAACTAAAACAGTAACTTTTCTCTACCAAACATAAAATATTCAATACAAGCAGGGTAAAAGAGAAGATATTGTTATAATGCATGCAAATCGCCTAAATATGCCTAAATGAGCTTAAGAACAGCAATAATAAGGGCAGGAATGTGTACAAAATATAGTACTCATGTACACTCTACATCGAACCATCACATGCCCCTTGATTCATGCCCATTTGGCCATCCCTTGTAATCTATAAATAGGCCTTTAATTTTCATTTGTAAACACACATTTTGACTATATAAAATTATCTTTGTGAGTTAATTCTCTCAAACTAGTTCTTTTTAGAACTTTATCGACTTATCAAGTATTTATACTTGTGGCGTCACCCTTCTTTCATCTTGATACTTCGGGTTCTTGATTATTTAAAGACGAGTCAAAGTCTATTCTTACCACCCTCAATTAAATTCTTTAAGGAACGAGGTTATGCTCTTTATAGCAAAGTTTCTACCTTGAATTTCTTTGAATACCTTAACATCATTTCCATCCCATTTTCCATCACCTTCACCATATACAACCCATACAAACACCACACATACTTTTGCATCCATACATCCATCATCTTATCCTTCATCTATACAAGTACAAGGCATCGGGACACAAGCTTATTGGCATTCTAAGGTCGGGAACAATCAAGCTTCTCTCAACAACACCAACTAGAGAGTTGGAATCTGGCTCGGATCGGGTCAGATATCACGAACTTAGGCTTGGGCTATAATGGGCTGAGACTGGGTTCAGTTAATGGACTCAGATCGGGTTTGGTACAGACCGATTCAAGCCGGTTCAATCCCACTTACCACTACAGATTTGTGTTCACCGGCCGGTCACCAAAAAACCTCGCCGGAGACCCCAAAGGTCAATTTCCTGCTAGAAAAGTGAAGCCCATCATTCACTTAACTCGACCAAACCGAAAATTCACCATAATGAACCAGAATACACACCGGAATTACCTGAAATTCAAAAAGAACGGTAGGATATGGCGTAGCTCCGATGAGGACACTAACGACGGCGGACTGACAATCGACCAATAGATTTTACTCATCTCGGCACAAGGAGCTCGGATCTAAAATCCGAGTCTCGAACGGATGTCGAGGGTGGCGGAAAAATACAAAAATCAGAACGTGGTTCAATAAACATTAACCCTTGATTCCCGACGATTGGGACGGCGGTTACGCGTGTGGCTTGAGGGGTTTTGATCATGACAGGTCGGCGGTCAGTTTGATGATTGTGGTGAGCGACACGAACCAGCGGTGAGGCAGAACGGAGGGTGGCCGAAGTGGAGTTGGTAGGAGGAGCTAGAGGTTTCTGGAAATTCAAATCTAATACATTAATTGAGTAGGGGAGGAGTTAGATGGGCTATTAAATCTAACTTGAAATACTTCCCAAATTAAACTCTAATATTATTTTAGGTAACACATGGTAGGAATTAGCACTTGGCTTAGATGGTTAAGACTTAGCTTTATCAAGCATAGACCATGGGTTTAAAACCCCGTGGTAGCTTATCATCATTTTTTTAACTTAATTGCCTTCCTTTTTTAGACTTAATTAAAATATTTAGGGTGTTACAATGTAGTACTATGAAAGGACTGGTGAGGGTCGTGACTCCCCTCCCGAAAGTATCTATATACATAAATTCAAATTATTTAAATGATATCTATGAAATTTTAAAGTTTTTAAAATAACACTTCAATAAATAAAAATGAGTTTCATCCCTAATAGAAACGATTCATCAAACACTCAAAAAATAGTGTTATTCTTTTGTGTGTGTCTCTCCAACTAGAAGCTTTAAAGTATAAACTTATCTTATTATAAATTGGTGGATGCAATCAGGGTCGTAGTTGTGCATAGATAGGAGGAACACCTGTCCGTGATCCATAATTAAAAAGTTCAAATATTTTTTATTAGATGTCCAAGTTACAAGCAAATCATTTTATTTTTATCTACTCTAATTTTTTTTAATATTTATTATTAGAGGCTCAATTTATTTATGTATACTTTAAAAATTATTTTTTTAATATTTATCAGTAAAGGTCTAATTTACAAGCAAATGGATCAAGTTTGTAGTGTATTGATGAAGATTGTTTTAATTTGGGTTAACATTTAGTATTATGTTTGATCTTAAATAATCTATTGTTTTCTTTTGTTAAATATATATAATTAAGGGGAGAAATATTAACGTTCAATGACCAACACTAAAATTAGGATGAGTCTACCACGTGCGACGAACACCGTTGAACACCACTAATGTTGAACATCGTTGAACACCATTAGATTAATTAATAAAGATTAAAATTTCAAGTTCTCAACATACAATTAATAATTATTTAAAAAATCAATTAAATCAGTTTCTATATTTTGATTTTTAATAAGGGTAAACTATATATTTAGTATCTCACATATTTTTGTATTTCTATTTTGATATCCAAGCTCTATTTTTAACAAAATGGTACCTAACGTTACGCATTGTTTCTACTTTGGTACCATGACTGTTAAAAATAAACGGAAACAATGACGTTGCTTGGTCAAAGAACAATTTTAGTCGCTAAAACCTATACAATCTATCAATTTTGTCCAAAGTATTATCAATTTAAACATGATTTTTAATTTTTAGATTAAAAATGTAAATTTATTATTTCTTCTTCTTCCATTCAAAATATGAAAAACTAGGTATCGAACATCTTCTTCATTGTCACTGCATTTTCCTGTAAATTTTCATTGATTATTTTTTTAATTCCTCCAAAACAATATCGACTTTAATAACAATAAAAAAAGCAAAGCATGAAAAAAGTGAAAATCAACAAAAACATACAAGAGCAAGAAGCGCAACAAATGATATCTACTGTGATGTCATAGTTGATTCCTCAATGGTGCTGGGTTTCTTCAAAATTAAAATGAAAATAAATTAAAAGGTATAATATCTTCCTTATTAGTGGTAATTTTATATGCCTTTCGATTAAAATTTAGATTAAAATAACTGACAACTTATCATATTTAAAAAGTAAAATTCAAAAATTTATATTTATGATAAATTTTTAAGTCCAAATAATTTAGAACTTACATATACTCAATTTACTGGTACTGTAAAGGAGATTTCATCCACCAAATCCCCCAATAAACATGACATGGTTCTGAATTCAACATCTTCTTCACAAGATCTTTTGCTTGGGGTGAAATCGAAGGCCATGGTTTGCTCGAGAAATCAACGCGGCCTCGTAATATTGCCTTGAATACCCCATTCTCCGATTCTATCAAACAAAATTTAACCATTTGATTAAAATAAAGTTGAACATCAAAGAATTGTGATTACGAATATAACAGATTTGAACAGAAAATCGAACAAAAAGAGAGAGCTAAGAATTACCTGCCCAGAAAGGAGGAACACCAGAAAGAAGAATGTACAACATAACCCCAAGACTCCATATATCAGCTTCAGGTCTATATCTCCTCCTCAAAACTTCAGGTGCTATGTAATATGCACTACCAACAATGTCTTTAAATACTTCTCCTGGAAACCAGGACAAACGTGGATAAGATTTGAGGCTCCAATGTTTTACTTTTTGTTTTTGTTTTTCTATCATACGGAAAACCTAAAAATCTGAGAATTTTACCTCATCTATTATCACCAACGAAACTTAATCACACATAAAGAAGACTGTTAACGAACACCCTTAATTTTATTTTTTGCTTGTTTTGATTTTCAATTTATACTATATAAATTAACGTTGTAAATGAAAAAAAATGAACCACAAGGAAAGGGAAAAAAACATCTATTAGATCAATTTGACATCAAAATTTTTAATAGAAAAACATGAAAGTACGCTTCGATTGTAGAAAAGAAATAGTTTCGGTACCAAAATAGAAATACGAAAATAGGTGGGGTATTAAATATGCAGTTTACCCTTATTAAAAATTTAAAATTTAACATATATAGAAAATATTTTAATTATTTTTTAAAATAATTATTAATTGTATGTTAAATCCTTAAATTTTTTTATTAATTAATTTAATAGTGTTCAGCGTTGTTCGTCGCACGTTGTAGAATTTTTCCTAAAATTAATGTTGCCGGCTAGTATGAATAAAAAAAAGGGAAAGAGGAGTAAATTATCCATGTACTTTTAAAAAAATTATCCATATTTTAAAACTTAGTAAAAGTAGGTAATGTGATTTTGACAAAACATGCGATTATCATCACCATATCTTTATGGATTAATATTTGATACACTGTCAGTGTAAACAAAGTTTACACAAGCATGCCTATTTTCAAGTCTAAATTTAAAATCTAAAATTTTAACCTTAAAACTCTAAAAATCTAACCCTAAACCCTAAACCCTAAAACCTAAATTCTAACCATGAATCCTAAATTCTAAACCCTACAACCTAAACCCCTAACCTCTAAACCCTAAACCCTTAAATAACCCCGCTTGTGGAAACATTGTTTACCACGCTAGTGTATAGGATATTAATTCTATCTTTATTAACGTTAACTTTTTCTTTGGTTGATTAATGTTGATAAAAGCAATACCGTATAATATTATATATTTAACTTAGAGTTATTAGGAACGCTACGATTCCTAAAGATGCTGCTGAAAAAAATTATGAGATATAAAGTTCAACATTTTTTTTTGAAAAGAAAATGGTATTGCTAATAGTTTAATTATAGGGAAATTTATACGGGTGGTCACCCAACTATCACCTTTTTCTTATTTTGTCATCCAACTAATTTTTTTGTCAAAATCATTCCTTCCGTTAGATATTTTTTTTTGTTTTGGTCTCCCTCCGTTAAAACTTAATAGAATCGCTGATTTGGCATTTAATTATTTATTATAGGATTTTTATAGTATTTTTTGTCCCTCGCGTCAAACCTAATGATATACTATAATATTTTTTATACGATCAACTAGGAGGGGACCAAAATAGGAAAATGGTGATAGTTAGGTGACCAAAAAGTAAAAATAAAATGTCAAGCCAGCGATTCCGTTAGGTTTTTAACGGAGGGAGACCAAAACAAGAAATGTAACAAACAAGATAGACGTTTTTGACGTAAAAATTAGTTTGATGACCAAAATAAGAAAAAGATGATATTTTAGTGACTACTCGTGTAGTTTTCCCTTCATTATATTAGCCGCCAATGATATTATTGGAAGCACTAGTTGTATGGACCCTCCGATAATAATAATGAAACTGTTCCACGATGATATTTTTTATATTATGTGACTAAGAACATCCCAATTTATATGGATGTAATTCCTTTTCATTTTATATATAAAACAAGTTATTTTATTGATTTCATTGAGTGATTCTAATGACAAAAAGTAGGTTATTTTCATTAAATAATTTAAGTTCAAACAATATAATTTACAAATATATATGCATTTGTCCAAATATCGAACCGAACTAATATACTACCTTATAATGATATTAAAATGATAAAAAAACATTATTTTATTGTATTTTTCTAAAGATAACTAATTGAGAAGCTGCTGGTCTGCTTCTCCAGCCGCCAGCTCCTGGTTAAAATAACATCAAATCAACATTCTCATCGCTATTGATTTAAAACTATTGGTCAAACTATAAAATAAGTGATTAAACTAGATTTTTTATAATAAATGTTTAAAATATATTTTTGGTTGAAATAAATGTTTAAAATTTTATTTTTGAATTGTTTTAAAGTAAATTGAGGCATATATTTGGGCACCTATTTCAGCTAAAAAATAAAACTTTAAACATCTATTTCAGTTAAAAATACTTTAGACACTTATTCCAGTAAAAAATGAAACTTTGGGCACTTATTTTAGCCAAAATATACTATAGACACCTATTGTAAAAAAAACATATTTTAAACAATTATTTTGTAGTTGAGCCAAAATTATTTTAAAATATTTATATAGATAAACCAACTTCAATAAATCACTCCTAGATTTAAAATAGTTTGTTCCACTACAAATCAAGAGCGAAGCAGCTGTTCATGCCATTATGTGTATATAATATTAGAGTAGATCGTACAGCATGATAAAATTAAATGTTTTGGATAAAAAAAATAGGATAATGTAAGATTCATTAATTAATCGGGTGATAAAAATAGACATGTTATTCTATTTTGTATGAGTTTAAATTTTTATATTTATTTTAAAATGTAAATATCTTTTTACTTAATAAAAAATTAGATAAAATAAGTTTTAGGCTTCTCAATCTGATATTTTTTCAATTTAATCATTGAACTTTTTTCTCCATATTTATTCAAGATTTTAGAATTTTAATTATTTTGGTCATTTTAATTACGAGACATAAATGAGAAATTGCCAAGTTAATGGGATAATATGAAGAAAATTTCAGGGACAAAAATAAAAAGGTTAGCAAATTTAGAGAATAAAAGCTGCTTTATCCCTATAGAATTTTAATTTATATTTTATATCGTGTCTAGACTATTCAAACCCTTTTCTAACCTTAAATTTAAAGATTATACACACTCAAATAGATTTGAACTTAAATCTTCTTGTATATTATTTTTTTAATGAAAAAAAAGAATGTTACCATCGGCCTCGTTAAAAATATTCCTAAATTTAAGTGGAGGGAAAAAGTACCTTTAGCAACATATACAAAACAACAGCCTTAAGCCGAACAAAACAACGAAAAACAAACTATAACAACGCCTCCATTCCTAACGGAGGATGATAATAAGTATGAACTACTAAATCACCATCTGTGACCAATCAAGCCATCCAATCTGCCACACTGTTATCCTCGCGGCGAATATGCCGAAAAGACACATGCCAATCACAATCACACAACGCCCGAATGTGCAACACAATACCCGGAGACCCTTGCAAGATGGACTCGTCCCGTATGAGCGTAACCACTTCCAAACAATCGGGTTTCACAATAATATTTCGAATCTGTAATTCTTATGCACACTGCAAACCAACGAAAACACCTCATAATTCAGACTCGACAACGCTGCATACCCCTACAAAATTTTATTTTGAACTGAATTTTAATCGGTGGTTTGTGGTGGTATTGATTAGTGTTTTGTGAGTTATTATATATACCAAACTATGAGTGTGAGGACGGGTGCCGGTGATTAGAGGCGTTCTTTGACGTTATTTATGGTAAATCTTCTGTTGTTACCTAATATTGTTACAACTAAGAAATTAACGATGGCGGGGGCGGTGTGTAATCAAGGGTGTTGAACACTTTTTGTGAAAAATATAGCACCACACTTACATTGGAAGGGTCTATGGCAATGCTTCAATCGACATGGGCAGGTTGTAAATGTCTCCATTCCAATCAAACGGGCATGGAATGGTTCTCGTTTTGGCTTTGTGTGTATGCGTTGTGAGAATGACGCTAGGAGGGTGATTGAGCGTTTAAATGACTTCTGGATTTATGGATTCAAAGTGCAAGTGTCTTTTGCAACAAGAGATGTTCGAAATTCATATTGAAAACAAAAATTACCGGTGAAAAAAGAAAATTTAGAAACCAAGATGAAAAAAAAATACGTTCGGTTAAGGGAATTGAGAATTCGGACAAAGTTGTGATTTTACAAAAGTGTGTGATGGGATGGTGTAGACGAACGCAAGGGATTGCATCGTTGTTCAAGGAATTGAGGGAGGCTAATTTAACTGAGTTTTCTCTAATGTGTATCGCGAGAATGCGAGTTCTTTTGATGTTTGACAATGTAGACTCACGTCGAGCAGTACTCAAAAAAGACAGGTGGAATCATTGGTTTGAGAAAGTGGTAAAATGGTCCCCTGATCTAGACAAAGGTAGTTGATGAGTGTGGTTGGCGATTAGTGGTTTGCCGATGCATGCTTGGACGCGTGATAAGTTTGCAAATGTCTCTACAATTTGGAGAAAATTGATGCGTATTGAAGATGATGTGCTTGAACCAGATTCGTTTGAAAGGGCTAGAATTTTGATAGAGACAGAGTGTATGACTCGAATTGACGAGATTGTAAACCTCAATGTGAGAGGACATGCTTTTTGCGTTCGAGTTTATGAAATGGAAATAGAGATTGATCAATGTGTTTGTCATTGTGAGGAGGTTAGTTTCACGGTTAATGGTGTTGAAAAGAAAACCGAATGTGAGGTTGAGACAAGAGGTGAGGAACTTCTGGCACTAAATACGGGGGGACAAGAACATGTGAATAATTCACAGTTTCACATATAAAAGAATCGTGTGTTAGTGCTATAAACAATCAAGAAGAGATAGTGTGGAAGAAAAATGTTTTATGGGAGGGGGATCGCCAAGTGGATTTACGAGTGGTTAAAATGCCTTCTGGCTTGAGTAATTGGATGACTGATGAAGATGTGGGTATAATACAACGAGATGAGAATATACAACAGGGATCATCTGTCAATTTTATAGTGAACAATAATGTATGGGTAAACTGTCATGTGGGAATCATTGGGAATGTCGCGTCTCTTGAACAACAGCTTGTTGGGTCGTGTGACGTTGAGGTTGTGGCTTCAGCTGTTGAGTTGAACTATATAGTACCAATGTATTGTGAGTTAGCTGCACGCAAATTAGAGAAAAAGGGCGGGGACGACCAAAAAAAATTCAGTTAAAAGTGAAAGGGTTGCGAGCTCTTCACTAATGACATCTGATTTTGTTAATAGACAACAAGCAATTTCTCATGGAGGTGCGAGAGACGGTTAAACTATGAGGTTTGGTTGGTGTAAAAACTATTGGGAAAGAAGACAATATTATTAAAGATATAGCTCGGTTGATTACAGAACGAGAGCGAAACCTTTAAGGAGTAATTGTGGATGTTGTCCTGAAACGTTAGGGGGTTGGAAAGATTACCGTGAGCTAGTGGTTTTATCTTCATAACGGTACGAAACACAAAGTGTGTGCATCATCGAAGTTTGTGTTTTTATCTTCGAAATAGAGTCAAGCAGTCGTGGAACTTGAGGCGTAACTAAAAAGCGTTTTGAGGACAATGATTCAGAAACTGAGGCTTTCAGATATATTTGTTTTGGTTGCATCGCCATCGGTTGGTGCATCTGGCGGCTTGTTAGTGTATATGAGAAATTTTATTGTTTGTATCTATGTTTTCGGAATTCCAAGTTACCTGAAGATTGAAGTGCGTGTTTCAATTAAGTTGTGTGTTTTATGGGTATGCCTTTGTGGTGTAAGATTATCGTTGTGGTGATATGGCAGTTGGGAGTTGAGACATTGTTATCTTTGCTGACGTGTGTACTTTTTGATGTTTTTGCTCTTTGGTGTTTCGTTTCGTATAATATTATTGCGTTAACTCTTTTCCTCCACCATAAGTTTAGGGAGGTTTTTAATGAGGCACACGCTGATATTCTTTTTTGTATGATTCTATTCTTTAACATTTGAAATTGATAGGGATGGGTCAGATTTTTCAAAAAAAAAAAAAGGGTTCGGTTGGGTTTTAATTAAGAGTGAGTTCAAGTTTCAGTTTAGGATGAAAAATATTTGACCCAGTCTGAACTAATAATTTAATTTTCTCTTATATATTTTAGGAATATTTGTAATAATGTTCCCTCTTTATATATTTTTTACAATTAAGTCTTTAAAATTGAATGTTTTATTTGCAATTTAGCTTATATAGTTATTTTTTACAATTAGGTCTCTAAAATGATTTTTTATATAAATCAAGTCAGATCGATTCAAATTGAGGTATTTAATTTTCGAGTTAAGTCGAGTTCGAATTTAATACAACTAATTTTATGTTAGGTTCAGATTTAGAATAATTATTACCGGATTGTCCAAAACCTGATATGTGCCCATTCCCATAAATTGAAGGTTTAGGTCACATCAAAATTTGACATTATTTTTCTGACCCAAATTTATTTGGATTCTCTAGAATTTGAATATAGGGTTCAATTCGGTGTATAGAGAATAAGAGACGCCGCGCCGGTAGGCGTAACCTTTAACGTTGGAAGGGCATCGTTTGAATTTTATAGACATTCCAATCAAATAATTATTTCAAACCCTCTTTTTATTTTTATTCCATTTCATTCACACACTTTATTTTAACTGATGAATTATTTAAATGGAGGTCAAGGCCAACAAATTAATCAAATTTAGCAATAGTCATTATGTTGATTTTTTTATTTTAAATTAACTATTAATTAATTTAACAAGATGAGATGTCAGATCCTCAAATAAAGTCAGAAGTTTACATTTTATTTAAAAAATCATAAGCCAAGTAGAGACGAATTTGAAAATTTTGTGCCAAAAGACTAAAATTGAATTATAAATTTTTGAAAGGGTCAAATAATAATTTGCCTAATATTTTCAAGAGGTTAAATAACAATTCACCTAATATTTTAAGGGGTTAAATGGAAATTGTATTCAATATTTGGAATAAATATTGCCAACGCCCTGTAGCTTAAAAACATATGGCGTGTCCTTACACTATATTAACAACTTTCTAACCCTAGTGGTAAAGGTATTTTTTATTAGGGTAAAGTATGCCAGGTAACACCGAATTATAGGGTGTGACCTGTTTTTAACATCAACCTTTCAATTGGTAACGACGTCGTTAACGCCGTGATGACATAGACGCTGCACCAAAACGACGTCGTTTTGGTGCCGCTATTTTAATAATAAATGACCCAAAACGACGTCGTTTTGCTAACGAAAATATATAAAATTATGCAATCAATGGGATTTGAACCTAAGACCTTAAGCATCAAAGACAAACATCTTAACCACCAAACCAACCTAATATCTTTGAATTAGTTTTAGCACAAATAATATATATTCTCAACTGTAGTTTGTCATATAAATATATTATTTCTAATATAAAAATATTCAAATATTGTTATTAATAATATTAAATAGATAAATAGATAAATATATTATTATAAAAACTAAATGACTAATTTTCAAAACAAAATTTGTTTAAAAAATTTAAAATTCGACAAAACTTAATCCCTAAACTCATAAACCCTAACCCTAAACTATAAACTTTAAACCCTAAAATTTTATTCATAAACAAATAATATTAAAATATATAAACAAATAATATATTATTATAAAAACTAAAAATCTTATTTAAAAAATATAAAAAAAATTTAATATTTACGAAAAGACCCAAAAATTCACCAAAATCTTAAAGATTTGGGGTTTAGGGTTTAGGGTTTAAGATTTTGGTGAATTTTTGGGTCTTTTCGTAAATTTTAAAAATTTTACATTTTTTAAATAATTTTTTAGTTTTTATAATAATATATTATTTGTTTATATATTTTAATATTACTTGTTTATGAATAAAATTTTAGGGTTTAAAGTTTATAGTTTAGGGTTAGGGTTTATGAGTTTAGGGATTAAGTTTTGTCGAATTTTAAATTTTTTAAATAAATTTTGTTTTGAAAATTAGTCTTTTAGTTTTTATAATAATATATTTATCTATTTATATATTTAATATTATTAATAACAATATTTTTATATTAAAAATAATATATTTATATGACAAACTACAGTTGGGAATATATATTATTTGTGCTAAAACTAATTCAAAGATATTAGGTTGGCTTGGTGGTTAAGATGTTTGTCTTTGATGCTTAAGGTCTTAGGTTCGAATCCCATTGAGTGCACAATTTCATATATTTTCGTTAGCAAAACGACGTCGTTTTGGGCCATTTATTATTAAAATAGCGGCACCAAAACGACGTCGTTTTGGTGCAGCGTCCATGTCATCACGGCGTTAACGATTTAACGGCAGGGTGGTATAAACGAGTCGAAAAATAAAGTTCGGTGGTAAGTTTGGACCAATTGAAAGGTTGATGTTAAAAACAGGTCACACCTTATAGTTCAGTGTTACCTGACATACTTTACCCTTTTTATTATTATGATTAATATTAATTATATATTTTTGTAGAAAAATAATGAAATACAATGCTAAATTTACCCAATTAGATTTGAAAATGGCGAGGTATGTGACCCCATCCACATGTCAGTCTTCAACCAGAATTGTTTATTTGAGTTAGTACATTTTTAAATTATCATTTGTTAATTAAAATTAATTTATTTATAAGGTGACATTTTCTGCACTCACATTTTTTTATAGCGGTTATTTTCTCTTGAAAGTTTATAAGTAGTTTTTGAGATTTTTTAAGTCAATGGTGACAGTTTTGGCAGTCTACCGGCGGTGATGTATTTTATTGTTTATTTTGTTCTTTTTTGTTTCTTTATTTTCCTTCTGTTGTTTCTTTTTTTGCTTTTTTTTAATCTTTTTCGGTTGTTTGGCCTATTTTTCGTCTGCCACTTGGCACGTTCTTTGTGTGCCTCTATGACATGTTGATATTGAAGACGTCTTCAACTTGGTGAATGCTACAGTTGAATCTTACCGCACGATCTTGCATGGATTGGTTGTTTATGGAGTTAACCAAAACGTTTTTCCCTCTTTTTGTTGATTGGAGTAATTCAACGATATGCGCTCTACCAGTGAGCACTCCAAGATTTCGCTATGACGGTAGATTTAAAGAACACCGATGAAGATTTTATGAGAAGATTTAATTTTGTTGTTCATGTTTGTATACCCTTTAGTCTTCTACGTTTATTTTTTTAGGGGTATGCTTATCTTGTACTTTCTCTCATTATCTTAACGAAATTTAGTGTTCATTCAAAAAAAATATCATTTGTTAATTAAAATAAAATATAAATGTAAGGATAAAAATTCCTTGGTTTTTTTTTTTGCCTTTTTCTATGTCTAACATTAAAAACTTAAATTTCAAGTCTTAACCTTAAATTTTAAGTCCTAAACCCTACACGAACTAGAAAAAATTTAGAAATTTTCTATGTATTTTTTATTAAAAATCTATTTTTGGCCCTTAAACTTTTATAAGTTCACCCCCTTAAACTTTTATAAGTTCACCCCCTAGAAATTTATAGGTTTGTCCCCTCACCTAAAGTCCTGCGTTCGTTCCTGTCAATACCCTAAACGTAATTTTTAGTATGGGGCATAAATAGGGGCACCAAAAAAGGACAAAATATTTATATTCTAAATATATTTTTACTTTTAAAAAAATATAGTTTTCAAAGACTTAATTCATTATTTGGTTCATGGATTTATATTTGTTTATCACCTTAGCAGGGGTGATGGGGGGGGGGGGGGGGGGGCAGTAGGAGGCTAGGAGCCTCGGTCCCCGAAAAATTCAAAAGTTTCAGTTTGATCTTTTAAAAAATTTAAAATAATCTTTTGAATATTTGTAATTTAATACCCTTATAAGTTTTTTTAGAAATTTCTCATTAACTACTATGTTTTTGAAAGTTTTAGTTAGATTTTTTTTAAAAACTTTAAATTAAATCTTTCAAAATTTTTAAAAATTTTAATTTAAATGTCTAATTTTTTTGAAAAATTTAAGTATGTCCCCTCAAACTTGTTATTAAAATCCGGCCATGCACTTTAGTATTGGAATTATCATTCTGTCTTAATTTACTCCAAATTTATAATGCAATCACAATGAATAAAGCGAAACATCTGAATGATCTAAGTGAAAAAAGAAAATGTTGTTATCTTTAGGAGATTCAAATTTGAGTAGTTTATTTATAAGATGCATACACACTATCAAATAGTTAAAAAAATAAACATATACTACTATAAAACCACACAAAATACAAATAAGGAGGCAAATGAAGATAGAGTTGGAATGGTAGGTCGGGTCAAAAAATGTCCAAGTTCATTTGCAATCTAAAGAGATTTGACCAGGTCCTTCCTCATGATACATATTTTAAAGAGTAAAGAGATCAGAGATTATTATAATAAAAGAATTAAATTTACCAAAACTCATACTACAATGACCTACTATAAAATTACCAAAATAAAATCCTAAATTTCAATCACATTCAAGAACATGAAGAAACAATAAAAAATGAAATTATTTTGAAGAAACAATAAAAAAATGGACTTAATTTGACAGTATTAAACTGATAAGATTGACATCTCAGCTCCTATTAAGTATTGTATCACCTTCATATTTTATTAAATTAGATCTCAAAACCAGTTTGATCCCTCTCATGATAATAAAATACATTTCATAGTTCGATCCCTACTCAGAGTCAATTCATACGACGAGAGAATAATTTATTATTCTCGTCAGTGGATACCTTCACTCAAACAAAAAACTTCAAAAGCCATTATTTTTTAAGTTATAATTATAAAAACATTAACATTAAGTCAATCGTGGCAAAATACAATAATATTACTAAATAAAATTTGAGGTAAAGTACACAGACGGTCACTAAACTTTGGTAAAAAAACAAAATAGTAACAAAATTTTCAAAAATCACAAAATGGCAATTAAACTTTATGTTTTATAACAAAATGGTAACTAGACCATAAATCTCGTTAAGTGTCTGTTATAAAATTTAGTATAATAACACATTTAGTCCTTCATATTTATACATTCAATCAATTTAGTCCTAATTCGAAACAATTCACTAAATTTAGCCCTCGTTATTTACGCATTCTTTCAATTTGGTCCTTAAAGCAAAATTCCAAAGTATGGTAACGTGATAAATAATTGCAATTAAATTTTTATAGGAACTCGAAAACTCGACTCGAAAAAATTTCAAATAAAGTGTAACACCCGGGTTTGGGGGCCGGGAGAAAATAATATTTAAACAATGGTTCGGGTTTCGGTTTTATAACTAAAATAATAAATAATTATATTGGGCTTCATATATTCGAAGCAAACAATTATGTTGGATTTAAATTGTTTTGGGAATCAAATCCCATGGATTTTAGAATAGATAAGAGTGATCATCTCATTAATGGCGTTTTGGTAAATATGTGAACTTTTAAATAAAAACCCCTCTTTTATTTTAGAAGACAACTTTTATCTCTTCTTCATCTTCTTCATTTCTTCTTCCACGTTAAAAATGCTCTTCCTCTCCAAATCTTTATTTCATCATCTCATTGGCATTCGTTGGTGATTTTTGAAAGGTAAACACATCCCCACCTTGCTCTCATCTTCCTCTACTTGAAAGTACAAGTAGATTTCATTTTCATCAATGTTTTAAAATTTGGGTTTTTGGAAGATTTGAATAAAAATGATATATTTATTGTTTTTAACTAAAGGTTTTGATGTAATAAGGTTAGATATGATGTTTGTGAACCAAATGGTCCAACATATATAATTTTTAGAGTGTTTTAAATGAACTCCCGAATTTGGGTTTTGGTGGGGTTTTAGGAGGGTTTTTAGTTGAATTTTAGGTGTGGTTTGTGTTGGAAATTGAGGGTTGATGTTAGGGTAATAGTTGGGGGCTGTTTTGGAAGCATTTGAATGTGTTAAATGTGTTGGAATCACAAGTTTTGGGCTGGGTATAAGGGCTGCTCGGGTTTGGTGATTTTGGGGATTGTTCATGGCTTGAATTGTTGTGTTTGGTGTTTGATTAGTGTTCCGGGTTAGCTACTTTGATGTTTGAGTTGATTTGAAGTTGTTTTGCTTGTGTTGAGGTGATTAGAAGCGAGATTTTGTGTTGGTGAAGCCTTGGGAACAAATCCGAAAACTTGAAGACCTTGGTTACTTGGTAGTTGAGCTTGGAGGTGGAGGTGAGTGGTTACTATTTTTAAATGGCTTTCAAATATTGGTTCAAGCATGTGAACCTAGGATGGGCTTGGTAGACCCACCTAGAGTTGAGATTAGAGTGGTAGCCTAATCTCAAGCTTAGCTTAGGAAACCTTTGGTTGAACTCCTAATTGCTTATTATGCCTCATGTCTAGTAGTGTTTGTGTTGGCTATGCATAATGTGTTATGGATGTTGTTGAGGCTTGTTATGATGTGTTGATATATGCATGTGGTTTGGTTTATGAATCGTGCATGATAGTGATCATGGTGAGTACGTGCTAAGCACGGAAGTTATGTTGAGTTGATGTTGTGAAAGGTTGTGGAATTTGATTAATATTGGCACTAGTATGCTTGGGTACAATGATCGATCATTAGGATGAGTGTGCACACAAGAGTCAAAGTCGCGCGTGGCCTTGGTTGCGTTAAGTCACCAAGGAGGAGTACGAGTACGCCCGGAAATCTTTATATTAGTCGGTGATGAGTGGAATCCCATCGACGGGGCGTGAGGATGAGTGGAATCCCCTCCGCGAGAACCGATGATGAGTGTAATCCCACCGCAGGTAATGGTGATGTTGGAAATGCGTTCCAACATGTTATCCGCGTATTCGAGTCATAACTAGGTGCCAATATGAGATTGTATGTATATGCAATATGAGTTTATATGTGCCTTCATGATTGAGATGTGTTGCCAATATGATATGAAATGTGACTCCAATATGCATTGAGATATGTTGTTAATAATACATTGATATAGGTATCATTGTAAGTTGAGCTTATGAGTTGTTGAGCATGGCATAATGTCGATTACATGTTCATGCATCATGATCATTTTGGCTCTCGTGGATCGGAGGTAAGATCACACATTCCATCATGGTAGTTGCTCGTGCTTGGACCCTGCATTGTCGAAGGTTTGTTTTATGAGCACACCTTCACTATGCTTTTATGCTTACGCTCCTTTTTGTTCGACAATGTAGATCAGTAGCTTGTGGGTATCAAGGGCAAGGAAAGGTCTCCAAGTGTTGCTTTTGGTTAGCTCAAGTATGAATTTTAAATTGTAGATTGTAATAGTCAAGCAATGGGATAGGTGTTGTTGTTTTGGATGCCTTGATGTATGTTGATTTGGTTTGGCTCTTGGATGCCTTATTTGATTTGTAAACATTGTTCATGTTGCATGTCTCGAATGCTTGTATGTTTGGTTGCTAAGATATGAACCTTAAAAGTGCTTAGTATGACATCCTTTGGTAAATGCATGAATCTTTGGATGAATGATGCTTGTTAGGTGTTGGTCAAATGGTTGTATTGAGATGATATGCTTTGGTTGAGTGCATGTGTTCGTAAGCATGTAAACCTTATATGGGAGACATGTGTCTTTGGCTTTTAAGTCTTCAAGCATGCTTTGAATGATATCTTAAATGGATGCCCTATCTTATGCCTTGTGAGTTTTGAGTACGTCTTGCCATAGGATGCATGCCTCTAGAGTGTATGTGTAAGTTGTGCAGGCTTCTTAAGGTTGTTTAGGGCCTTTAGAGTTGTTGAGAAATGCTTAAAGTTGGTTTTCGAAGGTTGCAGACAGCCAGTGTTTCGAAACGGGCTGGGCCGTTTCGGAACGGGTAAGGCTTCAGGGACCCCGTATCGGAACGCGTTTCGATACGGTTTGGCCACTGTGAGCCCCTGTTCCGATACGAGTTTCGGAAAACTTTGGCTACTGGAAATCTGAGAAATTGCCGAGATGAAGGCGTTTCGAAACGGGTCTAAGGGTTTCGGAACGATCAATATCTCGTTGACCACGAGAAGTTGACCGTTGAGGGTGTTTCGGAACGGTTGACCTCCGTTCCGATACGGCCTTCTCGTATGGGCTTGGGGCAGTTGACCAGGTCAAGGCGTTTCGATACGCCTCAATGGTGTTTCGAAACGGCCTGCCTAATGGATTAAAATTAGACAGTTTATTTGTCGTTCTGTGTCCAGTTGCGTGTTTTCCTCATTTTATTCCGCTGTTATGATCACATAGGATTTAAATGTGCCTTTAGAGAAGATTAAATTAAAAGAAATTTTTAGGGTTGCTAACCGAGGGGGAACCTTAACGGGTTTCGCTTCAGTTTTCCCCGTGTGGCCTACTCGGACCGGTCATCCGGCCAGACCGGGACGAGGGGTTACATTTGTTGGTATCAGAGCCTAAGGTTTCCGAGACCTTGGGCAGGTAAGTGAGGTAAGTTAAGTTTTTATATTGATATGCACGGTGTTTGCTTGCCATGTAGGCATGTTTGGTTGTTTATCAAGTATGCTTGTTGTATGTTGTTTGAACGTGCTTGTATGTTGCTTGAAGCATGTTGAGTAGAGTCCCATTGCTACTATTACATCAAAAAAGGATTTTAGGTGAGGGAACATACTTGAGCACTTGGAAGCCTTGCCTTGCTAACCCAACCTTGTATGTTTTATTGTTGTTGTTGTTGTTGTTGTTGTTGATCTATCGCTTTTTAGTAAGTTTGAGGCCAAGGGGTGGGCCGTGAATCGGTAAGTGAAAGCTGTGGTTTTTGAAAATGTGGATGATGTTGAGGGAGTTCATCGCTATAGTTAGGGAAGTATGGTTGTACTGGAGTTGAGGTACAATTTGTTTGTTCAAGACCGTGTGTATGTGGGTTGATTCTTGTTGGTGAGGGATGATGTGATCGTTTATGGTGGTAGTTCGTAAGAAGAAGTGAAGACCTATGAGTGAGGTTTAGAGTAGTATCGATGTGATAGTGGATAAGCCATTGGTACAGTTTGAGTTGTTTCCTCCGGTTGATTCTGAATCTGTACTTCTATATATTGTTAGCAAGCATGCAAAGTTTGATTGTGTTCGGTGAAGTGTTAGAGGTAGGTATGAGTACCTTAGTTATTTTGGCGAGATCTAGGTAGAGGTCTCGTGTGATTAATCTGAAATTCAGAAATGATAGTTGGTGATCGTTGGGATTCAGCCTATGGTTTTCATACAAGATAGCCAGTCAGTATCCGTGAGTGGGAATCGATTAGTGTGATTGGGCCAGTGTGCGTCTGAGTTGTCTTCCAGCAAGAAGGAGAGATGAAGTCACTTCCGATGTAGTTGAACCAAGAAGGAAGTCTTGAGCTCTAACTCCAGATTGTTTGGTAGGGGGTGTTTTGAGTCGTCAGGACCGATGTTATAGAACAAGTTCAAGCGTGATTGTTTGTGTGTGTAATCAGAACTGAATTTTGAAGTTTGGAGATGCCCTAAGAACAATATAGAAGAGTCAGATTTTGTTGAAGAACCAGCTTGAAAAACAAGAGGACCGAAGACTATCCCTGTTGAGACCTGAGACGTAGGGACACATGTGACTAGACCTTTTGGTGAGATAGTGGTGGTCAGAAAGATGTGCGGAAGATGTTTGTTAATGGTTCAGAGTTATGTGATTCCAACGGATGTAAAGTAATTGTCTTTTACGGTTTCTATGTAACATTTGGCATGGTTTGGCTTGTAAAGAGCAGAGCTAGGGTATACTTTGTGACAAAGAGAGAGTTGCCTTGAAGTTGCATATTTCTGTGAGACTGTAGTGGTAGGTGAAGATGTGAACTTCTTATCGAATGTTGATCCAGCTTTAGAGGTCTAAGATTGATTGAGTTTAGTTGACAGGCTTGCCTAGAAAATGTGACAGATTTGATCTTTGAATGAAGATTAGACCGCAGAATGTTAAAATAGTTTGTGATTTTCCTAGAAGTGTTTGCAAGAGTTGCCCGATTTGTCCCCTAATAGGGAAGAAGAGTTTGCTATCGAGACCGTCTTCGAGTTCGCTCAAGTTTTGATTGCTCTGTATCTTATGATTCCCGAAAGAATTGAGAGTGTTGAAGGATCAACTTCGAGATTTGTTAGACTGTAGATTTATTAGGCCTAGTAAATCATCTTAGAGTACGACAGTGTAATTTGTGAAGAAGAGAGAAGACAATACAAGAATGTGATTAGATTACAGACAATTGAAACAATTGACAGTGAATAGTTAGTATCCGTTTCCCAGCATCAGTGAATTGTTGATCAGTTGGGGTGTGCTCCAGTCTTTTCGAAGAGTAATTTGAGATCTAGTTGTTACCAGTTGAAATTGAGAGGAGTTGATGTACCGAAGACAGCTTTCGGAGCAAGATGTGATCGCTCTGAGTTCTGAGTTATGTCATTTTGTTCGACTAGTGTGTTAGTCACTTTTATAGAGATGTTGAGAAAAATATTTCCTGAGCTCCTTGATCAGTTTGTAGTAGTTCTCATAGATGATACATGGGTATATTCACGTACAGAAGAAGACCATGACAAGCTTTGAAGTTAGGGATTGTAGATCCTTTTAGAGAATCAGTTATGTGCAAAGTTGAGCAAACGTGAACTACGGGTTAAGGAAGATGTTCTCCTAGGACATGTAGCTTAGCCGAGTGTATTAGAGTAAATATTAAGTAGGCCGAAGAAGATGTGAGTTGGAAGAAATTGAAGACAGTGACATGTATCTATAGTTCCTAGGTCTAGTATTGTTACTATCGGAGGTTTGTAGATGATCTTTCGAAGACAGCTGCTCCTTTGACATATTGCTACAGAAGAATGTTCAGTTGTGTGGTTAGGTGCGAGACAATGAGCCCTTGAGGAACCGAAAGAAACTTTGAAGAGAACTTCGACCTTGATCCAGCCTATATTAGAGAGAGAATTTGTGAACCATAATGATGCGTTACATGTAGGGTTAGGTTGTGTGCTTATGCAAGACAGAAGATTGTGGCTTATTCATCGAGGTGGTTGAAAGACCGAGAGAAGAGTTATCCGACACTAGACTTAGAGTTAATTACAGAGGTATTTGCTTCGAAGACTTAGAGGCAAAGCTTGTATAGTAAGAAATGCACAATATATACATATCATCAGAACTTGAAATATTAGACGACTTAGGAAGGGTTGAAACTTGAACAGTATGAGTTGTTAGAATTGCTTGAAGACCGTAATCTTGATATTGAGTACCATCCGAAGATGGTCAATGTAGTAACCGATGTTCCGAGTTATATTTGTTGTTAGATTAGTGGTTAAGTTGCGAGCTATGCTGCTGGATTCAGTTTATCGAACGATAGTATTTTGTGGCTGAGTTTCATGTTAAACCTACATTGAGTCAGAATACTTGAAGAGAAACAGTTCCAAGACAGGTTCTTGGCACCTCACGTGCAAGACATGGTAGAAGGAAGACCTTCAGATTTCGGTTTCAGAGATGATAGAGTTTGTATTTTTAGAGACGAAATAGTTGTGCCGATTGACATAGTGTTTTGAGACGTATTGTTTTGGCCGAAGCTCACGACAGTTCATTTGTATTGCATTGGAGTAGTATGAAGACATATCGCGGGTTGAAGATGAGTACTTCTGGATTGAGTTGATGGATGATGTGGTTCAGCATGAGAGTAAATGTGTAGTTTGACAGTGTGTCAAGACCGAGCATCAGTTTTCTTCTAGTTTGCTACATCCGTGGGAGATTCGTAATGAAAGTGGGTAATAGAGATTCAAGATTTCAACTAGATTTTTGAAAGACGTTTGCATAGTGTCTGGTTACCACTTGAAGTCAGGTGATCAGTCGGAGAAAGTTATGGGTCAAGTATTCAAACAGTGCTGTATGAGTTTGTGAATCGGGCTAGTTCTGTTGTTTATCTGTTGCGGTTACCACCGGTGTTAGAAAGAGGTTTGTAATGTGTTCTTTGTATCTGTGATTCGGAAGTGTGAATCAGATTTGTCTCGTGCTATGTTGTTGAAGAGATTGAGTTTAGTTTAAAAATTGACATGCCTTGAAGGACTCGTTGAGACCTTAGCATCAAATAGCTAATGTTGTGTGGTAAGTCTACCGAGATTGGTTAGTGTGCTGTGGAAAGGAAGAAAAGTGTGTAAGAGCAGATTTTGTGGTAATTCCTGTCCGATGAATTTCGGGGACGAAATTCCTTAAGTGGGGGAAAGTTGTAACACCCGGATTTGGGGGCCGGGAGAAAATAATATTTAAACAATGGTTCGGGTTTCGGTTTTATAACTAAAATAATAAATAATTATTTTGGGCTTCATATATTCGAAGCAAACAATTATGTTGGATTTAAATTGTTTTGGGAATCAATTCCCATGGATTTTAGAATAGATAAGAGTGGCCATCTCATTAATGGTGTTTTGGTAAATATGTGAACTTTTAAATAAAAACTCCTCTTTTATTTTAGAAGACAACTTTTATCTCTTCTTCATCTTCTTCATTTCTTCTTCCATGTTAAAAATGCTCTTCCTCTCCAAATCTTTATTTCATCATCTCCTTGGCCTTCGTTGGTGATTTTTGAAAGGTAAACACATCCCCACCTTGCTCTCATCTTCCTCTACTTGAAAGTGCAAATAGATTTCATTTTCATCAATGTTTTAGAATTTGGGTTTTTGGAAGATTTGAATAAAAATGATACCTTTATTGTTTTTAACTAAAGGTTTTGATGTAATAAGGTTAGATATGATGTTTGTGAACCAAATGGTCCAACATATATAATTTTTAGAGTGTTTTAAATGAATTCCCGAATTTGGGTTTTTGTGGGGTTTTAGGAGGGTTTTTAGTTGAGTTTTAGGTGTGGTTTGCGTTGGAAATTGAGGGTCGATGTTAGGGTAATAGTTGGGGGCTGTTTTGGAAGCATTTGAATGTGTTAAATGTGTTGGAATCACAAGTTTTGGGCTGGGTATAAGGGCTGCTCGGGTTTGGTGATTTTGGGGATTGTTTATGGCTTGAATTGTTGTGTTTGGTGTTTGATTAGTGTTCCGGGTTAGCTACTTTGATGTTTGAGTTGATTTGAAGTTGTTTTGCTTGTGTTGAGGTGATTAGAAGCGAGATTTTGTGTTGGTGAAGCCTTGGGAACAAATCCGGAAACTTGAAGACCTTGGTTGCTTGGTAGTTGAGCTTGGAGGTGGAGGTGAGTGGTTACTATTTTTAAATGGCTTTCAAATATTGGTTCAAGCATGTGAACTTAGGATGGGCTTGGTAGACCCACCTAGAGTTGAGATTAGAGTGGTAGCCTAATCTCAAGCTTAGCTTAGGAAACCTTTGGTTGAACTCCTAATTGCTTATTATGCCTCATGTCAAGTAGTGTTTGTGTTGGCTATGCATAATGTGTTATGTATGTTGTTGAGGCTTGTTATGAATCGTTGATATACGCATGTGGTTTGGTTTATGAATCGTGCATGATAGTGATCATGGTGAGTACGTGCTAAGTACGGAAGTTATGTTGAGTTGATGTTGTGAAAGGTTGTGGAATTTGATTAATATTGGCACTAGTATGCTTGGGTACAATGATCGATCATTAGGATGAGTGTGCACACGAGAGTCAAAGTTGCGCGTGGCCTTGGTTGCGTTAAGCCACCAAGGAGGAGTACGGGTACGCCCGGAAATCTTTATATTAGTCGGTGATGAGTGGTATCCCATCGACGGGGCGTGAGGATGAGTGGAATCCCCTCCGCGAGAACCGGTGATGAGTGTAATCCCACCGCAGGTAATGGTGATGTTGGAAATGCGTTCCAACATGTTATTCGAGTATTCGAGTCATAACTAGGTGCCAACATGAGATTGTATGTATATGCAATATGAGTTTATATGTGCCTTCATGATTGAGATGTGTTGCCAATATGATATGAAATGTGACTCCAATATGCATTGAGATGTTGTTAATAATACATTGATATAGGTATCATTGTAAGTTGAGCTTATGAGTTGTTGAGCATGGCATAATGTCGATTACATGTTCATGCATCATGATCATTTTGGCTCTCGTGGATCGGAGGTAAGATCACACATTCCATCATGGTAGTTGCTCGTGCTTGGACCATGCATTGTCGAAGGTTTGTTTTATGAGCACACCCTCACTAAGCTTTTATGCTTACGCTCCTTTTTGTTCGACAATGCAGATCAGTAGCTTGTGGGTGGCAAGGGCAAGAAAAGGTCTCCAAATGTTGCTTTTGGTTAGCTCAAGTATGAATTTTAAATTGTAGATTGTAATAGTCAAGCAATGGGATAGGTGTTGTTGTTTTGGATGCCTTGATGTATGTTGATTTGGTTTGGCTATTGGATGCCTTGTTTGATTTGTAAATATTGTTCATGTTGCATGTCTCGAATACTTGTATGTTTGGTTGCTAAGATATGAACCTTAAAAGTGCTTAGTATGACATCCTTTGGTAAATGCATGAATTTTTGGATGAATGATGCTTGTTAGGTGTTGGTCAAATGGTTGTATTGAGATGCTATGCTTTGGTTGAGTGCATGTGTTCGTAAGCATGTAAACCTTATATGGGAGACATGTGTCTTTGGCTTTTAAGTCTTCAAGCATGCTTTGAATGATATCTTAAATGGATGTCCTATCTTATGCCTTGTGAGTTTTGAGTACGTCTTGCCATAGGATGCATGCCTCTAGAGTGTATGTGTAAGTTGTGCAGGCTTCTTAAGGTTGTTTAGGGCCTTTAGAGTTGTTGAGAAATGCTTAAAGTTGGTTTTCGAAGGTTGCAGACAGCCAGTGTTTTGAAACGGGCTGGGCCGTTTCGGAACGGGTAAGGCTTCAGGGACCCCGTATCGGAACGCGTTTCGATACGGTTTGGCCACTGTGAGCCCCTGTTCCGATACGAGTTTCGGAACACTTTGGCTACTGGAAACCTGAGAAATTGCCGAGATGAAGACGTTTCGAAACGGGTCTAAGGGTTTCGGAACGGTCAATATCTCGTTGACCACGAGAAGTTGACCGTTGAGGGTGTTTCGGAACGGTTAACCTCCGTTCCGATACGGCCTTCTCGTATGGGCTTGGGGCAGTTGACCAAGTCAAGGCGTTTCGATTCGCCTCAATTGTGTTTCGAAACGGCCTGCCTAATGGATTAAAATTGGACAGTTTATTTGTCGTTCTGTGTCCAGTTGCGTGTCTTCCTCATTTTATTTCGCTGTTATGATCACATAGGATTTAAATGTGCCTTTAGAGAAGATTAAATTAAAAGAAATTTTTAGGGTTGCTAACCGAGGGGGAACCTTAACGGGTTTCGCTTCGATTTTTCCCGTGTAGCCTACTCGGACCGGTCATCCGGCCAGACCGTGACGAGGGGGTTACATAAAGTTTGAGTTGTAAAATATGACGCGTCAACTCGAATAACTCAAATTTTTTTGACGCGACTCGATCGAACGCTCACCTCTATCTTAAGATATGACGCGTCAACTCAAATAACTCGAAATATTCGAATATTTTAAATCTTTTTTCTTTTAAATTGAATATTTTAAAAAAAAAATATTTAATATTTTCATATTTAAATCACATCGATTATTTAATAACAACTTTAAATATTTGATTTAATTAAAAATATTTGATTTAAAAGAAAGTAATTGATTTAAAATATTCAAATATTTAATTAAATTTTTATAGGAACTCGAAAACTCGACTCGACTCGAATAAAAAAAATTCAAATAAAGTTTGAGTTGTAAAATATGACGCGTCAACTCGAATAACTTGAAATTTTTTTACTCGACTCGATCAAACGCTCACCTCTATCTTAAGATATGACGCGTCAACTCGAATAACTCAAAATATTCAAATATTTTAAATCATTTTTTCTTTTAAATAGAATAATTTTTTAAAATAAAATATTTAATATTTTCATATTTAAATCACATCAAATATTTTATAACTACTTTAAATATTCGATTTAATTTAAAAATATTCAATTTAAAAGAAAAAATGATTTAAAATATTCGAATATTTAATTAAATTTTTATAGGAACTCGAAAACTCGACTCGATCGAAAAAAATTCAAATAAAGTTTGAGTTGTAAAATATGACGCGTCAACTCGAATAACTCGAATTTTTTTACTCGACTCAATTGAATGCTCACTTCTATCTTAAGATATGACGCGTCAACTCGAATAACTCGAAATATTCGAATATTTTAAATCATTTTTTCTTTTAAATCACATCGAATATTTAATAACTACTTTAAATATTCGATTTAATTTAAAAATATTCAATTTACAAGAAAAATTTGATTTAATATATTTGAATATCTAAAGTAGTTATGAAATATTCGAATATTTAAAAGAAAAATATTTAAAGTAGTTATTAAATATTCAAATATTTTAAATCAATTTTTTCTTTTAAATAGAATATTTTAAATTAAATTGAATATTTAAAGTAGTTATTAAATATTCGATGTGATTTAAATATGAAAATATTAAATATTCTATTTTAAAAATATTCGATTTAAAAGAAAAAAATGATTTAAAATATTCGAATATTTCAAGTTATTCAAGTTGACGCGTCATATCTTAAGATAGAGATGAGCATTCGATCGAGTCGAGTAAAAAAAATTTGAGTTATTCGAGTTGACGCGTCATATTTTATAACTCAAACTTTATTTGAATTTTTGTCGATTCGAGTCGAGTTTTCGATTTCCTATAAAAATTTAATTGTAATTATTTATCATGTTACCATACTTTGGAATTTTTCTTTAAGGAGCAAATTGAAAGAATGCGTAAATAATGAGGGCTAAATTTAGTGAATTGTTTCAAATTAGGACTAAATTGATTGAATGTATAAATATGAAGGACTAAATGTGTTATTATACCAAATTTTATAACAGACATTTAACGAGATTTAACGTTGAGTTACCATTTTTTTATAAAACATAAAGTTTAATTGTTATTTTATAATTTTTAAAAGTTTGGTTATCATTTTTTTTACCAAAGTTCAGTGACCGTCTGTGTACTTTATCCTAAAATTTATGTGAATTTAAATCATCAAACAAAATCTACAAATAATATTTACATATAATATAACTCAAATTTAATATCTAAAAATTCATAACATCTCGAACTCAACTTTTTTGTAATTTACCAAACTCAATGGTTAATCACAAATTGAAAATTATTACAATGTTGTTTTAAGGCTTAATTAAACAATAAGACCTTAAGCTATGTCTTTTTCCCTTAAATCAAGTACTTAAATTATTTTTTCGTCAAACCAAATACCTAAATTATTATACGTAATCGTTTTGAATTATTGTAGTTATCTTAATCGTTTAATCTAACGTGACACAATCAGAAAATCACCATCCATGAAAGGAGTCAGAAAATCAAGCTCCATGAACAAGGTATAACTAGAAATAGAAAATGAAGGGAAAAGGTTCAAATAAATTAAAATTGAGGGTCTATATAAGAAGTATCACAACTAATATCAATAACATTCCTATATATTTTTAATATAAAAAATACAGGGGGTACCTACCTCAACATACAACATAGGGCCATCAAGGGATGAAGCCAAGAAATATAGTTTGAGGTGTCAAAACTTAGAATTTTTATGTATATTTTTAGAGATGAAAATAAATAATGTGTATTAATTTTTTTTAAGGCGTGTCAATTTTTTAAGGGTGTCAATTTCTTTTACAATTGTGTTATTTTTATTTTAATTATTATTTATATTAAATTTTATAGAAAAATAATTTCTCTAAAAAAAATTAAAATGTCATGTAACAATTGAGGGTGACTCCGCTCATGAGACCATCCATAACTCCATATGATACTATTAGAAAATATGATGTGACAAGATAAAATAAAAAATCTCTAAAATTTTTAATATTTTTAATTTTTTAATTTACAGATAATTTAAATTATTTATCATCTATACATATATTTGATTTTTGTAATTTGATTTTTGTATATTTTCACACAACTTTTATATATTTTTTAAAATTTTATAGAACTTTTTAATACTATTCGTAAATTGTAATCACTTTTAGTTTATTCAGAAAAGATTCTATAAAACTTTTTTGAGACTTTTTATTTTTATCCTATGGTATTTTTTGAAAACTGTTAAGTTAACATGTATATAATATGATTATCCATAATAGTTTAGGCATTTGGTTTGATTAAAAAATAATTAAATATTTCAATATAAAAAATAATTTAGGGGCTTATTGTTGAATGAACGAGGTTTTTTTAACGTGAGGCGCCTAAAATGAGACTATACATAAATTTTTATAAAAAATAATAAGAATTCTGGTATTGACTTTTATGTAGTATATACAAAAATTCTTATAAAAAATAAAAATTTCGATATATACAAAAATATTTACTAATTTTATAAGTATTTCTGTATGAACATAAAAATCGATACTGAAACTTTTACTATTTTTATAAGAATTTTTATATAACCTCATTTTAGGCTGCCCCACCCTAAAATGTCCATAATGAACCCTTATTTTAAAAGATAAGAAGTGCTATTGTTGTCTGTTGTTTTCAGTTTTCAGCACGTTCGCTCCTCATCCACGACAAAACTAATATTGGTATCATGATGTTGACAATAACAAAATTCAATTATTTGTCCTAAATATCTTGGCAGATTTAGATAAATAACCCCTTTAAAAAGTATTTAAATAAATAAATCACCCGAAATTATACGGATAAACATTTTTTTTCGATTCACGTAAGATAAAATTCGCGTCTTATTAAAAGTGAGATTCGAACTCGCTTTTAATTAAACACGATTTTGATGTTGAGTGAGTAGTTAAGACGAAAAAACTTAATTTACCGCGTTTATTTTGCATAAAATTTACTTTTAATAAAGCGCGAGTTTAAAATTTACTTTCGGTAGGACGCAAGTCAAGACCACGTGGACTGAAAAGGGTGTTTATTTAAATAATATTGGACGAAGGTTATTTATCTAAATAATGTTTTTAAAGGGGTTATTTGAATTATTTTGCCAAATATCTTTACCCATTTCTACACGTGGGCCAATGCTGTGCTTAATGCTCATCCCATTTGACATTTAAAAAAGAAAAAAAATGGAAGCGCCACCCACCTTTGAATTTCCAACTTTCGCTGAACTATCCTATTAGAATTTCCTTCACTATAAAAAAAGAGTTGATCTTTCTTTTCTGCAACACAGAAGCAAAACCTCGTTTTCCCTTGATTTTCTTGCTCTGTTTTCCTCTGTTTTTAGTTTCCAAGCTTTCTTTGATCTTCGATTGTTGAGTAGAGAAGAAAAACAACCTTGGTCTTTGTTGCTTTTTACAACAATGTCGAAAGATTGTGATTACACTGTTGCAGGTGGCGCTGCCGAGGACGCCGCCTCGACGGATCAGCCCGTCACTCCCTGGACTATCTCTGTTGCTAGGTGATTAATTTCTTCAACCATGATTCGATGATCTTTTGGTTATCTCGTAGCTGAAGATTGATCTTTTGTTGTCGTTGTTGTTTGCAGTGGGTATTCGTTGTTGCGTGACCCTCGGCACAACAAAGGGCTTGCCTTCAACGAAAGGGAGAGAGATTCACACTACCTGCGTGGCCTTCTTCCTCCTGTTGTTCTCACTCAACAGCTTCAAGAGAAGAAGCTCATGCATAGCATTCGCCAATATCAAGTTCCTCTGCAACGGTACACGGCCTTGATGGAGCTTCAGGTACGTACATGAATTGTTTGTTGAAATTCCCCAAAGAGGTAAACATCACAGTTCTTGGTCGAAACCTTCAGGTGCTGATGATGGGTTTTGACTGCGTTTTTTGCAGGAGAGAAATGAACGACTTTTCTACAAGCTTCTCGTCGATAACGTGGAGGAACTGCTCCCAATTGTATACACTCCAACAGTCGGTGAAGCTTGCCAGAAATATGGAAGCATTTTCAAGCGCCCTCAGGGCCTTTACATCAGTTTGAAAGAGAAGTATGTGTCGGTCGTTCGATCGGTTCGGTTAAAAACCGCTTTAACTTGATCTTTTTGTTATGTCTTACTAAGCACTGTAAATCTAACAGGGGAAAGATTCTTGAAGTATTGAAGAACTGGCCCGAGAGAAATGTTCAAGTTATTGTTGTCACTGATGGTGAGAGAATTTTGGGACTTGGAGATCTTGGTTGTCAGGTAAGTTGTGACTCGAATCTCAAACAGTTTACGTCTTAGCCGATTGAACTTAACATCAACTTTCATCTAAAACAAATTATATTACTTATGCCAACTTCACTGAATAAACTGTAACTTGTTCTTTAAACAAAATCAACTTTGAGATTTGTGCAGAGCCATTTGCATTTTGAGCCAATTTTTTCATAGAAGTTAAGTGATTTAAAATGTAAATTACACCACAATATTTCTTTTGTAGAGCAATGGGTTTTGATATATGATTGTTTTTCAGGGAATGGGCATACCAGTAGGAAAACTTTCTCTGTATACGGCTCTAGGAGGAGTCCGCCCCTCAGCAGTAAGCATTGCTAAAACCATAGCAGTCTCACAGATATGATAAAAGTTACATAAAATTTTCACTGGTATTTGATTGTTTACAGTGCTTGCCTATTACGATTGATGTTGGGACAAACAATGAGAAGCTGTTAAACGACGAGTTTTACATCGGACTTAGGCAAAGGAGGGCAACTGGACAGGTTTGGTGATTTGTTCCTTTATGTCTATGTGGTTCATTATGCCATAAAAGTATTTACTTATTTGAAATACTGATTTTGATTTCCCTTGGTGTAGGAATATGCTGAACTTCTTCACGAGTTCATGACTGCAGTTAAGCAGAATTATGGAGAGAAAATACTAATACAGGTAATATCATCAGTTCATATTCTTTTTAGGCCTTTACCATGGATTTTTACAGGCACTGTTCTCTTAATGCACTTTGCTTTGCTTTCAGTTTGAAGATTTTGCCAACCACAATGCATTCGAGTTGTTGGCGAAATACAGTTCTTCTCATCTTGTTTTCAATGACGATATACAGGTAATACACTATAAGTCGATGCCATCATGTTTTTGGCGTCCAAAGTGGCAAAGTTATTTTAGTTTTGAATAACCTTTTTCTTACATGGAAACTCTTTCATAATGGCAGGGAACAGCATCTGTTGTGTTGGCTGGGCTTCTTGCATCCCTTAGATTACTTGGTGGGACTCTCGCCGACCATAGGTTCTTGTTCCTCGGTGCTGGAGAGGTAAGGCTCAAACCAACACAATGCCAACGACAAACTCAACTTTACTGAACAATTCCAATGTTTAAAGTCTTAATTTTTTTTTACTTTTTGATTCATAGGCTGGAACTGGTATAGCTGAGCTCATAGCTCTTGAAATATCAAAGCAGGTAACAAAAGTTTTAAGTATTTTCTGATGCTATACATATTTTTTTCCTCGAAAAAGGTTCTATGGCTAAATGTACTTTTTCTTGACAGACTGGAATTCCGATTGAGGAAAACCGCAAGAAGATTTGGCTTGTGGATTCAAAGGGATTGATTGTCGACTCTCGCAAGGAGTCACTTCAACACTTCAAGAAACCTTGGGCTCATGAACATGAACCTGTCAAGACACTCGTAGAGGCTGTCAAGGTGTGCATATCTTGTCTTAGATCATCCATCAAGACTCAAAAAACATACATGTGTGTTTTCTTTCCTTCTTACCTTTGTGTTGCTTAATCAGGCAATCAAGCCAACTATCCTGATTGGAACATCTGGTGTTGGAAAACAATTCACCAAGGAGGTTGTTGAGGCCATGGCATCCTTGAATGAGGTTCATTATCTCTCTCTCTCTCTCTCTCTCTCTCTCTCTCTCTCTCTATGCATGTTGAAACCATCTCGGTCTCGATCGAAGACCTTTGCACTAATCCTAATGGTCGATTTAAACTTGCAGAAACCTCTTATCATGGCTCTGTCTAACCCTACCTCACAAGCTGAGTGTACAGCAGAAGAAGCATACACATGGACCGAGGTATACATACATACATGCATATATATACATGACGTGCACTGACGTGCAATTTAGTAAAATGTCAGGTAAAATTAGTTTTTCTTCACATAATATATACCCACTTTTTTCATTTTTTGCAGGGTCGTGCAATCTTTGCCAGTGGAAGCCCATTTGACACCTTTGAATACAATGGCAAAGTCTTCGTGCCTGGCCAGGTTCTATCCACAAACCTCAAAAGTATTTTTCAAGTTTGAAGTTTGCTTGCACCCAGATTTTCTTACACTAGTTGTTGTCTACTTGTTTGATGCCATTTCAGGCAAACAATGCTTACATTTTCCCTGGATTTGGTTTGGGTGTCATTATTTCCGGTGCCATTCGTGTTCACGACGACATGCTTTTAGCAGCCTGTAAGTGCATTCAAGCCACGCAAAATCCATCTTAGTTTACATCAAAAAGTCGACCAACTGGACCCTAACTTTTCTCCCTTTTCCACTACAGCTGAAGCTTTGGCTGCACAAGTGACGGAGGAACACTACGAGAAGGGAATGATCTACCCACCATTCTCCAATATCAGAAAGATATCAGCCAACATAGCCGCTAAGGTTGCTGCAAAGGCATATGAACTCGGTGAGCGATCATTTTATATAATTTGTTTAAGCTCTTAGAATCATTAACCTCTATATGTTGATCCATTCATTAATGTTTCATTTGATTGTGTTTGTAGGTCTGGCTTCTCACCTTCCTCAGCCTAAGGATCTAGTTAAGTATGCCGAGAGCTGCATGTACAGCCCACAATACAGAACCTACCGTTGAAACTTGAGATTGAAGTAGAGCTGTTTGTCTGCGGTTTCCAAGCTTAAGCTTCACTTTGTGTTTTGCTCTTGTGATGGCATAAGTATTGTATTATGGTGTATTCATTGCTTTCAATTCGATTAATAAATAATTCTGTGAGAATTCTGTTGTGTTTTTAATCTTATTTGGTAATGGTATAAGTTTTTAATTCCATTAAAAAATTCATATGTCGAATCCTGAACCTATAGCGACGTTTAATTTATCTTAATAATCGCAAAAAAAGGTATATATATATATTTGTACCTTAAAACGTAATGTGATATCTATTTTTTAATATATTATTTGATTTCAAAGTTCAATTTAATAGTCACAGTTTTTTTCCAATTAAGTATCCAAAATTAGATAAAAAATCGATTGAATTTAGTTTAATCTACATATCACTGGTATATATACAGGGGCGGAGGGTGTGTGGAGCTAGAGGGGGGCCTTGGCACCCAAAATTTAAAAAAAAAATTGTATATACCCTTAAAATATTTTTAAAACTTTAATTAGGACCACCTTAAAATTTATAAAAATTCTCATAAAATTTTTAAATATTTTTTAATTATCCCAGAATTATAAGAAAAAGTTTCATTAAACTTTCTAAAAACTTTAGTTAGACTCTTAACATTTTAAAAATAAAATTTTCATTAAATACCTCAAAATTTTTGAAAATTTTAGTTAGATAAAAAAAAATTTAAAAAATTTAATTAGGCTCTCTCAAGTTATAAGGTCAAGATCTGCTACTATATATATATATATATATATATAGGAATGTGATCAAGTTACATGGTGTAAAACTCATTTAGTTTTACACTAATCTAAGACCATTGGATAAGGAAAATGGATGGATGAGATTAACAGTAAAAAATGTGAAGATTATCACTTGGGAAAAAAAATAAGAAAATAATCTGAGCCATTAATTACCATCATCTAACGGTCCAAAAACTGTGTAAAAGTAATTGAGTTTTACAAAGTGTAAGTTGATCATAACCCATATATATATAGGAAAATACTTTGATGCACAAGCTTGTGTAAACTTTAGTTTACACAAGCCCTTTAATTTTAGGGTTTAGGGTTTAGAGTTTTATGTTAGGGTTTAGGGGTTTAGTATGTAGGGTATATAATTTAAGGTTTATGGTTAGAATTTAGAGTTTAGGGTTTAGGGCTTAGGGTTTAGGTTATAGGTTGCTAGGGTTTGTGATTTAGATTTTAAATTTTATAAAAGGATTGTGTAAAAAAAATTTACACAGCTTGTGCATCAAAATAAAACCCATATATATATATATATATGAACTAATATGTACGTATAACCAAAAATAAACCTAAGGGCGCCAAAGAAACAGCACGAAACTAAACGGGCCAATCTCTTCACACAACTCTCATCTCGCGGTTTGGTTTCACGCTCGTTTTTGCTGGATAATTTTTCCCCCAAAAACAAATTAAAAAAACAAACGAAAAAAATGGGGCGCGCGGTTCTCTCTCAATTTCTCATCCTTTCCAATTCATCTCCTCGCCTCTCATCTTCAGTGTATTTACTCTCTCTTCTCCCTCCATGGTTAGAACCTTGATTGTTTTTTTTTCCACATGTTTACATTCTTGTTTGGCGCTTGTACTAAATCAGGTCTTGTAGCGGGCTTGGAAGTAAATACTTGACACGGCCTGGATTCAGCCGTTATAACCGTGCTACAAATGGAGACAATGGCGCTGGTTTCCGTTGCTGCTGCAGTGTCTCGCTCTCGCAGCCAGCTGTTCCCGACACTTCTTCCAGCTCGATCAGGTAATCTCTGTTTGTGTAGTTAATGAAATGGAACTTTAGGATTTAGTATTTTGTTTTATCGTCAATGTTATGGTAAATATAAACTTGTTCTGAATTGTTGAAAAGCCAGAATGTGATTGCTAATCTAGATTAAAGTTGAATTCATTGCATTAGAGAATGAATTTTATGGAAAGATTTGTTCACATGTGATTTTATCAATTGTTCTGAATTGTTGAAAAACCAGAATTTGATTGCTAATCTAGTACTATAACTTTTGATAACGGCCTGTTTGGAACCAAGTTAAAGTTAAATTCATTGCATTAGAGAATGGATTTTAAGGAAAATTTGCTCATATATGATTCTATCTATTTAAAAAGAATGTTAATTGCATCCAGATTAAGCGAATTATAGATTTCAAATGACTTCAATCTTTTATTTCATTATTTTTAATTTATTCCCAAGCAATGCAATGGTATAAGCTTGTTCTTAATTGTTAAATTGAATTGTTGAAAAGTCAGAATCTATTGGTAAACTAGAATAACTTTGCTTATAGCCTGTTTGGAACCAAATTAAAGTTGAACTAAATGCACTAGAGAGTTTAAAGAAGATTTTCTCACATATGATTTGATGGATTTTAGAAAATATAAACTGTTTATTGCATTCCAGAGTAAGCAAATTATGGATTCAAATGACCTTAATTTTTATTACCTTTAGTTCCCAATTCCAAAGCATAAACATGGTTTTGTAAGCATATATTGAATTGCTTGCAGGAAGAGGATAGTGTCTGGAGTCCAGCCAACGGGAGCTATCCACCTTGGGAATTATCTTGGTGCCATAAAGAATTGGATTGCTCTTCAGGTTTTCCCGACTTTCTTTGCTATATTCTCAAGGTCAAACATCTTAAATGATGTGAATAATATGGTTTTATGACATCAGCAGTGCAGCTACTTCTGATGAAGTTTATGGAATAAGTTTTTGTTTTCTTTCCAACCAACTTCAGTCAGAAGTTAGTGTGAGCACTGATGTTTGTCCTTGAGCGGTGTACTTTTCTAGATATTCATTGTGAAATTGATGTGTGTTTTCTTTTCTTTTCTTCTCAATTTACTCATTATCTGTGGGGCTTTTAAAATAACCCCAAGGTTTGGATTCATAGCAAGTTCTAGATGACAGATTCTTTTTAGATTCGTGAACCTAAATTATTGAATGTTGTCAATTTCTGGATATGAATGAGCACAGAATTAAATTAACCAACTAGCGGCCATCCTTGTTATTTTGATACTTAAAAGTACACTTTACTGTTAAATTAACTTTTTGAATGATTAAGTGTTTCTTGATGTGGTTCTATTTTGCAGAACTCATATGACACACTCTTTTTCATTGTAGACCTCCATGCGGTATGTTTGAAATATCATCTATTTGAAAATTTATCATTGATATTTCTGTCTTCCAACCAATCATCTTGTATGTTGGGTTTGCATTTTGAAAGAAAGATTTTCTTGATCCTGGATGACAAATAAGCTATTTTCGGTTGATTCATTTTTTCTCTATATGCAGATTACACTACCATATGATACACAGCAATTATCAAAGGCAACAAGGAACACAGCAGCTATTTACTTGGCATGTGGTGTGGACACCTCAAAGGTTTGCTGCTGCCTTTTGTCCTTTATGATTTTTTATGCATAATTTCGCTCAATGTTTGATTTCTGATTTGCTTAAAAATCATTTTGTTTGTCATGCAGGCTTCTGTCTTTGTGCAGTCACATGTTCGTGCTCATGTAGAATTGATGTGGCTTCTGAGTTCTGCTACACCAATTGGTTGGCTAAATAGAATGATTCAGTTTAAAGAGAAATCACGCAAGGCGGTGCGTTTTTAGCTGTATGACAGCTCCATCTCCTTTACTTGTTATTGATGTTATTAATTTTAAAATTATTAGCTTTAACTTTCATTCGATTCTGCACCATAACCTCTTATTAGTGGAGTTTTTCTCCCTGTGTGTTTGGATCGGTCAAAGTGGGAGTGCTTTAGATTTAATTATCAAATACCAACATTTGGAGAAGAGTTCGGCTGGCATCTGATAAGCTTCTTTTGCCTGATCATCATTGAGCATCACCTGATATGCTTAGGTGATGTGAATATTTAGGAATCAGTCTCAATGATGCAAAAGTAGTTTAGCTACAGAAAATATCATACTATTGGATATCATTTCCGGCAAGGGTCCTTTTACCTGTGGTGGTTTTGCAATTTATATTGTATCCTAACAAAGAAAGTTTGTAGGACTTGTAACATTCATATAGATGTTTTTCCAATATCAGGGTGACAGAGGATTGTTATTTTTTTTTATTAAGAGTCATTATTTCAATTTTATTTCTCTTATCAAATTTATGCTCTTTGTCTGTTTGAATTAATTGCCTTCCTCTATTATGGTTTTGCAGGGAGACGAAAATGTTGGAGCTGCTCTATTGACCTACCCTGTTCTGATGGCTTCTGATATTCTTTTGTATCAGGTGATTTTGGAAACATAGATATTATCCATTATTTGAGCATACCTAACAACCTTGATAGTTTGATTATCTTATCTGAAAAAGTTCCCTGGAGATGCATGACTCTTACACAATTGCAGCATGCTTCTGCAGTCTGATTTAGTTCCGGTTGGTGAAGATCAGAAGCAACACTTAGAGTTGACTCGTGAGTTGGCTGAGCGTGTTAACTATTTATATGGAGGAAGGAAGTGGAAAAAGTTGGGAGGGTGAGAACCAATTATATTTGATAATATTGATTCAAGTAATTGATTCATCATTATATCTTTTATTTGCTTTCAGTTGCTGTACATTATTATCACTAAAGTTTTGAACCCTTCTAATATTTTATTTTGGTCACAGGCGTGGTGGTGCTATTTTTAAGGTGATGTTTCTATACCTACACTTGGTTTAGACATTGCATAGAAGCTCATGAGCCCTCAAAAATTATTGAAGGTTCTTATTTAAGTTTGTTCCTTGTGTAGGTTCCTGAACCCCTAATACCACCAGCTGGAGCACGAGTGATGTCACTCACTGATGGTCTTTCAAAGGTTTCTAGTAATCTATATTTTAATATGTTAAACTTGCTGCTGGTAGATGAATATAAGAGTGCCTGACCTTCCCACCTCTTTATATTGCAATTTCCTCTTTGGTGAATTGCTTGCAGATAGTCATGTTGGGAACTCTTAGGACTTTAAGAATTGAGTTTATCTTCTGCAATATTGTTTCTATGCTGCTATTAGTCTCAGTTAATACCATCTCAGTGTAATGCTTAAGTCTTAAACTGTCATTATAATCTAGTACAGATAGAACAAACAGTCTTAAGATGGCTTCAGTATTCTCCCCGTTTTAAAAATTTGTTGCCACTTATTCAATTAGCGTAAGGCATGTATTACCTACATTTTTGGGCTTACGTTACTTAATGAGGGTCTTAAGAATGTTTTCTTCAAACTTTAACGTAGTTGGTGATAGAAGTAATCATCTCATTATTTGAATTGTCTTTGGCAAAGCTTCGCAGTTTGTAATTGCAGATATTTGCTCCTCGCTCTTGAACTTATAATTATTATCAAAATATTGAAATTTTATGTCCTTTTACAGAGTGGATGATAATAGGAAATATGATGTCACCTTTCAACCTTATGCATCTTTTAGTTCTCACTCTATGATCAGTAAAGAGGAAATGAGTAATGGCTGATGGAACAGTTATAACCTATTTGTTTGTTTTCTGAAATGATTTATATATATATATGTATATGTTTGACACAGAATTATTTATTTCTGGGTTTCAATCTTGTAGATGTCCAAATCTGCACCTTCCGATCAGTCTAGAATCAATCTTCTTGACCCCAAAGATGTGAGTGGTTTAATGAACTTTTCTGCCTTGTTTGTATGTGTTTGTTTGAAAATTTTAAAAGGTTTTATTAATACATGCATAGTGAAGTTGAATTTAGTATTTATACATAGAAATTTGTATGTAGTCATTGATGTCATAAGACTTTAACCTTGACTTGGGCTTCAAAAGCTAATTTTAGATTACAGTATTCTGGGGGGAAATGGAAAGGGTTCTTATGAACCATCTTACAGAGTTTTTTTTTTTTTTTGGGGGGGGGGGGTGTTAAGCTTATCTAATAAAGTTGATACTATTGCTGCCGTGAAAATGTTATGGAGCTTAGCTGGTTTTTGAGGTTTTGTTTTTACCCATATTTAGCTTCCATCAAAATTAATCTCCTTTTTTATTTTGGTGGTAGGTGATAGCAAACAAGGTAAAACGTTGCAAGACTGATGCATTTCCAGGGTTAGTTCCTAGTCTATCCTGATACTTTGAGGCTTCCTTCCTATTTCCAGTTTTATTTTCTTCTTTGCATATTTCTTTCGATGAAAATAGCATCTGATATGAAGTTTTCTAGCTTATGTCTTGTTTGTCTTTCTTTTGGCAATTCTTATAGCCTGGAGTTTGACAATCCTGAGCGTCCAGAATGCAACAATCTTCTTACGATATATCAGCTAATTTCAAGCAAGATGAAAGAGGTTTGAAAATTTGGTGCTTGTTACTTGAGTTTCAGTACTCCATGTGCATGGGTTAAAAAGAAAAAAAGGGAAAAAACTTTTTCTTCTTGTCCTTTGGAGATGAGCCAGTCATATGCTAATCACATTCATTACAAGTACCTTGGACTAAGCTAACAGCCTAGCACTAAACCACTGAACGTTTGATCTAGTTTATCTGGTTATAATTTTGCCTCAAGAAAATGTGTCAGAGGATGTGCTCTGCTTAGAGTATCTTGGATTTAATATTCACACATAGGTGTGAAATGCTTTAAGAAACAAATATTTATTCTCTTCTTTTGAGTCTAGTAAATTTTTTGTACAATATCCAACTTTGCATTTGAAATTCTTATTGATTAATAAAATTGCTGCTGGGATAGAAGAAATTGTGGCTCATCAATCTGTGAGGCTAGATAACTTAGTAGAGACTCAACACCAGATAACTGTCTTATGTTTTCATCCTTATTTCAGGAAGTTGCACTGGAATGCCGGGATATGAACTGGGGCACATTTAAAACCCTCCTGACAGATGCATTGGTTGATCATTTGCATCCTATCCAGGTTCTAATCATTATATGTTTATTTGTGCATGATAGGGACATATACATGCAATTCTTTTACCCTTTTTTCTCTTGTGATTAGGCATGTGATTGCCCCACGTGACTTTAGGTGTTTATTTTTGTATGAATACTCTATCCTAGAAATGTGTTCCAACTTAAGATTGATCATGTTAAATCAAATGCTGGCTTACAAATGATTCTTACCACAACAGTTCATATGTTTGTGGGGACGAAATGTATATTTGTGGTTATGGATGTTTTTTACTAATTAGTTCTGTTTTCAAATCAATGCAATTTAGTAGTAGAAGCCTTCTTGATGAAATTGAGGTCTAGTGTGTCCTGGATATCTAATTTCAGTTGCTTGGTCAACCTTAGAAGTCAAACATTTCATTAAATGATTCCTGGCAATTGTTATGAAGCTGTCTACTTTAGTCTAGCCAGTCTAACAAACATAAAATCTAGTTTTACCCATGTTGCTGTTCTGTGTTGATTGGTGCCAATATGCTGCCAATGTTTTGATTAGATTCCATGTTTGACAGTAGTGATAGATGTGGTTCTTTTCATTTATAATATGCATGTACATGGAGATTTTTTTGCTAGATGTGTATAAAGTTGTTTTCAGCCGATGTCATTGCATGCCTGGAAGCTATTGGTTTATCATCCCCACTGGGGTGTCCCAATTATTAGTGAGCTTTTCTACTTTTGCAGGTTCGTTATGAGGAAATTATTTCTGATCCAACTTATTTGGACGGAGTGTTGATTGAAGGGGCTACTAAAGCTGCAGCTATAGCTGATGCTACTCTCAGTAATGTCTATCAGGCAATGGGATTCTTGCATAGATGAGTAAAATGATTTATATACAAACCTTAACGTGAATTTTAGACGATTCATCATCGCCCACCATTTTTTTTGGAGTATATACCCATTGAAATGTTCTCAATGAGTGAAAAGGTAACTTTTTTTGGTGGCCCACAAATTGTTTGATGGAGTTTCCTCTACCTCTCCTTTCCAGACAGGTGCTATTTATATCCCTTAATGTTCTTTAAAGTTGGGTCTTTATAGTTTTTTTCCCAAGACAATTTTATTTGTATAAAACACAAAGAGCCTAATTAAAATTTAAACTCTTTCATTTATTTGAGTGGGAACAAATACCAATCTTCTATAAACTGTCATTTTTCTTCTATTATTGAGAAATCCTTTTCAGGCTTCAGTTAATGAAACATATTACTGTGCTGTGGACTGCTTGTTAAGTTCCTATTGATTTATTTTAGTGCAATACAAGCATGCTTTTGTCATCGAGATGAATTGTACTTTCAAGTGATTGCTGTTGTTAAGTGCTTTTTGCGAATGGGCTTACAATACTTATAAGGTATATGATTATATGCTTTGGTTAGACAACTTAGAAAGTACCCTCTAAAGTTTCCCAAGGATGTTTCCCCTAAAAGATTTGAATGGGGATTAAATATATAAAGGTTCATCTTGCTTATCAGAACTAGTTTAGATTAAGACTTGGTTGGTTAAGTTCAGAAACTTCAGAATTTGGGATTTTGAGAATTGTGCCTTGAAAGCTCCATCCTTGTTAGAAGCAAACCCGACATTGCATGTAGTGTATATCGTGTCCATGGTGGGATTCTTATCAGCATAGGAGCTGGTGATAGAAGAGCGAATATTGATCCTCCAAGTGAAAGTCAAAATCAGGCATCTATAAAAGACTGTCTGAGGGAGACTCAGAGGCCAATGCCCATGTAAAATACCCTTCTACCCTTTTTCTCTCCCACTCTCTCTTCAATGGGTGGCAAAAGAATAAAGCATGCATCCTTCTCAACTCTTCCTTCTTTAACTTTTTGTTGATAGTTTCACGGGAGGGAGGGACGGACAGAGATACAAGACGAGGACCACCGTCTACCGAGTGTAAAGGTAATGTTCTCTCTCTGACCTTGTTTCTGTAACATTTGTAAACATGTTGCAGGCTGCATATGGTTGCTACTTGCTAGGTCAATATCAATTATTCTTTCTATAGTATGATCTATCTGACTGTACATTTATCTCTCTCTGAAAGATCTATATGAACCAGTTCCCTTAAAAGTTATAGAGATTAAGAATCAATTTTTCGATAAGCGACAAAGTATTAGCATATTATACTTTAGCACCTATTTAATAGTTAGGAACTGTCATGCGTTTCCATGTTTCGAGTTTAAACTTATAGTATTAATGGGATTATTTGGAGCGTTGAGTACTTTCTAAGAGTTATAGTTTTTAAGTGCGTGCCTAGATGCTTAATTAATTGAATAGTTTGAATAATCGATCGAATATTTCATCGTTTTCACCAGTTTCCCCCTGCGGTCCTCGGATTATTTGAAGTTTTATGTAATCTGATCAATCGCTCGGAGGATGCTTGATGCTTCTGACCAAGGACTCGTAAGTTGTCGTAACAAATACCTTGTGTCTTATCGTTAGGGTTGGATAGAACTGGTTTCATTACAATCTTTTACATTTTAGCTTTAGATTGTGATAGCTTGAGTCGATTTCTTGAAGGATTAACAGAGTGGAAACTTTGTGACAGACTTAGTGACTTTTAGACATGTTATAATACAGGTCAGAATATGTCTCCAGTCCCTATATTTTGACAAAAATTGAGATTTAATTTCTCTACTTAAAGTTTTCAATTTAGAAATTCTAATCAAATTGTTAACACTGTTAGTATTTTTCTTTCAAATTTTACTAATTCCAGTGATGTTCGACAGCTGGGATTGAATATAATGGCGACATGGTTCTCAGCTACTGCAATTTTGGTTAGCCACGTCCCCTTTATCAAAAGGTGCGTTGCTTTAGTAGGTGTTGTCAATTCATAAAGAATATAAAGGAAAATTATTGCCATTGAAAACGCTAATTTGAAATCACTATTGAAAAGTTAACTTTGTATTTCATCATTGAATTTCCTTCTCATTCTTATTTTTGTAACAGAAGTAAAAAAAATCAATTTAATCATTGAATTTTCTAATTACTCTTGTTTTGGTTGTCCGTCGTTAAATATTTAACGGTGTTATGGTTGGGCATCTTTTTTTTTTTAATTATGAAACGATTTCAAAATTTTCTTCTCTCATTTTTCATGAAAAAATATTGGTTTCGCGTTTCCTTTTATTTCTCGACAATGAAGCATCTTCTTCTGAATTCTAATGGTGGGAGGTGAAGGAGGAAAAGATGAGTTATATATCTTGATTTCACGTTGATCGAATTGTAGAACGGAGTGGTTTGGAGTTTTGTGAGTTTTAAAAAAAAAATTGGAAAAATTTAAGGTGATAAGAGTGAAAAGGACATTAAAACAAATTCGTTAGTGTCGTAAGTGGTCGCAAAAACTGTCGCAAAACATAATACAAGGATAAAGTTATAAAAGTTCCATCTTCAGAAAGAAGATAAAAAAATATCTGGACATGTAGCTACAATATTAGAAAAAGCAATTCATGTCAACACATATGACTGTTACAACCCTTTTATGCGTTTGATTTAATGTACAAATAATCAAAAGGATAAATATTCTATACACAGACTGTGGAAATTGAAATTTCTACAAGCGCCTTAGTTTTATGGTATAGAAAGTTAGTTTAGAGTTTAAGGATTTAGGTGTAGGGGTTAGAATTTAGAGATAATTGTTTCAATTTAAGGTTTAGGGTTATAATTTAGGGTTTATAGGTTAAAACCTAAATTCTCACCATATTACCCTAAAAATTAAATCTTAACCTATAAACCTTAAATTATAACCTTAAACCTTAAATTGAAACAACTATCCCTAAATTCTAAACCCCTACACGTAAACCCCTAAACCCTAAACTAACTCCCTATACCCTAAAACTAAGGCGCTTGTAGAAACTTTCAGTTTCCACCGCCCGTGTATAGGATATTAATCCTAATAAAAATAGAAGAAATTTGAAATTTTTGTGATCAAATTAGTTAGTGACTAAAATAGAAGCGGGGGAAAATTTAGTTATGAATTTTGTAATTTACTCTTGAAAAAATGAGGGAGATGTCAAAATAATATATGGAATAATCCTTGCATCCTATATGTCTTCTTATGATTTATTTATTTATATGCTTATTACTATTTTATGATAGAGAGTACGATATGAGAAAAAGAAGACTCATTAGAATTTAAATATCAAAACTTGTGAAGTCTTATTTATTAAATAAACGATACGAATAAATGTGAGATAAATTTACTCCTTTTTTCCATAATATTTTTAATTCATAGTAAAAAAATCAAATATAATTTTTAATGTAAATATAGTACAAAATATATTACTTTTATTATATCAAAAAAATTATTTTTAAGATCTATTAATTGGTCTAGTGGTCTTGAATGTTCATCCGCTTCACTACTAGTGTAGATTTAAATTTTAACATTTGTTTTGGAAATATCATTTTAGGCCAATTATTCTCCCACTTTTCTTTACATATAGGTGTAGCCGTATACTATAAATACCAAGGCATGGACATGGCCTTGAGCTACCAATCATTGACATATTAGATATTTTTCTCCCCATTTTGTTTACTAAGAAAAAAAAAACAAGGATGGATAGGAATCGCTTGCAACACCAAGTTGCCTGCATGAGAAGGTCCCTCTTTGATCAGGTCTATCTCTACTTAGAATTTTGATTATTTATCATGTCTATATTCGAGATTCGGAGTTGTTCCTCTCAACAATATTTCTACTAATATTTAGACTTGAATTATTTTTTTAGAAGGAGAACGTGTCTTACCATTACACTTAATATATCGACGATTAATATTGAATATGACCGTACGAATATATGTATCGAGAAAGAATATTTTAAAAGTAAAGATTGTAAATAAGAGTTTGTTTTGTAGGGTTATCTAGACGAGCCATTCATCCAGCTGGAGGAGTTGCAAGATGATGCCAACCCCAATTTTGTACAAGAAATTGTCACACTATTTTACACTAATTCGGCAAGGTTGATTCAAAACATCGAACATGCACTGTAAGGGAACAACAACATATATTCTCATATAAATTATCTGAATGTGATTAAGATTAGTATGTAACAAATCTAAATTGCGGCTGTAAATTAAAGTTTTCCTCACTATGATTAACCCATGCATGCAGGAACAGCAGGCCTATTGACTTTAATAAACTGGATGATCACATGCACCAATTCAAGGGAAGCAGCTCTAGGTAATTAACTCTCATAAACTTATTTTAAAGGTATCGTAATCCCTTAAACTTTTTAAAAAATTAATGAAGCCCTTAAATTTTTTTGCACTCAATTAAACTCTTATACTTCAAAATTTCATCAATTCACCCCTTTAACCAATGTTTATTAAAGTTTATTTTTGGATCATTTGGTGCAACGTGTTATATTACAGACATTTCTAGATTTTTTTATTTTGTTTAAAAAATTCTTAAAACTTTTAAAAAATCTAAAAAAAACTATAAAATTAAAAATTAATTTTTAAACTATATGTAAATTTCACATGACAAAATTGTAGTGTGTCACGTGACAATAATATCTCAAGAAAGAAACTGTCAAAAATTGATGGTCAAAATTAGTCAAAAGATTGAATTGATGAAATTTTAGAGTATATTGGGTGCAAAAAATATTCAGGGACTTAATTGATTTTTTTATTTTTTTGTAAAAGCTCAAGGGCTTATGATACCCTTAGAGCGTTTATTTTAAAATAAAAAGAAAAGGAAAGAAAATTAACTTGGATTGATGTTAATATTGTTTATCTGAGTTACTTGACCTTTTTTGGCAATTTTCTTGAAGCATTGGAGCTAAAAAGGTGACAAATGAATGCACTGTTTTCAGAGATTACTGCAGTGCAGAAAATGCTGAAGGGTAATTTTCTTGTATACTTCCTTTTCCTTTCCATTAACACATCTATCAATAGACTCGTCAACCTATTTCTTGTACACTTCCTTTTCCTTTCATCAGTCGTATTTGCAGATAAATATCATATACGAGTATATTCGACACGAATATGTGTTGAACACGAATATTTTCGCCGAATCTGTAAAATATAACTCGTCATATACGATTAACAGGGGGACTAAAGTGAACTCAATGTCTTGATTTTACAGGTGCAGTAGGAGTTTTCAACAAGTGAAGCAAGAGTACGCAATCTTAAGGAGGAAGCTGGAAGTTTATCTTCAGGTCATACATTTCTAATCCATTCCATTCCCATAATATTACAACTTGTGATTCATTTAGCACGAACATTTATTCCAAATATTGCTTTATCTTGGGTTTTATTCAGATGGTGAGACAAGCTGCAGTTTCTCAAACGGCATGAGTTGCATACCCGGAGAAATACACTTTTTTTTTTAATAGTTGGGTGAGGTTAAATGGATGGTTGAGATTAATAATATGAAATGAATGAGATTTCTATGAGGAAAAAAAAGGAAAATCTCAGTCATTCATTTAACATCATCCAACGGTCTAAAAAAGTGTGAAACTAAATGAGTTTTTATACGGTCTAAGTGAATCCTAATCCTATATATAATTAGTTATAAAAAAAGGCATAATACAAAAAAATACCCCTAACGTTTGACTAGATTGTCATTTTGGCCCAAATTCTTTTTTCGAAGTAATTTAGCACTTAATATTTTATTTTTTGTCAAAATGACCCATCTGCGGATGAAAATTAGTCAACCAACGCTAAATGGCTTATAATGATATGAAAGACCTACATGACAATGTATGTCGCGTTAGCAGTATCATATAGGCAAATATGTTGACTTTACAGAATGACACATCAATCAAAAAATAATTTTATAAAATTGTATAAAATATAAAATATTTTTTTTTCTAACGTGTCATTCTGCCTAGTCATTTCAAGTTGTTTATCGCTAGTTGACTAACAATTTTCATCCGTAGAGAGGTCATTTTGACAAAAAAAAATAAAACATTGAGGGCTAAATTACTTCAAAAAATAATGGCCAAAATAACAATTCAATCAAACGTTAAGAACATTTTTTTAGTATTATGCCTTAAAAAAAGATACAAGGATATATGTTGTAATTGATGTATAGGCAATTATATAAGCCTCTTGAATATCTAGATGTTATCAATAATGTGACAATAATCTCCTACTTTATATTTCCTACAGCTTTTTCGTATGCGTATTTCCAAATTGTAAACTTATACAAATATATGAACATATTAAAATTTATAAAATACGAGTTATGAACATGTGAATATAAAGTTTGAACAAACAAAAAAAACATGTGAATATAAAGATGAAGGAACAAAGAGAAGAAAAGGGAGAAATAGAGTTGAGAATGGGAAATGTTAGGGCTCCAACTCCATTATCAGATGATAAGTGCAAAAGGGATAGTCATTGAACATCTCATTTAGCTACTGAAAAAAAAAACGGAAAATATATATACCATCGCACTAAAGTCTCGATTTTGAGTTTTGTGGATAAATAAAATAGTGTTGGATGAAATTGCTCTTGAAGTATGATTCAATGAGATCTTTTAACTAAGATTAACGGTTTGATTTCTGATGTTGTGGATAGAACAAATTGAGTTGAAAAAGTCACCTTATAACGGACCTTTCCAATACTTGATCCGAAATTATCGATCAATGGATTAATACCAATGGTTAAACAAAAATATTTATGAACCGACTAGCATTTATGCATTTGATCAAATGTGTAAACGCAGGGGGGTGAAGTTTGCATTACCAAAGAAAATGAACAACAAGGTAGTAGTCCTTATGATGTGCCATATCCATATGCCTAAAGCCTTAGGATAAGGCTAGCTAGCATTTGCTTTTCAAAAAGAAAGAAGAGATGTCGAAATTTGAGTAATATGATTTTGATGAAAATACTTGTTGTGTCTCTCATTATTTTATCCTTATATTTTTAATTTTTTTATTGAGTTGATCACACAATTGTAAATGACCAAGAGGGGTGAATTGGCAATTAAAATTTTGGTAGGAGATAAAGGTGAAAAATAAAATGTGACACAAGAAGTTAGAGTGGTTCAAGTTCTCCAAATGAATTCTACATCCACTACCTTAGTTCCCACTAAGGATTTTCAACCAATTCACTACTTGAATTCTTCTCTTTTTCTTAGATGAGGAGGTAACCTTACAATTTGATTAAGCTTTCTACCCAAAGCTTAATCCACTCACTTTTACAAAGAGATGAATTTGGTAAACTCTAAAAGTTCCTCTCAAAGGATGAATGTTTACCCAAATACAATTTCACACTCCCCAAATTCACAATACAAGATTACAATAAAAACACAAGAGTTGAGTACAAAAAAATTTGACAATGAAAGGCACTAGGGTTTGGATTTGATGCTTTGATGTTGCTTGTAGGTTTAATAGTTGTTGCTTGTTCAATTGAGACTTGTTTTTATACCCTTGCATTGAATTCTAGCTGTTTGGGTAATTGAGATCATCAATAGAGTCGTTGATAGCATTTTTCCCACAATAAATTCAGCTCTGCTGCTTACCGTATCGATACTCGTAGGGACCGTATCGATACCTGCATCAAAGAGGAAAGAGCTGTTGTGACTGAAAACAGAGCATATCGATAGCTTAGAAGGCGTACCGGTACGGTTTTAAGGGACATATCGATACGGAGGGTCGTATCGATACGGTGTTTGCTCACTAGAATCCCAAGTTTGGTTTTCTTAAAGATCGTATCGATATGCATCCTTAGCGTATCGGTACGGTATAACGGTCTTTTAAAAATTGGGAAACCAACCAACTGACAAGTTAACATTTGAAAATTTAATGCAAAGATAAGCTTATCGTATCGATACGGTTGCAAAGCGTATCGGTACGGTATCATTGAAAGAGTTGCCCAGATGAATGTCGTATCGATACGGGATAATAACGTATCGGTATGCTAAGTCCATTAAAATTCCAGTGGCTAAAACCCGTATCGATACGCCTAAGGGTATCGATACGCCTGGGCGTTTTTGTATAGTTTGGCTTGAAAACTCATAGGAAACGACTTAGAAAAATTTATCTATTTAAGAGCTTGTCTTGAGATATTATTTTGTTTAAAATACTTGTCAATAGTGAGACTTTAAAGAGTACTTAAAAATTTATTGTTTTGCAAATTGGTCCATAAGTTTAGATGTTATATCAAAATCAATTTTGGTTTCACAAACTCCCCTTTTTGATATAACAAAACCACAAATAAATTTTTAAGTTTGTGAAACTTTTGAAAAGCTTTCTCCCCTTAATTTAAGATGGATTTTCAAAAATAAAAAATTGACTCTATAATCCTTCTTCCCCTTTTTGTTAGATTAAATATAAACACAATGATAATAGCAACAATTAATTTATAAAATTCAAAGCAAGCATAATAGTTCAAATGAAACTTCAAAGGAAAAGCAACATAATAATCCAAACTTAGATCCTAAGACATAAATAATAGGCATAAACTTATATCCTAAAACAAAGGTGCAATAACATAAAAGAAAAGACTAAATGCCATGAGATGGTATGCAAAAACTACTCGTCCGCCCCATCATCATCATCTTCCTCGTCCTCTTCATCTTCATTGTCTCGAGTGGGTTGATTTCTCCGATTTTGGTTAAGCCAATCACCATGGAAGGCGGTGAGAGAGATATCCATGGAGGTTTGGCGAAGAGCCATGGCTTCCATTTTATTCTTCATACCTTTGACGTGATCTTCCAAGGAGGTGAATCTAGTGTCCATAGCGGTAAACCCGGCTTTCATGGAAGTGAACTTCTCATTGAGGAATGTCATTAGGGTGCCCATGGAAGAGGATTCAATCAGAGCTCGTTGAGAGCTTGAAGAAGCATAAGAAGCATCAACCGGATCATCTTGTGGAGGAGCTTGAGGGTTACGAACCCATTCATTGTCAACATAAGAGAAACCGGCACGAGATAGAGAACGCTCATCTATGGGTAGGCCAAGAGGTTTGGGATAGTCATGGGAACAATCAATTTCAAGGGAATGAAAAAGATAACTTAAAGCCGTAGAGTAGTAAAAAGATTTGACTTGTTCGGTGTGACGGTGTTGGACTAGATAGACAAGGTCGGCAAACATAATTTAACAAAGGTTTGGACGTTGACCTTCCCTAAAGCACCTAAGCCAAAAATCATCGACTTGACGAATAGTAGAAAATTTTCCTCTCGATGGACGAAAAAACCAAGAAACAAGAAGATGAAGGATTCGGTCCTGAGCATTTAAGACTTTGACTGAGCCTAAAGGACCCGTACCTAAGGACTTCTCATCATCAATACCCATGTTTTCAAAACCAAAAATTGTACATAAAACTTTTTGATCAATTTTAATGGTTTTGCCCATAACAAAGGACTCAATAGCAATGACATGTTCTCTAGGTTCATCATGAACACATAAAGCATTTGAAAAGAATATGATGACCAAATTCCTATATAGAATAGGAAGAATGCTTAAAAATTTAGAAATTTTCATTGCTTAATTAAAGGGAGGTATTGAAATTTAAAACGGGCAGAGCTTAAAAACGGGACAGACACAACACGTTCTTCTCTAAGGGTCATGCCTTGAAATAGTTTGTAACGAGTCATATCGACATCGTCGGGAAAATTACATTAGATAATATAAGGGAGATTAGGTTTAAGGTTACCCTCAGCATCCTCACTAGGATCGGAAGTAGCAAGATAACGTTTAGCTCTCTTTTTTGACGGTGCCATAACCCTGAAAACACATCAAAACGATTCGAATATGTATGCAATTAACATCTTATTCAAACCAATAAATTCTAATAATTCAAGGTAATTGAAAATAAAATTAATTTGAAAAAGATATATACAAATTTGAGAAAAAGTTTTAAAAAACAGATTAAAAATACGAATAGCAAATATATTCGAATGAAAAAATTTTGATTTTTAAAAAAATTTGATGAAGAAATTGAAATCCATAATATAAAAGTATGTTTTGTACAAAAATTAAGTTGAACAATTATAAAAATCGAACGAAATAAAAGAAAATAAAAGAGAAAAGTTTTATACCTTGAATTGCTAGATTGGATGAATGTGGTGATGTGAGTGCACTAGATTGTTGACAAAGCTTAGCCTTGATGTGGAGATCAAAAACCCTCAAAGAATTTTTAAGTTTGATTGAAAAAATTGAAGGATTGAGGTGGTTTTTATAGAGGGTCGCGGCTAGGGTTTTGAATAGGAAAGAGGGGTTTTTAATTTTAAAGTGTTTTTAAAGATGCAGCCCTAAATAGCCTCTTCGTTGAGACCGTATCGGTACGCATGTATAGAGTATCGATACCCTTTAACCCTAATTTTTTATTTGTCATTACTACCGTATCGATACGCAGGACTGTATCGGTACGACTTGACCTTGATTAACTCTCTTGACTTAACTGTATCGATACGCGGGGTCGTATCGATACTCGTTGAACTTCAAAGATTTTCCAGTTATGAGCCTGTATCGATACGCTTCAACCGTATCGATACGTCTTTACCAGATAAGGCATTTATGACAGATTTAAATGCAAAAATCCAACTTTAAACGTCCCTAAATGCATGTAAATGTCCTATGAACAAGTTTTAATGGCTAAACTTAATGCATACTCCCCCTAGCAACATGCATAGAAGCAAAAGGAGTCAAATTAACACAAGCATGAATCACAAACAATTTCAAGCAAATTTTTGACATTTTGGGACCTAGAAGGGGTCAAGAAAGGCTAGTTAAACCTAACTCTCTCTCCTAAGGGTCTAAAATCGCTCTTTATCTAAAGGCTTTGTAAATATATCCGCTAATTGGTTCAAGGTGTCAACATACTTTAAAACAATATCATTTTTCAACACATGATCTCTAATGAAATGACAAATATGATGGACAAGGATATTAGAAACGGCAAAACACATAAAACCTAAGAAAACGAAAACATAGACAAGAATGATTCCTACACGCAGGATCAATCCTAATACAAAGAACGATGGAAGAACACCTAAAGGACTTCTCGCCATTTTCGGAATCAGACTGTAGTCACGATTGCAACATCCTAGTAAGAGCTTCATCCGGAGGCAGGCTCCCTTGTCATGCGACGAGGGTCTTATCAACTGGAATGGGTAATCGTTAGGCTAGGCAACGAAAACTAAAACGCGAGGGATGAAAAGCCAGCCACCAGTAATGCCTTCTGCGTGGTACTGGAAAAACAAGGAAAAACAAGCTTGACATTTGAGATCCTTAGATCAACTACGCCTAGATTGCACAATTTGACCCAAGGGAATGATTAGAGATTGCCACCAACTTCCATTCCTTCCTAATGAAAGTGGTGCTGCAATTTTGAATCATAGATGTTGCGGATAACCTCCAGTGGAGTTATCCGCTTGGCCAAAAAAGGTGCAGCTTGGGCCGGGACTTAAGTCTACCTTCACAGCTTTGATAAAATACTTGGTAAAATTCCAAAAGGGATTGAGAGCTGATGAATCCTCAAACATTTCTGCAAAAGTCAAGGGATTGAAGGCAAATTTTTTACTTTTAGCGCAGAGAACCTTTTGTCCAGCTCCCTTGACTTTGCAAACATTAAAAAAGGGTTTCACCACAAACGAGGCAAATGAGAGATGGCAACAGACATTTAGGTACAAGAAACCTTTAAACCTAGAAAAGGTCTTTCCTTTCTCGGAGAGCGCGCCATCATTTCTGGTAACACTTTCTTCTTCACCATCTAGCTCGGCAGGAAAGTGACCATGTCCAAAGGCTTTTCCAACAGCAACAAAGTGAACCCTAGAGAACTCACCCGCTAGGAAAGCAAGGATCTTGGGATCATCTCCATCTTTCTTTTTGATTCCCAAAACAATCTCAAGAGCTACAACCAACTCAAGCAACAAACTTGGCTTCAGACAACACTCAAGCTCACTCGTGCCACTTGCTCTCTGGTCGCGATGAAGCCGAGTCAAGGGATCTCCATCTTTTTATAATTTAGGTGTATATACACTAAAATCATATATATATATATATATAGACCTGGCAAACTTGACCCGAGACCCGAAACCCGAACCGAAACCCGATTTTGACCCGAACATGATGATTCGAAGTTGACCCGAAACCCGAACCGAACCGAACCGAACCGATCCGAACCGAAATTTTTTGTTGAACCGAAATGAACCCGAACCGAAATGGACCCGAACCGAATGGACTCGAACCGAATGCTACCCGAACCGAAAGCTGAACCGAATATCGACCCGATTTTGACCCGATTTTAACCCGAATATCTATTTTTAACAATATAATAAATTATAAAATGAAGTATAGAAATTTGAGATCTTGGTGACCAATTTTATAATTTCATCATAAAATATAGCATAAAATTGAAATTGTAGACTAAATTGACAATTTGGAAGTGGAGAAATTTGAGAGTCCAATGACCAATTTTGTAATTATACCATATAAATAAATAGGGGTCAATTTTGGCTAAAAATTAAATCTTTGAAATTAAAATGAACGAAAATATCAATATATTAAATTAATAGACTAAATTACAAAGATTAGTTAATTTCAACTAAAAGTAAATTTTTAGAGACTAAATATCACTACGGGAAGGGGATTTCTATATCCGAAGTCTAAACCGTGGGAATACTTGTGACTAAATTAAATTAAACTAAAACTTAAAGTTGACTAAAATGTAACATTTTAAATGCAACATGACCTAAAAAGTAATTAATCTCTAGCTTAAAAAATTGGTGGCTTATTTCCCTCCAAAATTTTGTCTTTTCTCTCTCTATTTTTTCCAATTGTCTTTTTCTTTTTTTTTCAATCTAGCTTAAAAAATTGGTGGCTTATTTCCCTCCAAAATTTTGTTTTTTCCCTCTCTACTTTTACCAATTGTCTTTCTATTTTTCTTAATTTAATTGAGTTTCAATTTAGATTAATTTAATTGAAATTTCACATTTAGTTTTAAAATTATTTTAATTATGTCTGTGATTTATGCTTTTAGATTTTAGTTAGTTCAATTAGATCCTAAGTTTAATAAATTAATTCATTTCAGACATTATTATTATTATTATTATAAACTTTGATTTAATATAATTATACACAAAATTTTTATATGGATACATGAAGCTTTGATTTAAATATTTAATCAAATTCAAATGCATAGATTAACAAGTTGAATCAGAATTAATCGCATACACCAATAACTCTAAACTAAACCATAAATACTAAACCTCAAACCTTTAACCCAACTCAAATCGAATTGACCCAAAAATTTAAATGTTGGCCCGACCCGAAATTGACTCGATTTTAACCCGAACCGAAAGTGACCCGAACGACCCGATTTTGACCCGAACCGAAAGCGACCGATCCGATATTGACCCGAACCGAAAACAACCGATCCGATTTTGACCCGATCCAATACACGAACCGAATCCGACTCATCACAGACCCGAATTAGACCCGAACCCGAACCGAACCGACCCGAACCAAATCTAAACCGATTCTAGATAGACCCGAAATGACCCGAACCGAAACGACCCGAACCGAACCCGAACCGAATGACCCGATTGCCACCTCTATATATATATATATGGGATAGGATCAAATTACACTGTGTAAAACTCTCTAAGTTTTACACCTTTTTTGGATCGTTGGATGAGTGAAACGGATGGATGAGATTAACAGTAAAATATGTGAAGATTATCACTTGGAAATTAAAAACACGGAGTTAATCTCAACCATCCATTTCCCCCATCCAACGATCCAAAAAAGGTGTAAAACTTAAAAAGTTTTACACAGTGTAAGTTGATCCTAACCCTATATATAGGGATAAGATCAAATTACACTGTGTAAAACTCTCTAAGTTTTACACCTTTTTTGGATCGTTGGATGAGTGAAACGGATGGATGAGATTAACAGTAAAATATGTGAAGATTATCACTTGGGTTTATAATTTTTGATCGAGTATTTTAATGGGTTTATAATTTTCGCAATTATATTATGGTTTGTGTTATAAAATAAAGTTATATATATATATATATATATATATATATATTGCAATTATATTCATAAATATAAGTATATAGTTAACAATTTTTAGAGTAAATGATTAAAAACTCCCGGCTAACACTTTTTTTTTCTTTTAAGTTTTTATTGTTGACTCATTTAGAGTAAAATTTCTTTTTTTTTCTTTCTTAAAAATTGTTAAAAAACAAATATATATATATATATAATATGAAATTGAAAAATCATTAATAAAGAAAAGTACGATAAAGAAACATGAAGTATAATGGAACGGTCATCATAATAATAATCTTTTATTAAGATAGATGGTTTCATTACATTTATACAAACATGAGTAATTTTTAAAATTTGATAAAAAAAAAGCTTGGCCGCTTTCTAAATTTTTCTTAATCTTTTCTCTAGCCGCTCGATAATTCTTCTCCCTAATACCTTAAGTTTGTTTTGTAGTCGATAGTAACATCGATTTTTTTATCTGTTGTCGATCGCCAGATCTATTTTTTAACTTTTTAATAAAATGATTATGTTTTTGTGACACGGTTTTTCTGCCTTTATGGCGCGTTTATCTTTGTCTATTGGCATATTTATCTATGTCTTTAGGCATGTTTTCTTCTACTCCTTCAGTCGTTTTGGTCGTTCTTTATTTTATATTTTTATCAGGGTTAGATATGTCGACGACACGACTGATCAAGATGATGCTTATTTGTAATCATGGTGATCTTTTCTGGTATGGACCTTCAGTTTGAATTTAGATACACAATTTACGCTTGTGAATAGTTTTTCAAGGCGCTCAGCTCTGATTTGCGTTTTCTCGGTGGTCTATCAATATCTTCATCCCCTTTTGTGGTCCATTTTGTCGATATAGTCTAGTTTTGTATCTATTTTTGATCGAGTATTTTAATGGGTTTATAATTTTTTCATGTATGGTTTATGTCTGATCTAAATTGACTAGTTTTAGGAGAAAGTCCAAATTATGTATTTAGCTTACAATGATAGTTTGTAAACCCTTATAATAATTTTGGATATTTTCTTGTTAATAACACTAGTGGCTTCTTCTCAAAAAGTAATATTTATACAAACATAAGATAGGGGAGGATGAAGTGATCCATGTACTTTACTCATTTTAATCCAAAAAGAAAATGATTCATTGATTATTCTAAGGCTCAGTTAACTGATGCTTTTTTTTAATTTTTTTGGATAAGTTATTTTCATTATCCAGTAGAGCAATGGAAAAAACTTGCTACAAAAGAACAAATAGATACCCTATCCGAGATTTAATTCAAACCCCAAGCTATACAAAGATTAGCATTAGCCGTATCAGTTCTATCTATACATTTGTGGCGAAGTCGTATATGAACAATATCAATAATGCTTAAAAGAATGTCCTCACTAGAATGACAATTATTTCTAAAAAGCTAGCATTTCACTCCAACCAAATAGTGTAGATGAAAGCATTCCAAGAAAGTTTTAAGATGACCACAATCAAGGATTTTCCCTTTGAACGAGATATCTCGCGCCATCCACACACGATCCTTTGAACATGACAAAGACTAAGAATATTTTTCCAAATACCTTTCGAGAAGGAGCAGTCAAAAAAAGATGATCTCTTGATTCAGCGGCAGGCTGCAAAGGTGGCAGCAATTGACCACATGTAGACCCATCCTTTGCAAATGTTCATAAGTGGGGAGCCTATTCAGAATTGACATCCACACTACAATGGAGAGCTTAGGAATGTGCAAAGGGAACCAGACCTTATCGTTCTTTTCTCGAATTACCTCACATATCCTTCTGGTGTTTGCAGGCCAGACATCTATGGATGAGAAAACCCCTAGTGCTTCAGCTCTTCTTCAAAAGCTTTTGCATAATCCAGCTAAAACTAGTCTTACATTCAATCTTCCAAAAATTAGAGCCCCGAAGGATGTATTCGCGCACCTAAGCTACCCAAAGGGAGCCTTGATTTGCTAGGATGTTTCTCATCAAGGTCATGAGACATGCTCTGTTCCAGCACTCTAGGTTCTTAAGCCCCAGGCCACCCTCGGATTTAAGAGAACATATTTTTTTTCATCCTACTCTTGCTTATTTTGTCGAACTGTCACCCCCTTCCAAAAGAATCGAGAGCAAAGTTGCTCGATCCTGCGAATCACTGCCTTAGGGAGAGAGACTTGTCTGCACCAGTAATTAGCCACACTGTACAAAACGAATTGAATAAGCTGAAGCCTGCCACCATAAGAGAGATTTTTTGCAGACCATTGTTTTAACTTGTCAGCAACTTTGTCAAGGAGAGGGATACAATCTTTCTCTGATAACTTTCTCGTCACCAAGGGGAGGCCAAGGTATCAAACTGGGAGTTGGCCTATTTGGAACCCTGTGTTAACGATCACATGCTGAATGCAGCCCCTCGACATACCAGTGAGATAGAGTTCTGATTTAGAAGCATTGAGCTTTAGGCCAAAGATGCCATAAAACACCTCAAGCACGCTAGTGACCCCCAAGATAGAATCGAGCTCACCTCTACAAAATATAAGCAGGTCGTCCGCAAAACATAAATGGGTCAGCGCTACCCTTTCACATTTAGGATGAAATTTGAACACTCCATGAAGGGCAGCTGAGTTGAGCATAGAAGACAGAGCGTTCATTACCAAGGCAAAAAAGTAGGGAGATAATGGGTCACCCTGTCGTACACCTCGCTGACCTTTGAAGAACCCCACTAGGCTGCCGTTGAATGAAATGGAGAAGCGAGAAGTTGTTACACAGGCCCGTATCCAGTTCCTAGATTGTTCTGGCAATCCCACAACCTCCAAAATTGTGAGCAAAAAATTCCAATCAATGGTGTCGAATGTCTTTTGGAGATCAACTTTAAGGGCACATTTTGGGGATAAAGAGCTCCTAGAATAACCACGAACTAACTCCTACACTAGGAGAGTATTGTCAGCGATGCTTCTTCCCTTAATAAAAGTTGATTGGCTTGGAGCAATCAAGTCCGAGAAATAACTAACCAATAGAGCCACAAGCACTTTGGTAATAGTCTTGTAGATTACCGAGCAGCAAGAGATTGGCCGGAAGTCTTTAGGCTTGGGGCATTAGGCACCTTAGGAACCAAAGCGATCGACGTGGCATTGAACGCTGGTAGTAGAGTTGAGATCTGAAAAAAGTAATGTATTGCCCTAAGGAAATCACTCCCAACAGTGGTCCAAGTGGCTCTGAAAAATATGGATGTAAACCCTTCTGGACCCGGGCTTTTACCCTGCCCAAACTTGAATAAGCTCTCCTTAATTTCGACATCAGTAATAGGTCGACACAGATTCACAGAGGCTGTTAGAGGGAGCTTGTACGGGAGTAATGCTGAGAGGGCCTCAACCGGACAGCCTTGTACTCCCTCTTTCTTCCTTCCAATAAACTCTGTAAAGAAATCAATCATCTCTGAGGACATATCCTCAAAGGATTCGAGACGCTCCCCTGCATCATTAACCAATAATCTAATGGTGCTCTTCTTAGTTTTAGAATTAACTGCATTGTGGAAAAACTTTGATCCTTGGTCCTCTTCCTCAATCCACTACATTCGGCTCTTTTGTTTCAAAAAAAGATATCTCAGCAGCTTTTAAATCGGCTAATTTAGACTGCAGGATTACTTCGGAATGGAGATCCCGCGTAAAGTCATGCAGGTTTGCAAGTTGTTGTGCCTCCAACTGTTGTCTTTTCATGGTAACTTTTCTAGGTAGATCATCAAAGTGAGTCTTGTTAAAGTCTCGGAGCTGAAGCTTCAATCGTTTAAGTTTTTCAAAGAGAACGTGCAATGGGTTCCCTTCAGCCTCTTCTGCCCAAGATGCAGCAACTACTGTCTCAAAGTCAGGGTGCTCTATCCAGAAGTTGAAAAATTTTAAAGGTTTAGGCTTGTTCATCGGATTCTCTTTGATAGGCCAGATCACTCCAGGACAATGGTCAGATATGTCTGGGGCAAGAAATTCAACATAAGAGCTCGGAAAATCACGGATCCAAGAAGAATTGACAAGAATCCGATCGAGTTTCTGTGCCAAAAAACCTTCATCCTGCTTATTAGTCCATGTGTAGACTGGTCCATGAAAAGGGTGGTCAGCAAGATCAAGCTCCTCCAAACAGTTCCGAAAATCCATCATATCAGGCGTAGTGTAAGGTCCTAATCTCACATGATCTGAACTTTCCTCAGCATTCAAAAAAATGTAGTAATCACCAGCAACAATCCAAGGGAGTTCCCCAACAACTGATCTCATTTCCTTGAGCTGCTCCCATAAACACTTCCTAATCAAACAATCATTGTGACCTTAGACTGCAGTAATAGCAACCTCACGACCATACAAGGTTCCTTTAATAGTAACTGATTGATCAGCCGTATGTACAAAAAAACAATCATTTTTCCATAAGATCTAAATTCTACCGTTATCTACAGCAGAATAATTGTAGCAAAAATCCCAGTCAACAGAAAAACAAAAAAAAAAAACTTCAGAAGACCTGACCTTCCTGACTCTCGTTTCAAGTAAGAAAATAACATCAATATCTAAATTCTTAAGTCTGTGAAACATTGTCCTTTGTTTTTGAAGATTATTAAATCCTCGAACATTCCAAAAACATAAGATCATTTAGAGGGAATAGAAGAGTTACCTCCCGCTACACCTCCTGTAGCACATTTAGTTTTAACGCTTAAACAGTCGTTACCCACAGTTGAAAATTTTAATTTTTGTTCAGATGAACGTTATCGGCCAACAAATTTTCTCCTTTCAATGACAAACGAAGCCTAAGTTATTGTTTGGTTTGTAGATTGCTTTAATCTTTAGTAGGCATATATGGAAATATCCTTATCCTAATTCCTATTATCTTCTTCTGTATTTTGCTAATCTTACTCGCCATTTGCCTCCATCGAACTAAGCTTATTTTGTTATTTCCGAAGAACCAAAACATAGTTTCATTGATCAAAAAAGTTGTCATATTATTGAAATAATTTTGAATCTTGTTACCGGCATTTACTTTTATATGAACTAATAGAATGTGAAACATTTGTTGAATTCGAAGGCCATATTTACTCTTCTATTATGCTAATAGAAGAAGAATAGAAAAAATAATAAAAAGGTAAATATTAGCCCTTTTTTTTAACTATCGGTATCAGACTCATTAACTGACTAATTCGAATTAGATTTTATATAGGCTCAATATGGGGCGACCCTTCCAATCCATTTTTTATATTCACAATGCCTGAATTTAAATCATGATCTTGTTTAAGGGACATAACGTTCAGTGACGAATCCAGACTTCGTATTAAGTGGGTTCAAGGAATTCAAAATTTTGAGTTTAGGGGCAAAACATAAATGTTTGAAAGTTTGGGGACAAATTCATAAATAAAATAATTTGAAAATATATATATAGTAAAAAATTTCTGCCTCCTAATCATGCCTCCTTATATGCTCTCTACTAAAAAAACACCTAAAAATTAAATTCTAAGCCCTAAGTCTAATTTCCATATCATAAACCTTAAACCCTAAAAAATACACCTTACCCCTAATTCTATACACCTTAACCCTAAGTCCTAACCTTAAACCCTAAACATTAAACCCGTTATTTTAAAATGAAGGCACTAATAAGGGCATAGTTAGGGGTAGGCAATTTCCATCTATCTATATATATATATATATATATAGTGGGTCAAAGGTGAAAAAAAATTCTACGACTTAAGAAAGTAAAAGTTAAACAAACTAAGTGGGGTCAAGTATGTTCAAATATATTTAATTTCTCTTTCTACCCTCAAACTTTTCTATTTTTACAATAATTCTCTAGAACTCACTAAAGTTTATTTAAATCTGCCCCTAATAACGCCTCATCAGGTTAGATCAACATATTGTTGATAATAAATATTAGCGTTTTGAGTTGTATTATACTAATAGAAGAATTTGACCTAAAATATAATGGGCCGAGAACTCATGCAGCCCATTTGTAAATCAAATAAAAATGGAGAACCCAACCCAATACCCTAAAACACAATTCCTTTGCTTCCGCTTTATATTTCGTCTTTGTTTTCCCCATAAATAATCAAATTTTACGTGAACAAATCCCTCTTTTCCCTCTCCAGGCCTCGAAGTCTTCTTGCAGATCGCCACCAAGGTAAAAAGAAGAATCCATGGTTTCATTCATTCAAAACTATAAATTTATTGCCTTTCCCCAGATATTTTCTGGGTTATATTAGAAGCTGATTGTTTACCATCTGAAAGTTACGATTTTTTCTAGGGTTTTATCTGTTCTTGTTTCCGTCTCTTATTGTTTTAGCTTTGGGAAAAAATAAACATCTTTTCTTTCATATACATGTATGGTTACCTGATATTAGCTCGTGATGATCTTATATTTGAATCTGTCTCCTTGAAAACTTTTAATTTATTGAGTTTTTGTCTTCGTATGCTGATTTTTGTTTGTTTTTTTATAGTGTTAGTTTGTTGCAATTAAATTAGGTTAGTTGTTTACTAAATTTGTTGTTTGGGCTTTTCTTGTTTGTGGGAATTTGAGAACTTTTTTTGGACGGGTGGATTTTGTAGGGAGTTGTTAGCCTTGTGGGGTTGTTTTCAATAGAAAAGGCACTGTATTGTGAACCATGGGAACCCCGGAAACTTCACGGGAGCCATGCCCCGATCGAATTCTCGATGATATTGGTGGTGCTTTTGGTATGGGTGCTGTTGGAGGTGCAGCCTTCCACTTCTTGAAAGGCACATATAACTCCCCTAGTGGAGCTCGGTTGATCGGAGGAACTCAAGCAGTGCGCATGAATGCTCCTCGTGTTGGCGGTAGTTTTGCTGTCTGGGGTGGCCTATTTTCCACCTTTGATTGCACTATGGTGTATGTCCGACAGAAAGAAGATCCTTGGAACTCTATTATAGCCGGTGCTGCTACTGGAGGGTTTCTTTCGATGCGTCAAGGGTTTGGTGCTGCTTCCAGATCAGCAATTTTCGGTGGCGTCTTGCTTGCCTTGATCGAAGGGGCTGGTATTATGTTGAATAAAGTTCTCAGTCAACCACAGATGCCTATCATGATCGATGAGCCAGCACCCAATGTAGCTGGATTGCCCGGATATCCGATGGGACAATTGCCAAACCAACCTCCTGCATCAATTGATAGTTTTAGACACGGTTCACCTCCACCGCCACCACCATCATCATCATCATCCTCATCTAGTTCTTCCTCTTCATGGTTCGGAGGACTTTTTGGTGGAAAGAAGCAGGAACCAACAACTGGTAGTGGAAGTAAAACCGAGGTTTTAGAGAGCTTCGACGCACCTCCCGTCCCATCATTCGAATACAAATAAGGTCATTCCCATCCCATTCTGTCACTGCCAACATTAAAATCTTGCCTTTTTTCCCCAGCACTTTGAAGTGTTTCGACTTATTAAGCTTGCATTTTATCGTTAAACCAAATCAATTTTTGTTTTCGCATTCTTATATTATTGATTACATGTTTTCTGATGAGTCGAATAAGAACCCAATGTTGTTGGATCCATATAGCTTATCATGGTGGAATTTTGCTTCTTTATGTATATCATTGTATTTCATGCTGTATGGCATATTAGCATTCTTATAGTAATTTTTGTTTCTATTGCAACTCAAACAAGCTTGTCCTCAAATATGGTTAATATGTTCTTGGCATTTTATGCAGTGATTTTGAGTTATGTTATTATGTGGAATTTGATGATAAATAATCAAACTAACTTAAAATACTACGCTTGGATGTTAAATAATTTGTAAATTGTTTTTAAAATAGGAAAATACATTGATACACAAGTTTACACAAGCATTTTAATTTTAGGGTTTAGATATTTAGGTTGTAGTTTTGGGTTAGGGGTTTAGGTTGTAGTGTGTTGAATTTAAGTTTTATGGTTAGAATTTAGGGTTTAGAGTTTAAGGTTAATTTTAGGGTTAGGGATTTATGTTTTAGATTTTATAGTTTATAGTTTAAATATGAAGGTTTGTATAATTTTTTTTACCTAACTTGTATTTCAAAATATAACTTTTTAAAATATTAAATGTAAAATTTAGGTGGAGTCTCATGGAAGGAGTATATAATAATTTTCAATTTAATATTGAAGGTTAATGTTGTTAAAAAATCATGTAACAAGGGCAATTTAGTAAAAAAGTGATAATTTTACATTTCAACAATCAAATATAATAAATTTACAATTCGATTTTCAGAGGTAGTGTTACACTTTTTAACCAAATGACTTTAAAAATATTTTAGAGAAAAAATAGTTAAAATGTGGTGTTATAAATTAGTTTGAATATAATAATACTATAAAATAGAGGGGCAAGGCTTTGCTATGAAAAAAAAAACTAATTCTTTTTTTTTGAATTTGAATTATATCAATAGCGAAAAGAATACAAATGAATCACACTTTTTATAAGGTAAATATAATACATAACAAAATAACAAATTCTAAAGGTGTGAAAAACGTTAAAATATCAGACCTAACACTGTCAGAAAAAAATCTTCTGAAATAAAAATTTAGAAAAACTATAACTTTGCCTTGAGTGCTCTTTGAATATAACAAAAATTCTTTCACTACTTGTTCTTGGCACGTCAGCACAACCACAAAAAGGAATCATAACATATATAGAACGGCCTCCTTCATTGAAAAGCGCTCATTGGTACTCGTCACTCGAACGTGTAACTGTCAAAAGACAGACTACTGTCATGAAGACAGACAAAAATTGCTAAAAAACAGACGTAAGAACTGCCACCAAACAGACAAAAGAACTACCATAAAAACATATTTGAATAAAAATTTGACAAAGTAGAAGAAAAACAAGAAACGAACTTGAAAAAAGAAATATTCATCAAAAAAGATGAAATTTACTTATGTACAGAACCAGCAGAACGACCAAAGGCCGTCTCCGATAAAAAAAATGATGATAAAAAAAACTATAGAAATTTTATAATCATCTCAGAAAAAATGAAGAAGTGGAAAAGTGGTTATTTGTGCATAAATTCTTAAATTTTAAAATAATAAAAAGATTAAAATTAGAATTGGATATGTCTTTGTTATAGAAAAATAATATTATTATATGGATTTTTTTTGTTATGGTTATTTTTATCATTACTATTTTCAAGATGTAATTATTGATTTGTTGACTGTCAATTGACTTTTTCGATTAAAATGGGATAAAATATTATTAAAAGTCTCGTTAAAAAATCTTCTTAAACTTTGGTAGAAGAAAAAAAGTACTAATGGTAATATCAATATATACAAGACTTAAGCCGTAGCCTCTGACTGAACAAATCCGAAATAGAGCTAGGCAGTTCTACAAACTCATGGCTTTCAAACGGGAGCGACCAAGTTAACCGAATAAGAGCATCAACAACTTTGTTACCTTCAGTAATTGATGATAACTTAACTTCCCATTGACGGTCCAATAGCTCCCAGATATGAGGAACAATTGAAGGCTTATATTGAGGTAAGGCGCGGTCTCTTAAGAGTTAAGACTGTCAATTAACTTTTAATTGAATTAATTATTTTTTAGAGTTTACTTGTTTACGAGGTAATTGTTCTCTTAGTTATATTATATGGTTTATTATTTTTTAAAAAAATATTAGTTAAAATTAATGAAAATAGACATTGACCTTTCATTTTTTGGTTTAATTACATTTTAAAATCTTTCAATTTTAAAATTAGTAAAATTAAACTTTAACTCCCTGAATTTTATAATTCAATTATTTTTAAAACTTTACTCGTTTCAATCAACTTGCCTCTTATAATTCAACCCTAACTAAATTCCTATGTTCAAATATGTTAAAAGTATAATTTCTTTCAATTTAATACTTTATGAGGATTATAAATAATCTAAGTATTTTATCAAAAAAAAATATTGACTCATTGACTTAATGATGATTTTAAAGAATAAAAAAATCAATACCAAATTTTCATTTAACAGCAATATGTCATTCAATTCTTATACAACCCGTATCTTCTTCGTACTATATTTTTTTTTGAATGGTCTAAAAATAATTACAAAATAGTTTATATTTATACATATTCTTAATTCTTTGACAATGCTCACATATTTTGTAAACAGAGCGATTTAAACTCGTGTTTTTTAGGATGAACATCATTCGTTTTTTTTACCGTGACACTAATTAGGTTCTCCATACCATATTCTTGACTTATATGAATGAAATTAATTTATGCTTTGAATACATTTGTATCATGCTCCCTTAACAACCCCACAATAACGTTCAACATTACTCCACCTTTATTGACCAATTGATTATTAATACCAATGACCATTCCCATGCGTTTTCCACAAATGGAGATGACTAAACTGTCCCTTCACTTTGCAATCACCAATGAAGCCAAAAACGTGAAATCACATGGACTTTGACTTCCTTGCAATACCCTAAGAAACGAGGGATATGCTAACACCCAAGTGTGTTCGTAGTAGTTTAACCGTACCATTTAGTTTAAGCAGTCGGTTAAATTTTTTATTAAATTATAATTAATAAAGTGGCTTTGTTCAGTAGTTATGGTTTGAATTAGCCCCCTCAAATGGCTGAGTTCGATTCTTTTTAGGCTAAATGAAAAAAAAAATCATTAATTTTAAACTAATTAGAGGCTGTCACGTGTCAATGTTTGGTTGGTTGTTATTATTTAATAAAAATATTATTATTTATATTTTTATTAAAAAATATTGAGATGGCATGCTACATCATCATTAACTTTCACATGAACATGCCATGTCATCATTCTAATCCATGTGTCCTCGTCTAGTTAGCTGGAAGCGTTGACCATTAGTCAATTAGCAGTTCCATCCAACGAAGAGATATTTTTGCTTAAAAAATAAAGTGTTGAGGGCTAGAGTGCTTAAAAAAGAATAGGGGTCAAAGCGACAAGACTATGAAGTGTTAGAGGCAAGTTTAGGCATTATGCTAAAAAGTACATATAAGTTAACATATAGATTAACCCATATATAGATTAACCCAACATTTTCAGCAGTTTGATTAATCAAAATTATTAGTCTTAACGATTAAACTAACTAACCGTAATATATAATATTTATATCTGTTAACAGTTGCGGTTTATTTTGTACACTCTACTATCATTTTTCTATTAAATTTTTATAATTGATTATAATAAAACGATAAGTTCTAATCAGAATTAATCATTGCACGCATTAACCGAAATCTAGAAAACTAAAACCCGTATGAACAACTCATCGGATTAAATCTGATGATCAAACCCATACAGATTCAAACATTATTAGAATATTGAATTTTTTAAGGATTTGATGGTTTTCAAATTCCAAATTGTCTTTCTATATATTTTCTCCACTTATTACAGCATATTTCCACTAAAAGTTGTCATACTCATACCACTTTGCATTTGAACATAATATTCTTAACATTTTTTTCTCTTTTGTGGAATATAAATTAAAGTGGTCTAACATCTAGAAATTGGATTAAAAGCACAATAGTTCCCATTTTCAAAAAGATAAAGAGTACTTTAACAAATTGAATCTGATTTGGAATAAAAAATGTTAAATTCTTTTTTATATATAATATCAAAGGATATATATTCGATATGTGAGATTCACTGATTGGACTAGTGGCTAAGGATGCTCGTATTGCCTCTTCTTGTATGGGTTCGAATTTCGGTACGAGAATGTAAGTATTGACTGTGAAAACTAAAAGTTTCCATGAACATTTTAGATTTAGGGTTTATGGATTTATTTTAGGGTGTATGGTTTAGAATTTAGGATTCAAAGGTTATATAGTTTAGTTTTTATGGTAATATGGTGAGGATGTATGTTTTAACCTATAAACCTAAACCATGAATTTTAATCATTATCTCTAAATTCTAAACCTCTAAACCTAAACCCCTAAACTCTACACCTTAAAATAAATACATAAACCCTAAAACTAAGACGTTTGTAAAAAAAATTTAGTTTCCACCGTTAGTGTATGAAATAATTATCTTAATATCAAATTGGTTCTAGTAGAATATAATGATTTTTATGACTCGAATTTGAACAATATTACTCGTAGAAGATGAGAAATGAGATAAAAAAAAAAATATCATATGCCGTTCTCGTTATGAGCTATACACGTGCATAATTTTCTAAAGTGAAGGTCTTTCGGTCTTCAAAATTTTGTATATAATTACAAAAATCAAGTCTATTGGCTGCTGATGCCTGATATAACCAAAACCAGCACAAAGGTTATTATACTTAATTACAAGCCGTTAATTAATTGTCCTTGTATTATGTATTTTTCGGATTTAATCCCTCGAATTTTCAAAATATGCATTTTCATATATCAATTTTTTCCTATTAATTTCGTCACATAATTTATGTGACTTATTTGATTAAACATATAGTGATGTCTTGATGTTTTTTACAATTATACAAATATTATATAATTTTGTCCTTTTCTGAACAAATCATAGTAAAGAGATTAAATTGGTCAAAAATGCATGATACATGGACTTTTCAAAGAATTTGACCTTCATTAATGTGAATGCATTGCTTTGAGATTCGAGATTAAATAAAAAAGAATAAATTTGCTTTCGTGCACGGGATCTAAATTGCATTATATTCAAATGGAATCAAAGTTATTAAATCATGAACCACGAAGTTCAGGTGAGATACTAATTTTTTCTTACTTTAATTAGTGATTGAGATTTGTTTTTAATTATAAATGTTAAATAATTTTAAAATTTGTAATTAACGTCTTTATTTATATAAATAATATAGGATTAATATCCTATACACTAGCGGTGGAAACTTTCAGCTCTCACAAGCGCCTTAGTTTTAGGGTATATGGAGTTAGTTTAGGGTATAGGGTTTAGGGGTTAGAATTTAGGGATAGTTGTTTCAATTTAAGGTTTAGGGTTATAATTTAGGGTTTATGATTAGGGTTTAGTTTTTAGGGTAATATGGTGAGGATTTAGGGTTTAACCTATAAACCCTAAATTATAACCCTAAACCTTAAATTGAAAGAATTATCCCTAAATTCTAACCTCCTACACCTAAACCCCTAAACCTTATACCCTAAACTAACTACATATACCCTAAAACTAAGGCGCTTGTCGAAACTTTCAATTTCCACCGCCTGTGTATAGAATATTTATCCAATAATATATATTTTTATTTATAAAACTTAAACTCGAATTATTGTTTAAGAATGATAGAAATTTTTTGTCTCTTTTTTATGTCTTTATTTATGCCCTCGTATTAAAAATTAAATTTAAGATTTAGGGTTTAAAATAAAAATTTATAATTTAAAAAGTTAAAGATAAAGTATATTTCTAAGACTTAAATTATAAAATTTAAAATTTAAAATTAAAACTTAAAATTTAATTTTTAGCGTTGGTGACCGAAAATGTACAAAAGATATTTGTTTAAGAACACCAACTTATTTTATGTTATTGCATCAACGTGACGTCGACCCAATGCTTTCAAGCTTTGATTGACCCACACCAAATGCTTTTTTCCATGGCTGGCTGGGACTAAGCTTTTCTTCACTTTTATTTTATTTTAGGTTTATTATACAAATTGGTACCTAAAGTTGATAGCTCTTCTTAAATTGGTACTTTTTTTTATCTCAGATCAGTACTTTACTTAAATTTGGGAGAAAAAGAAAACCTTAAATTGGTATATGACATTGATATGGTATTTTAACAACAAAGCATATTGTAACACGAGATATTTAATACATCATTATTTTTTTGGTTAAACCATCGATATCCAATTCATTGGCTAACTAATCAAGATCAGGTTATACAGAGACTCGATATGGGAACGATCTTCCCAATCCAATTTGTTCCATTCGCAGCGCCAGAATTCGAACCTCTAACTTTACTTATGGGATCTAGTACCTCATCTGAATTTACTCTATTCACATTGTTGTTTTGATCATTCAATGTCACATTAGCAACAAAATTGAGTGTTGTGATGTCAAACCAACACAAATATCAATTTAAAAAAATTGTCAAATTGAAGTACCAATTTGAGATATAAAAAGTTCAGACACTAATTTTGAAAAAGTTGACAAATTCATATACCATTTTATATAATACCAACCCTTTATTTTATTTTGCTGGTTTCACTCTAGTCAAGCATCAGTACCAGTGCAGCACATGTTGGCTGACTCGTTGACTATTCCACCAAGGATATTTTCCAGAAAGGCCCATACACTTCCAACTAATTACGGAACTGCTACTCACAAGACTTACGAATCCGAAATATCACGCACAAGTTTCATATTGTTTAAGTAGATATTGAGTTTGAGGCGTTGAGTAGGCATAAATTTCCTACTGAGTGATTACCTATTAAAATTAGTTGTACAACGCAAGTCTATCTGAATTATTTAAGGCGAAATCTAAGAAACCGAAAGGGCAACTAAAAAATATTAAATTATTATGAATGATTAAAATTTAAAAAATTCGACCGAAATAAACCGATGGTTGTTGGCCGGTCTACACAATCAACAATTCAACATACAGATTCCAAAGCTCTTATAAGAGTCAGCTCAGCCAAGGCCAAATTTCACCAAATGAAAGTTTGAAAACCAAACCATTCAATAATGCATGTACCTGAACTATATGCACCAAAAATGTCCCAACTATGCTTACCATTTCTCTTCCTCCTCTTCATTTCCATACCCTTCAAAGCCACTTCACTCGACATCAAATCCGAACGAACCGTTCTTCTCGAACTCAAACAACGGCTCGCAAATCCGCCGTCGCTTGCGCACTGGAACTCGTCGTCCTCGCCTTGCGATTGGCCGGAGATCTACTGCACCACAAACTCCATTACCGAAGTTCATCTCAGTGACAAGAACATTATGGTAAGTGTCCCTCCAACTATATGTGACCTTAAGAACCTCACTTACCTTGACCTTTACAACAATTTCATCCCTGGAGAGTTCCCAATACTTTACAATTGTTCAAAGCTTCAAATCCTAGACCTTTCTCAGAACTATTTCGTCGGTCCGATCCCCGATGATATCGACCGGTTGTCGACTCTGGTTTACTTGGATATAACTGGCAACAACTTTTCTGGTGATATTACACCGAGTATCGGAAGATTACCGTTGTTGAACACCTTAAACATTGTCCAAAACCAGTTCAATGGGACATTTCCTAAGGAAATTGGGAACCTGTCCAATCTCGAGTCTCTGAGAATGGCTTATAATGAGTTCGTCCCCATGAGAATACCTCCAGAGTTCGGTCAGATGAGCAAGTTGCGGTACTTATGGATGACACAAACCAATTTGATCGGCGAAATCCCGGAAAGTTTCGACAATCTTTCCAGTCTAGAGCACTTGGACCTGGCTATAAACAATCTGGAAGGCCCCATTCCTAGCAGCCTGTTTTCCTTGAAGAATTTAACAATAGTTTATCTCTTCCACAATAAGCTGTCCGGCGAGATTCCAAAAACCGTCGACGCATTGAGTTTGATTGAAATCGATCTTTCGGTGAATAGTTTGACGGGATCCATTCCAGAAGACTTCGGGAAGTTGCAACATTTAGAGTTTCTAAACCTGGCTTACAATCAGTTGACAGCAGAGTTGCCAACAAGCATTGCTCAACTTCCTGCCTTGCGCGATTTTCGTGTTTTTCAGAACAAGTTGAGTGGAGTCTTGCCACCGGAATTCGGTCTTCATTCAAAGCTTGAAGGATTTGAGGTGTCGGAGAATCAATTCAGTGGCCAACTCCCTGAACATTTATGTGCTGGAGGTGTGCTACAAGGAGTGATTACATATACAAACAATCTCACCGGGCGAATACCGGAGTCGCTCGGAAATTGCCCCTCGTTGCGAACTATTCAACTTCAGAACAATAAGTTCTTCGGTGAGATCCCTCGACGTTTATGGACGACATTCAATTTGTCGACCTTGTTGTTAACAAACAATTCCTTTTCGGGCAAGTTACCAAGTAGACTTGCATGGAATATGTCAAGGGTGGAAATTAGCAACAACAAGTTCTCTGGTGAAATCCCACCCGGAATTGCATCTTGGTCGAATTTGGTTGTCTTTCAGGCGAGCAACAATTTGTTTTCAGGCGAGATTCCAAAGGAGGTAACAAACCTTTCTCGCCTCACTACTTTGCTTCTCGATGGTAACGATTTTTCCGGTGAACTACCATCTCAAATAATCTCATGGAGATCGTTAACTACATTAGATGTCTCGAATAACAAGCTCTCCGGTGAAATCCCTGTTGCGATCGCGTCTTTACCTGACTTGCTTAACTTGGATTTATCCGAAAACCAGTTCTCTGGTGAAATTCCTCCTGGAATTGGCAACCTGAGGCTGACTTCACTCAACTTGTCATCCAATCAACTTGTTGGGAAGATTCCAAAGCAGTTAAACAACCCTGCATATGAAGGCAGATTTTCGGAAAATTCCGATTTATGTGCAGATCATCCGATTCTGAAGCTTCCGGACTGCAATTCAAAACTCCATCAGCCTGATAAATTGTCATCTAAATGTGTTGCCATGATCGTGGCACTTTCCATCCTTGCTTCCTCAGTTATCCTTCTACTGAGCTTTTTCTTAGTTCGAGACTATAGGAGGAAGAAGTATGGACAGTATCTAGCAACATGGAAATTGACCTCGTTCCAGAGATTGGTTTTCACAAAGGGGAACATATTGTCCAGTTTGACAGATAACAATCTCATCGGAAGCGGTGGTTCTGGGAAGGTTTATCGAATCGCCATAAACCGTTCAGGCGACTCCGTTGCTGTGAAGAAAATTTGGAATGGTAAGAAAATGGATCACAAGCTTGAGAAAGAGTTCTTAGCTGAAGTCGAAATACTGAGCAACATCCGGCATTCCAACATAGTGAAGTTGCTATGCTGCATTTCCAGCGAGGATTCGAAGCTTCTGGTATACGAGTACATGGAGAATCAAAGCCTTGATAGATGGCTTCATGGGAATAAGAGAAGCCCGATCTCGGGGACGAATTCAGTCCACCATGCTGTCTTGGACTGGCCAACTAGGTTACAAATTGCTGTCGGAGCTGCTCAAGGGCTATGCTACATGCACCATGAGTGCCATACACCAATCATCCATCGTGATGTGAAGTCTAGCAATATCTTGTTGGACTCCGAATTCAATGCAAAAATTGCAGATTTTGGACTTGCTAAGATGCTAACTAGCCATGCAAGTGCTCACTCGATGTCGACAGTCGCCGGATCTTTCGGATACCTCGCCCCAGGTAAAATGCTCGAAACATTATCGTCGCCCCCTTTCCAATATATACTATCCTTTGAATCAGAAAGACTGGAGCATCTCTTTTAACGCAAAGTTGTCATTTGAACTGCAGAGTATGCATATACAACGAAAGTCAATGCAAAGGTTGATGTTTACAGCTTCGGAGTGGTACTTCTGGAATTGGTGACCGGAAAAGAAGCCAATAGCGCGGACGAAAATACAAACCTGGCAGAATGGGCATGGCAGCACTTCTCGGAGGATAAACCCATGGTGGAAATACTAGATCCAGAGGTAAATGAAACATCCTATTTGGAGGAAATGATACTGGTCTACAAGGTCGGAATCCTCTGTACGCATGCATCGCCTTCTAACAGGCCTTCGATGAAGGAAGTTTCGCATATCCTTCGTAGCTGTTGTCTTCCTAATGGTCATGCAGCCAAAAAATTGGGAAGCGATTTAGATGTGGCTCCGCTTCTTGGCAGAGACACCCCTTCTTATCTTTCCGGTTACAAGCACAGTAAAAAAGGATCCAAGGACGACGACAACATGGTTAACATCGTCTGAATTTTACCAATAGCAGCCGCAAATCCGTGTAAAAAAACCACTGCTATACAGACAACCATGTCGACAGGATTCCGGAGAGTAAAAGTGAGCTTTGCTCATTTAATGTATGCTAAATTTAATATTCTAAGTAACAAAAAACACTCCTTGTAGCTCAGCTGCACATAGCATTGTAAGAAAGAGATGACCAACTAGAAAGAAATGTTGAACTGTATTATTAGGTATTTAGGTTACCTGTGTACAAGGGATAAAAACAAAGTTGCCAAAAAATCTAAATGATACAGATCACTGCCTCTATGATTTACAATTCCTCGATTAAGAATACCCGGGACAAGAAGAATGCCACAACACTCGAGTGGTTAAAAAAGATATAGCAGTCTTCGAAGCACCGGCACTCTTGTAGCTTCATGACTCCTCCAATCTAAAACCCCAACACCGATAAGGATAATGCACGCCAGCGATTAATGGGACACTTACCAAGGCACTGGCCTTTACTCCTTTGATAACCAAGATTCTCCGTGTGCATCATCTACAACACATTATGCCATTGACTTCAAACTCAACCTGCTAAAAATTATTTGGAAAACGGCATAAAGAGAACATAAATTGCATAAACAAAACACGAGTTACAAATGCACATGCCTGGTCATTGGCTTCTGCAAAGTTTCTGGCTTAGCTCCATCTTGAGAATCTGCAACCTTCCCAACAGGGATATTTGGCTATAAAATAAAATAAGGTCAAAAGGCAAGTTAGATACCCAGAAATAGTCAAAAGATACAAAAGAAATAAGAGGGAGGGTCATGTATCTGAGCCCACAAAACATAGTCAGGGTCTTAAGCACAATCACTGGAAACATTGCACGTATGATGGTGGTACAAGGCCTGCCACCGCATATGCACCAGTTAGGAGAACGGGTGGGGAAAGAATTTAACATGAAAATAAAAGAGGGGAGGATAGAAGGAGATAATTGCAATGATTACAGGATATCGCTGAAAGGTTTCCTAAAAGAACATAAGATATCATATGAAATAAAGAAGGTAACCTAAATAGAAAACAAAACAGTAAAGTAAGCATTTATACTACAAGGTATAAGATAAAAAAAAGCAGTATTTATTTTGTCCAAAAGTTGGATTCAAAACCTGTAATTCTTCAGACAAACTGTTTTGGGAAACACCACTTGCATTTGGAGGTCCGTTTTCCAGAAGTGAACCCAAATCCGCACAGGAGACACTACCACCCTGCAAAGATCCCTGACTCACTATCTCCAGAACTTCCAGTATGTCACAGCCATCCGCTACAATCTTTAACCCAAATACCTCAAACAAAGGAACTCACCTCGCAATTGAGGGTCTGCACATCGGAACTTGACCCATATACACTTTCAGTAATTTCTACTACTGTTTTATTACATGGTTTGACCGCCTCTTGATCAACCCCATCACTACCCCCTTTACAATTTAAAATGCTCCTAGAGGATCCAGTCTCTACATCATCCATATAAGCTAATGTCAAATCCTCAGTTTTCTCTTGATACAAGCTACGCTTGCATCTCTCCCTTATTTCAGAATCAGGAACTTCACATGGAGGAAGCAACTCCTGCCTAAGAACAGGTTCACCCAACAGGTCAGCAGACTCTACATTTCTAACTACTGGCAAATTATCTACATCTAAAGAAGTCTGTCTGCATATAGTGAGGGGCCCTTGACTATCAGTTCTAGCCTGCTGAATGGTAATTTCAACATTTCTTTCTTCAATGTCTAACAGCCCACTAGACAACCTATCAACATCCCCACCTCTTCGGTGATCTGGTTTAACTGCTTGACCATTACTGATATCAGATGTTCCACCACCTGTACTACTTTCTAGAGAAACAGACTCCAGCCTCTGGGGGCTAATAGAGGCCCGCTTCTCAGGTTTGTACAGTATTTTAGCCACTGTCTCATCATCATGTTTTCTCTTAATTTGTCTCTCTGCAGACCCTGACCGAGACCTTGGAACAACTTCACAAGTTTTTCCAGTATGCTGGTTTGGATGCCTCAATGGTCGAGGCCGTCTATATCCATCAGGGAAAACAAAGCCAGGAAGCTGCTTCCTACGAACATGAGAAACATAAATATCCATTCCCGGTTTCCAATACAAGTACATGTTTATCTCCTGTCTGAACTCATCAACTGTTCCACGTATGTCAAATTGTTGACCTTCTTGACCACTCACTCCCACTTTCCTCTGTAAGCCCATGAAGAATGCACAATGTGCGAACTGCTTGGATGTATCAACATACTCATTTGGGTATGGATGACACTGCAACATTCCATTTGTGTCCCGCTCTATCTGCAGATAGACATTGAAACCATGAGAACAAGAAAATTATTCACTGTACTGAACTATCATCTTAAAAGTAGTACTGCACCAGCAAAGTTAACTTTTACCTTCAAGTTAAGCTGCCTAAGCCGCGACTCTACCCAGCCTTTCCATACAAGTAAATCATCAGCATCTGCTGAAACTATGTCAACTTGTAGATAGTTTTTGTATGCCTCAAAGAAAAGATAAGGTTCAAACAAAGCATACCATTGAGCTCTGTTAAGCTCAATTTCCTGCATGATAACAAAATTATTAAGATGAGTGATCAATAGTTTAAGCTCCAATACAGGCAGGACAGCTAGACCTTAATACACAATAAACTTGTATAACCTCACCTCACATATTCTATTACCATGTTGGAACTGTTCCATCATAACACGAAGGGTGCTTGTAGAGACGTTGTAACTGGAATTCATGCAAGGATACGCAGGAGTTATTATTGGCATAAGATGGAACCGATCACGAGGATTCTTCCGAGGATCCCAGACAGGAAAGTCATGTTCATCTTCTTCTATTGAGCACAACATAACAGGGTTTGGCCACCTCCACTGAGTATATACCCTAAAAAATCGAGAAACCAGCATACTAGGTATTGCATTGGGATAAAGCTGACACACACGTGCGACTAGAAGAGCCCAATTTACACCTCCTAGAAATCCCGTAACCTACAAACAAGTAAAAACAGAAAACTAAAACATGATAGGAAAGCAAAGAAACCAATGAAAAAGAAATCAATAAATACCAATCTTACATTGGAATAAACGCAGCGCCTCTTGGCCCAGAACTTCAGACACCTAAGCGTCATGCGGAAGTGCTATAATCATACAATGAATCAGAAGAGTGTAAAATGACAAAAAGTAATAGAACCGTGTGGGTCAACGCACAATACTCACCTCAACATTTGGAACAAGTTTAAGGATTTGATCAGCAACCCTGCATCCATTAAGACTTCGAACAGTTTGCTCATCAACATTATGCAGCACAGATCCATGTGAGATGTCAAGGTCCTGTTGATTAGTTCAGGAAAAAAAACAAGAGATATCAAAATTCAGAACTAAATATGCATCATTAAAAAACTTGTAACAAATTGGACGGTCCCTTCAGCAAACATAACATTCAACTCTCAACCAAAAATTCAGTTAAAACCGAGACCCATCCAACAGCTAGTCAAATTCATTCAGAACCCAAACTTATAAGTCGTCTAAGCCACTTTTGCTTATTGAAACCATTGAGGAAAAAAATAACTGAAGGAAGCAATGGGCTGCTAAAAGAACTCATATATTAGGATGTATCCATGAGTTGCAAAAGGTCAGATGTAAAGACGATTTTGACAGTTACTCATACATTATAAGTTGCTCATTTGTCAAAAAACAAACAGGTTGTAATATAAGGTATAGTTAACAGCATATCAAGCAACTAAGAAAGATTTCTTTATCCTGAAATGTGTAAAGATAACCATTCTTGGCCTTCAGCCCTTCACTCGAGTATTAAGTGATGCAGTGCAGCAGTAGACAAGTGTAAATTCAAAAATCATCAAATGGAATACAAACTTACATCTGGAACAACCACAAGAGATATGCTTGCATAAAGAAGATCAATTGATATGCCTTGGAACTTAAATTTCATTACTGGAACATGAGCATCTGGAACCGGTTGAAGTTCAGTGACTTCTTCCATTTCAGCCAAAATATCATGCAAAATGATGAAGAAATCTTCCTGGTGAAATTCAAAGTGATGTTAGTAAAACTCAAGCTACACGACTTGCAACTTAATTGAAGGTAAAAGAAGAGAAAAAAAACACCTCACGATTCACATAAGATGGCCCAACACACAAAGTGTCAATGTCAGCTCCCGGTCCATGCACCTATCAAAATAGTGAATTGTTGCTTAGAATATGAATATCAAAGATTGATTTAACTTGTGACACACAATATAGAGACAACAATCCATAAAGAAACAACATCATCAGTGGCAATTGGTAGAGCAACAGACAAAGTTCATGATCACAGAGAAACCTTAACAAATTTGTATTTCTATGAACGCCAAGAAATGTCAGAAAGGATATAAATAAGTTAATGAAATAGCAGTATTGATAAAGCATTAGAGTTCATACTTACCCCTAAACGGTAAGATCCAAAAGTGAAAATGACAGCATTTGCTTCCTCCACCATCTGATCTGTGTATCCCTTTTGACGTGTTAATTGCTTTACCCAACTTTTTACAATCTACAAGGAAAATAATCACTTTTCAGAACACCAAAAATTAAATTACATCAAACATCTTTAACTGACGTATGAACCAGCTAAAGTCATCTGCAGTGCATTTCTCTTCCACAATTAGTTTATTTCTCAGCAAACGTTTTTCCTTCTTTATGAAAGTAATTAATAGAAATGAAAGACTTATATCACCGTGCGGTCACCATAACATGCAAGTCTAGGTGCGATCACCCAATTTACCAACAACAGTTCACATTTTTCTTCAACTAATGGAAGACAGAAAGCAAACATCGGTTATTTGGTAATTACCTCAGTGATATGGCCAAGAACTTCCTCCCTTTTAGCAGACTCTTCTTTGCTCTCGTAAAGTCCAGACTCTATCAAAAACTGAAGAAAAAAAAGAAATCGCCAATTGAATGTCACTAAAATATGCAATACTTAACAAGCAAAAAACAGAAGCATAACATTACCTTCTCCAATTCCGTATTCCGCTGAATATCAGCCTCACTTGGCCCCGCGAGTGATATTGGTTCCGTGATTCCATGCTTCTTCGGAGGCCGTGATTGGTGCGGCAAAGATGCATTAGGGCTCCGAGTATCCATCGGTTTCAGAAATTACTAAACCCAATAAACGACACCAAAAACACTCAAGCTTCAATTTAACCTCAAATCGACACAAGCTCAAGCAACTGTAATGGGAATCAAAACAAACCTAACAATAAGGTAATGAAATTCAGATTACAAGACAAGCCGAAACAAAATGAAAGAATGATTTTTTATTATTTTCTTCCTTTTTTTTTGCAGATGCGATTTTAACACAAAAGACAAACGAAACAGAGAACAGATCGGAACACAAAACGGAATTACAAGGAGTAAAATATCAGATCTAAACTCGATTCTCAAGATTGTGCACAGCGGCGGAAGATCGAGCACGCGGGAGGAGATGGAGAAGTAGGTTTCGGCGGGCAAAGGCTGCGTTGTGTTTGGTAGGGTTTATTTTTGTTATCTTTGTTCTTTCCCTTTTTGTCCACCATTTACTATATTTGTCAGTTCGAGTCTCGATATTTGAAGATTTAGATTTTTTCCAAGTTAATTCATTAGGCGTTGGATTATTTTAAATTTTATTAATTAAATTTTAATTATAATTTCTTATTATCCATTTAAATTGGATTGGATTCCGGATTGGCGGATTCATATAAGATTTAACCCTTTATTTCTATTTTTTTACTTGTATTATAAAATTCATAAAAATGTGTACTAATTAATTAGGTATTAATTCAGTTAAAAATAATTAAAAAATAAATAGCTAGTATGTTTGTGCATTATCGAATGGTAAAATTCATTTTTTTTACCTAAGAGAATACAAGGGAATAAAGATGAGTATGGGTGTTCAAAGTTCGGTTTTAATAGAATTAACGGATTGAATCGAAGTTTTTTCGGTTAATCGGTCGGTTAATTAACAGTTAATAATTTTATCAAACTTCAGTTATCGGTTAATTAACCGAATTAACCGAAATTATTATATATTAAATATTATATATATTACACATATTTATTGTTGGTCATTGAACTTTTAAAAATTATAAAATGATCATTAAATTTTTTTGTATATTATAGAATGATCATTAAATTTAATCAAATTAGCACAAAATGGTCATTAAATTTATTTAATTATCACAAAATGGTCATTAAATTTATTGAATTATCACTAATTTATAACGTGCAATGACCGTTTTGTAATAGCTTGATAAATTTAATGATTGTTTTATAACTTTTGAAAGTTCAGTGGCTAAAAAATTATTTTAACATAGTTTAGTGACTATTTGTGTAATTTATCAAAAATTTATAACAAATTTCGGTTTATTTGAAAACGGACCGAATTAACCAAACTTTTTTCGGTTTGGTTAAAAATTTTCGATAAAATTCTGGTTCGATTAATAGTTAAAAGGAAAAAATCGGTTAATAAATTTTAGGTAGTTCGGTTCAGTCAGTTAACCTAACCGACCGATTGAACACCCCTAAAGATGAGCAGTTTTACCACCCGGCCAAATACACTTACTCAAATTCATTTAAATTTTTGTATTAGTAGAAGTGAGTTTACACTCATTCAAAACATGGATTATACTTTGATACTATAAATTCTTCCTATTTGAACTTTACAAAAGCCAAAAATTTTGAAAAGTTAAACTCTAAAATTTAAATTCTAAATCATGAATTCTGATCACATAGCATAAAGTCATAAATCCTAACCCTTAAACTAAACTACTAAATCATAAATTCAACAAGCTTATTTATCAAAGTTTACATGGTTATCAAAAAAAACTCTTAAAATAATCATTTGTGTATTTTTTTTAAAAAGGTAAATTATAAAATTTATTGGTCAACTTTATTCTTACTCTAGTTTGGTTATTAAAATTTAAATAATTTAATTTAATCATTGAACTTTTGAATTGTTCTTATTTTGATCACTCTATCATTAATTAGTTGACGATGGTATTCTGACAAGATAATGATACCAAAAATGATTTTGTTTAAAAAAAACTTAATTTACATCAAAATAACGTCATTTATGACTCATATAAAAATAAAAAATATTATTTTATTTTCTTGATTTTTCTTTTATTCTTTTTTTTTCTTTACTCATATTTCGACATAATTCATCGCAAATCAATCAACATCGACAACAGTTAATGTGTCTCAAGAAAATTTTTACCAAATTTATTTTTATCCTTTCTAAAAGTGAATCTAATGTCAATTTAACAAAAAAGACGTTCCAAATTTTATAAATCTATAGTTAAATATTTTAATTTCTTATGCTTCAATTTTCATTGTATGTTATTGGATGGAGTCTAAATAAAAATATGTTACTTTTTATTCTAAGATGTGTCTCTCTACCCTTGGAGTCTTCAAATGGAGGCTCCAAAACTTTCAAGTATATTCTTAGTCAATGGCCTCACATTAAAAACACTTTGGGTCATTGCTAGTAAAAGATGAGAGAACAACAACTTGCAACTTTACAACAAAATCAACAAATAAGAATATTGTTGGTACCGGCGAACTCAGGGAAAAGTTATTAAGGGGTTTCACATTTGTCCTTTTATTTAAATTTTATTAAAAATTATTTATTTATAAATTTGCTCCCTATTTTCAAAACATTTATAATTTGTCCTCTCCAACCTCAAATCCTAGCTCCATTTTTAAGCGAACTACAACCACGTGAATACACAATTACAATCCTCTGCGAACATATTGGCAGAGTTCAAGCTTTTTTGTTGTGAATTCGATATGCGGGTGTCATTCGAATCACGTGATGATACACGTGATCCGTATCAATATCCAAATCACAACAAACTCAATTTACTAATATATATATCCCCTTTAATTAACACGTATTTTTACCCTGTCCGGTCCTTCATAAGGAGTCATGCTCCCTTAAATAAGATAAGCCTTCAAAAGAAATTCAAACCGTATCCCCGAGAGTATACAACCTGGATCTTACATCTGTATCCTCTAAATAACCCAATAACTTCCATCCAAAAAAAAAAAAAACTCACGTAGTTGATCAACAAACACCAATTACAAAATGTTTGCCGGCAAAATCAACAGTAAGATAGCATCAATTGCGTGTGAGCAAGCCCATCTTCTGAAATTTTCATTAGTTTTTGGGTAAACTACTTCATTGACTATCATATTACTAGAAAAGTTGTAATTTGATCACATTATTTTTTTCTGAAGCAATTAAACCACCAAATTATTTAAATGATATCAATGTGACCATCAGCCTTAACAGAATCGTTGACGGGACTGTTAAATAAAATTGATATAATTACACATTTGATCTTTGTTGTTTATACATTCTATTAATTTAGTCTTAATTTTAAATTAAAAATTAATTAATTATTTAATTAGATACTAACACGTGTCATCACCGTATTGGATGACTTTAATTATTTATATTTGATTTAATAAATTTAGTTTTCTCCTCAAATTCAAGCAATATGCTTGACAAGGGAATTGAACGCAGGCAACAAAGGGTGATTGACAGCGGCTTAGCCACTGCACCAAACTCAGTCTTGTGCTTAAATTTACTCAATTAAATATATATGTCTTATTTTTCTACATTTATTCTTTTAATTCAACATATATAATCATCGAATTAATTTCACATATATAATCTTAAACCCCAAACCCAAACCCTAAGCATTAATTTCACATATATAATTATCAAATTAATTTCATATAAATAACCTTAAACCCTAAATGTTAACTCTAATTACTAATCATAAGTGTTTATGGTTTTAGTATTTAGTGTTTGAGGTTTAGGGTTTAGCTGTTTAAGGTTTAGGGTTATTATGTGAAATTAATTCGATGATTGTGAAATTAGAGTTTAGAGTTTAGGGTTTGGTGTTTGAAGTTTAGAGTTTAGTATTTAATTTTCTGGGTTTATGGTTTAGCATTTAATTTTGGGTTTAGGGTTTAACATTTAGTATTATATATGTGAAATTAGTTCGATGATTATATATGTTGAATTAACATAATAAATGTAGAAAAATAAGACATGTATATCTAATTGAGTAAATTTAAGCACAAGACTGAGTTTGGTGCAGTGGTTATGCCGCTGCCAATCACCCTTTGTTGTCTGGGTTTGATTCCCTTATCAAGCATATTGCTTGAAATTTGATTTTTCTCCTCTAAACAGGTGTTGACACGTGTCACTATCTAATTAAATAATTTTTATTAATTTAAAATTAAGACTAAATTGAAAGAATGTGTAAATAGCAAGGACCAAATGTATAATTATACCCATATTTTTTAACTGCCACGTCACCCTATCGTTAAGCTCTAATGGCTGGTGGTCACATTGCATCTAATTTAATAGTATGATGATTTAATTGCTTCAAAAAAATAATATGGTCAAATCATAAATTTTTCAATAATATGGTGGTCAATAAAATAGTTTACCCTTAATTTTTTATCTCCTCAATTTTTCTTTGGATGTGTTCTTTTTTGAGGCATTTGATTTTTTATGATTTTTTTTATGTAAATTTAAATTGAGAATTTGAGAAGAAGAAAAATGGTACGAAGTCACCACTATTCTTATATTTCTTAGTGTTATTGATGAAAAATATTTGATTGCCTACAAAATTAACAAAAATCAGAGCATTTATCCAAGAAAACCTTAAAGTGTCGTAACATGATATGTTGAAGTTGTTTAGATATTGTAGATTGCTCTTTATCGAATTTCCCAAACTGATCAACAATAGTAATTAGGTATAATAACCTTGGTAAAAAAAGATAAATAATAATAAAAAAATGGACAACATGTGACTTCCATGTCGGCAAAAACCATCAATGTCAGCTAAAACATAGGCAATTTGAAAATTTAGTGGTTAAATTAAAAGTTTTTAAATTTTAATGATCAAAATAAGAGTGAGAAAAAAATTGACTGGTAAAAATTTGTAATTTACCGTTTTAAAACGTCTAAACTATAATTAGCTTCGATTTTACCGTTCTGGTTCTAACCCAATTCAGTTTATGCCACAAAACAAACCTGTGGCGACTCTATTATTAGCTAACGATAGAAACAAACCATCTATATGCTCACCCGCTTCTCTTTTCTCCTCCGTCCTCCCTCCCCCGCCATGGCGTCCACTATTTCACGCGCCGCCGCCACTCTCTCGCTTGAACGCTCCCCAACTACCTTCTCCATCCCTCGCTCTTCTTTCAATCTATCTCCCACTCGCTGCACGGCTCGTTTCGTTATCCCTTCCTCATCGAAATCTTCTCTCTTCGGTCGGAGATTTCACGCCCTGTGCCGCGACGATGGAAGGAGAAGGCTGCCGAGGCCAATGCGAATTGTTTCGGCTTCGAATAAAGAGTATCGGAAGATGAGAGGACGGCCAGCGAAGAGTAAGGAGAAGCAGTTGGAGCTCAGTGTTAGTATTTGCATTGAAGAAGAGTTACCTGATGATCCTGAAATTTCGGTATAATACTTTATACTTTACAATTACATTTCAAATGATGCTACTATTAAGTATTAACTAATTTTCAGTGTGATTCTCGAGGAAAATGAAGGAAAAGACTACTAATTATACGTTTTTTGTGCTTCATTTTATTTTAGGTTTTCTTTAATTTTCTAGTTTTTACTAATTTCCGTTAGTTTCTCGTGAGAATGAAAGAAAAGAAATTGTATAGAGAATTTCATCTGTCCTCTTTGTTCTATTGCTGCGTACATTTTGCAGAGCATCACAGAGTTATTTTGTCTTAATGTTTATACGTTTTTGTACTTTATTTTTATTTTATGTTTCTTTATATTGCTAGTATTGATGAATTTTCTGTTAGTTTCTTGAGAGAATTAAAAGAGAAATTACATAGGCAATTTCGATTCCAGCTGCTCTCTTTGTTTTATGGCAGCCTACATTTTGCAGAGCATTGCGGAGTTACTTCGTCTCAATGTGCCAATGGCAATGAAGTTAGCTTTTGACCGTATAACAGATTTGAATTATAAAACAAGAGATACTTCCATTCAAGATCTAGGTGGTTTTGAAAGCATAGAGTTGTCTGTACTCCTTTGTAACGATGAGTTCATTCGGAAACTAAATAAGGAATGGAGGGATGAAGACCATGCTACCGATGTCCTTTCCATGTCCGAACATATTCCTGAACTTAACCTTCCTGTTGTAAGTATATCTGTTCTCTGAAATGTTTTCTATAACTAATGAGTGAAACCAGTTGATACGTCTTTCTTACTTTCTTTGCAGCTTATGTTGGGTGACATTGTCATTTCCATGGAGACTGCTGCAAGGCAAGCAGAAGAAAGAGGGCATACACTTATTGATGAAATACGCATCCTTATGGTTGGTTCAATAATTTGAACTGTTCTCCATTTCTTTGCTTTGGACATGAGAGTCACCATAACCTAATAGAAAAAATGTGCAGATAATTTATATTAGACTTTTCTTGATAACTTAACTACAAAAATGGCCTTATATAATTATGGTCTGAATGGAATAGCAAGAAATTATAACTTTTCTTTAGAAGATAACACACAACACACAGTCAAAAAGCAATCCTGGAGATTAATCTGATTTATGTGAAACACCAAAATGGCAAATTTGTTGGAAAAGGACAATGGACATAGCTTCCAAAGAAGTTAGCATCAGTACCAGAAAACTTTATGTGAGCGTGACTCCAACTTTTTATCCACTTTGAAGGTTCATGGATTGCTACATCTGTTAGGTTTTGATCATGAAATCAGTGAAGATGCTGAGGAAGAAATGGAGGAGGAGGAGGAATTTGTTTTGAAGAGTCTTGGATGGAAAGAAAAAGGACTAATACGGAGTGCATATGATGCTGAAATGAATGAAAACCTTCATATTGAAAATTCAAATGGTACTACTACCATCTGCTTTGTCCCTTTCTTAGCAGTTTGACCCTTTAAAATCTTATTTCTTAACCTGTGAGGTTTATATTCTTTTTGTCTGTACATGTTCTGTAATGATTTTGAAACTAAAGAATAAATCATACTAATATATAATTTCAAGCGAGATAATCTTACAGATAAATTGTCAAAGGACAAGAAAAAAGAAGGCAGTCTTCGGTTCTACAGACCAAAGTTCAAGTACATCTTCTGTGACATGGATGGTGAGAATATTCCCACTATAAATCTATTTCTTATTAATACCAGTACCATATCTAATGCTTTTTGTAACTTTCATGCTAGGCACACTGTTGAACAGCAAAAGTCAAGTTTCATTGACCAACGCAAGAGCTTTGAAGGAGGCATCATCAAGAGGCGTAAAAATTGTGATAGCCACAGGAAAAGTAAGAACAATGGGCCCTTTTTGTTCTCATTCTAATTCATTGATATCAGGATGTTGTTCAAGAAGTTTACTGATGTATTATGTCTTTATATAGCGAACTGAAACATGTGTATGTATGTACGTATGCCCTATATTTTTTATATCTATCTTACAATCATTCTTACATTATGAGTTGCCAGATAACTCATAACTTTGTCTTTTCTTTCTCTTCAATCTGACATCTTACTTGCTAATGAAGATTGATTACCAGTACCTGACTTCTTACTTGTCAGGCACGCCCTGCTGCAATAAGTGTTCTGCAGATGGTTGATTTAGCTGGCAAAGACGGCATCATTTCGGAGCACACTCCTGGCGTCTTCTTACAGGTACTTTTCATTTTTCCATGCTGAGAGTGTCTGTTTCAACTGCATGAATGACATGAAACTTTTTATTAGATCAATTTGTAATAGTAGAGATGCCAAGCTGAAAAGCTAAAGGTACCTCTTCTTATATAATATTATTGAACTCACAAGGTCCTCTAGCTCTTTCTGATGTTTTTCTTGCTTCCTTTTTTGTTTTCCTTTCATTGAGGTATATTTGTATAAAATTTAATCTCAGACAAAAATTTGAATGACTTGTGAATTCACCAAAAGCTTGTGCGGTAAAATTCTGCTATTTCATATTTAACCCAAGGCTAAAATCTATCCAGCACATTTTCAGTGAACCCAACTAAACACAATGTAAAATTTGATTCTGCACATGCTTTTTCTTTAAAACCTGTGGCAGTTTATTTTATTACCGTAGTGTTGCTCAATTGGGTTCTGTCTATTTGGTCGCAGGGATTGCTTGTTTATGGTATAAATGGTCGAGAAATATTTAAAAGGAATTTAGATCCAAATGTTTGCAGAGAGGTAATACATCTTTACCCAAAATGCTTAATGCCCTGATTAAAAATAGTCATGTAAGGTCCTTTAAAAATAAATCCATTGTTTTTATTTCACAATTCTTTATTCAATTTCGCAGGCTGGCCATTACTCTTTGGAACATAAGGTTCCTCTCGTTGCATTTTGCCAGGATCGCTGTTTAACATTATTTAATCACCCTCTTGTTGACACACTTCATACCGTATATCATGAGCCAAAGGTGCTGTATACTGTCGTATACTTTTTCCTAGTATTAACTATTAATACATTTTGTTTGTTGACCGACAAATTTTTTATAATGTGTATGATACGGTTAACAACTTTTACAGGCAGAGATCATGCCTTCAGTTGAGCATATGGTGGCTGCTGCAGACATTCAGGTAGAGTCATGCTTAATGCTGTAAAGCATAGATAGAAAGTAATAGAACTATCTTTTGTCTGCAAAAAAGAGCTCTGGTGATTGTTTTGTTTAGTATTGATTTTGAGTGTTGTCTGATTATTTGTTCAACGGCGGGAATCTTCAATATTCTACAAGTCCTGACATGAATGCCATGAGTGCCGGAATGCATTTACTTTTTTTAATTCTATATTAAATCCTAAATGTCAAAAACAGCGGCAGTCTTTGCCGATAGCTTCTACGATTCTAACATAGATACATGTATATGATATTTCTGTTTGTATAAAACTACTTTCAAAAGAATAGCATAAAGTGCTTAAGATTCTTTCTTTAAGTGCCATTCGGTTTCAATTACAGAATCCTACCCCATTGATTTTGTGGATTTTGTTGAATACGGTCTTTTGTCATTTAATTGCATATTCTGGTTCTGCAGAAGCTGATTTTTTTCGACACTGCTGAGGGAATAGCAACTAATCTGCGCCCGTACTGGTCAAAAGCTACAGGAGATGATGCTAATGTTGTCCAAGCTGTACCTGACATGCTTGAAATTGTTCCCTTTGGGACTTCAAAGGGAAGTGGAGTAAAATTGCTCCTTGATCATTTGGGTGTCAGTTCAAAGGAGGTACATAACCTCTATCTTCTATCTTCTCTTTCCTTCAACCCAATTTGTTTCGATAAACGGAAATTATACACACAGAAAATCCAGCATGCATGCATCGATAACTCAGAGAACGAGCTGCTACATTATTCATTGAAGTAGAACTGTCGTGACACTGGCCAAAATATGCATTTATATAAGCTTTAAATATAATGCACGCTTATAGCGACCTTATTAACCCTAAGAAAATGTTAAATTGTGCTTAGTGGAACTGATTTTCTTTTAAATCGATGAAAAGAATGCGTTATATTCGAAAATAGTATTCCTAAAATAGCATATTAACTATTTTTAGTCAGCACCTATAGGCTAGAGACAACCATTATCAGAACACATAATTCTAATCAATTTTCCTTTTTCCTTCTATTATCAGATAATGGCGATTGGTGATGGGGAAAATGACATGGAAATGCTCGAATTAGCATCTCTAGGAGTTGCTCTCAGCAATGGATCGGAGAAAACGAAAGCTGTGGCTGATGTAATCGGTGTTAGCAATGACGAAGACGGTGTAGCTGATGCTATCTACCGGTACGCCTTCTAAAGATCCAACTTCACGCTTAAGACAATGCAACAATAGCCTGCATTTTAGGCACTTATTTCCCCCCCCCCCCCTTCAAATGGAACAATTAAGTCGACGTGACATAATCGGGGATGAGAATTTATCCTCTTTGCCCAATAATTATTTTTTCCCATTTTGAATGAGAAATTTGGAGGACATAATACCTCAAATGAATTTATCCTTTTTGTATAAGAGTTGCTATTATTAGCTTCCAATTTGGAGGTATGTGTAACAACTATTACATTGTACTATATATTATTCATTAGTGTTAGCAATTCTTCCATAGGAACCGAAGTTGCAGTACTATACATATTCGAATATTTGTATCAAAGTTTTTTTCATAATTTATTTTATATTTATAAAGAATTTTGATAAAAATTCATTAATTGGTTGAGTGATTTAAGATGCTCGTGTTGTCTCATTTTATATGAGTTCAAAATATAGTATATTTAATAACCCAAAAAAAACTTTAAAACACTTACGCAAATTTTAGTTTACACTTTTGCAAATTTTGGGTTTTGTTTAATTTAAGGTTTAAAGTTTGAAATTTATGATTTATAAGTTTGAGTTTAAAGACCATAGTTTAAAGTTGTAGGATTAGAAATTTAGATTTTAAACTGTATACTTTAATTGGTAAGAATTGTATAATTTTTTTGGGTTTTATTTTGATGCACAAGCTGTGTAAATTTTTTTTACACAATCCTTTTATAAAATTTAAAATCTAAATCACAAACCCTAGCAACCTAAACCCTAAACCCTAAGCCCTAAACTCTAAACTCTAAATTCTAACCATAAACCTTAAATTATATACCCTACATACTAAACCCCTAAACCCTAACATAAAACCCTAAACTCTAAAATTAAAGGGCTTGTGTAAATTAAAGTTTACACAGCTTGTGCATCAAAGTATTTTCCAATTTTTTTTAAACATTGTGTATCAAAATCTAACCACGACATATACGTACTCCAATTTTGTTAATGATACATGTCATAGCAATAAAACCACATTACGGTCATTGTATGGTTGCTTTCTTAATAATACATTCCAACTTTATTCTCCAAAAAAAATGTAATGAAAATCGAACCAAAAACTCCATGACAGAATTCAACTTTGTTTCAAGTTAAAGGGCACAAGAGAATTATAGCCTGATGGCTATAAACAGAAACACGAAACATCATTTGAATAACTTTAAAGTTAAGGCCATATAACACCTTTAAACTATAGTTACCCAAGGAACCTTTGCCACTACCTTCGGTTCTGACATTCAAACGTTTTTGTCGAACTGCGCTCGGGAATTTCTCCTAGCACTTTCCAACACGGTTTTATCGACGGTAATGAAGTATGCTGCAATCGATGCTGTTAACAAACAAAGATAGCTGTATTATTAGTTATTACTCAAGGAAAGCGGTACGATCAATTATAATAACCAGTCATTCCCATTTCTCTCCTATTTCTATGTCCGCAATCGATACACAAATCAATATGATGCCATATAGAAATCACGAATTCATACGTTAGGACTATTGAGAATCCCATGGCAAAGACTAATACATCGTGTGATATGGAATTGAAAATACCTCCACTGATGATTAGAGCTTGAGCAGTATGGTTGAGGTTTGCCTTTGCCCAAGGAATCTTACGAACCGCAATCAACTGAAAAAAAGGGGTCAGTCCCGGGAGATTCGGAATACCATTAGAAAGAACTTATCATGTTATTCATCCATGGAAAAGATTTGAGTACTGAACTCGACTAATTGAGTTTGAGATCATGACAATGGAAGAATAGTTTTGGTAAAGCCATCTTATCATGTACAATAACAACTAGGCACGAACGAGGGTGTGTACATGTTCATTCGTTTAACTTTAACCGAACACGAACCTAAACAAACACAAAATCTATCTTGTTCATGTTCGTTCGTTTAATAAATAAACGAACTTCCCGCCGAACGGTTTTCGATTACGGCCCTAAGAACAACTTATGCAAGCAATCAGTTAACCAAGTTTTAATCTCAAAATACATGAAAGTTGAAACTAGATGGTAAAGACATGATAATTTTTTATATATATAAATGCCATAACCATAACCCCAATCCCTTAATTCGGAGGCTATTGTGCGCTTAAGCGAGTTCAAATCCATGGCCAACAGGGCAGAATGTTGGAAAAACAACAATACCAATCAAACTAAGACTCGGTATGCAAGATGTGATAATTTATGATTTTGGATACTGCCCTTTCTGTTTATTTTTTAGGAAAATTAAAATAAAAATCCTACTAAACTAAAAACTATCTGGAATGACCCGTGATATATTTTTTGGTAATATGATTTATGATTTTGGATAAATTAATTTCATTTATGGTAAAAAATCAAATCCATAAGAGCAAGGTTAACGTTAACTTACTGTAGGCACCGCGCTGACGACGGCGGCAATCGCAGCCGCCTTGATACCGGCACGAATTCCTTCTGCGGATTGAACAAAAATCAAAGACATTAACAATTGCATTTGACGCAAAAACAAATCATTTCAAGAAAAAAAAAGAATTCGTATGTAATTGAATCTACACATCCGAATGAATATCAGATTAAATTATAAGATTTATAGAGAGAGAGAGAGAGAGAGAGAGAGAGAGGAATTTCCCTACGATTTTTCAGCTGCAAAAGATGAAGGAAATGAAAGAAAAAAGAATCCAACCTTGAGAGAATTGCTGGGCTCTTAATTTCTTCTCGTCTTCAGCAGGGGAAGGAATTAGGAAGGAATTTGATTTTCTCTGTATCCAAACATCCCTTGTTCCTGATGGAATTCCCATTCTCTACTCCGTAACACGAAGCACCGATTTTGTTTTTTTGTTTTTGTTTTGCTAAGCTTTGATTATCGAAGAGAGCTTAAAAGAGAGAAGAAAGTAGTGGCGTGAGTAGGTATAGCTTTCCATTTTAAACTTTTCATCAAAACCGTCTATTCATGATCAGTTCTGATAAAATTGGATAAAAAAAAATCGATAAATGCGCACAAAACATTCTCTTTTGTAGGGTATGCAACTACAAAACATTTTTAGGTTTATAAGTTAAAATATAAATCTCTAATCACGTTATTCTAAAATATAAACTTTAATTATGAATTAAAACCCTTAAATTTTAATCATAGTCTTTAAATTTTAAAACCTTACACTAAAACTTATAATTTATTGTAACCATTCATTTTTGTCTGGATTGTATAATATCATAATAGTATTACTAATTAATATAGTAGTGCTCTTGGCTCTAGTTGGTTCGATTTAGTATTCGATCAGAGATTTTTTTGCAGTTGAATCTAGTTACTTTTTGGATTATGGTTAAATGGTGGGAAAAGTCTCGGTAAGGGTTGGTCGAAGTTCTTCATCCAAACTTTTAGTGGGGTAAAATTTAATCATTATTTTTTTATTTTAATATCATGTTGTTATTTCTTAATATAGTTTTTTTTTACTTATTTATGCATATTATATTATATTATATGAGATATATCAATGTATGTTGTTTTTATTCATGTCATTTTAAAAAATATTTTTATACCCTTTTTATTATTTATTTTAGTATATAATTTGTTTATGCATAATTAATTATCATATTTAATCATTAGTCTAATTTAGTTCTCGATATTCTAGTGGGAGTGTCGTCCCGACTCTCGAGTCTTCGAGCGTCATCTCCTTTAGTATCGTAGGTAATGATTTAGGTTGTTCGATTTGCGTGACCATGCATCCATGCATTTTAGGAATTATTAATTAAGTTATATTCAAATTTAAATTTGCCTTAATAAATACGATACAAACCCTAAGGTGTTAATTTTGGGCGTGGTGGGGTGAGAAACCTTCCCCACTCGTAATCGACTCCCTAACTTAAAATCTCTGGTTTTTGTTTTCTCGGTGTTCGGACTACCTAATCCAAGTGATCGGTGGCGACTCCAAAATTTTATTCAAAATATGAGTTTTTTTAAGATTTCCCTAAAATTAATTTTTTATAAAAAGTGGGAAAATACATCTTTTCATATCTTTTAGTGCTACAGGATGACGACTCCATTGGGGAAAAATTGTTTTCAAAAAACAAAAAAGAGAGTCGAGCCTTAGTTGGGTTCATATCATAATTATTGAGTAAAATTTTAAATTTGATTTAATTTAAGTTTTAATTTTTAAGTCTTGTTTGATTTTGATATAAATTGTCATCATATATTAGTTCTAGTACCCAATAAGTGGGAGTTATTACTTCGTTTCGTAGGGTGTTCACCTCCGTACAATATTTTAATTCACTTATGGGATTCGGTCCTTATATTTTATGGGGTTCACACCCTCGTATGGTATATGAGTCGTATCTCCTCGAATCGATGTCCTAACGACAGTTCGGGTACCCTTTAGTTTAGATCCAAACCGCATATAGTGAACCGTAAAGCTCGCCTTTTAGAGCCATGCCGGTATTATGCCTTTTAGCAGTAACTCTGTTAGGCTGTATTTGGTTTATTTATGCCTTTGTTTGCTATATATATGTTATCCATGTGCTTTTACTTATTTTAATTTATTACTTTATTTACAGTTCAATATTTAATTTATTTATTCGACTATATTACCATACAAACTTAGTTTTTTCGGTGTTTGTTCCTTTTTCTTTCATATTTATTTTTGCATCACATCATAATATAATGTTGATTCAGAAACATTCCAATTTAGAAGACATTCAAGAAATGAGAGAAGTCTTTGATGCCAAGAACGATAATGATATAGTATTGGTCGGGCCGAATTAAGACCAATCGAGAAAAGAGACAAATTGACAATAAGACATGTGTCAGAGGCAAAGATGGCGTAGCGTGAATGCAGAGGCGGATCCTTGTCAAAGCTAATAGAAGCTATGTTCCCCTTAAAGTTTGAAGATTTCACATTTAGCCCATTAAAAATTTTGTAAATTTTAATTTAGCCCCTTCAAAATTTTAAAATTATTATTACATTTCAAAATTTTAAATAATTTCATTTAAATCACTTTCTAGTTTTTTTATAAAAAATTGGGGCATTGATAAGTTTCGGTTTTTTTCCTTTTTTTCAAATTTTTTAGTTAAACTCTTGCATTTTATGAAAATTTTGAATTGAACCCTTCAAAATCATTGAAAATTTTAATTTGAGCCCCCAAAATTTTCAAAAATTTTAAATAAGCCCCTCCAAATTAGATTGTCAAGATCTGCACCTAAAGAAGAGACTCATGTCTGCATCCTACTTGCACGGGTTAATGATCTTCCCCAAAAGCTCTCAGGTACGTAGAATACATTGTCGCGAACCTTTTGAACAGTAGAAGAAGAGAACAGTGAGATCACCCCTTAGTCTTGAAGCAACGTTAAGACATGGAGTACGAGCCTTGCTTCATGAAGTCGAGATGTCAAGAAGAAAAGCTAACTGTTACTTGCAATTCATTATTGCGGCTCCTTGTAATCAGACATCTTCTTCGTTAAATGAATGTCTTTCTAAGGGCTGTTTGAGAATTGACATTTTCATCCGCATTCTTCATCGCAATTTATGGCATTTACCATACTTAAACAATTTTCTTTTTGGGTTAATTCTTTCTAACATTTGTTTTGTATTACACTCTCATGGCATAAAATGAGCTATTAATTTTCTCTAGTGACCATCTTTGCAGAGGGCAATTATAACGAAAAAAAGATCTCGTGATCAAATAAAACATACAAATTTTAAATGTTGTCCTAACAGTACACTGAAGAATAAAGAGGGTGATTCGTTCCAAGATTTTGAATCAAACAAGATAGTTGATACTCGTGTTGGGAACGAGCGAATTGAAGAAACCGATGTGGCAAATGCATCAATAATGTTGAGTCAAAATGTGAATACAACATTAAGGCTCATTCGTATTTGTAAAAGCTCACAAGAAAGGTGATGGTGTGACGAGCCTTTTGTCTGAATGAAAGTCTTTCTATGATGAACACTTTGAATGAAAGTCTTTTGTCTGAATGCATCAATAATGTTGAGTCAAAATGTGAATACAACATTAAGGCTCATTCGTATTTGTAAAAGCTCACAAGAAAGGTGATGGTGTGACGAGCCTTTTGTCTGAATGAAAGTCTTTCTATGATGAACACTTTGCAATTAATATCTCATTGCATTCATATTTACATTTAATTTCAATCATAGGTATTGATCCGAAAATTATTTCATATTAAAGGATTTTTATAATAGGAGTGATATTCTCTAATACATAAAATTTGATAATGCTATAGTCTAAGATGATCTGAGCAGAAGCAAATAGAGAGGAGACAGAAGTGGAGCATCGAGTACACGCTTCACTTTAAAAGGTCAAGATATTAAGAAGAATGATTGATAGATGATTGTCAATCTTTTGTAAATATACATCTTCTCTTCATAAGAGTCTCTCTAACGGGGTATTCAAAAATTAACACCTTGTTTGAATTTATTTTTGTATTTGTTGATCATTAATTGTTCTTTATACATTTTGTATATTGCTTCACTTGGCATATTCATACCTCATGACATTCTATTTTTCATAAAGCATTCATAAAAATTGTATCTTTGCATCACTATAGAATCATGTACATATATCGTATTTGAATAAATATACTGAGAGACATTTTCTAAAATTCATACTTCTATGAGGATACAACTTTCAAACAACATGAATTATCTTCAATTCAATTCTTTCATAAGGACATTTTTTATCCAACATTTTTCACAAAGACTTTCTTTTTAAGAAATTAAAAAAATCAAACCAAAACGAGATTTTTTAGATTCTTTTACAAAGACCTCATGTTAAAATTTTTTAAAAATTTTTTGTAAGAATTTTAAAGAATCCCATAATTTTATTTTTTAAAGATTTTTTAATTCTTTCTTTCTTTTAAAGATGATTTTTTATAATTATTCTTTTATGTATATAAAATGTTGCATACATTCATAGAACAATTAAGTTGATTGCATGATTCTATGATAATTCAAGAATTAATTAACTTGTTGCATGCTCAAACACAAGAATAAAAATGATGAAACTCTGCTTAGTCCCTCATTCGGTCATTCTGCTTACATTATTCCTACGGTGATGAAGATGATGTCAACCATTTAGTCATGATCGTAACCCGAGTGATACTTGAGATCTCGACATGGGACACATGGGCATACCACCAAAAAGTAAAGGTTGTTAGAAGAAATGAAGGGGTTGATTGTCAATGGAGTCCTGAAAAAGTTAATCCAGCAATGGAAGGTAAAAGAAATGGGGCAAATTTACACAACACTGAAAAGACCCGAATAACTCGAAAGGTCACATGCTTGAGTTTCTCACCTTTTTTTTTTACAAAGAAGACCATCAGAAATATTGACGTAACGTGCTTAAACACGGTAAAATTTAAGACAATGGATAATTTAAATGTCCATCAAAAAAATTCATTCTTACGAATGGTCAAAGGAGAATAAATCCTTTAGAAAAAATTCAATGTCATAATTGGTACAAACAGATTGTACCCAGGGAAATGGTACAACTAACCCGGAACAAACAGCTACTGGTAAAGACAACTCAAAATCGTTGATCCTTGTGCATTTGGGAAAAATGCAAAAGAAATCTATAAGATAAGCTGTAGATTTTTTTTAAATCAAATGTCAGAATTTAATTATTTTTGTCATAATAAAAAGTTTCATTTTGTTATTTGAAAAATATTTTTTGCATTCTTTAACTCTTTAAACTTTACATTCATTGTTATGAGATAGTTTTTGTTATGATGGTAAGTAAAAGCTCTCTCTCTTGAATTCCTAAGCAAGCTAAGATAACTAAGTACATGGCTTTGATCTTGTATTTATAGATGATGTCTAGATCAAGTCCTTCTTGAGGAGAAAGTAAAGTTAAAATTAAATACTTTAAAAAAAGATATTCTTTTAAGTATTATATCTTCCTTCATTGAATTTTTCCAATTTGCGTGGAGTGCTCCCTTGATCTTCCTTCGGCTTTTTCGCACTCTTCCCGTGGTCCAATCATCATGCAAAGCACATAGAAAAATATAGCTTTTTATGCTCTTCAATTCACGTCCCACTTTGCATATTTTACCCTTCTGGCAGGTTGGTTTGCGCACTGCCTCGATGGCGGTTATCTGTTGCCTCGGCAGTAATTTGTTAATTTCCTCAGCTCAACAGGGTATCGACTTTTCGGTTCAACTTCCCTCAGTAGAAGCTGACTCATTCTAGACTATCAGGGGATGATTTCTGCACTACTCTTCTTTTCTCCTTCACTGGCCGCTCGACATCGTCTGCCCCGACAATGGGTGAAACCTGTAAAACATAAAATACACCAAACAATACATTTTTTCCACCAAATAATCAAAACATAAAGGCCAAGCAAGATAATCATGAAATTATTGTTATTGCTGCAAAAAGGGTACAATGCAACTAAAGAGAGTGAAGTTTTAGCAATAATTGTCATAGAAAGAGGGTGTAAAAGATAGGACTTTTACACACTTAATAGCAGTCTATGACAAGTACAAAAGGGAACTATATGGAGCATTATAGCTGGCGGGGGGTCAAAGGCCAATGAAAGAAAACCGCAACGATGTCATTACCATTTATAACATTTGCTATGATTATGCCATGAAAATGAATGGTGCAGGTAAAAAAGTTATAGGTTCAATCATGTTAAATCTGAATGCCTTAAAGCTGGATGAAAACTTGCCATTGTATGCACCTTCGGTTTTTAGAGAACTCTGAAAGAAAGTGGTTAAAGTGGTCGAACTTGAATGAAGATATCGCCGCTACCGAGAATGAAGAAGAAGAATATGACTATAGAATCAAGATAGATTGACCCTAAGGAGTGGGGCAGTAACCTTCAAGTTGATGAAAGCATATTGATGATCATCGAGTTTGAAGTAAAAATGAAACAAAGATATATTCAGAGGATTGAGATTTGTCGCTTGCCCTACTCTTGAGATACTTGAAGACTTTGTATGATTGGGTCAAATACAAAAAAAATAGTCGAGCCCAAGACTGAATGGGGACAATGAGATGATGAAAGTCCTTATATAAGAGTAGTACAGGGACTAGAAGATGGATTTATGAAAATGAGTAGAGACCCTAAAGATGATGAAGAAAAAGAGTTACTCGCACAAGAAAGAAGCGCAAGTCAAATACGAGATAGAAATTTAATAAATGAAGATACAGATTGAGGAGCATACTGTAGAGATATGGAGTGAAGAAAAAAAATAAAAAAAAAATAAAAAAAAAGAAAGAGAAAAGAAGAAAAGGAAAATATTTGAAGATTGCCGAAGATTTTGATCTGCATCTTCATGTTGAAGAGGTAGATCGTGTCAAAGATTTTATATTGGCAGCCTTCGAGCATGAGTCCTCCAATTTTTTTTTAAAAAACTTTCGACAACCTTCAAGCGTGACTCCTCTAGTTTTTTTAAAAAAATTCGGCAGCCTTCAAGCGTGAGTCCTCTAGTTTTTAAAAGATTTCGAAAGCCTTCGAGCGCAAGTCCTCTAGTTTTTAAAATATTTCGACAACCTTCGAACGTGAGTCCTCTAATTTTTAAAAGATTTTTGGCAGCCTTTGAGCGTGAGTCCTTATCATAAGTCCTTCGGGCCATCAGTAAGTCCTTCGGACATGATGATAAGTCTTTCGAGCCACCGGTAAGTCCTTCGGGCATGGTGATAAGACCTTCGGGCCACCAGTAAGACCTTCGGGCATGGTGTCAAGCTTTTTTTATGTCGAAGATGAGTACAAATCGAGGCATTAAAGAGTTTGAACCTTGAAAGAATTGGTCGAAGAATAGTAGAAAGTTCAAGAAAACCCCATGACTTCAAAGATGTTGAGATGTGTGGGGCTCGATTCGATCAACCGTTCTTGCTCGCCAAGTGTGGAGAAGTTGGATAATTGGGTGTTTTAGTGGGAGGTGAAAATTTGCCAATTTGACACAAGGATTTATAGTGGTTCAACCTTCTAACCAAGGTCTACATCCACTACCTTAGCTCCCCACTAAGGATTTCCAACAAATTCACTAAGAATTTCGTCCCCTTTTCTCGGATTAGGAGGAAATTGTTACAACCCTCAAAGCTTTCTACCCAAAGCTTGAAGGAACACTCTCTTTACAAAGAAAGACTTAGCAAACTAGAAATCCCTCTAAAAGGTATTTGTTTGCAATTCTAAGCACTCACCCAAAACCTAAACACTTGAGCAAATTTAACAATGTAAGCTCACAAGTGTTGTCTAAGCAAGAAATGTACAATTAAAGCTCTAGACAAATTTTGACATCATAATGTTGTAACAATTGAAGCATTAACCATTACAAGATGCTTGAAGGTCCCTTTTATACTCTCAATTGAGTTTGTAGCTGTTACTAGCCGTTGGGGATGATTTGGAGCCGTTGAGGACTTTATTTCCCTTCATAAATGCTGTTCTGCAACTATCCGTATCGATACGCGTGGAACCGTATTGGTACGGCCTTCGTTAGAAACTAGCCGTTGGGCTCTTGCCAGTCTGGGCGTATCGATACGCTTGAGGGCGTATCGGTACGGGTTCACATTTAAATGGCCGTTGGGAAATAGCCGTTGGGGTTGGTTGAAAGGGGATCGGTACGCTTACCTGGCGTATCGAAACGATCCCGATCCGTATCGAAACGGCAAAGGCCTGTATCGATACGAGTTTTGACAGTGGCCAAACTGGGGCAAAAAGGTATCGGTACGGGTACAACCGTATCGATACGGGTACGTTGAAAATACGAGTTTGGCTATTTAAAAACATGAAAAATCTTTGCCAAAACCTCTTAAAATACATCAAACATAATTCCAAGTTGTTTGGACTTAAATTCCAAGTTTTAAATTCTTTTCAAATTAGTCCAAAACATTTTTCAATTATTATATCAAAACATTAGTTCTACAATCTCCCCATTTTTGATATAATAAAACTAACTTGAAAAATTGTTTGAGATTCTCCCCCTTTATCTTTAAAAATGTGAATAAGAGATTAAAGGTATGAAATCAAATAAAGCTCCCCCTTATTCATTTGAAAAATCAATTTTTCAAACCAATTTCTCCCCCTTTTTGTTATATCAAAAAGAATTTAAAATGACATCTAGCTCAAAATAACATAGGAGGCAAAAAAATTGACACACTTAATTTTTTTTTTTAAAATTGGCTCCCCCTTACTCAAAGCATCATAAGAATGTTAGTTCAACATGTATGATTATAACCTAGTTGAAAGAAAATAAATCAAATAAAATCAAAAGCAACTAGATTTTACCAACACTTGACCCCAAGGGAGGATGTGAAGCCTTCCTTCTTCAAGTGTTCTCCATTTGTGTGCATGGAGCTCCCCCTCAAATTTGGACTTGTTGATCATTCTCCATCACACCTAAAACAAGACAATCAAGTAATTTTTGGTATCCAAATTGCTTTGGATCCATAGACGTTAGTTGCACAAAATTTAGTCCCCTTAGGAATCCATTTTTCAATTTCATCCTTTTTTGTTGAAGTGGTTAGTCCTTTTGGGACCCAAACACTTCTAAAACATTTACCATTCACAAATCTAGGGGCACTAGATTGTCTTACATAAAAATTTTATTTTCCAAAACTATTTTTCTTTTCAAGTTCAATGGAAATCAAATCTTTTTCTTTTTGAACTTTAAGAAGCACATTTTGTAAATCAAAACATTTTTGTTCAAAGTCTTTCAACTTTGCTTCAAGTTCAAGATTTGTTTTGGAAAGCAAATCATTTTCAATTTTTATTTTTGAAATCAACTTTTTGTTCTTGGAAAATGATGCCTTGAATTCCAAAAGCAAATCATCATAGGCATCTTGTAACTCATCAAATGTATAAGAATTTGAAATGGATGAGTTAGAAGTTACCTCCCCCTCATTGAGGGCCATCAAGCATAGGTGGGCTACTTCATCATCGGTGGAGTCTTCATCACTCCATGTGGCCACATATGCTTGTTTTGAAGGTGATCCTTTCTTTTTGGATTTGTGGGAGTCCTTCATCTTCTTCATCGATTCATGCTTGGATTTTTCCATTTTGCTCTTCATGAACCGGGCAAATTTGTTGAAGAGATAGGACATCTCTTCATCTTCACTTTCCTCCTCACTAGAATCTACATGATGGCATGTGGAGGATTTGAGAGCTATGGCACTAGCATTGATGCCTAGCTCCATGATCTTCTTCTTCCCCATCGCTCTAATCTCTTCCTTCTTCTTCTCCTCTTCTTTGTTTTTCTTCATTATTTGGTGAGTGAGAAGAGACCCCATGAGTTCATCAAGCTTTAAGGTTTTGAGATTCTTGGCTTCGATGATGGCGGTCCTCTTTGAGTCCCATGACTCGGGAAGGGAGTAGATGAGCTTTCGGACAAGCTTCTCTTCCGGGATGGCTTCTCCATAACCTTTAAGACCATTGGTGATGGTGGAGAACCTATCAAACATCTTCTCGATGTTCTCTTCCGGATCCATCTTGAAGTTCTCATACTCTAAGGTGAGGAGCCCAATCTTGGTCTCATTGACTTCATCGGTTCCCTCGTATGTGACTTCAAGCTTGTCCTATACCTCCTTGGCACTCTCACAAGAAGACATCTTCTCATAGATGGTTGGGCCAAATGCACAAAAGAGCATGTGCAAGGCTTTGCAATTAAGCTCCATCTTCTTGCGATCGTCGGCACTCCATTCCGCTTTGCTTCCTTGAGGCACGAACGGACAATCTTCAACTATGTCCCATAGCTTGTAATCTATTGACTTCAAGAAGAATTTCATCTTTATCTTCCAATGGGCATAGTGATTTCCGTCGAAGAAAGGCGTTTTGTCGATTGATTGTGCCATTGAGCCAGTTGGTGAAATGTTGATCGAGCTTGCCGGATCTTCTCAATAGGATGTGAATCCCCTTCGATTGAGCCAAGCTCTGATACCAATTGTTGAGATGTGTGGGGCTCGATTCGATCAACCGTTCTTGCTCGCCAAGTGTGGAGAAGTTGGATAATTGGGTGTTTTAGTGGGAGGTGAAAATTTGGCAATTTGACACAAGGATTTATAGTGGTTCAACCTTCTAACCAAGGTCTACATCCACTACCTTAGCCCCCCACTAAGGATTTCCAACAAATTCACTAAGAATTTCGTCCCCTTTTCTCGGATTAGGAGGAAACCGTTACAACCCTCAAAGCTTTCTACCCAAAGCTTGAAGGAACACTCTCTTTACAAAGAAAGACTTAGCAAACTAGAAATCCCTCTAAAAGGTATTTGTTTGCAATTCTAAGCACTCACCCAAAACCTAAACACTTGAGCAAATTTAACAATGTAAGCTCACAAGTGTTGTCTAAGCAAGAAATGTACAATTAAAGCTCTAGACAAATTTTGACATCATAATGTTGTAACAATTGAAGCATTAACCATTACAAGATGCTTGGAGGTCCCTTTTATACTCTCAATTGAGTTTGTAGCCGTTACTAGCCGTTGGGATGATTTGGAGCCGTTGAGGACTTTATTTCCCTTCATAAATGCTGTTCTGCAGCTATCCGTATCGATACGCGTGGAATCGTATCGGTACGACCTTCATTAGAAACTAGCCGTTGGGCTCTTGCCAGCCTGGGCGTATCGATACGCTTGAGGGCGTATCGGTACAGGTTTACATTTAAATGGCCGTTGGGAAATAGCCGTTGGGGTTGGTTGAAAGGGGATCAATACGCTTACCTGGCGTATCGAAACGATCCCGATCCGTATCGAAACGGCAAAGGCCTGTATCGATACGAGTTTTGACAGTGGCCAAACTGGGGCAAAAAGGTATCGGTACGGGTACAATCGTATCGATACGGGTACGTTGAAAATACGAGTTTGGCTATTTAAAAACATGAAAAATCTTTGCCAAAAACCTCTTAAAATACCTCAAACATAATTCCAAGTTGTTTGGACTTAAATTCCAAGTTTTAAATTCTTTTCAAATTAGTCCAAAACATTTTTCAATTATTATATCAAAACATTAGTTCTACAAAAGAAAACCCCATGAGTACAAATATATGAAGAATTTGTAGCTCAAAGAATCCAATCAAAGAAAGCGAAAGGTTCTATATAGAAGGAACCTGTAGCTCCAAGACTTGAAGGTGAAAAGGTTCTATATATGAAGAACTTGCACCCTAAAGAGATGTCGTCAAGGATAAGCTAAAGGTTCAATATAGGAAGAACTCGCAGCTCCAAAGAAAGAGTGCAACAATTCCATATAGGAGGGACTCGTGGCTTCAAATCTCTGAACAAAAAAGTATGAAAAAAATAAGTGCTTTTAATCTTTGCTTTGTTCCCGTTTCACAAGAACAAGCAAAGAGGAATAGCCGTAATCACTCATTTTGTCTGGGTTGTATAATATCGTATTAGTATCACTAATTAATAAAGTGGTATATTATTAAACATATATACATAAAGTAAAAATAAAAAAAAATAAAAAAAAGAAAAAAGAAAAATATATTAAAAAAGCAAAAAAAATGGAGAGCACGTGGCTCTCCTTAAGCCACGTCGCCCCCCACATTCACCCATTGCCTATAAAAGGCAGGTGAGGGGCAACAGCAAGGAGGGAGCCAACGCCCCAATTGTGGGGAGGCAGCTCGAGCAAAGTTACCAAAGGCTGGGAGTAGTGCTTTCGGCCTTAGTTGGTTCGATTTAGTATTCGATTGGAAGTTTTTTCACAGTCCGGTCTAGTTAATTTTTATTTTATGGTTAGATGGTGGGAAGATCTCGGTAAGGGTCGATCGAAGTTCTTCATCCGAACTTTTAGTGGGGTAAAATTTAATCATTATCATTTATTATAATATCATGTTGTTATTTTTTTTCCGCTAATACAATGAACGAAATTACGCCTAGGTATGTAAATCCACCTCTAATAGAGGTCGAATGTAATCTGGTGGTTCCACGAATTGCTGCTCTCCAGCAATGGCACCCAGACCCATAGATGCGAGAGCATCTGCAACCGTATTCCCTTCACGTCGAACATGGCGAAAACATATCACCCAATTCCAAGTTAGCATCAGAAAGATTGCCGCTACCAGTCCATGCCCCTACAAAGTACAAGAGGCCTTCGACACGATCCGTATTGCTTCCAAATTATCCGACTCCACTTCCACCCTTCGGAAACCCAACCTCCAGGCGTGATTCAGCACTTCATGAATACCCCAGAGCTCCGACAGAAGAACGGAACAGCTGCCTAAACGTCGATAAAAACCAAAGATCCACCTCTCATCACTGTCACGTAGCACACCACCAATTGCCGCACGACAATTGATTGGAGTAACAGCACCATCGGCATTAGCTTTAACCCAGTCGAGCGGCAGACGGCACCATCTGCCCGACGGCCTCTCTACCCGCAGCCGCCCCTGCTGTCTGCAGTATGCTTCATTAAACTCAGCGGCGGTCAACTTACAGTGTGCAGCAAGGTGCCGCCTCTCCACATAGTTCACGTCCAATAGGCGGCTACAACAAGTTTTCCAAAGAAGCCAACAAGTCGTAGCAAATAGCACCCCCCACGATCCATTATATTGCAAACCAACAGCATTTGATCTCAGATTACCGAGAAACCAACCGAGAAAAGGAGTCGCCATGAACGCTACTCTATCATTTACTGGTACCAAACACGACCATACCTCAACTGCCTTTGTGCACCTACGTAGTACATGGTCGATATCTTCCTTAGCATTTCCACAAATGTTGCAAATGGGAGACGTAGCGATGTGTCTACGTACTCGCTCAACATTTGTAAGCAGGCGTCTATGAGCAGCAAGCCATAAGAATGTCTGCACTATCTTAGGGACATGCATGGACCAGACAGTCTTCCAATCACCACTATTCGCATCCCCCGGTTCAGGCATCAATGCTAGGTATGCCATCTTTGTACTGAAACATCGTGACGAATCCCAACGCCAGCCGGGATTATCATCACCAAGCCTGTCACTAGGCGGGGGCACCGCTGCGATCTTCAACAACACCTCCTCAGGTAATACCCTTGCAAGAAACTGCCAGTCCCACTCCCCAGTAGTAGTTACCATACCGGCCACCGGAGTTGGAACAATTTCACGTGGATGTAGACAGAAAGCAGCAAGAGGACCGTCCTTGTCTAGCCATGTATCAAACTAAAAGTCCGTGAGGAGACCATTACAGACGTTCCAGCAGATTCCCTTGCGGACCTCATCCCATATGCTAGATAGCCCCTTCCATACTCGGGAACATCGTGTTCTTCGAAGGTGTAGGGGAACGGCTCCATACCAACGGTATTTCACCTTTAAGACTTTAACCCACAATTTATCCTCATCCCTTACTAACTAGAAGCCAAGCTTCATTAGAAACGCAACATTCTGCTTCCGAACATCCCTAAAGCCCAAACCGCCTTGAGCCACCGGTCGTTGCACAACATCCCATCTAAGCAGCGGAACAACATTAGCACTATTACTTGCACCCCATACAAACCTCCGGATCAACCGTTCTAACTCATTACAAAGCCCCTTCGGCAGCCATGTCGATTGCATGGTGTACTGGAATCGCCTGCAGTACAGACTTCGCCAGAGTAATGCGGCCAGCAAGGGAGAGAGACTTAGCCATCCATCCCGACAGTCTCCTTTGAACCATGTCAATAAGATAGGCATACGTTGCCTTGGTAACTCTAGTGTGGAGAAGAGGGACCCCGAGATATTTCCCAAGATCAGTAACAACAGCAAAACCAAACTCATTAGCAATAGTATCCCGTAGCTCAACATCTATATTCTTCGAAAAACATATCTGCGTCTTAGCTATGCTTACACGGTGCCTTGACCAACTACAAAAATTCGATAGGATGTCTCTGATAATCTCCATTTGCTGGATAGACGCCTCAGCGAATAAGACTAAGTCATCCGCGAAAAAGAGGTGGGATAGTCCTGGACCAATTCTAGAAAGACATACTTGTTTCCACTCGCCATTACTTACCGCTTCGGAAATACTTTGTGACAGCTTTTCCATGCACAATACAAATAAGTATGGCGATAGGGGATCGCCTTGCCTGATCCCACGGGTTGGTTTAAAAACCCCTGTGAGATCACCATTCCAAATTATTTGCATCGAGGCCGATCGAACACATGCCATAATAAGTGAAACAATTTCTCCCGGCAAACCGACATCCACTAATGTCTCCTCAATGAAGTCCCATTCTAGTCGGTCGTACGCCTTCTCAAGATCGACTTTAATGGTCATCCAAGCTTTCTTCCCCGTCTTCACGTTCATTGAATGCATGACCTCTTGCGCCACGACAATATTATCTATTATGCTTCTCCCGAGAACAAAGCTCGCTTGTGTTGGGGCAATCCATTTTGGGAGGAAAGGTTTAATACGACAAACAAGCAATCTTGTGATTATCTTGTACACCACTGTGCACAAGCTTATTGGCCGAAATTGGCTGATAAGAGTAGGCCTTTCAATCTTTGGTATTAAGACTAACAGGGTGTGATTAATAGATTGATCCAAAACTCCTGTGGCAAAGAAATTCTTAACAGAGAGGAACACCGACTCACCAACAACCTTCCAATTCTGTTGGAAAAACGCCACCGGTAGGCCATCACACCCCGGCGCTTTGAGAGGCTACATGCTAAAGACCACCTCACGTACCTCCTCCATCATAACCTCTGCCAACATCGGTCTAATCTCCTCCCTGCGAAATACGTGGAACTTCCCCATTGGCCCTGTAGAACTCATCCGGGGTTCGCTTGTATACAACTTCTCAAAAAACGCAACCGCATGGGCTTTAAGATCCTCAGCATCACTGCACCACTGCCCGTCACTACCTCTAAGTAATCGAATTGTATTACGTCTTCTCTTCGCTAACGTAGATGCATGAAAATAGCGCGTATTGCGATCCCCTTTTTCAATCCATGTGGCTCTTGATTTTTGATGCCAAAGACTTTCTTCTTGGTCGAGGACTCGCGCCAACTCAAGTTTAAGATCTTCCTCAAGTGATACAAGGAAATCCGATCGTGAAGTCTCCAACGCTCTCTCCACACCCATGATACGTGCTAACAATAAGGATTTTCGTTTACCTATATGCCCAAAAACTTCCCAGTTCCAAGCCCGGCTGTTCTCACGGAAAGCAGAAATATTTTCCACCACTGTTCGTGCACCATTCCACGACCTTTGCACAAGATTAGAGAAATCGGGGTGTTCACTCCACGCATGGATGTAACGAAAAGGCCGCGTATTACTCGACGCATTGTTCACCACATTAGTATTTAAAAGAATAGGGCGGTGATCCGAACCAAGACGTTGTAGGTGGTACACTTCCGAAGCAGGAAAAATCAAATACCAGTTTGAACTACATAAGCAGCGGTCCAACCTTTGAGCTAAATTCCCCCTACGCCATGTATACATTGGTCCATGAAAACCCATGTCAAGCAAAGCAGTATCAAAGATAAAATCAGCGAACCTCGCACAAACACCGGACCGGACTTGGGATCCACCACTTCTCTCCGAGGCATTCCCAATTACGTTAAAGTCGCCACCAAGTATCCACGAGCTCAAATCAACAGGTTCCAACGCCCTAAGTTGTGCCCATACCCCTTGTCTGATGCACCTAGTAGGACTCGCATACACAAAGGTGATGTAGAACCGACAATTGTTTGAAATATCCACACAAGTAGCATGTGTAAACTGATCCGAAACTGCAACAATATCAATCTTCACAGTGTCCTTCCAAAGAACCCATATTCCTCCAGAAAATCCCGTCGCCTCCACTCTAAAAGAAGATTCAAAACCCGATCGACGAATGAAATCATCCGCCTTAGAACCACTGATGCGGGGTTCCATTATTGCAACTACCTCAGGCTTTTGAGCCCTAACAAACAGCTGGAAATAACGATTAAACTCGGAGTCCAAAGCTCCTTGTACATTCCAAAACATTATCTTAACCATTAAAATAAAAAAGGAACGAGACCAAAACCTCAATTCTGCATTGCAGACTCATCCACCTTAGCGAAGGTGATATTCTCTCGCCACTGTACACTGCCCGAGGATGTATCATGCCCTTTACTGATTCGAACCTGTGTACCCACCCCAGCAGCTGCACGATTAAGCTCCGATGATATGTCTTGGATCCAACCGGAGCTTGAAATTCGGTCATCTTTTTTCTTTGTTTTCAGCCCCTTACGAGCTAGTCCCTTGCTTGCCGCCAAACCCTTTACCAGACCCTTAGAGGGATTTGCTCGACTTGAGTTAAGGGAGCCACGACCATTCTGGTCCTTCAGCACAGTCCGAGTCTCTTTACTCCCTACTTGAATCGCAATATGCTTCTCTTTGTTCAAAGTCGTGGGTACCTGTATCACCTTGGCCGGCGCTACCACATCGATGGCCCCCGCAGCTGAAACCACCTCATGCACAGCAGCTTCCATCATCCTCCCTGGGTCAGTCCCAGTCACCATGTCCCTTTCACCATTATGGTGTTCACTATTTCTTGGTGATGGAGGAGCAGCATCTAAAGACTACCCTACCAAGGTGGTAGGCAGTGAACCATTACTTTCTCCCAACACAAGAGACGCAGGAGCCTGCATCTCATGCCGTCCTCCTTCCCTATCCAAAAGATCTGTCGTATCCGCAGCTAACACTTCAAATCTAGAACCAACACCCACCCTGCTCTTGTTCGAAGCTTCCCCAGCCTTGTGACTGGCCGCCATCGCATTTGTAACCCCCCCGTCCCGGTCTGGCCGGATGACCAGTCCAAGTGGGCTACACGGGGAAAACCGAAGTGAAACCCGTTAAGGCTCCCCTTCGGTTAGCAACCCTATCTTTTTTTTCATTTTAAGTCTTGTCTAGATGAGTATTAAATCCTAAGTGACCATACATCGGAACAACAAACACGAGAATATCAAACAAACCCAACCCAACACTTAACGGCCCAATTTTAGACTTAAACTGCAGGCGGTATCGATACACCTTGACTCGGCCATAAAGTCAAAGTCAGCCTGTGGAGACCGTATCGATACACCCAAGGAGTGTATCGATACCCTCCCCAAGGGTTGACTTCTCACAGTCAACGCTAAGATGGCCGTACCGATACGCCAAAGACCGGTATCGATACCAAGTTGGACAGTGTCATCAGTGACCAAAATGGTATCGATACGCCTGAGACCGGTATCGATACCAAGTTGGGCAGTAGCTCCAGTGTCCAAAATGGTATCGATACGTGTCCCCGCGTATCGATACGAAAGGCCTGGAGTAAGAAGGCCGTATCGATACGGGTCTAACCGTATCGATACCCCTGCTCTGCAACTCTCCATTTCACTACATGGTAACTTCTCACATGACTCTAAATGCACTTTTGGACACTCCTAAGCGTAAACAAACATACATGCATCAAACCACAATTGAGACTTAGCATGGGAGGCTTTTAATTTAACGAAAACATACAAACAAGACTCCATACAATTCCACAAGGAAGCATGTTTAGCAAGCACAAGACATCATCCACAATATAGTCAAGCATAAGGCATACATGGGCCAACATCATACAAGTTTAGTTATATGCAAACAAACCACCTAAAAGACATAAGACATAATCCAAGAAGCAAAAGCCTAACACAACATGAGTTTAACAATTTCAAGCATAACCTCCTAAGGAGTTTGACCCCAACTCCTAACACTCTACACCCCATTGTTTAGACATTATTACAAAAGCAAACCATACTTAAACTTGCTTGAGAACTCCAAAAGCTCCTCCCTCGCCCGCTCGCCTCCCGAACTCTAGCGATCTGCACGTTGGAAACAAAAGAGCATAAGCAAACTAGCTTAGTGAGAGAGGCTCTACAATTCACAACATGCAGTTTTCCAAAACACGATTTAAATGCAAGAAAACAATGGATGCACAAGGGTCTATCTCAATCACAACACTTGGTTTGCACAAGCACAACCAACATACACGTACGGTGGGACTACACATCACCGTTTCGACTAGTGGATTTCCAATGGGACTACACATCAAAGTACTACCCTACTAGTCACTACCGGTGGGACTACACATCACCGTTTTTAGACCACCATCACGTGAGGCACGAACTCAACACGACTACAACATTAACAACTTAAAATGCATTCAAATAACCACAACGCATCCACAATCAATATACCACAACACATGAGAGTAGAGAGGCTTACACACGGGTTTAGGTGACCTCTCAAGGTTCCACCCAAACCTCAAAAGGATCCATATCGAGCACAATGTAAAAACCAATAATTCTACTCACCGTTGCTACCCAAAAGAAGATCGAAGACCAAGCTCAAGACTCCGAAATCCCCGGATTTGTCCCCGAAGCTTCACCAGCCAAATTTCTCGTTTCTAAACATTCCAACACAATATAAACAATCCCAAATCAGTCCATGTTCTAACAAAATCAATCCGGGTTAAATACCAATCTCAAGACATCAATTTTTCCATTGAAAACAAGCTCAAACTTCCAAAATCCGAGCAGCCCTTAAGCACCCTTCAAAACCATTGATTTCAACCCTCAAATTACTCCCTAAAGCCTCCAAAACAGCCCTCACATATAGCCTATCCATTGGCCCTCTCATTTCTACATAGAACACCCCCATATCTCAACCCAAAACCTCTCAAAAACCTCCCCAAAACCCCATTTCGGAAATTAGCATAAAATTCTTTAAAAATCACATATATTGAGTCCCATGGACTACAAACAACCCCCACACAAACAATAAACCAAAATATTTAGTCAAAGGCCATAAAGGAAACATTTTTATCCAAAATCCTTAAATTTCCAAATCTCAAAAACTTGCATAAAAATGAAAACAAAAGGTGTCAACGTGTAGAGAATAACGTGGGGAAGTCAAAAACGAAGTTACCTTTGCAAAACCTTCAAAGATGAGCAAGATATTGAATGGAATAGTATTTAGGAGGGGTGGGGTTTATGTTGTTGTTGGAAAGGGAAGAGTAGGGAGAGGGAAGAAGATGACTAAAAATAAAACATTATTTAGATTGGTTTAAAAATTAAAGGTCTAAAGACCTAAATGCCCTTAATGAAAAAGGAAAACCACAATAGGTGCCACCCATGGCCATGTGGGCTTGTTTAAAATATGGTCCAACTAAATTTTACTTGTCTTAAAACCCGAGGCCCAAACCTTTATTTAATTATTTAAAATTTGGAACCGAAACCCGAACTATTTTTAAATTGCTAATTTCACCCGACCCCCGAACCCGGGTGTTACAACTCTCCCCTACTTAAGGAATTTCGTCCTCGAAATTACCTGACGGAAACAAATACGGGAACTGCTCAAGCATGTCCGCTTTCCTCTCCCACGTGGCTTCCTCCACACCTCTATGTCTCCATAAGACTTTGACTAACTCTATGGTCTTGCCACGCAAAACCTTGCTATCAGAAGCAAGTATCTCAACTGGTTCCTCGTTGTAAGATAAGTCCGGATTCAACTCTATTTCTTCCACTGGCATGACATTGGACGGATCCGATCTATACCTCCTAAGCATCGACACATGAAATACATCATGAATCTTCTCTAGCTCAACTGGGAGTCTCAATCTATACGCAACCGGACCAATTCTCTCAACTATCTCATAAGGCCCTATGTACCTTGGGCTCAACTTGCCTTTCCTTCCAAACCTCATCACCTTCTTCCATGGTGAGACTTTCAAAAACACTTTATCCCCCACGGAGTATTCCACCTCCTTCCTTTTTAAATCGGCATAGGACTTTTGCCGATCTGAAGCCGCTTTCAAGCGATCACATATCAATTTCACCTTCTCGGTGGTTCCCTTAAGTAACTCGGGCATCGGCACAAGTTTCTGTCCAGCCTCGGCCCAACAAATCGGGGTCCTACACTTCCTACCATACAAGGCCTCATAGGGAGCCATCTGGATGCTCGACTGGAAGCTGTTGTTATACGCAAACTCCACTAATGGTAGGTGTTTCTCCCATGACCCCTGAAAGTCAATGATACAACACCTCAACATATCCTCCAATATCTGAATTACCCTCTCAGATTGCCCATCTGACTGCGGGTGATACGAAGTGCTGAAGTTCAACCATGTGCCCAAAGCTCGATGCAGACACTCCCAAAATCTAGAGGTAAATCTCGGATCTCGATCTGACACAATCGACTTCGGTACCCCATGTAGTCTCACAATCTCACTAATATACAATTTGGCCAACTTGTCTAATGTATATGTAGTATGAACCGGTATGAAATGAGCACACTTGGTGAATCTATCTACAATCACCCACACTGAATTTTTCCTTGAAGGAGTCAACGGAAGTCCTGATACAAAGTCCATAGTGATACGCTCCCACTTCCACTCTGGAATTCTCAACGGTTGCAACAACCCTGAGGGAAACTGGTGCTCAGCCTTGACTCTCTGACAAACCATGCATCTACTTACGAACTCGGCTACATCCTTTTTCAAACCAACCCAATAGTACTCTTCCTTTAACCCTCGATACATCTTCGTGCTACCCGGATGCATAGCAAAAGGGATATTGTGAGCCTCACTTTCACTCAAAATCGTACGTCTCAACTCGGCATCCTCCGGAACCACCATCCTATCCTTGAAACATAGGATCCCATTCTCTCCAAAACAATACTCAGTAGGCCTATCTTCAGCTATGTCTTGCGCGTGAGGTGCCAAGGACTCATCTCGCAACTGTCTCTCACGGATCAACTGAACCAATGATGGCTTAGCTTGAAGCTCGGCCACTAACCCACCATCCGTAGACACACTCAACCTTGCAAACATTGCTCACAACTCAACGGCCACCTTCCTACTCAAGGCATCGGCCACCACATTTGCCTTGCCCGGATGATACTCTATGGTAAGGTCATAATCTTTAAGGAGCTCTAACCACCTTTGTTGCCTAAGATTCAACTCCCTCTGGGACATCAAATATTTCAAACTCTTGTGGTCGGTGTACACAGTGCACTTCTCACCATAGAGATGGTGTCTCCAAATTTTCAACGCGAACACCACTGCAGCCAACTCTATGTCATGCGTGGGGTAATTCTTCTCATGAACCTTCAACTGTCGGGAAGCATATGCCACTACCTTACCTTCTTGCATAAGCACACAACCTAGCCCCACGTAAGATGCATCACTGAAAATCACGAACTCTCTCCCCGGCTCGGGCTGAATCAAAATGGGAGCTTCGGTCAAAGCTTTCTTCAATTTCTCAAACGCTTCTTGCCTTGTATCTGACCATTCGTACGGAACATTTTTCTATAGTAACTTGGTCAACGGAGCCGCTATCCTCGAGAATCCCTCAACAAACCTCCTATAGTATCCCGCCAAACCTAGGAAACTGCAGATTTCTGTCACTGATTTCGGTTGCTTCCAATTCACAATGGCTTCAATCTTCTTGGGATCTACACTAATCCCACTAGCTGAGATCACGTGACCTAGGAAGACCACCTCCCTAATCCAAAATTCGCACTTACTTAGCTTGGCATACAACTGATTCTCAAGTAAGGTCTGAAGCACAATCCTTAAGTGTCCATCGTGCTCCTCTTCGGTCCTAGAGTACACTAGGATGTCATCAATAAACACTACCACAAACTTGTCCAAGAACTTATGAAACACCCGGTTCATCATATCCATAAAGGCTGCTGGAGCATTGGTCAACCCAAAAGGCATCACCAAAAACTCATAATGCCCATATCGTGTGCGAAAAGCTGTCTTCGGTATGTCCCCATCCTTTACCTTTAACTGATAATACCCAGACCTCAAGTCAATCTTTGAAAACACGGCAGCACCCCTCAACTGGTCTAGCAAGTCGTCTATCCTCGGCAAGGGATATTTGTTTTTCACCGTCACCTTATTCAACTGTCTATAGTCTATGCACATTCTCATGCTACCATCCTTCTTTTTCACAAACAAGACCGGAGCACCCCACGGGGAAACACTAGGCCTAATAAAGCCTCTGTCAGTCAACTCCTGAAGCTGTGTCTTCAACTCTTTCAACTCTTTCGGTGCCATCCTATACGGAGCAATCGACATCGGTGCGGAATCAGAATAAGTCTCAATAGCAAACTCAACTGCTCTATCTGGAGGCAAGCCTGGTAGCTCTTCCGGAAAAACACTCAGAAAGTCACACACAGTCTTGATGTCCTGAGGTCTCACCTCACTCATATCCGGGTTCATTACGTAAGCCAAGTAAGCCTGACACCCTGAACTCAACAATATCTGAGCTTCCAAAGCCGAAACCACGTTGGACAAAAACTTAACATTCTCCCCAACTACCACAACCTCAAAGTCATCGGTAAGCCTCAAAGAGACTCTCTTAGTCTCGAAGTCAACCCTAGCTCTATGCTCTACAAGCCAATCCATGCCCAAGATCACATCAAAACCATAAAAGGGTAGCTCCATCATGTCGACCGGAAATACGTGGCCCTGAATTATCAGGGGACACCTCCTATACACTTTCCTAACTACCACTCTATCACCAAAAGAGCTAGTGACATTTACACCTACCTCTAGCCAATCGCAAGGTAGTCCTAATGACTTTGCATGCTCACCCAAAATATACGAATGCGTTGACCCCGAATCTATTAGAGAAAGCAAACTCAAAGACTGTAATGTGAAATTACCTGCAATGACATCGGTGTCATTCCCAGCCTCTCACTGAGCGTACACCCTAGCCAATCCTCCTCCCTCGGGCTGGACTGCTACCACATGAGCCAAGTTCCTCTGACCCTCATTCCTTGGCTGGAAGTTCCCACGGCTGCGCCCACGACCTCTATGATGCTCAAAACCCCTCGCTGGAGCCGACCCTCCCCTAACGGGGTGTGGACAATCACGCCTCAAATGATCTCGTGAGCTACAGTTCCAACACGCCCCAAACATACCCATGCACTCTCCTGGGTGGCGTCTCCCGCACCTAGTGCACTCCGGAATGTGCCCGACAGCCCCTTGGCCCTGACGGCCCTGACCATGGTTACCACCTCTAGGCCTCGTGTCCGGCTGGTACCTCTTATCCCTATGCCTCTTGGCATGATCTCTATCCCAGTTCGCATGTCTCTTCCCGGAGTCGGACCCACTAGCACGTGCTCTAGAGCTTAGGTTTTGCTCTACATCCTTGGCCCTAGAAACCAAGACATCGAACTTAGTGTAGTCGGCGGCCAACATGTAGGTCTTCACATCAGTAGTCAACCCATATCTGAAAGGCTCACATCGCTCCTTCTCATCCGGAATCAACTCTGGCGCGTACTGGCTCAACCTCACAAACTGGATCTCATACTCGGACACAGTCCTATGGCCTTGAACTAGAGCCATGAACTCCCTTTTCTTTTCATCCAAGTACCGAACCCCGAGGTACTTCCTCTTGAAGGCATTCCTGAAAAATTCCCATGTGATATCCGTCTCGGCCATACCAGAAATAGCAGTGGTCCACCAAGTATAAGCGTCTCCCTGAAGCAATGAGACAATGCATCCCAACTTACGGGCATCCGAACACTCCATCTGGCCCAAGATGCGAGTAGTGCTCTCAAGCCACCCTTCCGAACCCTCCGGAGACAATCCACGAAACTCAACTGCCCCCAAATTTCGGAGCCTCTCTAGGGGTAATCATGTCCCCGCACCCTGAGGTGGAGCTGCAGCTTGCATGCCGGCCAAAGCTGTCTGAAAAGCTCCGGCTATAGTCTGGATCAAATGAGCCACATCTAGGCCTGCCTGACCTTGGCCCGCTTGAACCCCATTTCCTCCCACATTAGCCTCAGCCTGAGGCCCATTACCATCACCTCCGACGTTCCCCCCATTACCACCGGGAGCATTAAGAGCAGGAGGCGCGTTCTCGGGTGTCTGGTCACCCGCCCTAGGCCGTCCCCTCGGTCTCATCATAGCAATTAAAGTAATCTAAAACAACAAACATACAACAACAAAGAAACGTTAGGTTAGCAAGGGGCAAAGGACTCCGGTTCTCAAGCTCTTTAAACCAAAACAATTTTCCCTTTTTATTTTGACAACAATGCCTAACAATGGGGACTCAAACCAACTCTCGAACAACAGCAAGGTCACCATAGCATGCATACATACACCGTGCTAAAACAAAATTTAGACATGTGTGGCAAAACACTCATAATTCCTTAACTTACCTCACTTACCTGCCCGAGGTCTCGGAAACCTCAGGCTCTGATACCAATAAATGTAACCCCCTCGTCCCGGTCTGGCCGGATGACCGGTCCAAGTGGGCTACACGGGGAAAACCGAAGTGAAACCCGTTAAGGCTCCCCTTCGGTTAGCAACCCTATCTTTTTTTTTCATTTTAAGTCTTGTCTAGATGAGTATTAAATCCTAAGTGACCATACATCGGAACAACAAACACGAGAATATCAAACAAACCCAACCCAACACTTAACGGCCCAATTTTAGACTTAAACTGCAGGCGGTATCGATACACCTAAGGGGTGTACCGATACACCTTGACTCGGCCATAAAGTCAAAGTCAGCCTGTGGAGACCGTATCGATACACCCAAGGAGTGTATCGATACCCTCCCCAAGGGTTGACTTCTCACAGTCAACGCTAAGATGGCCGTACCGATACGCCAAAGACCGGTATCGATACCAAGTTGGACAGTGTCATCAGTGACCAAAATGGTATCGATACGCCTGAGACCGGTATCGATACCAAGTTGGGCAGTAGCTCCAGTGTCCAAAATGGTATCGATACGTGTCCCCGCGTATCGATACGAAAGGCCTGGAGTAAGAAGGCCGTATCGATACGGGTCTAACCGTATCGATACCCCTGCTCTGCAACTCTCTATTTCACTACATGGTAACTTCTCACATGACTCTAAATGCACTTTTGGACACTCCTAAGCGTAAACAAACATACATGCATCAAACCACAATTGAGACTTAGCATGGGAGGCTTTTAATCTAACGAAAACATACAAACAAGACTCCATACAATTCCACAAGGAAGCATGTTTAGCAAGCACAAGACATCATCCACAATATAGTCAAGCATAAGGCATACATGGGCCAACATCATACAAGTTTAGTCATATGCAAACAAACCACCTAAAAGACATAAGACATAATCCAAGAAGCAAAAGCCTAACACAACATGAGTTTAACAATTTCAAGCATAACCTCCTAAGGAGTTTGACCCCAACTCCTAACACTCTACACCCCATTGTCTAGACATTATTACAAAAGCAAACCATACTTAAACTTGCTTGAGAACTCCAAAAGCTCCTCCCTCGCCCGCTCGCCTCCCAAACTCTAGCGATCTGCACGTTGGAAACAAAAGAGCATAAGCAAACTAGCTTAGTGAGAGAGGCTCTACAATTCACAACATGTAGTTTTCCAAAACACGATTTAAATGCAAGAAAACAATGGATGCACAAGGGTCTATCTCAATCACAACACTTGATTTGCACAAGCACAACCAACATACACGTACGGTGGGACTACACATCACCGTTTCGACTAGTGGATTTCCAATGGGACTACACATCAAAGTACTACCCTACTAGTCACTACCGGTGGGACTACACATCACCGTTTTTAGACCACCATCACGTGAGGCACAAACTCAACACGACTACAACATTAACAACTTAAAATGCATTCAAATAACCACAACGCATCCACAATCAATATACCACAACACATGAGAGTAGAGAGGCTTACACACGGGTTTAGGTGACCTCTCAAGGTTCCACCCAAACCTCAAAAGGATCCATATCGAGCACAATGTAAAAACCAATAATTCTACTCACCGTTGCTACCCAAGAGAAGATCGAAGACCAAGCTCAAGACTCTGAAATCCCCGAATTTGTCCCCGAAGCTTCACCAGCCAAATTTCTCGTTTCTAAACATTCCAACACAATATAAACAATCCCAAATCAGTCCATGTTCTAACAAAATCAATCCGGGTTAAATACCAATCTCAAGACATCAATTTTTCCATTGAAAACAAGCTCAAACTTCCAAAATCCGAGCAGCCCTCAAGCACCCTTCAAAACCATTGATTTCAACCCTCAAATTACTCCCTAAAGCCTCCAAAACAGCCCTCACATATAGCCTATCCATTGGCCCTCTCATTTCTACATAGAACACCCCCATATCTCAACCCAAAACCTCTCAAAAACCTCCCCAAAACCCCATTTCGGAAATTAGCATAAAATTCTTTAAAAATCACATATATTGAGTCCCATGGACTACAAACAACCCCCACACAAACAATAAACCAAAATCTTTAGTCAAAGGCCATAAAGGCAACATTTTTATCCAAAATCCTTAAATTTCCAAATCTCAAAAACTTGCATAAAAATGAAAACAAAAGGTGTCAACGTGTAGAGAATAACGTGGGGAAGTCAAAAACGAAGTTACCTTTGCAAAACCTTCAAAGATGAGCAAGATATTGAATGGAATAGTATTTAGGAGGGGTGGGGTTTATGTTGTCGTTGGAAAGGGAAGAGTAGGGAGAGGGAAGAAGATGACTAAAAATAAAACATTATTTAGGTTGGTTTAAAAATTAAAGGTCTAAAGACCTAAATGCCCTTAATGAAAAAGGAAAACCACAATAGGTGCCACCCATGGCCATATGGGCTTGTTTAAAATATGGTCCAACTAAATTTTACTTGTCTTAAAACCCGAGGCCTAAACCTTTATTTTATTATTTAAAATTTGGAACCGAAACCCGAACTATTTTTAAATTGCTAATTTCACCCGACCCCCGAACTCGGGTGTTACAGCATTAGCTCCTTTATGTCGACAATTGGTGACCTGCATCCAAGGCCCGTAAAGATCCTCAGGTCTCTCCGGGTCAACATTATGTCCCCCATCAACTCTGTCGGGTTGAACCTCCTGTCCACACACTTCCTTGGAGTGCCCATATTTCCCACAGCCGTAGCAAATAGCAGGGAGTCCCTCATACTCCACAGTTTGGCGTCGTCTGTCAATAATCAGCCCCGGGATTAACGGTTTCTCAAGGTCAACCACGACACCCAGTCTGGCGAAACGGCCTCTTTTCCCTTCCGTGGTGTTGTAGTCGATCCGCACTACATGTCCTAGCAGCGATGCAATTGAACGAAAAAGACTTTTGGTGTAGTATCTATAGGGTAACCCTGGCAGACGCACCCACACCATGATACGAGAGGGATACCCTTTCGAAGTCGAGAATGAGCGGCTCCAGGGTTGGACCGTTAGGTAACTTCCATAGATGACCCACGGACCACCACTCAAGACGGCGTTATAGTCATCTTCACGAGCAAACCTAACCAAGTAATAGTCATTATCCAAATCGACTAAACAAATCTCCCCTTTAGGGTTCCAGAGAACTTCAATGCGATTAAGAAGGGCCCGATATCCAATAGATTTCCCTAATAGTCATACTACTAACGAGAATGCCAATTTTTCATCAATTGCAGCATGTACTCTATCTGAGAAGCGAATCTCCGGCAACGACCCATCCAACATTACCCTGACATCCGAATCACGCACGTCCACATCCGAATCACGCACGTCCACATTCGAGTCACTGAGGGATCCTTTTTGGGGCTGTTGGAAATTATCCCCCAGCATAACATCACGGAACGAGGGTTTCAAGCATGCTGTAGGTTAAGCAGGATCCTCTCCTCGCGGTCCCATATTATCTGTTGGATTCAAATCCTGCATGGGATCATCCACATCAACTGTACCCATCGTCTGATTGATCGCGTGAGTCTCCAGGGGAAGCTGTCCATCATTCCTCACTTTCTTAGCTTGCCTGTGCAAGTCCTCATGGAGTGGAGACGCGGGACGCTCCAACGCCGACGGAACCACCACAGGATCTGGATTTTTCGGTGGGCGGCCGCTAGGGTTTTCGAAGGGGTTCAAGCTAGGGTTTTCAGAGAGCAACGTCATTTTTTTAAATCTATATTTTTAATTATACTAAACTAATATCATGTTGTTATTTCTTAATATAATTTTTTACTTATTATATTATCCATGTTCTTTTTTAAAAAATATATTTTTATGCCCTTTTTATTATTTATTTTAGTATATGTTTTGTTCATGCATAATTAATTGTCATATTTATTCATTAGTCTAGTTTAGTTCTCGATATTCTAGTGGGAGTGTCGTCCTGAGTCTTCGGGCGTCATCTCCTTTGATATCGTAGGTTATGAGTTAATTTGTTCGATTTGTGTAACCATGCATCCATGCATTTTAAGGATTATTAATTAAGTTAGATTCGAATTTAAATTTGCCTTAATAAATACGATATGAACCCTAAGGTACCAATTTTGAGCGTGGTGGGGTGCGAAACCTTCCCCACTCGTAATTGACTCCCTAACTTAGAATCTCTGATTTTTGTTTTCCCAGTGTCCGGACTAGCTAATCTAAGTGACCGGTGGCGACTCCAATGTTTTATTCAAAATACGAGTTTTTTAAGGTTCCCCTAAAATTATTTTTTTTATAAAAAGTGGGAAAATACATCTTTTCGGATTTTTTAGTCGCTACATCTATAAACCCTAAATTAAAACCCTAAACTCTGAAATTGAGGTATTTGTGGAAAACAAAAAGTCTTTATTGCCTGTGTATGGGATACTAATTCTTATAATAATAGGACAATTGTTTCATACACAGACGGAGTAAAGTTATTTTACACAAGCTTATTTAATTTAAAGTTAAAATTCAAAATTTAAACCTCTAACTCTAAGTCCATAAATACTAATCTCTAAACATTAAACCTTAAACTCCAATAATAAACCTTAAATTCTATACGCTACAATCTAAACTCTTAACCTCTAAAAATTAAATTAGATACAAATTATACTTATTTAATAATTTTTTCTAATAAAATTTAAATTAAAGTAGATGCAGTAATTATTATAGTAATAAAATTGTATTATTTTTAATTAAAAAATCTGAAAATGTAATATACAAATTGTATTTTTAAATTTTATTCTAAAGGATAAAAACACTTTTGGTTGTTATAATTTTAAAAATAATTAAAATAGATAATATTACATTGTGATTCATATGATTTGTAGTACATAACGATATACGACGTTTATTGTAGAATTATTTAAAAAAATAAAGAAAATGAAAGAAATATGAATCCAACCTTAAAGAGAATTGTGTTGGTCAGTGTTTATAACATGATTTTTTTATCTTGTGATATATATTTTTTTATAAATTATAATTGTAATATTAATCTTACTTAAAAGGAAGAGGAATGAAAATTTTAGGGGAAGAAAAACGGTATTTTTAATGAATCTATAACTTAGAACTTAGGACATACGAGAGAACAAAAATAAACAATTTGATCAATTAATTAAATGTATTTGTTCTTTTGTGACATTTTTCGTCTATCTTATAATACAATTCTTATATACCTTTGTGCTAATTTATCATTTGTGTAACAATATTCACGTAATTAAAGAAAATTAATAGTTAGATATGATTAATTTTGATTTTTTATAACAATTTGTTGATATTTTTAGAATTATTAACGAACTGGTATGTAAGATTTATTGTTGAAAAACTCTCTCACTGCTTAAACATTTAATTGAATAGAAATTGAAAGATTTGTTTGTTCTATTCAAAAAAAAGGAAAGATTTGTTTGTTCTATTCAAAAAAAGGAAAGATTTGTTTGTTAGATTTATACGAGTTTTCCTTCTCAACAAAGACAATCAAATTGCCTGGAAAATGCCCTTTAAGAGTAAGCCGTTACTAACCAAAGCCAATGCCGCCAAGGGCATAAAATCGAGACAATTTTAAATGAATATATTTTTCTTAATAATTAATTAAAATTAACTCAAATTCAAATATTTAAAAATATAATTATTTTCGATTTTTAAAATGAACTCGTTTTTATATAGGACGTGAGCTTGAAACTCACTTTTAAGAAAATGTGAGTTCAAAACTCGTTTTTAACAACATGACTTTCTTGTTGAGTAATTTAATTAGAAAGAAAAATAAATAAATTTACCGTATTTTTTCAAAACAGAATTATTTTTAATAAGATAATAATTTAAAAATCGCTTTTAGTAGGACGCGAGTTTAGATTATGTGGACTGAAAAAAGGTATTTTTCTAAATAATCAAGTTTGAAGTTATTTTTTAATTAATTATTTTAAAGAGTATATTCATTTAAAATTGTTCAAAACCGAGAGCGGCCTTATAAAACCACGTGTCACCTCCTTGTAAACCCTCAACCATGCAAAGCAGCTCAAACCAACACGCGCCACACCCGTTCATATTAACACTCCCTTCTAGATAAGCAGAAACATAATTTTGATACCCTCACCTCTACACTCACCACGAGGACGCCCTCACCGTCCGCCACGTGCCCCCTCCACACCTCCCACTTCTCCTTATATCACCGCCACCACCCTCCCACTTCCCTCTCACCCGAACTTTCTCTATTCATCATCAAACAAATCAGAGCCGTTCATCATGTCGACGATCAACGATCAAAACATGCCCACGATTCAGAAGCTTTACGAGTCGGCTCCGTCGTCTCGTCAAGTGGCCAAGTTCACGACGGCCTCCGCACTGGGCGCAACGCTGCTGTTCTTGTCCGGGTTAACCTTGACCGGCACGGTGATTGGCCTAATCATGGCGACGCCGTTGGTCGTAATCTTCAGCCCTGTTCTAGTCCCGGCGGGGATAACCGCATTGTTGGTGATAACTGGGTTCATGTTCTCCGGTGGGTGCGGGGTGGCGGCGATAACGGCGTTGTCGTGGATGTACAACTACGTGCAAGGGAAACATCCGGTGGGCGCCGATCAAGTTGATTATGCAAGGAATAAGCTGGCGAGTACGGCTAGAGACATGACGGAGAAGGCGAAGGAATATGGACAATATGTGCAGCATAAAGCTCAAGAGGTTACATATGGACAAGGATCTTAAGATTTGTTGTGTAGCTGTTGTTTTAAGTTTTAATAGGAATTTGCATGCATTCGTAGATTATGGTTTTTGTAATTTGGAACAGTTGCTTCTGAATAAATTGCATTATAAATTTCAAAACAAACGAGTAGGAGAGATTTCAAAATTCAAACACATCTCTAAGAATTTAAACTTCAAATTTCAAACAACTTATCACCATTTAGAATCAAACCAAACCTCTCACGTTTTCGACTCACCATATAATTTTATCCTCTAACACACTAATTGTTTCAGCATTTCGTTTAGGTTTGGAACTGGGTTCAAAGAGTAAAAACAATAGTAGCACCCCACAAGAAACACAAATAAGATATCTTATACTCTAAGGACGAGTAAAACTCACTCGACTTAAACATACGATAATACTCGACTCTATTGGAATTTTTATAAACTCTGTAAAATAAAAATTCGAATAATTTAAAATTATTTAAAAATTCGAATAATTTAAAATTTTTAATAATTAATAGATTTATTTTTAAATTTAGGTCGAGTCTTTCAATTTTTTAAATTTTTTTTTATTTTTATATATATCGATTTAAAAAATATGAAGAAATATATTTCACACGAAAAAAATATGAACAACCCATAATTTTTTAATAATTAGTGGGGGCTATTGAGGAATTTTGGGTTTAAACCCATAATAATTAGTGGAATAATTAGTGGGGGTTAAAATTAGAGTTTTAGTTTTAAGGTAATATACTTAGAGATGTAGGTTTTAAAATATGAACTCTAAATTTAAAATTTTATCAACAACCCATAAATTCAAAATTATCACACTTAAACCCTCAAGCCTCGTAAATATCTGTGTATAAAATAATTAACCTTATTTTATTAGTGGCCAGTGGTCACTTTATATTAATCATTTTATCAATACAATTTTCTAATTGTTAATTTTTCGATACAATTTTCTAATTGTTATTATTTTTCGAAATATAATAACTTGATAAATACAATCACTCATCACAGTTTGAAAGATAAAAGATCACACCTAAAAAAATTTGATTTAGTTTAGAGTTTAAAGTTTAGGGGTTTAAAATTTAAAGTCAGTGTTTAGAATTTAATTTTTTAGGATTAGAGTTAGGAATTTAAATTTTATAGTGTAAATATATAGGCTTGTGTATCAAAATTTTACCCTTTTAATTATCTTACAAGTTTTATAATTTATGGTTGGCTTTAGCTACGGCAGAATTGCATCTTGCAAGGTAATATACAAGTGGTAAAATTGACCCGAATCCTCACATTAAATACTAAAGTCTGCAGTTTCAGATGTACAAAATGGCCAGTAAAGACTTCAAGATCATTTACATGTGGTAAAATTTGCACGTTGATTCTCCTTTTGTCTTTGCCAACTTCTTCGAGTGATTCATTTCCCCAGCAAATCATCAGTCATAGTATATTAGGAGAAAGAAAGCTACTCGTATTCTCAGGCTCGAAACACTGAAAACAGCCAACGATGGAGTTATCCGACCCGCGATCGGAACTACAAGTCCACATAATGGCTTAAATTTCTGCAGGTTTCTTCATCCCTCAGTTTCGTCATTGCTTTCATCTCTATCCTTCTTATCCACTCTTTGCTCACACGAAAACGCCTTCCGATCTCCTCGAGTGACTTCGGGGGAGAGCCGTTGAGACCGTAACGTAGAACCATCACTTGCCTCTCTCTTTTTTCCAGACCATTCAGAAGAGCATGAATATCTTCCTTCATGTGCTGCCTCATCACAGTTTTCTCCGGGCTCCCTATTGACATATCTGGGATAAATTCCTGCATCATCATATACCCGTATTTTCAATCGAAGCATCTTCATCGATGCTGTATCAAGGTTGCAATTGCATGAAAGAATAAGAATGCACATGCTTTGAGAAAACATGGGGGAGATGGAAAAGGAAAAGATGTTCATGTTCCACATGATTCAATTCATAGAATATATCGATACATATTAGCTTCAATGATTTCAAAACAACTTCCATAGTAACACTAAAGGAATTTCCACAAATAATCCAGGATACTATGAAATTATTCCGAACAAGCTGACAAATAATCCATTGCTTTGGTAGCATTGTTGATGCAAAGTAAACCTTCCATTTAACGAAAAGAAGAAAGCAATCCTAAAAGCAAGCAACAAGAGATCAAGTTTCAAGTACTTTTTTTTCATCACATTAACCGCTATCGCAGTTTCACCACCATTCCCGTCAGACGCATTCGCAATTGTTGCCATTATCTAGCAGAACAATTTTAGGGCTCGACACTCGAGGGATATCAATGAGATGAACCCTTTAGCAATCCTAAAAGCAAGCAACAAGAGACAAGTTTCAAGTACTTTTTTTTCATCACATTAACTGCTATTGCAGTTTCACCACCATTCCCGTCACACGCATTCGCAATTGTTGCCATTATCTAGCAGAACAATTTTAGGACTCGACACTCAAGGGATATCAATGACATGAACACTTTATCCATAAAACTGACTAAACTTCAATGTCATGCTCTTAGAATGCAGGAGAGGAAAAGATGACGATGTACAGAAAGAAATAATGGCATACCAAATATTTTGCATTGATACAATCTCCGATTTTCTGGTCAATTGAACCCACAACTCTGAAGCATTTATCAGCTGACCTGATTTTAGACAAAGAAAGACCCGTCATCTTGGCGATTTCATCCTCTTCTGGGTATTTCCCGTGACTTTTCCCAAGGGCTTTCCGAGCTTTCTGTATCTGTCCTATTGCCCTGCTTAATGTGCACTAGAAAGAAAGAAGAACAGGAGAATAACTGAATAACACATTGGTCAAGCTCCGGCTTTCACTACCATGATCTTCGCATGAAGAAACTAAAGAAGATAAAGCTACATACAGGAACTTGGATCCCTCTAGCATGTCGTGCTACCATCCTCGAAATTGATTTTCTTATCCAGTACTGTATATAGGTAGCAAATTTGTATCCCCTTGTGTGGTCAAACCGTTCTGCACCTTGTAGAACTCCTATACTTCCCGCCTGTCAAACACAACAAAATAAACTTGAACAACTGGTCAGGTAGAGAACAAACAAAAGAAAAGATATCTGGCTAATCATCGCATGATTTATTGCACTGTTCAAACTTCATTATTTGTACAAGAATTTGAAAAAGAAAATAAAAAATATTCGATTATGTTCACTACCCAGCAAACTTAAGGGTTTACATGACATCCATAAAATTGACAGGTGCAAGGGAGAACATGCTCATTCATGACAACTTATCAGTATAATTAGAGGGCATAAGACTAGTTCACAACTTTAATTGGAAAAGTACATCAAAAGGATATTATACTATTATTTGAACCAACTTTACCAATCTATAAGAACTGTTGTACATATTTTAGAAATCAACCCACCTTTCCCAACATAATATTTTCCACAAGAAAGTTCATTCTAATCCATTGACGTTGTTGATTAGATTCCAAAACATCAGAATTGTCAACATATACAAAGAAGTTTGGCTGCCGCAACATTATTCAGGCAAGATCTGCTACGAAAGTTGCATATAGATACGGAACGTGATTGGAAGTAACTAAAACAAATATAGCATGTAAACAACCAAACATATTGAGGAAGTCAGACCGACCTGGATTAAATCTTCATGCGCTATTCCCAGACCCCTATAGTTCCTTGCAAAGTAGAGGACTAAGGAGCGTGTACTCCTTAGTAGCTCGTCCCTGCAGTACCAACCATAATGCAAATGCTGTTGCAGCACTTTCTCAGTAAGTTTGGCTGCTTCTGCCCAACAACTCAAGCTCACAACTCTCCCAGTTTCCTCTTCCACGGTTGTTTTAATCCTCTCCAAGTTTGCAACCACCTGCTTAGGAAAGCATAGTGGTCAAAGGTTGACTTAAAATGTGTGAGACAAAAGATTATGCAATCCATATATGCTAAGCTTCTAAGACAACCTTAACTCCCTTTGACATCTCTACTTCGTTTCTAGCAACTGTCGATAATCTCTTCCTAGAGTCTGACAATCGTTTTGGAGAAGAAACTTTGGGATTCTGAAAGCGTCCATGTAGGATGTTGGAAGGCAGCAATTGTGTAGAAATTTCAGTGGTTTCAACCGCTTTTTCTCTTCTCTTTTTTCGTTGTTTCTTTTTTCCAGAACAAACGATGCTTTTATCCTTTTCGCAATCGACCAAGCCATTCACATTACACTCTCCACTAACAGAAGCAACATCAGATAGGTCAAAAATATTCAAAGGTTTAGGAGTCTTATACAGACAGGTATTGAATAAATTTAGAGCTCCAAGTCTTCCAAGTTGTAGTAGAATTTCCCTCTCCAATCTTAACACATCTGAATCAATAAGTGTCTCCTCTAAAACGTTGAGATTTTCCATTAGCACACCGTAGCGTGATGTACTGCATATCTGCAGGCTCATGCACGAGGAAGATTCGTTCCCTCTGATCGGTTCATTAGATTTACCAGTCATAACCCGTGAAGCACTCTGTAACTGTGATCCCTTGTCAATCTTTACCTGTAAAAGAAAAGAAAAATCAGAATGGTACAATATATTTGACAGTGCGATATTTGTGCAGCTTAGTATATATGATTTGATATTCAACCACACACCTTTTCTTCAACTTCTAAGCAACCATTTTCTAATGTTTGCGGAGCTGCGGAAGAAGCGTATGCTTTCAGAGGATCTTTTGATAAAATCACACCTTCATCAGATATTGCAGAGAGGAAAGACAGCCTAGCCGAGTTGAAAGACGCCTCCTTCCCTCTTGCTGTGTTAAAGAAAAAACAAAGGAAAGAAATAAAAAATTTGACAACAACCCAAAGACAAGCACTTGATATAAGATAAGGCTAGTGGTGTAATTTAATTGCATGGAATCCATAGTAAAAGCTACAACCTTGAATGAACTTTGAGATCTAGTCCATGTACTTGAGAAGCTAAAAATTAACTCCTTTTACTTTTTGGATTTAGAAATCCTAATCAATTCGTTAACGACCAGGAACTGGCAGGATTTTATGTTATGGGGTGAACTTATAAAATTTTAGGGGAGGCAAAAATAGATTTTCAATAGAAAAATTCTAAACAATTTCTAAATCATATAGTAATTTCAAATCTCTATAAGCGACTGGCGATCGCTCCCCCCAGCCCCCTCGGTTCATTGTATTTTCCGGAAAAATTCAACATCCATACCAACTTCAAAAGCAAATCATTATAAACTCAGACATCATAAGTAGTAACCATAGGTGACAGTAATCAAATTTTGACAGAAAATTTTAAATCGAAAAAAAGATTTACCAGAGCATAGGAACTGATCATTTTGGCAAGAAAACCTCCATCATAGCTACAATTAACACTAAAAACAATGCAGCAATCCAAACTCAATTTGGTAGCTAACTAACACTTATACTATCACCCCAATCTAACAGAACTGAGAAATTCTAAACCTTATTCAACATTCTTTTTAAGTAAAACAACAATGATAGAGTGGACTCGGAATCCATTGAACTCACCAGACGAAGAAGAAGGGAGCCTGCAAGGTGAATTGGCAAGGAAATGAGAGTGAACTGGGAAAACAGTCTTGAGATTCAGCCTGAAACCCATTGATTCCTAGATTGCAAAGCCAAATTATCCATTAAATCTTCATGAAGTTGGCGTAGTTTATAAAGGTCGATGGCCAAAAATATATATGTGTTGAATTTTTTTCTATCGGTAGTGTTGTTTCACCTGAACCACGGGTTCTTCATCTCCAAAAACTTGTGTTAACGACAGCTTCAGCCTTTTTTGTTTACCCAAAGCAACTTTAGCTGGATTTGGGTCTGTTCCAGGCCAGATCATATGCCTGAGCTCGTCTGCGAGAATTGGGCTAGACATTGAGAAGTTTTAAGTTAAATTATTATTCAATACATCGGCGGTGGAGAACAAAGTGTCCGAAACACGAATAAGTCTAGATTTTTATCCAATTCAAGAACGAGTTATTTAAGGGTTTAGAGATTATGAGTTTATGTGGTAGGGGTTTAGAATTTAGGCTGTAGAGTTTAGGTTTAAAATTTAGATTTTGGATTTTGGTTTGAAAACAAACATGCTTGTGTAAATTTTTTTACACCGACAAATACAGTGTATCAAGTATTCACCCTTAAAATTTAAGGTTAACATAAACCCCAAGAACGGAACCATAATTATAAATTTGAAACAAAACATAAATATTCAAAAGTAATGACAAAGTATTAATTAATCTATTTTCAATATGTATATATATTAAAAAGTTATGCGTTGAAGGACAATAGTCTCTCCCACTCAACACAACTTCGTCACTGATAATATATGTCATATATAATCAGCATAACGTGAATGATTAATTAATCCGCTGGGTTCAATGATACCTTAGAAAATGTAAAAAAAATATATTAATATCGTAAATTTATAGAATTAATTTTGTGTAAAATTGATTTCAAAATAACATGATTTGTGTTTAATTTGTTAAAAAAAAATTACAATTGCATAAAATACAGTATAAAAATTACGACCAATCACAAAAACAATTCTCCTCTTACTTTTCTCAAAATCACGATTGGTGTCCATAATTAATTTTACTTTTTTTTTTTACTTTGTTGGCACGGCAAATCGAGACATAAAGATTTGGATACGTTTAAAAATCAAATTAACTAATTGATACGTTCAAAAGAGCATGGTTGTAAATGAGGCGAGACAGATCGCGAGCTGCTCGAGTTCGACTCGGTTAAAGTTTGATTTGATTGGACTTGGCTCGAGCTCGATTCGATTTCTTAACGAGTCGAGCTACTTGATACCCGACTCGAAAAGCTCGCGAGCTACTCGAAAATATAACATACTAAATTTTTTATAATTTAAAATCTAAATTTCTAAACTTAAAACCCTAAAATATAAACTCTAAACATAAGTCTTAACCCTTAAAATCTAAGTCTTAAATTCTAAACCCAACAACCTATACCTCTAAACTCAAAACTAACGCTCTAAATCCTTAAAATTAACAAGCTTGAGTTTACACAACTTGTGTATTAAAGTTTTTTTTTGATAGAGCTTTAAATGAGACGTGACAGATGGCGAGATACTCGAGTCCAACGCGGTCAAAGATCAGTCAACACTTGACTCGATTGGGCTCGAATAAAGCTCGAATTCGACTCTAGTTTTTAACAAACCGAGTCGAGCTTAAAATTTTCAAGCTCATTAAAAAATACTCAAACTCATTAAAAAATACTCAAACTCAATCTCGACTCGAAATTTTAACGAGCCGAGTCGAACTCAGCACTACAAGCTCGACTCGACTCGTTTACCGCCCTAAAAAAGACCAACCGTAAAATTTATCCAATAAAAAAGAAACGGTAAAATCCTTTTAAAAAATAGAAACATAAAAAAAAGGTCCAATCTCGAATCCAAACAATTCACAAACGATCGTCTTCCACAGGCCCATTTTCATTTCATCCAGATCCAGTGCACGGTGAGAGTGTTTAGTGAAAGGTAGAGCTTTGGTTCCACGCTGCTAATTGAGCGAAAATGGTGAACTTCATGCTGAAGATCGCGGCCGACCTCGAAAACCTTACTAATCTCCAGCCTCAGGGCGGCTGTGACGATCCCTCCTTTCCCTACCTCTTCAAGGTCTCTCTCTCTTTGTTTGCTTCTTTTTTTTTTTACTTCGATTTTCTTCGTTTGAATTGAGCTGCAGGTGTATTACTCTTATTGTTGCTTGAATCCAATATGTTCTCCGTTTTAATCTTACTTTCACTACGATTTCAGATTTTTTAGTCGGAATCTTCGTTTCTATTATTGAATTTTAGCGATTCCTTTTATTTTCAGAAAATAATGCTTTTAGGTATTTGATAATTCGCTATTTCAGCTGAATTTTCCTTGAAAAAAATGCTTCCGCTTTCTTATTTTATTTTCGAATCCATTTATTGTTCCATTTATCTGTTTTTAACATCGTGCTTCGACATATACCTTTCTACATCTTTTATAGATGGCTGTGGTTTTAAAATTACTTTGATTCTTTTCATAATTTTGTTGAAATGTTTTGCTCTTAAGTATTCGGAGCTGATCTCATTTTTTTTATAGATTTTACTGTTAACATTTATTTTTCTTCTTTCACATATGTACATAAGAGTTAGCATCTTTCTCACATCATGTTGTTTTTTGCAAATGCTTGCTTTCCGAGGACTTATTTCAATAATATTTGAATCTTGGATTTGCAGCTGAAATGTGGTAGGTGTGGAGAGTTGAGTCAGAAGGAAACATGTGTGAGTTTGGGTGACACTGTTTCTCTTCTACAAGGCAAGGGAACAACCAATCTTGTTCAGAAGGTAATCTTGTATGCTTAATTGCTTATGTTGCCAGTAAATGCATTGGTTTCAGTTGAAATTCATTATGATCTGTTGAATATATGTTTGTATGTGCTGAGACTGAGCAAGGGGATACCAGGTAAAAAAAAATTCTTATAAGTAAACACTTTTCTTAGTGAATTCTTTTAGATGCTCTTTCATGTTGAATCTAACCTCTCACCTGGGTTGCACACGGTGATAGTAGTTCTGGATTCGCAAAAGGGAAATAAGTAGATGAGTATTAGATGGTAATACTTCATAACCAACTGTTACCCAATCATATTCTTGGTTTTGAGATTCCCTATCTTGTGTTCTGTGATTAGAAAAAGCAAGGTGTATTTCCAAAATCTAAATGTTTATCTGCATGTCTCAGTTTAGTTCACATTATGTTGATGGAATTCTTCTTTGATCCATTCTTCCACATTTGGGATCAAAGAAGCTCAGGAAATCCTACTCTTTTTGTACATAGGTCTGTCTTACATCATATGCCATTAAGTAGCCTAATGTAGTGATCTTACTCGTTTAACTTGTACATAACAAATTTTCGGGAAAAAAATGAAACTTATATATAATGAAACTTTGCATCTATTAACCTCCAACGATTAATGGTGTGTGGTGTCTTTTCTTTTTCTCTCTAGTGTAAGTTTTGCATGAGGGAAGGAACTGTGACAATGATCCCAGGCAAAGGCCGGCCTCTGACTCAGGAAGACTGTGAAGGAGGAAAATTTGCACCTTTGATGCTTTTTGATTGCAGGGGTTACGAGCCAGTAGGTTTTGTATTTGGTGATGGCTGGAAGGTTGAATCTGTAAGTCTTTATTGGCTGGTAGAAGTTTACGTAGCTAATCATAGCTTGCTTTAAAATGTTATATCTTCTTATTTATAAAATTTCCAGTTCCAATCATCTTAATACATGTTCTTTGTCTTTAAAGGAAAAAATAACCAGAGTCATGGATGCAAGAGTTCAAGATTAACTGCTAGATTGAAGTCCCTGCTTAATATCATGCATATCCTGAATGTTTCATGTATTTCATTTGATGAGTTCCCTAGTTGAGATTCTCCACCTACTTCAGCAAGCGTATGATAACTTATCTTGCACCTAAGCTTAGGGAAATTTAAATAGTGTCTATATTAATCAATTCAATGGAATGAAATGGGCGGGCCTTGCTAGAAATTTACAGTTTACATTGCACTTACCTGTGAATTTGTTTGTCATATTAGTAATTGCTTTATCATCATAATGAGTGGCAGTCACAGTTTCTTATAGACATTCCATTTATGTATTTGGTCGGTGTGTTCTCATGTTAACTTACTGAAATTTCTTTGTGTAGCTGGAAGGAACTAAATTTGAAGGTATTGACTTGTCTGGAGACGAGTTTGCTGAATACGATGAGAAGGGAGAGTGCCCCGTGATGATATCCAACCTCCGTTTTACTTTTGAACCAGTGAAGTAGAGTAATACTACTCTCTTGCCTTTCACATGTTTTAGTAAATAAAACTTACAGTTCATTGTGTATGAGGTAAAAACCTTTGACTGGATTACATGTATCCATTAAGCTTTATCCTAAGGTGGTTTGATGTGAAACGTTCAGTTTGGTGCATGGCAATAGATACACTGACAATGTTTCATTTTGGTGCATGTTAATGGTTCATATGGTTTTCTTGGTTTTTAGAAATATTACACTCGGTGCAACAGCTACCGTTTGTTTTCTCAAATACTAAATATTTTAGTTCCTCGTGTTCTAGAACCGATTATTCTGGTACCATGAGAGATTGCTTTTTGTCAGCAGGAAAGGATATTGTTTACTTGGACACTAACAATGGCCTTCATTCACGCTACTTTGTTTACATGTATTACATGGTAGAAAACAAAACACATTTGTGCTGTGGAATAGTATCTGTATCTTCCGTTACTTTGCTTGTCCGACCGGGTCTGGGTTATTTTTGTTAAGCAGTTCATCCCTTCTGATTTGAGTGGAGAACCGTGTCACTTATCTCTTATATCATTTAGGTGTTAAGCATTTCCCAAGAGGTTTTGATAGTTTTTTCTAGGAGTTCAAGCTCTTTGTAGGGTAGATAATTGTATGCTTCGGAAGATTAATATGATTGACTAGGTGTCTTAATAGTTTTAAAGCGGTTATTTTTGTTAACATAGCTTTGTGTGGAGGATGTCTCGACGCAACTAAGAATCGACTAAGTGCCGACGGAAAATTAGTTATGCAGTTGCTCCTCTTGTATATCTCAATGTTTTGTGGGTGGTTTAGGAGATTGTGTGGGTTTAGATGTTGTATTTGTATTGATAGAGGCATCTCAATGCCGAATCGGGCGGGGGAAATTCATAAATAATAACGGTTAAGAGTCCGAATGGGATTTACAGTAACATTTGTCTTGTCGGGTTTTCATATTTTGTTTGTCTTTTATCCTACACTCATAGTTGTGTTAGAACCGACAACTAGACTGAGTTGTCTTAATGTTGGACTATTGGAGGAGATAGGTGTTTATGATTATTCAAAATCTTAGGAAAATTCTACAATCTAAAAGACTTAAACTTATAATCATAAATAATGAAATAAAATATTAATTAAATTATATATATATATAAATAATTGGATTAAATATCAACCTTAGTCAATTTAAAAAACAAACCTAAAATTCTAAACGCCAAACTTTAAATCTAGAGCATTAAACCTTAAATTTGAAACTCCAAACTTGAAACCTAAAAACTTATACCTGAAACCCTAAACTTGAAACACTGAACCTTAAACCAACTTGTATTGTAATTTTGTAAATTTGAATTGACTCAAAAAAATTAACAGGATTTGAGTTATAAAACGAGATTCAAATAATTTAATTTTTAATAATTAGTGGATGATTTTTAGTTCAAGTTGAGTCTTTTAACTTTGCTTGATATATGTATATCACATATGAAAAAATATATAAGTATGTAGTATATGGTTATAAAATTAAAAACTTGTTTAAATTAAAACAAATTACTATTATATGGAGTAAATTATAAATATTTATAATTAAATTTAAACAAAAACTTAAATAACTCGACTCAAGCAATCTAAAATAAATAAATAAAATTTAAATTATAAAATATAATTTGTTAACTCGACTAACTTAAAAAATTGCTTGATTCGATCGAATGTTCATCATATTCTGACACGTCACACTAATGTCATTTAAATATATTATATTTATAAGAGGTATAACATATTGTTTCAAAATCTCACTTAGAATGACGTGAGGTGAAGGGTTTCTGTGCTTTTTGTGTCTCCCGGGATTTAAGTCATCAAAGCCTCGTTTCAACTCCCATACCGATTGTTAGTACATATTTCTATACTTTTATTTTATGCTAAATACATATGTTAGAATTATAAATGTATTAAATATTTACATTTATTGAAATCATATTTATACAGAAATTAATAAGTATATTTTATAATAACTTAATACATGATTTTTATTTAATTTGACATCTTAGTTTTTAATCTATTTTGGTATGATTAAATCCCGGTTGTCCGGTGTTTAGGTTTTAATTTTCTCAGATGCTATGAACCAAGGTTGGGAGGAGATCCGGTGATTTTTTGTTCTCGTCATGTATGGGGTACAGTGGGTGATGCCTTGATAAGGGCCAATGTCTTTGCATTGGAAGCCTGCCTCTAGATAGAGCTTTCAGGCACGGCTATTGTCTTTCTTTCCGGGAAGAGATCATGGAATCTAGGTTTTAACCTTCTTCAGTATCGCCCAAGTTTATTCGTTTTGGAAACACGTTCCACGATCGTACCGTTGGTTGTGTCTTACTGGACTGTTCCAGTTCTTTTATCGGTTTGATTTTGTTTTGTGGTAGCGTGGCCCTGTGTGGTCCTTTGGTCGTCTTTGTTGTTCTTGTCCTCGGTGTTTGTTGTCGATGCTTCGTCTTGGTTTTAGCAGGTTGCAAAATGGACCTGTGAGGTCCTGAGCCTGATCACGATTTTTCTTTATTTGCTTCCTGTGATTGTTTGGATCACAGTTTTTTCCTTTATGTACGATCTACTTGTTTGTTTCTGGTATTAATGAAGTTCCTTTTGATCAAAAAAGAAATAGGGACCAGCATTCGGCTGAGTTGAGTTGACGAGTTTTATTTTTCAACTCAAACTTTATTTAAATTTTTTGAGTTATTCGAGCTTCTATTCAAATTTAATCGTAAATATTTATAATGTTATGATACTAATTGATCCAAATTTAAAATTGATTACTATTGACATATACAAAAAAAACATATATATTTTTTCATATTTTTTATATGTGATATATGTACATTTGATAGAACTAAGAGACTTGACTCAAACTCGAAAATCGGTCCACTAATTATTAAAAGTTTGGAATCATTCCAATTATTCGAATCTTCATTTTGTAACTCAAATTTTATTTAAAATTTTCTCAAGTTGAGTCGAGTTTTTCGTGTCAAATTGAATAAAAACCATTTTTTAATTGAGTCGAGTATTGTCTACCATACCGCCACATAGGGTTGTAAGTGAGACAAAATAGATTGCGAGCTACTCGAGTTTGACTCGGTCAAAGTTCGGTCAACACTCGACTCGAGCTTGAACTCAGCTCGAGTTCTATGATCCGAATCGAGCTACTCGATATCCGACTCGAAAAGCTCGCGAGCTACTCGAAAATATATTATACTAATTTTATTTTTATTTTCTAAATTTAAAATTTAAATTCCTAAACATAAAACCTCAAAACATAAACCCTAAACATAAGTCCTAAACCCTAAAATCTAAATCCAACAACATAAACTTTTAAACCTTAAACTAACAACATAAACCCTAAACTTAACAAGCTTGTATAAATTTTAGTTTACATTACTTGTGTATCAAAGTTTTTTTCTTCTTCTAATAAGGCTTTAAATTAGACGAGACAAATCGCGGGTTACTCGAGCAAAGCTCGGTCAACACTCAACTCAATTAAATTCGAGCCAAACTCGAGTTCTTAACGAGAGGAGTCGAGCTCAAATTATTCAGATTCATTAAAACCCAATCTAACTCGAATTCGACTCAAATTCTTAACGAGCTGAAACGAGCTCAGCACACTCAAGCTCGACTTGGATCGTTTACACCCAGCCGCCACAAACATCCCAACAAACAAACGCGAGGTAAGAGGTCGACAACGCCAACTTCAACGCTATCCCCCTACAGCAAGTCCGAGCATGTCAAATAGCTAAAGGCAAGAATGTCGTTTCAACGTACCTAAAAACGTAGCCATTTCATTCCTAAACCAATCTTACCTATAAGTAAACAACGCCGCAACAACCGACCACTTGTTTTGCTTCACTCCCTCTCCCACCTTCAATTCAAACCCCCTTGTTTCCTTTCTCCTTCTCCCTCTTAAAAGACACTGACATTTTCTCTAATTTCTGCTCCACCAAGCTTACATGCTAACGTTTCATCATCTTCAACTCACAACCAGCTTTTTCCACTTTGAATTTGGCTTTAGATTCTTGTTTACAATGCTGTTTATCACACAATCTTTCGCTTTGAGCTCTTGATTTTCGATTTTCAACTCTGGGTGTTTTCTTCTAGATCTGTTGTTCCATATTTGGTTAGATTTTGGAAACCCCATTTTGGATTTTTTTTTTCATTGCTTTTGGATCTGAACCCAGAATTTTGAATTCTAGTTTTTGGGATTTTCCTTAAAAATGCAAACGAGATCTGGGTCGGTTGGGTCATTAGAGGAAGGCAAGGAAAAGGAGTCTGTGGTTACAACTAGAGCAACCCAATTTAAGGCTCCGCCATTAAGGGTACTTCAATTATTCGTGTTGTATCTTGCTATTTGTATTGGCTTTTCCATAATTAGTATATACACAATCCAGCATTTTGGAATCTATAGTGTGATAACAACCGTTAAGTCGAATTTCGTGACTTGCGACGGCGAACCGGATTATAGTTTGGATCGATGGAGGAAACCTCCGTCGAATTTGCTGCATTCGATGAGCGATAAAGAGTTGTTTTGGAGGGCATCGTTCGCCCCTCGAATAAAGAAGTATCCGTTTAAGAGAGTTCCCAAGGTTGCCTTTATGTTCTTGACTAAAGGGCCATTGCCACTTTCTCCTCTTTGGGAGAGGTTTTTTAAAGGCCATGAGGGCCTTTACTCTGTTTATATTCATTCACTGCCATCTTTCAAGGCCGAATTTCCTCCTTCGTCGGCGTTTTACGGGAGGCATATCCCGAGTAAGGTATCCGATTCGAATCGCCTTTTATATGCTTATTGTGTGTGATGGTGGGTTATTGTCTTTAATTTTGCTCTTAGCATGCTTGAATGTCTTCTTTACTGTTGAAGAGGCTTTAGCATTTACCTTGGAGTCCAAGTAACATAGATTAGCATGCCTAGTTGCTTTGACAAATTAGGAAATTTGGTTTTCGAAGGTTAGATTCGGAACCGCTTCCATATCATGGTCTCTTACTATACGCATACCGCTAGTTCGTTGCAAAAAGTTGCAAGGCATGGATGTTATGGACATGCATTTGATTGTGTTTAAACGGTATGTGTCATTAGCTTCAATTTGTGAAATCGTTTAATCCGGACTGAAACTTTGCACTTTTGAGATCTTTCATTTACACCTCTGTGGATCTGTTCCGTGCTTCAAACTGAGATACGGGTTTAACACCCTCGAATTATAGCACACCATATTAATGTCGCTTGTTGAAACCGGATACAATGTCCATTCGAAACTAATTACGGGTAGGCATCAACCCTGATGGTGTCAATAATTGTATGGTTTAGAGGGCTTTAGGTAGTAATCTGAGGGTTTCCTTGGAAACAGATAGCTGCACAATGTGTTAGTAACTTGTATGAGAATTTATTATGATTGATTTTCCCACAAGAAATCTCATTTCGAGAAAGGATTGTATGAAAGCTGCTCGAACACGGGTCTCTTAGGGAAAATAACCTTTTCCACATTGTATGCAATAGTTAAATAATAGTGATTGTTTGGTTTTGCTGCCTCTACAGGTATCCGAGTGGGGAAAGATGAGTATGTGTGATGCCGAGAGACGGCTCCTTGCCAATGCCCTGCTCGACATATCCAACGAATGGTTTATCCTCCTATCCGAATCTTGCATACCCTTACACAATTTCAGCGTCATCTACCACTACATTAAGAAATCCAAATACAGCTTCATCGATTCGTTTGATGACCCCGGACCAGTCGGTCGAGGGCGGTACAACGAGAGTATGGCTCCAGAGGTGACTCTCACCCAATGGCGTAAAGGTTCCCAGTGGTTCGAAATCAACCGAAGGCTAGCAATCAACATAGTGGAAGACATTAAATATTACCCGAAGTTTGAACGGTTCTGCCGACCAGAGTGCTACGTTGACGAGCATTATTTCCCGACCATGTTAACAATTCAAGCATCGAATCTGCTGGCAAATAGAAGCATCACATGGGCAGATTGGTCGAGGGGTGGCGCTCATCCTGCAACTTTCGGAAGCGCAGACATTACCGAAGAGTTCTTCATAAGAATCTATGAAGGGAATGAATGCAGGTATAACAATCAACCATCTTCCATTTGCTTCCTTTTCGCCAGAAAGTTCGCACCCAATGCATTGGAGCCATTGTTAGAGATAGCACCCAAGGTTTTCGGATTCTAACGCCGGTCCGAGTGACCGGAATTTATTATCTATTACTAATATAAAACTATTCAACCAAAATACGAATGTACATAAAATCATGTTCAACATTTTTTCCCCTTATATCGAAAAAAATCTACGAAAACCAGACACAAAACAGAAGATTGTAACCTGCTATACAAATAAACGATCGGTAAAGTTTTCATTTTGGAAAGGCAAAATGATAGTTCTCAAGTTATTTTCTGGTATAAGCATTTGTATCTAAATCCGTCGATTAATTGGAATCAAATATTACAAAAACTTGTCACGAAGTGAATTTTTAAATTTAAGGGTAAACAACACAATTGGTCATTAAATTATTCTTCTTTTTATTGTTTGGTCATCAAACTATTATTTTGAACAAAATCGTTATTAAAGTTACATTTTTCTCCCACTAATGTTACCTTTTTTTTCTCTCTCTCTCTCCCTATCTTTGCTGTATTAACTTAACCAATATACTTTTTTGGTTGTCCTTTTGAATTTCTAGAGTTTTGCTCTAATTAATTTAGATTTATCTACGTGTTTGAATTTTTTGTGTACACAAAATTTTAAACTCAAAAACTATTTAAGTTATATCAAATTACTTACCGCATAGTCAATTTATTTTTGATTGGCTTAATCGATAAGAAAGATAATTCATTCCCCCCGGCCCCCACCCCCACCACATAATTGCTGAGGTTAAACGCAATTTGTGCCCTGCCCCCACACGTACACGCCAAAATTTAAAAAAATTAATTAATTGCCGGTTTAATTAGCTAATAAGTAATAACTAACATTGAGGAACTCACACGTGTGTGAGTAATTAAAGACCGTGTGTACCTTTGATTCACGGTTTAACACCTTCATTCGAAGCTTACTTTTCAGTTTTCACCTTTCAAAGCTTCAGGTCAAAAGGGAGGCAGTTTTATATAAAAAACCTTTTTTAATATATATTTAGAGAAATGCCCTTTCTCATGTTTATTTTAAAAAATGAATCTTAAATCAGTCACGTTAAAGGACTTTGCTTTTTTACAAAAAGCGAGTTCAAATTTTGTTTTGTACAAAATGCGAGTTTCATGTTGAATAAGTTGACAAAAAAATTAATTTCTCGCATTTTTTAACATAGAATTCGCTTTTTGTAAAACATGAGTGTGTTTTAGTGGACAATTTGAAGATATTTTTCAAAATAAACATGAAAATGGGTCATTTCTTTAAATAAATATTAAAAATGGTTTTTTATATAAAATTGCACAAAGGGAAGTTTCTGGAATTCGTATAAATACACTTGTCCTTCTCTCTGTCCTTCCACGTGTTCACCCCTGATTGGCCCACCTTCCGGGTACACCATGTGCTGTTTTTGTGGACCTGGCGTGGATTCCGCTCATCTTTTCAGTTGTTTCCCGGCGGAAATATTTTCCCATTATTTCCTTAATTGCGGCCGGGCTGAGCTGGGTTGCCCCTCCCCCCTTCTCTCTTTTTTACTCTCCCTCTTTCGCGCGTCGTTAACACGAGTGAATATCAAGCATCGATTAATGGCCTAACCTTTTTGGAATGTAGTTGGATTCGCGTGTGGATAACACGCTCTACAGTTCAATGTCTGCACTGCTCAATCTCGAAATGCACAAAAGAAAATCCAAATTTTAATTATCATAATGAATAGAAACGAGAGAGATTCGCGTGTAACAAACAAAACGACAGCGTTTTCCATCTTTCACACCTTGCCATTATTGCCATAAAAATACTAAGTATTTGGTCTAATTCTGATTCTAATCCCTCTATTATAATGAAATTACATATTTTACTCATCTACTTTAATGTAACATAATTTGATCTCTCCACTTTTACAATATCATTAGTATGTTTAACTTGATAATAGTTTTAATTTGTGGCCGTTAACAAGTTGATGTGGAATTTTTCTTAAAACAACGTTAAGCATTCATGTTGATTGAATTTTCTCTTGTCAGTTTGAACGTACTAATATCAATATAAAATTAAAAGACAAAGTTATATTAAAAAAGGCTAATCAATGACACTCAATGGAGGAGAGATGTATCTTTAGTTTATCATATATATGTGTATTGTTAGATCGCAATCGAGAAATTTGTCTCTCTCATGTCGTGTGAGTGTAAAATAAATGTATAATATTTAACGAAACTTAACAAAGGAAATCTTGTGAGTCTTACGATAAAATAACCTCTACTTCTGACTCAATAAATTCTAGCATGGACGTTCAATCTATGCATAACCTATCTTAATTTCTTTATATTTTGTTTATTGTAATCGGAAGAAATTAAAAAAGACTAAATTTCAAAATTTAACATAGTAAGGGATTAAAATCAGAATTAGACCTTATATATTTTACACGCGTATAAATCAAAATTAATGAAATTAAGGAAAGTCCTTAAAACAGTGGACCACGCCAAATAACAATCTCCAGACTGGAAAATCCGGGCAGCTGCCCGACCTTCCCGTCTTTCTCTCTCTATATAAGGAGAAATTATTACATGGTCCCGGACCACCACGTCATCCATGGTCCCTATCCACTAAAAATAAGCCATATGATTTTCTTTTTTCCATGTCATTATTTTATTTATAATCAACTTCTATGTAACCACCCACTCCCTATTTACATGGCTTAAAAAGATGAAGATTCATCCTTGGAAAAAATGACATGGAAAAAAATAAATTATGTGGCTGATTTTTAGTGGGAGGGACCATGGATGACGTGGTGGTCCGGGACCATGCAATAATTTTTCCTATATAAGACAGACCCTACCTTCCTCTACTATCACAAAAACCCTCGCAAATTTTCTTTGCTCTTTAAAAAACTTCATTTTTTTTGTTTAACGATTAAGAATTCCTTCAACAATGGCTCTCTCAAAAGCTTCTCTAATGCTTGTTTTCGTCGCTGTTTGCGCTCTCATTGGTTCCGCCATCGCCGCTGATGCTCCGGCACCGAGTCCTACCTCCGGAACTGGCTCCATCTCGCCGTCATTTGTTGCCGCCGTCTCCGCCGCCGCTTCTGCTCTGCTTTTTGGCTCGGCTCTCGGGATCTGAACGATGTGATCTCTCGCGTTGGCGGTGGATTTGGATGTGGTAGAGAGGATGCTCTGTTTATCATTTATACATATATTTTGAGTTTTGTTTGCTATTTTAGATGTTGCAGTTGTAGATCTGGAGAGTGGTTATATTATTTTCATATATAGATATTTGTTAGAGAGAGAGAGAGAGTTGTAGCTATGGTATTTGCTGCACAGATTTATTGATTATCGGTGTTTTGGATTTGTATTATTTTCAGTATTATCATGGATTGATGTGATTTCTGCTAGTATAGTGAGAGATCTTTTACTATTTATAATTTTAATTTGTTTTCTAATTTCTTGCATTTTATGTTTAGCAATTTTTTCCATCGCTTTCTCTGCCTCCAAACACTCAAATATTCTCCACAAAAATATTCAACTGTTTTGGACTTTATTTTACTCTGAAGTTTTATTATTCTGCAAACGTAAAGCACGATTCAGGAAAATAATCAAATAATGCAGTTTTATATCTATTTATATCATTGGAATTGGAAAATATTGCATATCTATCTATTTGCTTTAACCAATTAAATTTCTTAATTAATTGATTTTCATTTCTTTTATAATTATATGTTTGTGCTCAGTAAATAATTTTAGTTGTGTTGCGGTTTGAGTTATAAGGAACGTGTTATTCATGTGAATTTTGGTTTCAAATTTTGTAAATGAAAATTTAATAATGTGTTGAGAAGTTTAATCCAATTTGTTTTTCAACAATTATTGAGTTCATGCGTCCTTTGTGTAATTGTATTAAAAGTGTAATATAATTACAAAAATTTTTAATGATTTTTAAATTTGTAGTCATGTTTGGCTGTGGAATATAATTTTATTCTAATTCCTCATGTAATGTTTCATAGTATAATTTGTAATTAATTGTGTAATTATATTAATTTTTATATTTTTTTAACTTTAGATTAATTGTCATATACTTAAAAATTAAATTGCTGAGTTCGAATTATCTAAGAGGAACAAATCACCCTTTAACCACCCTTACCATTCATTGAATATTTATTTTTTCTTCTTTAAATTATAGGGTGAGGCTAAAGAACTATCTTGATTTACGGCTAAAACCGGTAAATTTTGAAAATTGTCTAGGCAACCTAAAATGTTATATTTTTTATTAACATTTAGGTTGTTTTTCGTGGTCTTATGACAACTTTCTAAACTTGTAAAACAAGTATCAAAACTTATCAAAAAATTGATCTAAAATATTATCAATAAGTATAACATTTTAACTGTTTGAAGAAGTTTTGAAACTAGTCTTTTTCAGCATTGTATTAGGATATTGTACAACAGACATACCCTAAGTTACATTCTAATTATAGTAATAAAAAATTTATAAAAAGGCAGGACATCAAACTAAGCAAGAATAGAAATCTTCTAACCCATTTTTGGTGTCCCTATTTATGCTTTACACTAAAAGTTAGGTTTATGGTTGTTTTTTAAAATTAAGGGTTGTAATTAGGGTTTAGGAAATTTAGAGTATAGTGTATTTTTAGGGTATATGTTGCAAAGTTTATGATTTAAAATTTAAAGTTGGAGCTTGAAATGTAGGGTTGATATTTATAATTTAAAGTTTAAATTTTTTTTGTCCTTTTTCGATATCCCTATTTATACCTTATTTCGCTGCTCGGTCGTTGTTTTGTTTGTCGACAGATCTTAATTCTATATTTAACGATTTAATTTTAAAGTAGTTTCAAAATCTTAAGTAAACTCAAATCCCGACCCATAAGTAATTGCCAAATTTACCATAATGTGGAGTAAACACGAAAATTAGAATTAATTAGGAATAGATTATTGCAGAAGAAAAAACAGTCAAATAGATAGATGTCGTTTTCTTGTTTGGCAAATATCCTTTGTGGTTAAGAATGTCGATGTGGGATTTGGGAAACACCGCCACCTCAATTCCTCGTTGTTAAGTCGGTTTTAGTGAAATACTTAACGACGGGTAAGACAAGTGTGTTCCCATTTACTTTATTTTATATAAGCTTAGGTTACAAATAAGTATTTAAAATATATTATTTTTTTATTTAAATATTTAATTTTTTTAAAATAAGTACTTAAAGTATATTTTTATTAAATTGAGTACTTAAAGTATATTTTTGGTCAAAATATGTACTTAAAATATTTTTTAAATTATATACCTAAAGTATATATTTTTGTCAAAGTAAACACTTAAAGTATTTTTTAATCAATGTCACGTGACAATTTTTAGGTACCTAGATAATATATATATATATATATATATATATATATATAAACACTTTAAGTATCTATTTTGACAAAAAATACTTTAGGTACTTATTTTGAATTTTGACCAAAAGATACACTTTATGTACTTTTTTTTAGCGAACAATATTTTAGATATCAAAATAAAAAGGTTAGCATACTTTAAGTACTTATTTATATATAAGCTTTTTAAATATATAGTCGAGTCATGTTTAGAAATTAACGAGTGGTCTAAGTAGAAAAAGAATGATATTTATCTTAGAATTCTTGAGTTCGAACAACCATGTCTGATAGATATGTGTCTTTTTTTAAAAAAATATATAAAAAATACGAACATATACTACATTATAAACGCGTTAAGATTATTAAAAAATCGAGTCATATTCGTATGCAAATGTAATTCAAATGTTTTGATTTCATTGGTGCGGCAAAGCCAGCTAAAAACATGTGACGTTGTTTTCTTAGATAACAAGTTTCCACAGAACAATCAAAGCCGTCCGATTCTCGTCAAATTCACGATGGAATCAAAGTTAGTTCAATTGGAGAAATTATATTATAAACTTGTCATGTCACGTCATTTATGGTCCAAACTAATAAAAACTATTTATTTCATTAATATTTTTATGTCATATTTTTATCAAGTGAAAATTCATTTGGTAAAATTTATTCTTTTAATTTAATTTAAAATGAATACAAATAACATACAAAAATAATGAAATAAATTGTTTTTACGCGAGACGGTCATATAACATAATTTCTAAAATTGTGTTTTCGCCAATAAAATGAATGTGGAATATTTGGTGGACAATACGACACCTTTTTAACCTTTTATGGAGTCACGTGAAGGGTGGAACCTTTCTCTTTTTGGCTACAAAAATACAGCATTTAGTCTCACGAGCCGTGACTCACAAGTCACTGATTCAGTGAAAAAGACCCGGCATCGTGTACTTTTGTGAGCCGTGACTCACGAGTCACTAGTCACAACGCGAAGAGTTTTGATCCATGAAAGCACTTCACGGTCCGCCACAACTTCCGCAATCAGCGGTTTGTAACGGAGCACCAACTTATTTAAGTTGGTGTGAGCAAAACTCGATTTAGCTCGAAAAAATTATTTTTTTGACTCGATTGACAAAAAAAACTCAACACGACTTCTCAAATCACAATTTTATAAATTCAACTTAATTTGAAAAAATATTTCAAATAATTTATTTTAGTTATAAAATTATAGTTTTTTTTTTTGAAACACAGAGATTTTATTAGAAATGGAAGAACCTTGGTAGGCGCCTCGTTAAAAAACCTCCCTAGAACCTAATGGAGGAAAAACCTCGTTAGAAAACCCCTCGTTATAAAATTATAATTGAATAACTCAAAATTTTTAGTAACTACTAAATCGATTTTCAAGTTCGAGTTGAGTATCTCAAATCTACTTAATATACATATATCATAAATTAGAACCAATTAGTACCACAATATCATAAATATTTACAATTGAATATGAACAAAACTCAAACAAATTCATAAACTCAACTGGACTAAAAAAAATTCAAACAAGTTATAAAATAAAACTTACCAACTCAGAAAATTTTACTGGACTTAAATACTCACCCCTATCTGGTATATTTATATTTAAAACAAGTATTTGTTTTTTCTTTCTTCATTTATAATAAGATAATTGCATCATAGATCATTTATATACAGGCATTATTGTCTGATAGAACACATCCTAACCATATTTACACAAGCAGTCTGGTACTGAGTTGCTTCTACATAATTTCAGAAATAAGACAACCACATGAACAATCATAAAAATGCAGCAGCATTCGGACTATTCGGAATATAAGAAACCACAATGAGAAAATACAACCATAATCCAAATCTTTGGCTGATAATATTTGCCGATTCCGTTACTATGTTTATGCACTGAACCCTTTCTGAACAGAGCTCCAACGATTATTAGGAATGCTAACACAAGCTTGTGCCGAGGCCTCAGCCATCTGTTCTGTCTGAATTCCGGCGTTGCAGATGTTTGCAAGGGATCGCATGTGTTTCATCCCGTACTGGGATAGCGATCCGCAATGTGTCTCGAAAGTTCTCACCTGTTTTAGATGAACATGTGCTTTGAAGTAGCAAGAGGAAAGAAAACAAGGAAAGAGAGGCTGAGAATCAAGAGTATTTACCATTTCCTTAAGGCATTTCCAGTCGTCGACAAGTGGTTGTCCAGCTGGTCGAACGGCGCTCAAAACTTCTGGGCCTCTTTCTATTCCAAATAAAAGTTTGCCGATGAGTTTCACACTGACGTCTACATGCATTCTATGAGACATGGCTTCAACAAACTGCTTCTGGGCTTCAGCCTTCCTAACAGATCCCTCGGGTGCCTTGTGATACTATAAAGTAGATCGGAGAGAAAGCTCCAAGTTAGATGGGTTCTAAAACTAACATAGTTACAGCTTTCAAATGTATGAAACATGTGTTAATATCTTACAATCATTTCAAACGAGAGCATTTTAAAGAAAGAGATGCGAAAATTCAGCGCATGGATTCCAAATATTAAATTAATGTGCATATCTGAATGTCTAACATATATATATATTAATGTGCCTCAATATGATATATATATATGACACAAACCTTGTACCAAAAATGGACAAGATCGGCATCACGCTGGTTAACAGCTTTTGTAGGTAGTTGCAAGGAGTTCTCGTCAACAAAGGTGAAGTTATCATTTGCGGGATTTGTCCCCAAGTATGCAAAGAGATTGTCCTTGCTAAGCCCTATATCACCGTATTGCATGACATGAGAGCCGTAAGCAGAATTGCCATTGATAGTCCTCTTTTTCACCTGCAAAAAACACAAAAAAAAATAAAAATTGTAAAGCAGATCTCAACAACTGAAGTATAAGATGACTCACTGGCGCTTGAATTTGATGTCAAAAGAATTTAGACCAACCGCTTTTTGGATATATCTTCATATTTCTTAGATCTAAACAGAAATCAATAACTACCACACAAAATGAAATTGGAATCTTTACATTTTCCTGATAAAATAAATGAGTTCATGCAAAAGCACTTTGTAAAAGCCTTACAAGTTCATATTGCTGGTGCAAACTCTCTGTCCGCAAATTATGTGCGTCACTGCTCAACAGAAACACAATATTAGGATTAACACCAAGGGATGTAATTCAACAAAAACAAAACAAAAGCCAATTCCTCAGTTTTAAAAGATATCTATTTTAGTCTAGATCATACTAAAGAATCAAATTTACATGTATAGCACCCACTTTGCCTCTGGCTTTTTACATTTGTCTACCAACACTTAAGTTCGACAAGGTGCAGCCAAGAAACAAACTAAAATTAATTTATATAAAACTTGTTTAAATCTGGAGAAAAGAGATCTAGACAATTAGATTCAACTTTGAAATAATTGCATATTCAATATCACCAAGGATAAATGAGGACTTATACGATGAACATGCTTGAATACCAACCTGTCCTCCATCCAAGCAACACTGTACAAGTCTCCCAAGCAGGTTTCATATTCTGGGGGAGGACTTGGGTACTCTCCGGGACAATAGGTTCCCCAGCTACTCTCTTCGGCATTTGAGGCTGTAGTTGCATAGATATTCAAACCCTCGGGAAGGAGACCCTCAAAGATACTTCCTGACTCACAAGCTTCAAGATAAAATACCTACAAAGTTACATGAGGACAAGAAATTAAGAACCACAGAAAAGTGATACAAAACACATTCAGAAATCGATGATCATGAAAACATCGATTTACCAAGCTTTTATAGGTCCCTAAAGCATGCTTTTTCTTTAAAACATCAATCAAGTCATCAGCAAAGAGATAAGGAAAGGTAGGCATCCCTGGATTAACACAAAAGGAACAATTAGCAGCTTTAGAAACAAGTATCAAATTGCAAGCTGACTACAATCTGCAAGTAATAGATATGAAGCTAAGGTATGATCCGAAAGCAACACGAAAGTAACTGCTAATTCGATATTACTAACCAAGAATACCAGGACCCCCATGGTCAGAGTAGAATATGAAGATATGATCATTAGGGCCACTATTTACAACCTTCCCACTACCCCCGGTGATGGCAGATTTGTTTCCGAGGATAGCCGCGAAAAAGTTGTTAACAGTAACATCTTCTCCAGTATAATCCTACAGAAGAACAACAATTAGGAAACGATTATAATCAGAAATTGTAAAATTATCAACAATTTCTTTATTAAAAAAATAGAACTAACCTTTGGAACTCCCTTATAAACATCACTTCCCTGAGGATGGTTAATGATAACACCAGGTCTAGGGTTTTCTACATTGAGAGCTATATCATCGTACATAAAGACGATGATATTCTCCTCTTTCAAACCACCGTTCCTTAGGAGTTGATAAGCATGACAAACATCAGCCTGAAACAATTCTCAAGAAATTTTAACAAATTTAAGACCGATCAAACAACAAACAAATTCACACTAAAATGATGAAATAGATTAAAAAAACTTTGTTAACAAACTACACTCTTTTGAATTCAGGTGGAGGTTGATCAAGTCAACGAGGAAAAAGAAGTTAATTCAGTGAAAATTTTCTGACCTGATGCCTGTAATTCCAATACCCATTAGATCCGGCAATCAGGATCGCCCATTTAGTTCCACCAACTTCGTCATCGTCTCTCCCGTGGAAGAACCTCGAAGCTTCCGACGGTAACCGGAGAACGTCTCCTATGAAATCTCTACCGGCGGAGACGATTCCGGCGACGGATAACAGGAGAAGGATTACACCGGTAACGAGATTGGTCATTGTTTGGCAAATAAAAGTTAAATTGGAGAGATGATTCAAAATTCAAGGCTTTGTAGCTAAGTTATATAAATATAAATTCAGATATTGCGGTGATATTGGCGGGCCCGGGAGCTACTTTTACTGATGGGAACTTGTGATTGCATCTGGGACGTTGATGATTGGACCCGTAAGAAACAACGGTTGTGATGAGTGTGATGGAATATGGGTGGTGGCCCAGTTGATTTTCGTGGGCTTTTGATTGGGTCCCCGCCGAGTTGAATTGTCTGTTACGTAACTGCTTCCTATTGGCTGCTTATTTACCGGAAAATATAAAATTTAAAAACTCCCATGAAATAATAAAAAGCAAAGGATTAATAAGTAATGTTTAGAAAATACCACACACTTTTAAGTAAATATTTACAAATAATTAAATAAACCCAACGAATGATCTCGGTAAAAAAGAAGATGATGCTTATTTTAAAAGATTTAAGTTTGAGTAGTTTTGTCTGTAAGGTATATGTGAATCATCAAATGGTTAAAAAATATGAATATATATATTACGTTAATATTAATTATTACTGTAGTAATTGTTCATGAGTAATTTTATTTTTTTAGATATTTTACTAGCCTACTAGAATTATATTTTAATTCTCTGTCATTTTTGTTAGTACAAAATGTAATTATGTGCATAATTATAGCAATTTTTACATTTCACTATAAGAATTTAAGAGTGTTATTGAGAGTCTCTCGTTACACCAAATTTAATGAGACTCACAAATTATAATGATTGTTCAAACACGTCACAATTGTGTAATTGCACTTAGTTACACAAAACCTAATCACACACACAGTGACTTTTCATATGTTCCTTTATTGAGTTAAAGAATTCTATCGTTGATGTGATGAATAATAATTAGAGTCGTTGAATCTATATTTAATTGACATTGTTACTATTTCGAATGCACTTGAATGTACATTGTTCTATTTTTAGTACTTAAAAAACGACTTGGACAATTTAAACATTGTATTTAATAAATAAATAAATAAGACTCAAAATTTGGGAGCAAAATCTCATTTGGCTAATATTTAAACTTATAATGACATAAATTCTTAGTAGACCAAAAAAATTTGAGGGCGCGACTACCATTCTTTAGTTTTATTATTGCAGCTTGATTAAATACTTAATAAGTCATTGTATTTTTAATAAAGACGAAGCTATGATTAAATATTAGGAGAAAAAATAATCTGTTAAACTTTGAAATCTAAAATTTTAAAAAGATGAATGTCTTATTTAATTAATATTAAACTAAAAATAACTTAAAATATTATTATATCAAAAAATATTTAGAACGAATAACCCCTATCATCGACTAAATGACCCATTACATATTTTTAATCTGAGTCAAATGTGATAAAACCTAATTTACATTTAAATTTTATTATGGTAGCGTAAACATTAATCTAAAAATATTGCTTTAAATTTTAAATCTAACCGCATAGTACCATTAAGAAAAATAAGCATAATTTCGATATAAATCCAAAAATAATTAAAATAATTGTCCAATCGATCCCTTCCTTATCTCGAAAAGGGAGGCAAGGGTTAGAATTGAATCTTTTGGAATCATATTATATAGTAAATGGTGACATATAGTAATAATTTATATGAACGATGACTTGTATTAATATTAGAGTCAATTGCACTTGCACAATATGCCCCCAAATTATGATTTTTATTTTAAATTGGTCATTAAATTTTTTAATGTTCTAATTTTATTCTCAAATTATGATTTTCGTTCTAAATTGGTCCTCAGACTTTCGAATATTTCATTTTCATCCTCAAACTATGACGCTCATTTAAATTTGTCCCGAAACTTTTTAAATACTTCAATTTTATCCTCAAATTATCGTCTATACCATATCATATTATTACATAATACACATTAGTGTTTCATGACAATTAACAACTTTTACAACTAGAAAATCAAGAAATTTCTTTTCTTTATTTCTCTCCTTGTTGCAATCCACACCAAGAACAAAGGTAAGTTTAGGGTTTAGTAAATATTTAAAAATTCAAAAAAATGAAGAGAGAGAGAGGGCGAGAGAGTTTTGTGAGATCCGGCCGGCAAGGGCATTTCGGAGGGCAGTACGAAGGGCATCTCGGAGGGAGCGTCAGAACGGTAACGAGCCAGGGAAGCAAACAAATGTTCCATCGTATTGGTGTTTCAGTGTTCGTGGATAACATAAGCAGAAGAATCCAACCGTCAACCCTCAGCATAGCTTTTAGTGTGTATGGAAAAGTGGTGGATGTTTGCGTTGCCTACAATAATCCAAGAAGGAGAGCCAAGTCATCGGTCTTTGCCTTTGTTCGCTTTAGTTGCAGAATGGAAGCTGAGAGAGCTATACAGAAAGGAGACGGAAGGATACTGGACGGTCACAAGATTAGGATTGCTATAGCGGTGGTAAAACTAAGACGCAATGTAGGTGGAACAAAGGAAAATAGAGTGTTGACAAGGAAAACGGAGGCAATGCGTGACCAGAGATCTTTTAAGGATGTGCTGATGGGCATCAAACAAGGAAGCTATAACGACAAGAATAAAGAGGTAATCCTAGATGTGGAAAGTAATGCAACTGGAGCAGCTCATACAAAGATGGAGGAGTGTTTTCGAGTGAAGATAGTGGATAAATCCGAATTGGTGGAATCTCAGAGGTCAATCAAGATTGCAAAAGAAGATCTGAGGTGGATCAACAGTAGCCTGGTGGGCAAAATTAAACCCATGTATAATGAAGAGATGGTGCAAGAAGCCCTAAGAGCAGACGGATTTAGAGCAACAATATGTAAGTGGCATGTCCTGTTAACTGTTATCCGAGCCGAGAATGAAGACATGAGAGACAGACTTTGGGAAGATAGAGGGGAACTATTGAGATTGTGGTTCGATGAGTTGGAACTACTCACAGGATATGAAGGGAAGAAACGAGTGAAAGTGTGGCTTGAACTTATGGATGTGCCACTGGGCATATGGAATAAGAGATTCTTTGAAAAAGTGGGAGAGAGATGGGGCAAGGTGATAAAGTTAGATGAAGAAACTGAGAGCCTGCAGAATTTCGAAAAAGCTAGGTTGCTAATGGAGGTCCAGAACGCGTCGTCAATTCCGGGTAGGATCAGAATCCTGCACAATGGAAATATGCATTGGGTGAAACTGGAAGTGAAAGAAGTCGAAGAAGAACGTATCTTCATCGACGGGGGAAGACCTGCCACCGGCGGGGAGAAGGACGGATTTGACGTTTCGTGGTACGAAAATGTTTATAATGATGACAGTTTTAATTCCGCGGGCCCCGAGGTGGAAAAAACGACGTCAGTGGAATCCACCTCACCCGAAAGGCAGGATGAGAATAACAACAGGGTCCCACATATAGAACCAAACCAAATCAGGAGTCAGGAAAAAAAATAGCTCTATAGAATCAAGTGGGCCTGGGCTTTTTGATGTTATGGTGGAATCAGCGGAGACCATAAATGTCGATATGGTAGGCTTTGACCAAGAAACGAACCGGGTGAGGACCGACCCACAAAGCCCGCTGGTGTCGGACGGGTCAAAATTGATTGACATTGAGATTGGATTAGCTGAAACTGTTACAGTGAGTAAATGCTCTGAGGAAGATGCATGCAAGCGAAGGAAGAAACAAAAGCTCTCCCGGCTGGTAGGTGGAGCCCTAGCTCATCTAAAACCAGGCCTGGAGAAAATGAAGAGGAGCGGCCGCCAAAGCTCACGCAAAGGAAAAAAAAGGGGGAAATCGCAAAACGCAAACCTGGAATTTTGGCCCGGTCAGGTCCGATGGCCTTGGCTCCGTCAACACCCAATTCCCCTGCTGATAGAACCCATCCAGAGGTGAATGAATCGGCTGAGATGGAAGAAGCCACCGCCACTTTGATTTTGGGCGAATCACTGGGGGTGTTGTTCAACGCCCCGGTGGAGGTTGCTATGGACAAGCTGATTGCAATTGAAGTGTTGGATAAGGCGTAGGAGGTATGTTTCATACTACGACCTCATGTTATTATACATTATTATGAATCTAAGTCTACTAAGTTGGAATTTGCGTGGGATGGGTAAACCTGAGAAAGTAAGAGCACTGGGAAAGGTAAATGATAGGGACAGATGCAAGATTTGTTTGCTGCAAGAAACTAAGTTGATGCAGATTAACAAATGCGTAGAAAAGAAAATAAAGAGAAATAGGTTTGATAGTTTGGTATTCTCACCATATGAGGGGGCGTCGGGGGGTCTCCTATCTGCCTGGGACTCAAATTTTTTCAAAGTTGATCGTACAGTGATGGCAAGAAGATTGATTCTGTTAGAAGGAACTTTTATCACTCTAAGGAAAGCATGATGTATCTTGAACATTTATGCCCCTAATGAAGAAAAAGAAAGAGACAGATTTTACCAGGAGGTCACTGATTTGATTACTAGCCTGAGAGTCCCGATCCTCATTGGGGGTGACTTTAATATGGTTAAATGCGATAAAGAAAGGTTTGGAGCTGAGCCAAGAGTCAGAACGGGAGCAGCATTGGTTGACTTCATTCAAAGTAATAATCTTTTAGACCTACCGTTACAAGGAAACAGTTTCACGTGGTTTAAAGGGGGCAACTCTTCTTCAGCTAGCAGAATTGATAGATTTATTGTCTCCCCAGAGATCCTGCTGTGGTTCCCAAATATTACCCAAAGAACATTGCCAATGAGTCTCTCTGACCACTGCCCGGTGATTCTTGAAGCAATCAAGAAGATGGAGGGAGGTAGGCCCTTCAAACTTTTCTGTCATTGGCTCGATGAACCAGAGGTCGCAGAGTTAGTTAAAAAAGTGGCAGAAGTTTCGAAAGGTAAAAGTATGAACTACACTCTAAAAAAGGCCAAGTTGGTGATTAAGAAGTGGGTGGACGATTTCAACAAGAATCGTCTAATTCCTACCTTAGTGTTGGAAGAAAAAATAGAAGAACTTGAAAAGAAGATTTTTTCTGGTAATGCTAACATGTGTTCTGTTGCGGAAGTCACTGAATACAAAAAGAAATCATGGGAACAATATCGGCGAGAGGAACGAGAATGGCAACAGAAATCAAGGGTTAGGTGGTTCTTGGAGGGTGACAAAAACACAAGGTTTTTTCAGGCGACAGCTTCGGTGCGAAAAATCAGGAATTCTATTCAATACATTGAAAAAGACAATAGGGAGTTCACGGACGACAAACAGATTCAACACATCTTTGAGGAATCTTTCAAATCCAATTTTAACAACTCAAACACATTGCCGGTACTGAGTTTTGACTGTGTTTTTAAACAATTGGATGCTGCATCAGAAAACTACCTGGAGAGACCGTTTACCTCTGAGGAAATATGGGAAACGATTCGAGCTTTGGACGGGAATAAGGCCCCGGGCCCAGATGGTATGAATCTGGATTTCTATAAAAGATTCTGGCTCTATATTAAAGACAAAATTCTAAGTTTCTGTGAGGACTTCTACAATGGAAAGATAAAAGACAGATTCTATAACCACTTCTTTATAGCATTGATACCCAAGAAGGAGCAGTCGAAGATGGTTGAGGACTTTCGTCCAATTTCATTGGTGAACAACCTTTACAAAATTGTGGCAAAGACTCTCTCCAGAAGACTAAGCATTTGTATCAGTGAAGTGATAGGCAAAAATCAGTTTGCGTTCATCAAAGGCAAACAAATTGCAGATTGTGCTTTAATCGCAAATGAAATCATTGATGATCTGAGAACTAAAAAGAAGACCAGCATTGTTTTTAAGGCGGATTTTAGACGGGCATATGATACGGTTGACTGGGCTTTTCTCGATTTAATTATGCAAAAAATGAGGTTCAGCGAGCGTTGGAGGCAATGGATATCTGAATGCCTTTCATCAGCACTAGTGTCAGTCTTGGTGAATGGAAGACCATCCAAAGCTTTCTCTATTAAGCGCGGGCTCCGTCAAGGATGCCCACTGTCACCTCTACTGTTCAACTTAGTAGGGGAGGCCTTGAGTTTGCTCCTCAAGAAAGCTGAGACGATGGGTTATATCGAAGGAGTGAAAATTGGCAACTCAGAGGTGTCAATCTCACATCTGCAATTTGCAGATGATTTGATTGTCTTCGCTGAAGGGGATCAAGAAAATGTGACGAATATCAAGAGGCTTCTTCGCGTTTTTGGTCTAGCATCAGGTCTAAGCCTAAATTTGAGCAAAACCACTCTTTTCGATATAGCAGTGAACCAATCAATTGTAGAAGAATGGGCAAAGAATCTGGGGTGCAAAGCTGATCTCCTGCCGTCGACCTACCTTGGTCTGCCATTGGGAGTTTCCCGTAACTCGGTTAAAATGTGGAGTCCTATAATTGAGAAAGTGAAAAGGAAATTGGCTAGTTGGAAAGGTAATTTCCTATCCATTGCGGGAAGGCTATGTCTCATAAATTATATGCTAAATAATTTGCCTATATTTTTTCTGGGCTCTTTAAAATGCCGGAGAGCATTGCTGGCACCTTCAACAGGTTGCTTACCCATTTTCTTTGGGGTCCGCATGCTAGTAAACACATTCATTGGGTGAAGTGGGATAAGGTAGTGAAACCAAAGCAGCTGGGAGGTTTAGGCATCACTGATGTGCAATTAAAAAATAGAGCCTTGATTAATAAATGGGCATGGAGATATAGCTTCGAGTCGGGCTGCCTATGGAGGAGAATAGTGGATGCTAAGTACAATTATGATAATAATTCTCTGTTGCCTCTTCCGGTGGATGATAGACGATGCTCTTGGATGTGGAAGAATATCATGTCTATATACAATGACACAGAGGATTGTTTTTCTAAAAACATCCTGTAACCCCTAAACCGACCTAGATGAAATAGCCGAATTTAGGAAGTCACGTTTGAAAACTTTTCCCTCAAGAAATCCAATTTTGAAAATTATACTTTAATTAAAATAAAATAACATGAATTTAATAATATATAAAAATATAAATGTTATAATAAATATTCGAATATTTATATAAAATCTCTAAATTAAAATAACAGTAAATGAATGCTAAAAATAATTCCAAAACATAAATAGTCTAAAATTACACCCATATCCCAAAATAATAAATAGAGACCTGATTAAACTAAAATAGTTTCGTACTGAATGATAAAATAACCAAATAAAATATGAGATCCTCCAAGTACCACTCGCCTAAAGCCCAAAGATATCTGTAAGAGGAAACTATGGGGAGTAAGCTGAGCTTAGTGTGTCTCTAAAGTGCAAGAAAACCCATAATTATAAAACATAATATTATTTTGAATGAAATCTTTTAAACCATAACACAAATCACAAGCCCAGTGCAATGCAATGCACTCAACTACATCACCGTCCGAAGAGTAAGGTTGCACAGAACCACTCTCTACATCGTCACCAATCCGAAGTGGAACTCAACCCGAAGGGTGGAACCACTGATCCGAAGTGGAACTCAACCCGAAGGATGAAACCACTGAACTTCCTCCGTACAAATCCCAACCCATGCTCATACATATATGATGTTTAAAAATCAGATTCCATAAACACAGTTCCATAAATCCGATATTCCGTAAACATACTTCATAAACCATAGTCCAAAAATTCATAAATCATAGTTCCGAAAATTTGATATTTCATAAATCAAATATTCCATAAATCATAATTAAAACACATTCTGAAATCGTATGCATATGATGTCAACCATACAAACCATAATACATATAAATAATCACAAAGAGGTAAAACACCAACACATAGAAAAATAGTATATAATTTAATTATAGCACCGGAAGAAAACACACATTAAGCAGCAATAGCTCTAATATCGGAAACAGTGTCCCTCGCACTCAAATCTAATATTGGGTTTTGTTGGATCGAAACATGAGTAGCACAGATATAGATCGTGGCTAACAACCGAATCATGGAAGTATACATGTGAAATAAAAGAGATCGGAAAGATACTCAATATTAGGTTGGAGCAGCCGAATAATAGCATAGGAATTTTATAATTCGAGAAAGGGTTTTAATGTTGATGGTGACATAGGGAAAAAAATTGGACGCCTGGTCTATGGCATTTAAACCTAAGAACCAATATATATATATATATATATACACGTTTATGTTTAGGTTTTCAATCAGGAATAGAATACATACATATAATAATAATAATAATAATAATAATAATAATAATAATAAGTAGGAGAACATCATAAAATTAAAACCACACGGCATTGAGGGAAAACATTGTTTTGAATTACTAAATGGGTAAAAGACATAGTTTCGGTGATAAAACAAACGGGGAGGGATTTTTAGAATAAAATAATAATATAAAAGAATTGTAGTTATAAAAGGGACAAAACTGAAATACCGAATTTGATCTGTATTTAAAAACAAAATGGGTTAATCACCTAACAGGTCCTCAAACTTTTGATTTGTTTTATAAAGTCGTAAAATTATTATTAAAGATCATTTAACTCTTAAAATTTTCAATTTGGCCATAAGAATCTAAAATTAGGGGTTTTGAATTAAAATTCTCAAATAAAAAGAGTTTTGAATTTAGGGATTTTAAAATTAAGTTTCTAAATTAGGGATTTTGTGAATATAGGGTTTACAATTTGAGCGTAATTTTTGGGGTGTTACAACTCTCTCACCCTTAAAAGAAATTTTGTCCTCAAAATTTCAGACTAACGACATACTTTAAAAAAAGTTTTGATAACAATTTTAAAAAGACATTTTAGATCAAGTCACAAATGACAACACATGGCTTTCAAATAGACTTTGATCTCAATTTCATAAGAACAAGTATGAGCACGATCAATCGCTAATCTAGAGATCCTATGAGGTGACATGATAATATATCTACAAAAGGGACGATCCTAAAATTAGAGTTGGTACTTGGAGTCTCTATTCAAAACATATCTTTAATTCCATAAAATAATAAATTTATTAGAAAATCTCAATTTGCCCCAAAACATTCAATATGCATGCAAAAATTATTTTTGGTTTAAAATTTCATGCGAGCCTCACAGTCCGAGGGTTGAACTTAGCTCTGATACCACTAAATGTAACCCCTAAACCCGACCTAGATGAAATAGCCGAATTTAGGAAGTCACGTTTGAAAACTTTTCCCTCAAGAAATCCAATTTTAAAAATTATACTTTAATTAAAATAAAATAACATGAATTTAATAATATATAAAAATATAAATGTTATAATAAATATTCGAATGTTTATATAAAATCTCTAAATTAAAATAACAGTAAATGAATGCTAAAAATAATTCCAAAACATAAATAGTCTAAAATTACACCCATATCCCAAAATAATAAATAGAGACCTGATTAAACTAAAATAGTTTCGTACTGAATGATAAAATAACCAAATAAAATTGAGATCCTCCAAGTACCACTCGCCTAAAGCCCAAAGATATCTGTAAGAGGAAACTATGGGGAGTAAGCTGAGCTTAGTGTGTCTCTAAAGTGCAAGAAAACCCATAATTATAAAACATAATATTATTTTGAATGAAATCTTTTAAACCATAACACAAATCACAAGCGCAGTGCAATGCACCCAACTATATCACCGTCCGAAGAGTAAGGTTGCACAGAACCACTCTCTACATCGTCACCAATCCGAAGTGGAACTCAACCCGAAGGGTGGAACCACTGATCCGAAGTGGAATTCAGCCCGAAGGATGAAACCACTAAACTTCCTCCGTACAAATCCCAACCCATGCTCATACATATATGATGTTTAAAAATCAGATTCCATAAACACAGTTCCATAAATCCGATATTTCGTAAACTCTTAAAATTTTCAATTTGGCCATAAGAATCTAAAATTAGGGTTTTTGAATTAAAATTCTCAAATAAAAAGAGTTTTGAATTTAGGGATTTTAAAATTAAGTTTCTAAATTAGGGATTTTGTGAATATAGGGTTTACAATTTGAGCGTAATTTTTGGGGTGTTACACATCTGATGTATCCTTGGGGATGGAGACAAGGTGAGATTTTGGGATGATAGATGGACGGAACACTCTTCGCTAAAAACGACCTTCCCCAGAATTTTTAGTCTGGCCCTCAATAAAACTGGAAATGTTAAGGATTTCGGCTCGGTAGTTAACGGGAAATGGTGCTGGAAGATTATGCTAAGAAGAAACTTATTCCGATGGGAAGAACAAGTGTGGGAGGATTTCATGAATACACTAAATAAGGTCTCTAATGTTAAAGATGGAAGGGATCGCATATGTTGGTTGGGATCTGCGAACGGGGTATACAGTTCTAAAGAATACTGTAATAGTATGGTGTTCGATGGTCAATCGCCTGCTGGTTGTTTTAATTTAATTTGGATCGGATTGGCTCCCCCTAAAGTTGAAGTATTCCTTTGGAAAGCCGTACAAGGGAGACTCCCCACAGGTGAGGATTTAAATAAAAGGGGCGTATCAGTGCAGGATGGAGGCCTTTGTTCCTTTTGCCGCAAACATGTCGAATCTGCTGACCACCTCTTCTGTCACTGTGAGTATACGTGGATACTTTGGCAATTTTGGTGCAATCTCTGGAACATTCAACTTGTGTTACCAGCTAATATTTCTGCCTTGCTGGAAGTGTGGAATAACATCGCGATCAGGAAAAAATCTAAACCAATATGGTTGATGTCTTTTTTCGGAATTGTCTGGTCTATTTGGCTTGAGAGGAACGATGTGGTATTCAACAAAAAGAGGTCTTGCATTAAAAGGCTTTGCGATTCCACAGTGCTTCGAATAGGGTTGTTGAGTAAAAGTAAATGGCCAAATTCGATACCCTCTCTGATGGACTTTGTGCATTTTCCCAACAGATGCAACATCGAATATCATAAAGGGAAACACACTATGAGGATTGGTTGGATTGCCCCCCCCCCCCCCCCCCCGCCTGGGGTTTTGAAATTTTCAGTCAAGGTCGTAGTCTGTGGAAGCTTTGGTCAAGGAGGTATCGGAGGCTTTCTCAGAGATGGCAAAGGTAATACTCTTGTTAAATTCGCCAAATCTGTGGGATTGATAGAAATTACTAGAGCAGAGATCTTAGCAATATACGAGGCTGGTTGCATTTTTTGAGAGTGGAAAAAGAATGAACCAAGCAACCTTATAGTTGAATCGAACTGTCTGCTTGCATTTCAATGGATCAATAACGTGGTCCAACCTTCAGGATCCTTTGTGGATTTAATTAACAGCTGCGCCACAATGTTTCGAAAGTCCAGATGGGTGCTAGAGTATGCAGGAAGCGACCAGGGGGTTGACGCAAAAAACCTTGCGAAAAGAGGCATTAATGCAGTAATAGATTGGAGATGGTACTGTGATAGAACTTAGAATCTGGAAATTTCTCCCTTGTTTTTAAATGCATTCAGTGTTGTATGGGGTTACTATGTATGAATCGTGTGACTTTGTACTTATCATTCGGTAATAAAACATGGCACTCTTTTCCCCCTATTTAGGTCTAGTGGGGGTTTTTAACGAGGCCCGACACATTTCAAAAAAAACTTTTACAACTGTTTTATTGACATAAGATACGATTAGCATATACTGATAATTTGCGGATGAAATTAAAATGTTCAACAAGTTTGATGACCAATTTAGAATGAAAATCATAATTTGAGGATGAATTTGGAATGCTGAAAAGTTTGAGGACTAATTTAGAATGAATGTCGTAATTTGTGGATGAATTTGGAATGCTTTAAAGTTTGAGGACTAATTTAGAATGAATGTCATAGTTTGAGAATGAAATTAAAATATTTAAAAGTTTAAGGTCCAATTTAAAATAAAATGTCAATTTGGGGACGTGTGTTGCAATTAACTCTCAATATTATTGTTGATTTTTTTTAGCAATATCATTGGGTTTTATTAATTATCATGAAAGATATCGCAAATATATACAATGCACTAAAAAAGAGAAGAAGAAAAAAGTGTTAGTCCATTAAAAGCCTGATACAAAGGTGTACAGAAAAGCAAATCATCCCATGGAGATTAGTATACTATCAAAATTCAGAAAATTTTTATGAATCTTTTTGTCTCTAGTAAACTGAGACGTTTTACGAGATGAAAAAAAGAAGTGGTGAACGAACCAAACTATCAGGCAAAAGGAATAATATTGGAAGAAAATATTATATAATATGACTTAATAGTTGAAGATAAGAGGTTATTTTTATTTATTTAAAGTTTACGTTACGATAAAATTATAAATATAGATAAAACTCACATATAATTTGTATTGAATAAGACTTAAAGTAGACTTTTAAGATTTCAAACAATCGACTTTTATTAACTCTATGATTATCTTACCGACGAATAATTAATTATTATTAATTTTAGTTATCTATATGTTGAGTAATTTTTTAAAAATTATGATTCGTATGAAAATTAAATATATACAAGTGATTATCACCAGCTTCGATGACATATACCTTGCTGAATATTTTTTTAAAGAATTATTGTTGAATAAATTTTAAATGCGTATTTTTTTTACTAAAATGGATTAAATAACGTTTTAAATATACAAATAATAATCTGGTATTCGAATTACAAGGCTATCGTTTTCATGTAACTATATTTGCTTTGTTTTTTTCTAAGATAAACTAATATCAAAGATCATATGGGTGAAGTTTCATGGTGAGACAAAGGGGAGTTTCCTTGATAATAATTCTAAAAGAAGCTTCATTTTCAAGCCTAGCTTAACAAGAAGTTATCTTATCAGGTACTTGATTGATTGCATAAACTCGGGAACATAAATCACATGTTTTTTTCGGTGTTCATATTTATATTTCATATGAAAAATTAAATTTAGAGTTATTATTGGATTAGAGTTTAGGGTGTATAAGTTTAGTTTATTAAGGTTTAAAATTTAGAGTTATAATTTGGGGTTCAACTTTTTAATGTTAGAATATGAATAAAGATGCCAAAAATGACGAAAGATTTTTGTTCTGAACTTAGGGTATATATCTAATATAAGTTCTTAGAGTTTAGCAACAATTGTCGAGAAAATACTCGTAAACAACACAACGAAGATTATGAGTTCGATCTTGGTCAAGTATATTCCAATTTAATGGATGACTGGTTCGAGTGATCATGCCCCAATGTATTTTAATTTAATTAATTAAGGGTTTGAGAGAGTTTGTGAGTAGTTTAAAAAATATATAAAAAAATAAATTATCAATATGATAAGTTTTGTATTATTGTCTTGTATTTTTTATTCATGGCGGCTTAAAAATTTAAGGAGTTCTATACAAGTTACTAATATGAGACCTTTAATTTTAATCCAAAACAGATATATATAGGAGTAATATATATTGTTTTCAAAAAATGTTACGTTAATATAGAAATATTATTATATTACCCTCTTAATTTAAATTTGGTCATCTGAACCAGAAGCAACTAAAAGTAATAATCAATTTGGTCATTTGGTAGCTCCAAAACTAATTTAGAGGGTAGGATGACTTCGAAATAAAAATGAGTAGCAAAACTCAAACTCATAAAGTATAGAAACATTTGTTTTTTCTGTTTGCTTTATAACTGGTCCTTAACTAATCCTTTGCAGTTTTCTTACAAACATTTAACTGTTTTGAGACTTTTTTTTAATATATACAATCGTTCATATTCCATTTTTCCAGAACCATTCATGTTCTTAATAGATAAACATAAATATCAAAAAATGTCAAAATTTGAAACTTATGGGGTAAGATGCATTTTCCTTTCCCTTCACGTCTCTTAGGTATTGATTTTTTTTTCTCGTACAAAAAGTCTAGGCTTATGACTCATTTCCTTGATTCCTTCACCAAGTTTAGTTTATAGTAATGAAAAAAGAAATGTGATTTCATATGACAAAGAAGGCTGACCAATTTACAATAGTAAATAAGGACGACTAATTTTTTAAATTTTTTTTAACCTTTTGACAATCCGCGTATACCATATAAATAAAACGGTTTGAACCCGTATTTTTTAGGATGTACATCATTCCCTTAATATATATGTTGAATAAAATTTCTTTTATAATATATGATCAAAATATCCTCCAACTTCACTAACGATGTTGGTCCAAGTGATAAACAGTTTGATATCGTTTAAACATATCAGTTTGAAGTTTTATGTATGCAGAAAATTTTCGCTGGAAGACGCGCCCACAAAAATTAAATGTGCGACGCGGACTAATCTAAATTAATTAGGGCAAAATCTTAAAAAACCAGGAGAACAACAAAAAAATTCCTTCAATTAATCAATTAAATATAAGTAAGGAGGTCGACCAACTTGTTTAGGTTTCATTGGGCAAAAAAACTTGCACGTCCCTTGTGTTTGGAGGAAAAGGCCAACCACGGAGTAATAGTTCACTTTGAAGACGCAAACTTCCTCTCCCACTAGGCAGTGGCCGCTTCACCGCCGTCCTTGCCGCTGCTTGCTCACTTTTTGGCTTCATCACTAATGGCGGATCTAAATGTAATGTGGGATGGGCTCACGCTCACCCTAAATTTTTTAAAGTTCATACATTTGTCTTCATTTTTTTAATTTTTATGAATTAGTCTTTAAATTTTGTAATATTTATGACTTGAACTCAACTTGAAAATTTGAGATTTTATGTGCACCCACTCTTAATTATATTTCTGGATCCGCTACAGTCCATTGCTATGGATGCAACTGGTCGTTGTTTAGCACATCCCATACGTAACATCCATGCCAAAAACAAACGTTTTAACAGCCATGCCAATTGAATCACCCCACAGTATGAAATTGTTTCAATTAACAGGCTCTTCCCTTGTCTCAAGTAGGTAAGTGCTTTGTCGCACAATAAATCAAAGAATCGTTTCAATTAAGTGCTTCTCTATTGACATGGAAAGAAAGAAAGTGTCGTACTAAAATTTATTGATATTACTTTTATTTTATTGCGCCATGTCTAAGTTGTTCATGCAGTAGGTACACACATGTTTACAATTTAACTGACATGTTTTAAATGTATTCAACATCATGTTCGATTTTTATTTAACATTCGGATTGACTATTAGGCTAATGGAAGGACTTGATTGTCCCATTAATGATACTTTAAGGATTTAATCATAATGTTTTCAAGTTTTGGGATTAATTTAAAATTTTAGAGATAATATAGAGATGTTGGGTACAGTTAACCCCATTTATTATTAAATTTCACTGAAATGGATGGGCTTAACTTAAGACTCTAGAGTTGCCCCATCTGGTGCGAAGACAATCCTTATGCGGACGGAGTTGATCGGTGATGAGGAAAAATTATAGAAAATACTTTGATATATAAATTTGTGTAATTAAAATTTACACAAATTTTTTAATTTTATGGTTTAGAGATTAGGAGTTTAGATTATAGGATGTAGAATTTAAGGTTTAAGGTTTAGGTTTTAGGGTGTTAGGGTTATGAATATTGAAGCATAGTGAATATTGAAGCATAGTGACTAGCATAGTGACTCATCAGTCGGTTAGCAGGTTTCTCAAAGCTGGCAAAGTTTGTTGGTGATTGTTACTTGGTTGTTATTTCATTTTGTTATTTCTGGTTCATGAACAGCTGGGCCTTAACTGATTAACCACTATTGACTTTCTAGTCATTAGTTAAATCGGTTGGGCTATATAAACCCTTGAAGGGCACTGGCCCAAATCAATCATTTGGCCTACATCTTTTAAACAAAAGAAAATAAACAGATTCTTTTTCTTCTTTCTTTCGTCTTTTCCCCTTTCTTCTGTTTGGCTAGGGTTTCTGATTTGCTGTATTTCCGATCATCTTCATCGACTTCCGGCAACCGCAATAATGAATGTAGATTTTAGATTTTATAGTTTAAATATGAAGGATTGTGTAATTTTTTACACAATTTGTGTATCAAAATATAACCCAAAAATTATATCACGGGTCTAGCTCATCACAATGTTTATGGTCTTATTCAATATAAAACACTAAATTCACCATTTTTCCCATCATTTTTTTTCTAATAAGTGAATCTTCGCTGATTTTTTTACATGTCATTTGAAAAAATAATTTTTTAAAAATTGTTATATAAGTGAGTTGTTGACTTGGAAACCATCGCTAGATTTGACAGTTTTTACTGGTTGATATCATGACTGATGTGGTAAGTCAAATATATGGTATAATTTCTCGATGATAAGAGACATCTACAATTATTCCATGTTCTTAAGTCGAAAGTAGTCTGGAAAATACTTGTATAACAATCAAATTTATTAATCAATAAATAAATTAAAATCGATCATTATAAAATAAAAATCGTATTTAGAAAACATAATAGAAAGGTTTGCTAGAGTTTTTTTTTTGAAATTGTTTGTTTTGTATTTTATGCTATGTTCGTTATGACATTTTCGAGTTTTTTTCAACGTTGGGTTTTTTTTGAGTTCTCTGGGAGTATTTTAGCACTCTTTCTTTTAACCTAAGATTAAAAAAATTTAACGAGGCTCGTGATATTTTTTTTCTTGTATGATTTTTCTCTAATAAAATTATACATTACTGATAAAAGAAGAAGAAAAAAGGTTTGCACTTAAGGTGCAATGCTTAAACATTCAATACTTCATTATATTTTTTTAAAGACAATGATAGTTATATTTATTTATAGGTCGGATCAAATTATAATAAGATTCTAGAAAATGTATATTTTTAAATAATTTAAAGGTAATTACAAGGTAATATTTATTCATACATATTTTTAATTTTTTGGCAAAGCAAAAATATTTTATAGACAAAGCAATTGAAACCGAGTATCCTAGGACGAACATCATTCGTTTTTTTATTAGGACCACTTGTTGGATTCGATTCTAAAAATCATTTTAAGTTCAAATCTAAATTAAAACCGATATGATATTTGTTTTCCCATTCGAAAGTTAGTAAAATATAAAAATTATATTTTATATTAATATCTATGTATAGTTTTAGACATGTCTGGCCGAATTACATTTATGTTAATATCTAAATTTAGATTTACATGCAAAAAAGAAAAATTAGATTTAAATTTGTTTGAATTAAATTCAAATCAAGCTGAGATACCTAGGATGAACCTAATAAATGGTTCTAGTAGAAGAGCGGATAATGTTCATTTTAGGAGATTCGAGTTCAATTCGCTTTGTATAAGTTATATCAAACTGCTTTTAGTGAATGAATCTCCCAGTGAGGATTTTCTACATGCATAAAATCTTAAACTTAGAACATATTTAAGTAATTTCAAACTGCTTACCACTTTAACAAACTCGTTAATAATTTTTTTATTTAATTCATAAATATATAATTTCCTTCATCAGGTGCTCTAGGACATATGCCTCGTTTATGCGATAAGGAACAAGGAGAGTCCGTTACTTAACGAACAATAAACGGTATCGTTTAAGAGAGGCGGAAGGAAACGGTGCGTATTCGCCACGTTTTTTAGTTTCTCTTTTTTCTCGAGTGTTCTTCACTTTATTCCTTTTGCTTGCTTGTTTGGCTGCGAAAGCGAGAAGATCAGGCGAAAATGGCGTGTACGCATGATCACAGCTGCGAAGATCACGATTGTTCTTCTAATTGGTCTCTTTACAAGCACATCGACCTCTCCAAGGTTATTTCTCTCTCTTTTTTATATAATTTTTTAAAATTTTTTTGCTGGAATATTTTGAAATTTCTGCTGATTCATTACTGATTTCTGTTGTCCCTAATTGATATTTGAAGTATTTTTCAAATGAATTGAAATACGTGCTTCTTTTTTATTGGAAATTTTCTTGTGGTTAGGTTACTGCTTTGAATGAGGCTAATCCAGGAAGTGTTAAATCGGTGTTTAAAGCTTGGGAGGAGCGATTAAATTCTTCCGGGGTATTGTTTGATTAAATTTACTTATGTATATATATGGTTTATTTGAATAAATGAATGAATGCGTTTGATATTTTATGCAGTTCCATTTTTGTGCTAACATGCTTCTCGGAAAAATCATTTTGTATTTTGCATTTGAATTTCTGTCACTTTGTTGGTATGTAATGGCTTATTAAGGATTATGAACTGTGACAGGAACACTTGGAAAGCAACGAGGGTGATCCCGAGTTGCTTGTTTACATACCGTAAGTGGCCGGTCTTAGTTGTTTACAGTTTTCTTTACAAGTGTCCGTCTCGAACCTTAGAGATGACGGATCTATAAATTGTATTTTATTGCTGATTATTGTCTTATATTTATCCTCATGACTCACTTTTCTGACATTCCTTGCTAGCTAATTTATGTTTGAAATTTATATGAGATTCAAGTGATTTAGTGTATCGGTTCATTTACAAAATCGTTGAATGGATCTTGATAATTGTTCTTTTTCTTGGTTTGGAACTTATCATGTCCTAGAAATTCTTGTCTTATTTCCCATGTAATATTTGTTTTATTCTGGTAGATTTACATCAGATGTTAAGATCAAGAGTATATCAGTTGTTGGCGGTGCCGATGGAACAAGTCCTTCTAAGCTGAGAGTGTAAGTTCATATGATTAACCAAGTGTTCTACCACTTCTTAAATGATTAATCTTCAGCTAGCTCTTAGTAATGAATGTTGGTATTTCAAACTTGATAGAATGTTTTTTTAACCGCTTGCCCATTGAAGATATCTTTGAGTTCGGCGCCCGATACTTGTAAAGAACATAAGTTGTAGTGGTTTGAAAGGGATGTCGCTGCCCCGACTCCCCAATCCCTATGGCTCTCTTCTAGTTATATTAATGAATGATTATCCTTTTTTCTTGAATAGATTTATCAATCGAGATGGCATTGACTTCTCTGATGCTCAAAGCATGCAACCTGTTCAGGTACTGCTCGTTTCCTAATATCATGAAATATACTGCTAATTCAACAAAATTTCTTACAAGGTTCACATTTTCCTTGAAGGAGTGGGATTTGGTTGAAAATCTGCAAGGAGTGCTAGAATACCAGACAAGGTAGGTGTTTACCTGCTCCATACAGTTGTGATCCATTTTCGAGCAGTGAACTTGCTTACTTTTTGTGCATGAAGATTGGATCTTCTTGGTACTGCCGATGTTAAGTTCATGCTAATAAAAGACTCGACAAAAACAGCAACGGCTGTTTCGTTCTCTTTGTTTTCTAGTTTCTGATGCCGTATTAACATGCATGTTTAGGTACTCTAAATTTCAAAGTGTGGCAAATATTACATTGCATTTCCCTGAGAGTTTTGGTGGTGACACAACCCAAATTCACTACATTGGTTTTAAAGGCGAAGCCACACAGGTACTTTAATTCCCCGACAGCTCAGGTTCACCGATGATGTTGAATCCTTCCATCTGTCCCCGTACTAATATATTTCCTGATTGCAATTGACAGTTGAAAAGAGACGTCGTTGCAACGATTGTTTATGAAATCACTCCCAATCCTTCTGATCACAAGTAAGTTTTTGCTCTTGATAAATCACATCCTGTATTAGGATTGATGTCGACATAAGCGATTGAATTATTCTGCCAATTTGCAGACTTGTCTGTCTATATGTTTTAAACCCTACCCTTGCCTGAATCAGTATGCAACATATCAATAGCTGACATAGATGTATAATATGTTTGCGTGTGCGCGTACGCGTACAAAAGCCTTTCCTAGTTCATGCAGTAAAAAGTATCATTTCATGTTTTATTTATGAAAATTGATTGTATTCGTGCAGGACCCGGGCCGAAACTGGTGGACTTTCTCACGTGGAATAAAGAATTTGTAACACGTCTAGGCTCGGATTGTTCTTGTCTAGAATCCGACCGCTCCTTTCGAACATCCTATGGCGGAAATTATACAAATGTTACCTATTAGATCATTATGATATTTTATTCCCTTTCATGTTTCCAAAGATTGTATGCTTCATATTTCAATCATATAATGTGCGAAGGCTGAATAGTTTTTTAAGCTAACAAGTGGGAAGTGCTGACTGAATAGCGCAAGTAACATTGTATTTGTGGTTTCCATTTGCTATTACGTTATGTTTCATTTCTAGTACTATGAACATGTTTTGTTCTTTTGAGTCGGAATTTTTAAAAAATTATGACATTCAATAAATTTGAGATTTTAATTACAACAATTGGGTTTTCTTTTAAGTTTTTTTTTAATAAACACTAAATTTCATTAAGATAATGAGAAGAAGTACAAGATAAGCATACCCTTAAAAAATAAATGTAGAAGAGCAAATACACAAACATGAATAGCAAAATTAAATCTTCTCATAAGATTTTTATCGTTGTTCTTTAAATCTATCGCCATAGCGAAATCTTGGAGTGCTCACTGATAGAGCGCAGATCGTTGAATTACTCCAATCAACAAAAAGAGAGAAAATGTCTTGGTTAACTCCATAAACAACCAATCCTTGCAAGATTGTGCGGTAAGATTCAATTGTAGCATTCACCAGGTTGAAGACGTCTTCAATATCAACATGCCATAGAGGCAGACAAAGAACGTGCCAAGCAGCAGACGAAGAACAAGCCAAACAACCGACAAAGGTAAAATAAAAACAAAGGAACAAAAGAAGAAAAACAAAGAAACAAAAGGAAACAAAACAAACAATAACATAAATCACCGCAAGTAGACGGCCAAAGCCGTCACCATTGGCTTGAAAAGCTCAAAAACTACTTATAGACTCTCAAGAAAAAATAAACGCTGCAGAGAAAATGTGAGAGTGGAGAAAATGTAAAACTGTCACTAGTTCTTTTTTTAAGTATTTTATTTCAACATCCTTCCTATAAAAGGAAAATTTATATTATGGGTGATTCCCACCACGTCATTCATGGACCAATCAATGAAAACCATCCACTTCACCATAATTTTTCCATGTCATTTTTTTCAATCAATGAATCTTCACTAAAATTTTTTCATGTCATTTTAAAAACTGTTTTTTAGAAGTTATTTTATTATTAGATTAATGACATGAAAAAAAATAATAAAATAAGTGATTTTTAGTGGTTGGTCCCATGAATGACGTGGTGAGAATAACCCATGATATAATTTCTCCTATAAAAGCCTTTCAAAATGACATTATCACTTCAATTTCTACATCGAAATTTAATTACTAATGAATTTATATGTTAGTGGAATATTTAGATTATATATTTAAAAAAGAGTTTCAAGTTTTTACTTTAAAAATACCAATGAGATCATCCATTTTGATTTATTAATAATACTATAGAGATATAAATTAAAGGCAAAATGACAAAAGATGCCCCCTAACGTTTGTATGTTTTGTCATTTGGTCTCATATTTTTTTTTTGTTCAAATATGCCCCCAGCCTTTGCTTGTTTTGTTATTTGGCTCCCTATTCTTTCTTTTGGTCCAAATATGCCCCCCCAACGTTTCAATTTGATCCAAATATACCCCCGTTAGATGGAAACTGTCAGTTAACTGACGTTCAACAGCTGATGCTGACCGGACTTGCCACGTAATAAGATCTGCTGATGCCACATCAAAAATTTTTATAAGCTGTTGACCGTTAGTTGATTGGCAGTTTACATCCAACATGGGCACATTTGGACTATAAATGAAACATTGGGGGGCATATTTGGACCAAAAGAAAGAATAAGGGGCCAAATGACAAAACAAGCAAACGTTGGGGCATATTTGGACCCAAAAAAATAAGGGGTCAAATAACAAAACATACAAACGTTGGGGCATCTTTTGTCATTTTGCCTAAATTAAATAATGTTAAAATTAAGACTAATATAAAAATAAGTACTTTTTGTTTTAAGTGCTTAAAATAATTTTTTTTAAATACACGCCTAATTTTTTTTGTTTTTTTACAATTTTAAGCGTCTGACCAATAACGATCGTTTAAAAACCCGTTAACCATTAAAAATAAGACATGTGACATTAATTTTTTTATAAAAAAAATTCACTTTAATTTAAAAAAAATTCAAAATTCTCCAAAAACACCCCTTAAATCCCTAAAAATCTCAAAAACCCTAAATCACTTAGTTATCACCACCATCGATCGCCTCCCTTTAGTCCACCCCCTTCAATCGTCGGAACCAATCAATCATTTCTTTCAATATGTCGTCAAAAATCAACGAACAACATGTCAAAAGGACGATGATTTCACATTCACCATCTTAAAGTTTTAATTTTCGGCAGAGTTGAGGGATTAAAATCAGAATTAGACCGTACTTGATAGTCCAAGTGCCAAGTGGCAACATCAGGGTTGATGCATACGAGTAGACAGAATAGACCAACCCGCAGGGGAGTGTTTCACCCTTGACAAAGATTTCCCCACGTCCTCACTCCATTTTTAGCCGCTCGGCCTCTTCCCTCATAATTTTGCCTTTATTTATTTATTCTTCTTCGCCTCCCAACGAAAGCAAACGGCTCTAATATTAAAATATCAGAGTTTTAGGGTTTTACACTCTCAGCTCCTTCACTGCACTCCAAAAAGAAACCAAGAGAAAAAAACAACAACAAAAAGAACCCTCTTCCCATAAGTAAGCCCTCCTCTGTATATTTCTTGAAATATTTGTTTTTTAATCCTTATAATTCGTTGATTATTTTGTTTATTGTTTGTGTTTTAGCTTCATATATGCTGTTCTTCTTTAGTTTTTGTGTTTTGGGCAAACTGAGGAATTGGTAATGGCTGCTTTTTTCAAAGGAAAATCAAAATACTTTTTTGTTTTGTTCTCCTGTTTCTTATGGGATTAATTAGTATTAAAGTTGTTCATTTTTTTTGCTTTTACAAATGAACTGATTGATTTTGAGTTCATTTTTTCATTTTGTTTATATGTTTTGTTCCTTGTTAATTCGCAGATATTTTGATAAATACTAGTAGAAAGCCAAGATGCAGGCTTGTAGTGGAGCTGCAATGATGGGTTCTTTGCAACAGCCTATAAGGATCAAAGTTGATAGACCAACATTCCCTTTAAAGCGGTCGGGTTGCTTTGGTATGAAGCTTAACTCTGTAAAACCCTGTAGAGCTCAACTTGAAAGTAGCTTAGTTACTGGGAGGCCTCCTGCTTCGGACTCTGTCCCCGTGCTCGAAACTAGCTTTGTGGACCATGGCCTCAATGAAGCTGATCCCGATGTCCGAGCTATTATTAACAAGGAGAAGGAGAGGCAGTTCAAAAGCCTTGAGCTTATTGCCTCGGAGAACTTTACATCCCGAGCAGTAATGGAGGCGGTTGGGTCATGTCTCACGAACAAGTATTCTGAAGGGCTACCTGGTAAAAGGTATATTGAATTTAGCAGAATGCATAGAGATGTAATCTTTGTGATTTTGGGTTTTATTGTTTGTAGTGAATTATCTTATTGTTTATTGCAGGTACTATGGGGGCAATGAGTTCATTGATGAACTTGAAACACTTTGCCAAAAGAGGGCTCTGGCAGCATTTCATTTGGATGAAAATAAGTGGGGTGTTAATGTTCAACCCTTGTCGGGCTCTCCTGCTAATTTCGAGGTTTATACAGCAATTCTTAAACCACATGATCGAATAATGGTAAGAATAAGAAATATGTCTGCCTGTTTTAGCTGTTGTAACTAAGTTCTCTCTGTTGGATAGTATATGTATAAATGGTTCTTAATATAATGATTTAGGGTCTGGACTTGCCTCACGGAGGACATTTGTCACATGGATTTATGACTCCTAAAAGACGAGTATCTGGCACATCTATCTATTTTGAGTCAATGCCTTACAGGCTTGATGAATCCACAGGTTATGCATCCATATTGTTGAACTTATATTGTGTAGTGGTTGGTAGGCTTGCTTGGTGGTTGATTCAATTTGCTTGAAATTTGGAACAGGCCTTGTTGATTATGACATGCTTGAGAAAACAGCTACCCTCTTTCGACCAAAACTCATAATTGCTGGTGCTAGTGCTTATCCTCGAGATTTTGATTATCCTCGCATGAGGAAGGTAAGCACTAATGTGCTTATTGGTTGTGCTATATATGTATTGCATATATTCTTTCATTTAGCATATAACTTCTTGGAATTGGTATCTCTTGGAAGATCGCAGATGCTGTTGGTGCATTTCTCATGATGGATATGGCACATATAAGTGGACTTGTTGCTGCTTCTGTAGTTGCTGATCCCTTTGAATATTGTGACATTGTGACAACAACTACACACAAGGTTTGGGATTAGTGTATTCAAATACTGCGTTGAAACTATATGTTTGTTTTCACTTTGCATACTGCTAGGTTTGTTTGCTGAAATATTTATATTTAAGGGTTCTTGAGAAAATTTCGTACCTTGTAGCATGGTGAATCTTGTTTGATTCTTTCCCTATTTCACTTGGTCTTTTTCCCTTGTGTAGCAAAGAATATCGTCTTTGCCTTGTTTTGATCATGGTCTTTTCATCATGTCTATTAGAATGTTAAAAAACCACTCTGCCTTTAAACTTGCTAATACTTGTTTCTTTCTAAAAGTACCATTTATTTTGTTTGCGTTAATATCCATTTGAAGAACTTGCTAATACTTTCTACTCGTTTCCAGTCTTTGAGAGGTCCAAGAGGTGGCATGATATTCTTCAAGAAGGATCCTGTTCTTGGAGTTGATTTAGAATCTGCCATCAATAATGCTGTTTTTCCAGGTTTACAGGCAAGTTTGACTGGGATTACTAGCTTGAATTCTCTATTCCATCCTTCCGTTGGCTTTCAAAATTCAATCCGTGTTTTTAAGTAATGAAACTAGTTATATCATGAGAAGCATAATGTTGTGTATGTAGGGTGGGCCTCATAACCACACAATTGGAGGACTAGCAGTTTGCTTGAAACATGCACAGTCGCCCGAGTTCAAGGCTTACCAGAATCAGGTACCGTCAAAGACTACTAACGGGGGGATGTCTGGATGATAAAGTCTAATTTGGGTACTTCATCCTGCAGGTAGTGTCTAATTGTAGAGCTCTTGCAAGCCGATTAGTTGAACTCGGATATACACTGGTTTCTGGTGGCAGTGATAATCACCTTGTGCTTGTGGACCTAAGGCCATTGGTAGGTTACTATCTCGTAATCCATGCGAAGTTGAGTGGCGTGGGATCTCTTGTTTTGATTCTTATCTTAATGAACTACTCCACTTCGACAGGGAATTGACGGGGCTCGGGTGGAGAAAATACTTGACATGGCCTCTATCACCTTGAACAAAAATTCAGTGCCTGGTAAGTTCTGCCTTATTCCCGTTTTTTCAGTTCATTTAAAATTCTCTTTTTCTTATTTATATCACTAATACTTAACACGCATTGAAATTTGCAGGGGATAAGAGTGCACTTGTTCCGGGTGGCATTCGCATCGGATCACCTGCTATGACTACTAGAGGATTTACAGAAAGGGAATTCACAGCTATTGCCGATTTCATTCATGAGGGTGTGAAGATAACCATCGATGCCAAGGGATTAGTTTCTGGATCAAAGCTCCAAGAATTCTTGAAGTTCGTGGCGTCTCCGGATTTTCCTTTGACGGATAAGGTATCTGATCTTCGTAGTAGAGTTGAAGCACTTACAACCCAGTTTCTCATTCCTGGTGTATAAGAGAGTTATGGATTCACTTTTACCAATGAATAGTATTTTATGAGTAAGGGCTAATGAGAGACTCAAGAAAATAAGAACAAGTTGAAATCCAACCCTGATTTCTGGGTTTGTTTCTTGAATGTATTCATAGATTTATGAACTTTTAAGTGTTGGGATCAGTTTTTTGAACTATGAATTTCTTTGATATTTTCTTTACACAAAGTATGTCCCAAACGAAAAAGAATGTTGCAATTGGTAAAAAGGAAATGTTCAACCATGATTTAAGTTTGATGCTTTGTGTGTGCAAAATATCCCTATCAGAAAGTCCTCGTTAATTTAAAATTTTTAGTTCCTCCATTAATTTTTATTCTTATCTTTAATCTCTGATATGGCATTATAAAAAGGATAAAATAATGTTTTAGTTCTCTACATTTACAATTTTATCAATTTGGCCATATGCTATTTTTAATTTTGATAATTTTTCCTCTATGAGCTGATTCATCTGTATATATTAAACAGTAGTAACTTGAAATTAAACACAACTTCATTAGATTTTATTCACTATGTGCATGATCATTAGAGATAATCAATAAAAGACAATTAAACAGAAGGAATAAATTTCATTGGATTACAAGAATACTGATTCTTACAAAGGAAATGACAAGAAAAATGGATGAAAGCTTGATCAAATCATTGTAAAACCAACCCTTTTTTCCCCTAGTAATCCCCCTTTGCTTCTTTAACCTTACATTTGTTGCTCTTCTTGACAGAAGCATGAACATTAAGAGAGATGAAGCTAGAACTTCATGTTCCCAGTTCATACAGATTCAGATATTTGTAGAAACCGAGACCATGACAGTCGACAATCACCAAACCCTCATAAGCCAAAATACTCTTGTAATAAAATTACTGTTTGTTAATGCATTATAGGTAATAAAATTACTGTAAACAATATCATCACCTTCAAAAATAATCAGCCATCCCTTGCAATGTGCATGAAATAGTGTACCATATACAACTACATTAACCACAAGATGAACACTAATTTATCTTGGATTAAAACAATTTCTCAACTTAGAAAGCATACCTTGCTTGCAAAATTCATTCACCATTAACAACAACACCAAACTCTACACATATTGCTTTATCATCTTTATAGAGGTATTGTCTAACCTATGCCACAAGGCACAGAATAAAGTTACTATATTGGGTGTTTAATTGATTTTTTTTCAATTCAAATAATTACCCAATATAACAACCTTAATCTATGCCACAAAGCATAAGTTAGACAAACACATTACAAATGACATATTTCCAATACCTACAATAAAAACAAGTAACCTAGTTAATAAAAAGATCGAAAATAAATAAGTTTCGAGATTAAAATACTATTTTAGCATAGCAATGCTGAATCAAATGAAGGTTGGTAAGACAAAATATAGCTGCTTTAAATTTGAAGGAATCCATGGAGTAGAGCAAAGGATGCCTCCAATCGTGTAAGTAGCATCAGTTTAGGCACAATGCAAAAGGTGGATTGCTATTGCAAAACAACAAACACCCGTGTCTGACTGTGTGCCTCTACAAAACACCATCAAATCTTAGACCTTTGAAAACTAAAAAATGGTTAAACTCGGTATAATTTCATACTAAATCTACTTCGAAAAAACGGGTTTCGAATTTCAGAATGAAACAAATAAAGGAGAAAAATGAAAACCATTCACTCAGCTGATAAAATATAGCTACATTAAATTTGAAGGAACCCAGAAAATGATCCCTCCAATCGTGTAAGTAGCTTCGGTTTAGGCACAATGCAAAAGGTGGATTGCTATTGGGAAACAACAAACACCCGTGTCTGACTGTATGCCCATTTTAAACTCTGAAAAAAAAAAACACCATAAAATCTTAGATATTTGAACACAGACGATTGATTAACAAATATAAACGGATTATTGTGTCATGAAACAACGGTGAGTTTCATGGGTCTTCAACCGTTTGGCTAAATATTGGCTCCAAGCGGCAGTCAGGTCGCCATGGATCGGAACCTGCTGTTGACTCTAATAATGGAGCCAATACACATAATGTTTTTTAATCATTCTAAAACTAAAAAAACAGCCTAAGAGTGGTATAATTTCATGGAAAATCAACTTTGAAAATGTGGGTTTCATTCAATTTTTATGATGAAAATCGATCACTGTAAGAACAAAGACATGAAGTATATAGTATTTACCTGTAGGATGTAATTGCATGGATTTCTGCTGTGCATTGAACATTGAACTGACTGATAGCGAAATAAGAAGGATTGGAGGCTTCGGGATCTATAAGATCTGAAAGATGTGAAGACATGGAATGGTACTTTGATGAGTTCAGTGAGAACTGAGATGTAGGCTTAAGGTGCTGAAACTTCCATTTATATAGGAGTTCATTGAAAACCCTAGAAAGATTGGTTGCCTTGTAAATTACTTAAATGGACATTGATTTCAACCCATTCTTCTTTTTGTTCTATTTTTTTGGGCATCTATGTTAAGAAAATAACATGGGTAAAATACTTAAACCATCACTCAAGTTTGACATGTGATCTATTTTGGTCATTTAATTTTTCAAACGCTCAATTTTAACACTAAATTTTAAATATTGACTTATTTTGATCACTCTACCGTTATATCTCTAACATTGTTATGACATGGAAATAAAAAATAATAAAAATGTATTTTTAATATTATTTTAATACACTTAATTATTAACTAAAAATCATTTGTTCCCTCACCTTACCTTCATCGACAACCCCCACCCCACCCCTTTTCTCACCTTCACCTACAACCCCTAACGTCGTTCTGATGAAATTTTTGACGAACCAAAATCATTGTTCGTCTCCTCTTCTTCTCCCCTTTCTTTCTACGGGTTCGTTTTTTTTTAAAACGACTCTCAAATGACCCAAAATGAGTCAAAACATTTTCGTCTTAAGAGCGCGATTCATCGCCGTCCACTATCAAATTAGCTTAAAACTGAAGTATGTTGATCTCCTTACCAAGACACCTCGAATGACCGTTGAGATTCACCGTCCGACACTCTGGTCGTTAGAACCGAAATGAGAAGGTAAAACTTTCCCCTTTTTTTTCAAATTTTAGTTTGATTTCCCCTTTTTCATTTTTGGCTCTAATTTGTTCCGATTGGATTTAAATTGTTCTTGATTGCTTTTTCATGCCTTGTTTGCTTTGTCATTGTGGCTCTGATTTGCCTTTTCATTTTCATTCTAGTTTTGACACAAAGATTTTAGATTAGAAATATGTTTATATTTTTGATGATGTAGTTGTGGGTTTTGATGTAGTCGTGGGTTTTTGAAAATAGTAGAGTTGTAGTTCAACAACATTTCTTTTTTGTTATCTTGCTTGAAATCTGTGAAGTTGAAATAAAAACACTGAACTTTAGTGCAAGAAAAGAGGATTAAGATTGATGAAAGGATGAGTAGATGAAGAAAAGGAGAAGAAGAAGAGGAGAAGAAGCGAACTGGTAGAAGGAAATAAGGAAAAAAGAGGAGTCGGTCAATGATTTTAGTTTGTCGAAAAATTCACTGAAACGACGTTAGTGAATGAAGAAGAGGGTTGTGGTGAAGGTGAGAAAGGGGGGTGAGAGTGGAGAAAGGTGAGGTGAGAGAACCATGGTTTTATGTAATTAATTAAGTGTATAAAAATATTATAAAATGTATTTTTTATTATTTTTTATTTTCACGTCATAACAATGTTAGAGATTTAACGGTAGAGTGACCAAAATAGGTCAATGTTTAAAGTTCAGTGCTAAAATTGAGCGTTTTGAAAGTTGAGTGACCAAAATAGGTCACAGAGAAAAGTTGAGTGATGATTTAAGTATTTTACTCTAATAATATTGAGGGTAAATAACACTTGTGGTCACCCAACTATCATCGTTTTCTTGTTTTGGCCCCTCAACTAATTTTTTCAGCAAAATCGTCTCTTCCGTTAGATACTTTTCTTGTTCTGGTCTCCCACCGTTAAAAACTAACGAAATTGCTGATGTGTATTTTTTTAATATTTTTTCTCTCCTCCTTATATTATTTTTAAAGTTTTTATTTGAACCAATACGAGGGTGACACGTGTCACCACCAGAACAAAGAAATAAAATTGAATTTCATTGGGGGAGCATTGGGATTCAAACTCGCACCCCCAAGAGAAAAAACAAATGTGTTTAGCCACTGAGCTAAGCACTATATATTGATATGTTTTACCACAGATTAATATTAAATTAAAGAAACGAACCCAAAAAAATATATTAAATAATCATTTATTTTATTTTTTATAAATTCAATATTAAATTATTTAAAAAGGATCTTAGATCATTTAAAAATAATAAATAGATATGATTTAAAATTTATATTATAAGATAAATAAATATTATTAATTTAAGTTTAAATGTAATTTAGTATTACTTTTTAAAATAAATAAATAATGATTTAATTAATTTTGTCATATCGAACAAAGTGAAAATATAAAATATAATTTAATTTTTAATTTTAATCATAAATTAGTTAAATATAATATAAGTTAAAACTATTACTCCCCCGTCCCATAAAAAATATCCCTTATTGACTTTTTGAAAGTCAATTTTTTTTAAAATTTGACTATTATTATATTAAATATTTTAAATAATTAAATTTTATAAAATATATATTTGAAAACTACTCGATTAGAGGTTTTTAAAATATATTTTTTCATATTTTTATCAATGCTACATTTTAAATAATTATGAGTCAAAGTTGGAAAAAAATTGACCAATAAAAGTCAATAAGGGACAAAAATTGTGGGACGGAGGGAGTACAATTTTTTAGTTTAACTTTGTGTTTAAATATTTATCAATAAGGTTTTGTGTTCGAATAAGATAAATAATTATTTAATATATTTGTTTGGCTTCGTTTCTTTAACTTAAGATTAATTTGTGGTAAAATAAATCAATATGTAATGCTTAGCCCAGTGGCTAAACACATTTGCTTTTTCTCTTGGGGTCGTGGGCTCAAATTCGAGCCCGTCCCCCACCCCTCATGAAATTCAATTTTATTTTTTTTGTAACACCCGAGTTTAGAGGTTAGGTGAAAATAATATTTTAATATTATTTTGGGCTCGGTTTTATAAATAAAATGATCCTTTAAAATTTCGGGTTTCAAAATAAACGATTTGAATGAGACCAAAATGATTTAGACTCAAAATTGAAGAGCTACTTTAAAAACAAGGATAGCCATTCATTAATGGCCTTTTGGGTAATTTACCCATCATCAAATTTAAACCCCTTTTCCTAACATCTTTCTACTATTCATCCTCTTCTTCATTTTCCCCTCCCAACGTGAAAGAGAGCTCTCCTCCCCTTGTTACTATTTCATTCAAAAAGCTTCTCCATTTCAACTCCAAATTGAAAGGTAATGGTATTTTTGACTTCCCCTCACCTTTCTCTCCATAAAAGTACTCTTTATTTTCATTTCCATGAAAGTTTTAGAAAATGTCATTTTGGAAAGTTTGGATTAAAGATGAAAGCTTTATGTTGTAAAACCAAATGTTTTGATTTAATATGTTTAGTTATGATGTATAGAGGTCAAATGGTGTGATATATGTGAATTTCAAATGATTTTGGGAAATTTTCGGAATTGGGTTTCAATGGGGGTTTTTGGAGGGTTTTAAAGTGGTTTTTGGGGTTGTTTAATGTTGGATTTCGAGGGCTGGTGCTAGTATGATATATGAGGGTTGCTTTAGGTGTGTTTGGTAGTTGTTTGGATGCTTGAAATGGAAGATTTCAGTGGGTTTTAGGGGCTACTCGGAAATTCTGTTTTGGGGTTGATTTTGAGTGTTGGATGCTTGATAGTGTTAATCCGGGTTAGTTCCGATGATGAGTTATTGATTTCGAATGTTTTGTTTGTGTTTGGGATTGATTAGAATCGAGTTTGGGCATCGGCGAAGCATCAGAAGTAAATCCGGGAAGTTGAAGGTGGTTGCTTGATTGGTCTTTGAGCTTGGAAGCTTAGGTGAGTGGTTAATTGTTTTAAATGGTTTTAAAATGGTTGGTTCGAGTACATGGACTAGGTTGGGCTTGGTAGACCCACCTAGAGTTAGGATTAGGGTGGTAGCCTAATCCTAAGCTTGATCTAGAGCCTTTGGATGAACTCATTTATGTGATTGTGTATGTCTCGTATGAAATGTGATATGAATGCTTATGTATATTGTGCTATACATGTGAGATGAGACATGACTTGTGATGCTTGAGACATGCTTGATGATGGTTGTTGATGAGTACGTGCTAAGCACGAAATTGGTTGAAATGAGTAATGTGAAATGAGTAAAATGTTGGCACTAGTATGCTTGAGTACAAATGATCGATCATTAGGATGTTAGTGTGTACACATGAGTCAAAATTCGCGCGTGGTCTTGGTGGCGTTGAGTCACCAAGGAGGAGTACGGGTTCGCCCGGAAATTGTAATTATATATAGTCGGTGATGAGTGGAATCCCATCGACGGGGTGTGAGGATGAGTGGAATCCCCTCCGCGAGACCGGTGATGAGTGAAATCCCACCGTGAGGTAATGTGGTTGTTGGATGTGAGTTCCAACGTGTCTATCAGCGTATTCGGGTCATAGCTAGGTGTCAATGTTGGTTGATAAATGTATCAATGTGTTGAGATTTATGATCTTTATTTGGATGGTTAATGTGACTACTTGTGTTGAGGATTTAGAGCTTGTTGATCATGACATTTACTTGTATATTGCTCATGCATCTTATCTTGTGGCTCTTGTGGATCCTTGGTATATTTGTGTAATGCCTTGGCAAGATCGTGCTCGGACCCTGCAATGTTGAGGTTTGTTTTTAAGAGCTCATCCTCACTAAACATCATTGCTTACGCTCTCTTTGTTCAACATTGCAGATCCTTAGTTCGTGGGTTGCTTGAGCAAGTGGAGGGCCTCCAAGTGTGGTTGTTGGCTTGAGTACATCAAGTATGACTTTTAAATGTTGAACATGTAATAGTTTAAGCAATGGGACATGTGTCTTTTGATGGATGATTGTTGGTTGCTTAGGAGCTTGTTTAGACTCCATGCTATCTTGCTTTTGTATGGCTTGTGATGGCATGTTTGAATTGTAATCCATGCCTAAATTGCTTATTATGAATGTTAGCTATGTGTCTCTTGAGGTTGCCTTCATGTTTGAATGTTGAAGTATGAACTTTGAATGCTTGAATGCCATCTTGGGTTTATTGCATGATTTCCTTGATGTTTATACATGTTGGGTGCTTGTATGGCTATAAAGTGGTATGTAAATATTGTAAGAATGTTTGGTTGGGGCTAGGGAAGTCTTAAATTGCATTTAGACTCGAGTATTGATCGTTTTGTTGAGTTTGGGAGGTTTTGCAGTGCAGGGGTATCGATACGGTTGGTACGGTATCGATACCACCTTCTTGTTCAGGCCTCGTGTATCGATACACTTGAGAGGTGTATCGATACTATTTTGGTCACTGGAGCTACTGTCCATATCGGTATCGATACCGGCCTCTGGTGTATCGATACCGTCATCTTAGCGTTGACCATGAGAAGTCAACCGTTGGGGAGGGTATCGATACACTCCTTGGGTGTATCGATACGGTCTCTACGGGTTGACTTTGACCAGTTGACCTAGTCAAGGGGGTATCGATACACCCCTTAAGGGTATCGATACCGCCTGTAGTATAAGTATAAAATTGGGCTGTGACATGTTAGTTTGAGTTCGTTTGTTTGTTTCGTGAATGTTGTTCCGCTGTATGATCATATAGGATTAAATACGCATCTAGATAAGATTTAAAATGAAAAAAATAGGGTTGCTAACCGAGGGGGAATTCCTTAGGGGGTTTTCACTCGGTTTTCCCCGTGTAGCTCACTCGGACCGGTCATCCGGCCAGACCGGGACGAGGGGGTTACATCTTTGTTATGGTGATGACACGTGTCACCATCATATTGGTTCAAATAAAAACTTTAAAAATAATATAAAAAGGAGAGAAAAAATAATAAAATAATATTAAAAAATATTAGTTGCGGGACCAAAACAAGAAAACAATGATAGTTGGGTGACCACCAGTGTAGTTTACCCTAATATTGAATAGGCATAAAGCCCAAAAATACCCAACGTTTGACTGAATAATCACTTTGATTCCATTTGATTTTTTTAGTAATTCAACCATTAACGTTTTATTTTGGATGGATGGATGAGATTAACTCTTTACTTAAAGAGTTTTACACTGTGTAAACGGATCATATACACAGTGTAAAATTTATTTAAGTTTACATGTTTTTTGGATCGTTGGATGGGAGAAATGGATGGCTGAGATTAACTCTTTACTTTTTTTTTCTCAAGTGATAATCTTCACATATTCTACTGTTAATCTTATCCATCCGTTTCACTCATCCAACGATCCAAAAAATATGTAAAACTTAAAGAGTTTTACACTGTGTAACTGGATCTTATCTCATATATATATATATATATATATAAAGTAAAAAAAATTGGGGGAGAGCAATTGCCCCACAGCCCCCACTCCACTCCCATATAATTTTATCCTGTTAGAATCAAACCATAATAGATATGAAATCTAAACCCAAGATCTATCATGTTAAACCATCAAGAATAATAAACCGAATCAACTGAATGCGGAAGCGTACCTGAATTAATTGATAAACTAAAAACTTTGAATTGTGATGTTGAAATCCCAAATCTTGGTATTGATCTTCCAAGAAGATAGGTTATCTCTTGACGTAAAACTCTCTGACGGGGAAGGAGAGAAAAACAAGTTAACCTATTTCTTGGGGACCACTACCTCTTTATATAGTTGATTATTAAATCAAACTATTAAATATTTATAACTCTGCCCCTCATTGAATTATAAATATATCTTATGGTATCTACACTTTTATTTCCATGACATTTTAATACCTATGACACGCTTAACTTAATTGGTCACTTTATTTTGTGTCATACTTTATAATAGCAACATACATTTTACATATGTGCCCACAATTGCGGATTTTAATCCAACAATCTCCCACTTGGGCAACATATGTTTCCTGATAAATGTACAACCTTATGAGCTCAAAATTTTGCTATTATATAATAGGTATTCTATAACAATCTCGTCCATCAACTATATCCACATAGGATCAAAGCGATCTTCGCCATATCAATCATGACTGGACCCATCAATGGTCACGTATACAAATATAGTCAAATGACATAGATCAATCATGGATGTGTAGCATGGAAAATTACATGAAATGTGAACCATACATGTCTATTTCCAACTGGTCCTCCTAAACCTTAGTGAGATCAAACTTTACTGAATTCAGAGTGTGCATAAACCAAAAGAACTTTATTTCTGCAGAAAATAATCTTAAATAACTTTAAACTGAAGTAACTGAAATTGTGTCTAAACCGAATGAGCATTTTTTAAAAATTACAAACTCCCACTAAAACCGAATATCCTTAAATAACATTACACCCACATGAGTAGTGTGCTCATGAAAGACCTAGGGTGACAGTTTCTTAATATGCGCGCAATTATGGAGTTTGTACCAACATGCTCTATAGACACACAATCACTCTGAATTTTCTTTAACAACTAGGAACTTAATATTTATGTGCTTTAAATTTGAAGTGTTCCTATTGTTTATAGAATAAATGAATGCATATTTATTGTCACAAAATAACTGAAGTGGTCTTTCTATTCAATCTATAAGTAGCAGTTCATGTGACAGAATTCTTTTGCATCAATATTCAAATAGAATCGAAGTCTGTAAACCTGATGATCTCTAACTTACCAGAACTCCGACATGTGAGCAAGTAATTTTTTTTTTTGTTCTCTGAAGATATCTCATAACCCCATTGGCTGCTATCCAATGGTCCATAATATGATTCCTCAAATATCTGTCTAACATTCCAACAATGTACACAATTTCCAAATGCATACATACTTAAGCATAAATTAGATTCTCAATAGCTTATGTTTAGAGAATCTTTTGGATTTTCTAAATTTCAAGGTTACTTTTAGGGCATTGAGTAAGATAATACTTATCTTCTTTAGCAATATGAGTGTCACTTGGTTTACTCCCACTGAACTTGTAGTATATACAAGTGTCAACCAAATTTATCTCAAAACCGAATGAGATAATCAACATGAAATTTATAATTTCATTAATAAGAGTCTTACATAAGCTCATAGATAGATTTCTTTAATTTACATATTATTGATATTGTATCATAAGACACAACTCTATGATTGTACCATATAAATAGTTTCTTTAATGTCGTCATTGAAAAAAAACAAGCTTAACATCTATCTAATGTAGCTTACGACTAAAACAAGCAACAAGTGTAATAATTATCTTGAAAGAGCCTTTCAATAAAACTTGAGAGAAAATCTCTGTAAAATCAATGTCTTCTTTTAGAGTATATCCTTTAGATACAAGACGTGCTTTATACTTATCTATATTACTATTTGCATCCCTCTTGGTTTTTAAATATCTATTTACAACCAATTGGTTTGCACCTTCAGGTAATAAGACAAGTTCATAAACTTTATTGTCTTGCATAAAATTATACTTTTCTTGAATGACATCAATCTACTTTTGAGAGTTAAAACTTTTATGGTCTGATAAGAAAATAATTGAACATTTTCTATCATTCTAATATTACCTTATTTTCTTGAAGAAATACAATATAATAATCTGGAATAGTATTTCATCTTCCTCTTGTGGACCTCTTTAATGACACTTGTTTTTTTTTAAGGTTGTTGAGTTTGTTCTTCTAAAACAATTACTTTATCTTGAATGGGAGTTGTTCAACATTGTTTTGTTGAGGTACTTGATTCACTTCTTGATTAATGATAGGTGTGGAAACTTAAACATCATCAAAAGTGACAGTATGAATTAAATTATAATTCAATTCATCCTCAATAACAATGTATCTAACCTTATTTCTCCCTCCAAACTCAACATCCTAAAAAAAGTTATAAATCTCTCCTTAAAGTAATCTTCATTGTGGGATCATAAAATTTGCAGCCCATGGATCACTCAAAATAACCGAAGTAGTTGCTCACTTTTGAAGTTTAATTACTTCACATATGTCTTATAACTTATACAAAAGAATCAACACTTTGTAACTTATTGTTGTTTCTTTTGACTAGAACCCTTAGCAACTTTATTCTAATATTTTCTTTTATTGCCCTTATTCTTAGAGACACTAACTAAATGAGCACTAACTAAATGAGTACTTGTACACTTATAATGCTTCAATTTTTCTTCCTCTTGAACATAATGAGAAATGAGCCTAATTAGAGTCTATTTCTCCTTTTGGCTATTGTAACTGAATCTGAATTGGTTAAACTATATAGGAAGCGTTACCAAAATCATAAGAACAAACAATTGTTAGTTTGATCTTACGTGCCTTAAATTTTGAAGCAATATTAAGAATTTTCATGATATACTCTCTCACATTTCCTTGACCGTTATACTTCATAGAAGTAAAAAAAAAAAGCATAAGTGATGTCATCTTAACCTTAATGTTTTGGGTAAAACATTTCTTAATTTCGTTAAAGAAACCCTTAGTTTGAGTAGTTTCTTTAAATTTGTGCTCCTAAAAAAATAGAATGTTGTACTTTATGATCATTAGACTCACGCGTTTCGAACGATTTCACCTCTCAAAATATTTTTTTTATAGGTGCTTACCGCAGTGAGAGGTGCAAAATGTTCTTTCCTTAGTGCAAAGTCTATGCTCATACAACCAAATACTATATGTAAGTGTCTTTTCTTATTCCTTGAAATTAGTTTCACTAAACATGAGTTTAGAATGTATTTAACAGATATTGTGACAAGAAATGATAAATTAACTAAATATAGAACAAAAATAAATAAATAAAATTAAAACAAGCTCACATAAATATTCATAAGTAAACAAATAAATTCAAAATAATGGCTAGTTCCCCTCAAGATACCAAGCACAACGTTAATATCAAGTCTTTGGACAGTAATATTAATTGTAAGCGGTACTCTTGTTGTAGCAATCAAACATTGACAATAAACTATGTCAAACAATAGGCTAATCTTTGGACTAACATATTGCTCACATAAAATACCTTATAATTGTCACATATTTATCGCCACAATTGTCGTTGTAATTCTGCCAAATATTAACTTTCCTTTGGGCCAATTAATAAGCGCATGAATTACAAAAACCCATAATCATCTTAATATTTTAAATAAATTAATCTACACAAAAGCGGTCACTTTGGTGACATTATGTTTCAACTAATCTATTAGAATATTAGATGTCCAAAGCCAAAATATGAATTTATTTATTTCAAAAAAAAAATTCTTAATTTTTTTTATATTTCAATTAAATTAAAAGATAACCAAAATAATAATAAATTTGAATAAAGGTAAACCTCATATTAAGATATCGAACACTCCATTAATATTTCATCTTTGGACAAAACATTAACTTGCAAGTGATATCTTGGTATAGTAATCAAACATTGATAATAAGAACATGTCAAACAAAAATCTTCCTTTGGGCCGATTTATTGCTGACACGTAAAACTGAATAATTATCACATGTTTATTACCACAGTTGCACATGTAATAATGTTAATTATTAACCTTCCTTTGGGCCGATTAATACTAACATAATCCGACTTACATGCACAAAACCTTCTATATTTTAAAATAAAATAATTTTCACAATAGAGGTCACTTTGGCGACTTAATGTTTCAATTAATTTATCTTAAAATATGTACTATAAATATACCGATATCCAAATTTAAAATTGTGTAACAGTCAAAACTGAAATTTCTGATAACACTTAAGTTTCTGAAATAACCCAAAATAAGGTTGTTTGAATGGGGCTATCAGAAATCGAAAAAACTTAAATCTTTGACTATTTCTTAACAAAAATGTCTTAAACCTTAAGCATGCATTTCTCAAAATCGAAGTCGAATTCAAAACATTCAATCTTTAACTAAAAGCCAAAATTAAAAGTATTATACAAATGAGTAATTCATATAATAATCACATAAAATCTTAAAATATCCATAATAACATAATGATCGAAATTGATTTTTTTTTTCTTTTCCAATTACAATGAATGAATTAAACCAACTTTGTAATCGATATAGTTTTAAGGCTATTCGAACATAAAAGAAAAACTGGGAGGCAATTCGAAACCATAATATAATATAACCGCTAAAAGATTTAAATGCCTCAATAACATAAATAAAACCCTAAAACAAAACTTGATTATTCAACAAAAGTTTAGAGCAAATTAAAATACCCTTCCTTATCTTAATACTTAAAACCCTAAAAAAAACTTAATCCATAAAAGAAACTTAATCTGCCGACATTGAACAAGTTCAATGGCCAATAACCTAAACTAAAGAAAAAGCATAGAAACATAATTGCCTTTAATTTCTACCTATTCCAATTGATTAATGCGGCGATAAAAGAAATTAAAATATATTTTTTAATCAATCAAAACCCTAAATTATTATAATCGAAACTTGACGATTACATATGCATAGTTGCATACCATCAATTTTACACAAATTTATAACTGAAGCACTGTATCATGATATTAAATCTTTAGAAATAATTAAGGCTAAATCAATCCAAAAAATAGAAAAATAACTGATTCTTAATAATCTAACATGACGAGGCTCTGATGCCACTTGTTAGAATCAAACCATAATAGATATGAAATCTAAACCCAAGATCTATCATGTTAAACCATCAAGAACAATAAACCGAATCAACTGAATGCGGAAGCGTACCTGAATTAATTGATAAACTAAAAACTTTGAATTGTGATGTTGAAATCTCAAATCTTGGTATTGATCTTCCAAGAAGATAGGTTATCTCTTGACGTAAAACTCTCTGACGGGGAAGGAGAGAAAAACAAGTTAACCTATTTCTTGGGGACCACTACCTCTTTATATAGTTGATTATTAAATCAAACTATTAAATATTTATAACTCTGCCCCTCATTGAATTATAAATATATCTTATGGTATCTACACTTTTATTTCCATGACATTTTAATACCTATGACACGCTTAACTTAATTGGTCACTTTATTTTGTGTCATACTTTATAATAGCAACATACATTTTACATATGTGCCCACAATTGCGGATTTTAATCCAACATATCCTTGTTGAAAGAGGCATCTCATATTAATTCTTTGCGAAATCTATTTTAAATTAATCGGTCAATATATCAAATTTTCTCTCTGTGCAGCTCCAGACCTCCAGTGATGCTTAGATTAGTGCCGGTCACGGTATACAATAAGTTGACAGACATCACAAATCTTCTCCCTTAGAATTTACCATCAATACCCCATAAACCATACAACGTTAACTATTAACTCGATAAGCATGCAAATTTTGACCAAAATTACTAACCCAATGAACTATTAATTAGAAACTTATATTTTTCGATTTAGGAATTCGAACCAAGTTTTAATCACTTTTTTATTGAGTTAATTGCACCACACTTCTTCAAAATTATGACATTTGTTTTAAATTGATCCCTAAACTTTTAAATTTTTTAATTTCATCCACAAACTATCGGCACATGCTAATCGCGTCCTCTGTTAATAAACCCGTTAAAAAAGTTGTTAACTGTCATGTAAACGCTGATGTGTACTATGTAATAACATGATGTATAATAAAAGATAATTAATGTTGTACCATGTCATATTATTACGTAAAACACATTGATGTTTACATTACAGTTAAAACAAATTTTAACAGTTTCATTAACAAGGGACGTGATTAGCATATATCGATAGTTTGGGATGAAATTGAAAAGTCCAAAAAGGTTGGGGACCGATTTAAAATTAGAGTCATAATTTGATGATGAAATTAAAATGTTTAAAAGTTTAGGGATCAATTTAGAATGAGTGTCATAGCTTGGGATGTGCGGTAAAATTAGCCCTTTCTTATTACATTAGGCATCTTTCTCTTAAGTGTTGCATATTATACTTTCTCTATGCTTGTGTTTAACATGTTCTTGACAATTTAATTTCGTTGCGATAAAACACATGCTTCTATCATAGAGGTTAAAAATGAGACAAATTCACATAAATTATTATTAAATTAATAAAAATTTGTGTAGTTACTGTCTGAAATTCATTCATCCTTCATTATACAGTTTATAACCGCCACAACTGAAGAGATTATACCCTGTGATAGACCATCTGGCGGCCGTCCAGACGGTGCCAACATCGAACCAGAAAACACTTCCCCAGAAATCTCAGAGCTTTTCATAACCAGATATATATTTTTTTCTTAATGTATTATTTTTGAATTTTTATATTTTAATTGACTATTTACATTATTTGCGATTCCTTTTTAATATAAAATTTAATAGGAATTATATTAATATACTTTAATTATTAAACACAACCAATTAAACACAATCATTCAGGTATGAAATATACAATGATACGGTTGAGGAGCCTTCGAGCAAGTTTTTTAAGTGAAGTATAGCATAATATTTTTTAACTGGTTTGGGTTTGAGCCGTGTGTATAAGTTTATCTCAATTAAAATATTAAAAATATAAAAAATACTTTCGTATATAATTGAAATTCAAATTACTATCTACAAATTAAGTTACAATTTTTTTCTTTCTAAAAAATAAAATGTTTTGCCAGCAAAATAAAATATTTACCCACTGCTCTTGGTTGAGCGAAAAAGAAAAGAAAGAATTGAATTTATTGAACAATTTAACAGATAATTGAATCAACCTAAAAAAAATTATTATCCAGGTTTTATCGTGGAATCTATAATAAGGGATAAGAGCAATTGCACCTTTGAAGATTATAATATAAAAAATTTTATTTATAACAACAAAATATAAAAATACAACCACACTCCTTGTTGTCTCAGTAGTAAAAGATGATATAATTTATTCAGGTGATCCGGGTTCGAGTATCAATTTTAGGCGGTATGTGTGCCAGGGAAGGAGCCACAGCTCCAACGGGATGGGTTGTGGCATCCTGGTAGGGGGAATTTTTTTTACCCATTGATTCCTTATATTTTTCTGAAAAAAATTAGGATAATTGTGAATTTTCCCCTCCCACCTTCTAAAATTTATGTTTTGCCCCTCAACTTCAAATCCTAGCTCCGTTCCTGTGTGTGCCTTATTATAGTTGTTTTCGACGTCGTAAACGTAGCTATCTTCAGTCTATTATCATTCGGGTAGAGAAAATTACTCGATCACTCAGAACAATGTATGTATCCTCAGATGCTTCTGTCGACCTGAGGGGTGTTTCGAATGACTTGTCTTCGAACTCTATTTAAGTTCTTAATATCAATCAATGACTTGTCTTCGAACTCTATTTAAGTTCTTGATCTCAGTCACAATTGATGATTGGTAAAATACCGAAGCAAGTCGGGAGCTTAAAATCTTTAGAAAAACTGAACCTCTCTCACAATAGGCTCTCCAGCTTTATTCCATCAACTTTTGATGATATGTTGAGCTTTGACATCTGTTGATATATCCCACAATTAGTTGGAGGGTCCTCTTCCACGCAACTAGGCGTTTCGAGAGGCTTCATTTGAGGTTTTTAGAAACATCAAAGGCTTATGTGGAAATATCACAGGTTTGGAAGCATGTTCCTCAAATTTAAACCATAATGTTGATCATAAAAACAACAAGACCATAACTAGAGTATAGTAGGGTCAAGATAAGAGCCCTGGTTCTGATGGTTATACATCAAGCTTTTTCAAGTCTGCATGAAATATAGTAGGGTCAGATTTCATTGCTGCAATTAAATACTTTTTTTTTTCAAACCTCCTCTCTTTTAGTTGCCTTTAATGTTACAACTTTGATTCTTGTTCCTAAGGAACCTAACTCTTGTATGGCTAAAAAGTTCATGCCCATATCTTGCTGCACTGTTGTTTACAAGACCATAACTAAAATTCTTGCCAATAGGTTGGTTTCTTATATGTCTGGAATCATCTCTAAAAATCGGTCTGCTTTTGTTAAGGGCAGAAGTATCGTGGATAATACTATTCTTGCGCAAGAGATTGTCATGGTTACTCCAAGAAATCTCTTTCTCCTAAGTGTGCCTTAAAAGTGAATTTGCAAAAAGTTTTTGATTCGATCAATTGAGGATGTTTGATGAATATTTTGGAAGCTTTGGGGTTACCTGAGACATTTCGAGGCTGGATCCAAGCGTGTGTGATGAATTTTAGATTTTCGATTGCCTTTAATGAATCTTTGGTGGTTTTTTTATGGGAAAATGGGTGTTAGACAAGGAGATCCACTCTCCCCTTCTTTGCAATAGTTATGAATGTCTTTTCTGCTCTTCTTAGATTGGCTGCTGCTCAAGAAATTTTTCAATTTCACTCAAAATGTAAGAAAATTTCTCTCACCCATCTATATTTTGCGGATGACTTATTCATTTTCTATAAGGGCAATGTTGATTCTATTATGGGTGTGCTTAGTGTTCTAGATGTTTTTTTTATAGAATTACTGGATTAGAGATGAATGTTAGCAAGACAAAGATATATACTTGTGGTATTTCTAAGGGGCAACTTGAAGCAATTCAGTCTCTGAATAGATTTCGAATTGGTCAGCTCCCTGTGAGATATTCGGGTGTTTCCTTAGTTACTAGGAAGCTGACTGATTCAAATTGTCCTTTTGAGCATCTCAGGCTATTGGTCTACACAGCTTGTTTTGTCGAACAGTGTGATTGATAAAGTTGAACAAATTTGTACTCGCTTCTTCTGGAAAAGGGATAGACACCTCAGCCAAGGGTGCTCGAGTTAGCTGGTCGGTTACTTGTTCTCCAAAATTTGAAGGGGGTTTAGGTTTAAGAGAATGGGAGATTAGAACAAGACATGTCTTCTCTTCTTGATCAAGAATATTCTGGCCAACGAAGGTTCCTTGTGGGTTGCATGGATGCAGGCTTATGTGTTCAAAGAAGGGGACTATTGGACAACCGGGCCAAAACCCAGTTTAGTTGGGTAACAAGGAAGTTATTTAAACTTTGAGGAGAAGCTGATGCTCTTTTCTCTTCTGTTACTCATTGGTCGGCTGTAAATACCAAGTGAATTTGGGACAAAGTTCGAGGCAGAGCTGAAAAGGTTAGTTGGGAAAGGCTGATTTGGTATCCATTGCATACTCATAGACACTCTATTCTAGTTTGGATGGCCATGCTTAATAGGCTTCCAACTAAGGATCGCTTACGTAGTTGGGGAATTATTCAAGAGGACTTATGTGTTCTTTGTGAAAATGGGTCGGAATCCAAGAATCATCTCTTCTTTGAGTGCTTTTTTTTTACTGAGCGTTGAAAAGTCATCCTTAGACTATGTGAATTGCATCGAAACATTTTGGCTTGAGATGAAGAATTGAAGTGGGCAATTGATAATCTAAAGGGCAAATCTCTTATTGTCTTTATCCTCAAAGCTGCCTTAAATGATTGTATATATTATATTTGGCAGGAAAGGAATCGAAGATTGTTTCAGAATGGTTCTAAGTCTATGTTTGATCTTGTAGATAGCGTAAATGACTTTGTTAAAGGAAAGCTCTATAGGGTACAATTTGATATTAGTGATACTGTAAATAGGAGGCTTTATTTGGAGTGGGGGTTCATGTTTAGTGAGAATCCCTCCTTGATTGTGTTTTATTTGTTTAGTTGTAAGTAGTTATACAGAGAATAAATAAAAGCACACATTTTATCAACAACAAAATTGTGATTGCAACCGTTGTCCCTATTTCATGCACTCTGCTACTTGTATTTGTTGTCTTTGTGATTCGTTCTTTTCCACGACCGGAGAGGAAGGTATGCCGAGAACACGCCACGAGTAGTACCAAGTGATAATATGTTTGCAATTTGTAGCTATGATGGGAAAATGATGTACGAAAACATTGTCGAAGCAACCGAAGAATTCGACTCCAAATACTGCATTGGAGTAGGGGGATATGGAAGATGGAAGTCTTTACAAGGCTCAATTGTCTGATGGTCACACGGTTGCTGTGAAGAAACTTCACCCACTTCCGGAAGGAGGGGTGGCAGATCAAAAAGCTTTTCACAGTGAGATTCAGGCCTTGACTGAAATACGCCATCTTAATATTCTAAAGCTTCACGGTTTCTGCTCACACCCCCGACACTCGCTTTTGGTATACGAGTTCTTGGAAGAAGATACTAAAGACCGATGAACAAGCAGCGGAGTTCGATTGGATTAAGAGGGTAAATGTTGTTAAAGGCATGGCTAATGTTGCGTCCTATATGCACCATGACTGCTCTCCTCCTATAGTCCATCGTGACATTTTGAGCAAGAATATTCTACTTGATTCAGACTATGAGGCTCACGTTGCAGACTTTGGTGCTGCCAGGCTTATAAACCCCGACTCATCCAATTGGACTCCATTTGAAGGCACTTACGGTTACTCGGCTCCAGGTATGTTTTCTTGTTCTTTCCTTTTTTCCAATTTTTTATGCTATAATTGCTCTGAATTTAGATAATGTACATTGTTGAACACAAGCTGAAGTCATAATCATGCGCTTGAGATTGCTTATTGCTTTGTAGAGCTTGCTTATACGATGCAAATCAACGAAAAATGCGACGTCTTTAGCTTTGGAGTGGTGACATTGGAAACACTGATGGGAAGACATCCTGGGGACCTCACCCTCAGCAGCAGCAACGTTCAGTCATTTACTATAGAAAGATCTGTTAGACGAGCGCCTTTGATCTCCGAGGAGACAAACAGCAGCACAAGTGGTCTCCATTGTAAAACTGGCATCTCAAAGCTTACAAGCCAGTCCACAGTCTCGGCCGAGTATGCAACAAGTTTCTCAGGAGCTTTCAACTCGGAATCCACCCCGATTGGAGCAGTTTCACACAATAACATTAAGCCAATTGCTTGACTCCAGTAGTTATACATCCTCAAGTATGCACATGGAATTACTGTCTTCCGTTCTGGTTTTGCATTCCCTTGATTTCCCATGATTTTATGACGTTGTTCCAATTAGTTTGTATAATCCCAAGACCAAGAAGTTTTTGATCTTAGTCGGAATTTACCGAAGCAAGTCGTGATGTTGAAATCTTTAGTAAAGTTAAACCTCTATTACAATATGCTCTCTGGTTATATATTCCGGTAATATGTATATAATTCGAATATGTATTTATTTATAAGAAGTCCAATTTCAACCCGTAATCTAAAGGTATAAAATTTATGGGAAAAACTTTGATACACATACCGTGTAAACTAAAGTTTACACGTGCCCTTTAGTTTTAAGGGTTAAGGTTTTAGATTAGTTTATTAGTAGCATTTATAAATTCTATGGCTATGGTGGAAGAGATGAAAATAGTTAGAAATTAAATAAAAATACCCATAAATTAAAGTAAAAATGGTATAAGATTTAAGCACAAAGGGCTCAAATAAAATCAAAGAGATTTGATGCACCTGCATAGCTCTTGTTCTTTCAAAATTTCCCCCTTGGATTAGGGGTTAACATCCTCATTTGTCTCAAATCCAGTAACATTTTCATTGCCATTGCCAGCCTAATTAAAGAAGGCTGTTTAAGTGCAGCTGTTGTGCTAAATCATCATATTTTCTTCTACCTAAACAAAACCGGAGTTGCAAATAGCACCATGTCTATCCCTATAACGAATATTAAATAAGTGGGCATGAAATGATCGCAAATCAATACCAGCAACGTCGAACTCGGGTGTTGGAACTTGAAAGACATTAGAGATGATAATAAATTAGCTTAAATATAAAAAAAGGGGTCCCTAAACTAAAACCAAATGATTATTCAAGCCCACACCCTTTATTGCAATGATTAAGTTTTCAAACATCTATTATTAAGTGAATATAGATGTTTGATTGATTGTAATAAAATGATACGGGGCTTGGATAATTATTTAATTTTAGTTTACGGGTGTTTTTTTATACTTAAGCCTAGAAATTTTCGATAAATCGCCAAGGAACGATAAACTGCTGCAGCTTCAGCATCATTAATTAGGGAAGAAAGCAAGGTGGTCTCTTGAAAAGCAAGCAACAAGAGCCCTGCCTGGAATAAAACCATCACGAGCTTTGTTGGATCATGCATAATACATGTATAGACTGTTTGACGCGGCGCAAGCGAGAGAGTTTTCGGTCGGATGCCATGCTAGATGTAGCAACTTCGTAGCGAAATCAAAACTATTCCCATTTGCGTCAAGCGCTGCGTTATCTGCTCCTTTACCTGAAAAAAGAGACAAGAGATGCATTGATAAAAAATGATGTAAAACAAACCTCGAGCATACATACAGAAGTGAAAAACAATTGTTTGCAAAAAAAGGCTATAGTTAGTCCTAATGCACTACTAATCAAGTGAAATCGCAAACCGATAATTAAAACGGTTTATTATGCAAACTTATTATACATACAGGGCACGACAACTCAACTTTTGGGACACAATAAGAACTATGTGAAACACATACCTCGTCTAACAGCACCCGATGGACTGCCAAGAGATCTTAAAGGCCTTGATGATGTCAGACCATGTCTCCTGGAAATTCATTACATAGTTAAAAAAGGGAATTTCTGGCAATCAATGAGATATTCTTTTGATTCAGTACTTTCCAAACCAAGAAAGGTTAAACAGGTCCATTCAGCAGCAAGTCACATCATTATATTTACAATTGCCAAGTAGCCAAGAACATCGGAACATACCTCATCGGGGTTTTGCTAGCTTCCAGTGTGGTTGCTTCCTTACTACCTTCAGAACAACCAAACACTCGAAACAGATTGCTGGAATAACAGAAATCACCAGGTTATATAGCATCCAGGTCCTGGCATATTTGGATTTTAATTTAAGATGACACCAAGAACCATTAAAATATAAAACTTGTACCTGTACGAACCAGTAGCCACTCGAAGTCCATCTCCACTTAGACAACACTCAAATTTGTCAAAGATGGAATCATTTTCATACAAATCACAAAGCTGCTCAAGGCCCCAAAGAAAAAAAAAAGGAAAGAAAAAAACATTCATCATATGGGTAAATGTGGCATATTCTTTTTAAATAGTATCCAAATAAAACAGAAGAATCTTAGAAGAATACATTACCTTGGGTCTAAGATATTCATGAACCTGGAAAGTTTTAACTGGACCAGAGTCCATATTTATGTCCCATAACTGACAGCCAATAAATCAAAACCTTGTTACAGAACAATAGAAGGAGGAGAGTGTAAACAAATATAGGAACTTAGCCATTATACTAGTGCCAGAAGCTGTAGGTGCACAAGGGCAACGTGTTGTTCAAAAGGAGAAGAATCAATTCCATGAAAACATATCAACCTTAAGGGTCAAGTAGTCACGACTTAGCATATGTCTGCCATCTTTGGCGAACTTGATGTCTGAGATTGATGCTATGATATCTGTGAAAAAAGACCTGGAGCCTGGAGCTTCTTGTTCCACAAACCTGTGCCATCAAGAAACTTCAACAACCAGAAAAAAGCATCTACGGCTAAAGATGACTTCTCAAACGACCTTAGTGAATCAACCCGGATAAACAAAAATACCACAGGTCACTTATCACTTACAATTTAGTGTGTCTATCACACAACGCAGACTGTCGCATATCAATAAGACGAATCGAACCCTTCGAACTACTGTAAGCTAACATATTACAGTGTGTAGGATGAAATTCTGCCGAAGTTATCACCTCTGCAAGTGTATACTCAAGCAAATGAATCATGCCAACATGAAAAGTACATAGAGAATTGTATATTACAGAGAAACATCATAAATTGATAAGAGTGATGTTTACAGAACCCAAGATGAGATGAAGAGAGTCAACTGATAAAAAAAGGAGTGTGTAGAAAAAAGGAAATGTTTTTTGGAGATACATAACCAAAAGCAGAAGGGAAGCAAGAGGGACGAGATTGGGGACACCATAAATAACAATTTCTTTTACCTATCAACCCATAAGCAATAAAATGTAAAAATTTCAAAAAAGCAAATAGACCCATAATGTCCATTTCAAAATGGATTCCCACCAGTCAAGTCCTCCATGTTTGCAGGTTTCACATCAACAATGTTAAAACTTTGGCTGCTGATTTCCAGGTTCCAGAGATTAATTCGCAGATCATCAGCCGAAATAAAAGTTTCTCCATCACTACAAACCAACAGGAAAGGAAAAATTAGTATTTCATCAAATCATGAGCAAGCTTTGAAGACCATATATTTCAGGTCAAAAGTCGAGCAATTACTTTATCAATATATGATCTTTCTAAATGCACACTCCCCGGTCCCCACCACCCCAACCAACAGACGGAAAATGTAAATAATTCAACCCCAGGAAATGAGATGTGCATCATAGACCATGTATGAGGAGGGGGGAAGGTTGAGGCTAAAACTACTGAAATAAAAATACAAACCTGTTATTGGATATGGAATTAATATGATAGTCATGTGCATGACCATATATTCTTCGACATCTGGCCATAAGGTTCGTCTCATGACTAGTTACCTAATTATATCAAAAGAATTATGTGTTAGATCAACAGGACGCATAGACAATAATTTTGCATATCAAACATGGCCTAAAATTCGAAAGATGAAAAAAATAACATAAGAGATTCTGAAATATCTTAGGAAGTAAGCATTTTGGATAAACAACTACCACGGGTAAATGCAAAGATGGGAAACCGCCAGTTGGGAATGAAAAGTCATTGCTTGTGCATCCTCCATTTGCAATGTATTGTCTGGAGCTTGTTGATATGCCTGAACCAACAATAGGACCATTTCCCATGGCTTTGGTGGAGTCCACATTCATGCTACATACTTTTTTGACCTTCTTCTCTTGTACCTGTCCAAGTTTGAAATGACATTAGAAAGACCAACCAGATAACAAGGTTAGATTTGTAGATTTTCTGTACATCCCCTTTTGGAATATTGATGTTCCTTAGAAATCAAAATAAATAATAGTCTGTTTGTATAACTTCATAGTTATAAAATCTAGGATAAAAAGATGCCTTCACTTACCTTCCAAAACTTAATTGTTTTGTCATTAGCTGACAAAAGAGAAAGAGCACCATTAGCTGACTGGCACCACCTAATTTTGTTAATTTTCTCCTCAATTTCCAAGCTCTTGAGATAGTCAAACTGTATTAAACCAATAAAGTAGACACTTCAATGAAATTCAAGACCGGAATGTTTTAGTATGTCAATCCAAACATCATTATGTTTGTGTCGGGCATAATCAAACATAAATACCTCAGGTTCATGGCTTTGAAACTCTGTTTTATAACGAAACATGGGGTGCCTATTGATTGGATAATCCATCTTCTCTAGATCTCTCTGATGCCCAACATGCTACATATTATACAGTTTTGTCAAAGAATGTATCACAAAACAAGAGAACAAAACATTGGAACAACTGAGGTGAGTAAAACAACACAGCTTCAGAAACATAAACAAGGAAACAGACGGCAACTTACATCTTGAGTGTCTGTCCTTTCAAACAAAACCACTCGACCTCCTCGGTCTCCGGTAGCAAGGTGATCGCCAGTTCTATTAAATTCAATGGCGGATATGATATCAACTGAAAAAGAAAATAATGCCAAATAAATGAAGTTAGCAGAGAAATCAGAATTGTATGAGAAACAAGTACCAACTACATCATACCCATAACTGTTTACTTCAACACAAGAAGAACCATCAATCAAGGAGCAACACAGAGAATAATATCTCCAAATTTTCAATTTAATCCCTCTTAACATTGAGGACAATGAAAGGAAGGCATCATAAGGAGCAAACTTATTAACAGCACAGCTGAAAATGTTTCACATAACTAACTTAAATGGTTCCCACAGGTCAACAACAACATTAACTTATAGACCTGGTCACTAACGTGGTTAGATTCTAAGGCGGACAATTTGATTAGTTCATTTGGACATTTTTTCCATTTTCTACAAATCCTCCAATGTGAAATATCAAGCTGCAATAAACACACACATGAAGCTAGTGCACTTTGAAATTGACCGTGTTAGTCCATAAATCACAACCTAATGTCAAGTGCATCAATCACAGCGTACAAAAACTCAGTCACTTACCAGCTAAGGCTTGTTTAATACCATTTTCTTTTTGGTGCATCAGCCTCCAAGAACAAGACCCTACTGACTAGAACAGCTTGCGGCAAACAATGGGCAACCATGTACGAAATCATATTTTATTGATTAATTATTCCAATCATTCAGTAAACAATAAGTAATCTCAGCTGAAACTCAAGCGATAATTATAGAACATGAACAAATTGATGAACAACAATTTACACACCATTGTTTCACAACACACTTTGAAAAGCTACACAGTGGTTAAGCTAGACCTGCATCTTAACATTAGAAAGTAAATCAACCGAATGTATATCAAACTAAACTCACGTAAACAATCGAGAAAATAAATAGCAATGAGGAAAAATGATTTTACAATAAAACTTTGAGCTATAACTAAAAATAAAATAAAATTCAATAATTCATAGCCCTAGGAGAAACTGAATCGAATAAATTCAATTATTGCACCTTCCTGTATTTCCTCTCCGGCAGTCCGCTCTCCGAACACCTGCGAGAATTTCCACTCCAACGGTTGTGGTCCTCCCACCGGAGCCACGGCTGCTTCCGCACCGCCGTTATTCATTGTTTTTAGCTCAGAAAAACTGATTCCACCTCACGAAATAAAATAAAAACCAAACTCAATTCACAAACGATCCGATCTGCCGCTCAGATTCACAAAAAAAATTGAAATATTTCATCGATTCGAAGCAATCTCCATTTCACAAATGCAAGCTTCTCGATCGATCATCTATATATTATACACAATGAAATGTTTCATTGGTGATCTTTTATCACTCTTTTCTTCCTCTAATAGGCAATGAACACCGATTTGATATAATTTTTTAACAAAAATTAACATCGACGAGATTTCTCACTCTTTCCCTTACAATTGAAACTTTCACAGTTACTCTCTTATTTTTCTCTTTTAAATTGAGAGAAAAATGATATAAAAAAAATGGAAATTGGAAGATAATGACGAAGCTGGAAATGCGACGAAGCTTTTTGGCTGATTATTGGAGCCCTCTCCTCTCTCTCTCTCTCTCTCTCTCTCTCTCTCTCTCATACATTTTGTTTTGGTCAAATTCTTCAGTTGCTCCATTTACTATACATTTTTTGCAAATTTGGTCCCTGACTATAATTTTATCATTTCAATCTTCCTGATTTTTCGAAGGAAAAAGTGTTCTATAGTCATTAAAGTATGCAAAATGATTGTTTTGGTTACTAGTCTTTTAAATTTATAAAATGATCATTAAATTTATCAAATTGTTACAAAAATAATCATTGGACTTTATAAAATAGTGTAATCATATGATTAATTTAATTATCATTTTGTAAAAATATAATAAATTTAATGATCATTTTAAGTGTTTAATAAATTTAATGATTCATACTTATTGAAGAGTGACCAAAACGATATTTTTTATATTTTAGTAGCTATTAGTATACTTTACCCTTTTCTAACGGCTTATTTCCAACTCGGTCTTAAACGCTATTTTTTAGAGTTCGGTTAAATAATTTGAAGAGGTTTGTTTTTAAGAGGAAAATGGAGTAATATTTATCTTGTTTAAAAATGTAGTAATATCATCACGTATTTTAAAAATAATAATCCATAAGCTATCTCATGAAATTAATAAAATAAATAACCTACCAGTAACTAGTTGGTCTAGACTTCTAATAAGATAATGCACCAGATACCTTAAACGAGATTAGGAGTTCAAATCTTGGCATTGTGAATGAAGCAAATTAAATTGAGAGGATCATCTCATAATGGACATTTGCAATACTCTATCGAAATTAATCGGTCAATAAATTAGATATGAATAATTAAATCAAATATAAAATAAATAACCTCATTTAATTTTTCTTTTTAATTCCTTATAAAAATTAACCTCGTTACTAGTCATGAGATTTTAATTGTGTCAATAAGATTGAGGTAATGATTTTTTTAATACTTTGGTAATACACATATATATTACAGAAAAAATTAATTTAAATCTGAATTTTTAAAGATAAACATCGTTTTATTTTCTACTAGAACCAATTATTGAGTTATGAGATAATGAAATCTTAAATGTTCGATATATAGATATATAATTATATATAAGTTTTGATAATAGTTATATGAATTTATTATAATTTTATTTTTTATAGTGTATTAATTGATTCTAATTTTAATAATACATACTATTTTTCTAGGATTATTATCTTATACACAATTCGTGAAAATTTTAGTTTTCACAAGCGAGTTAGTTTAAGGGTTTAAAGTTTATATGTTAAGTGTTTAGATTATATGATTTAGAATTTAAGGTTTATGGTTGGAATTTATGGTTTAGTATTTAAGGTTTAAGCTTAGAGATTTTAATTTTAGATTTAAGCTTGGATTATGTACATTTGTGTAAAAAAAAAACTTTACACCGTCTGTGTATAATAAAGAAAATGTACATTTTAAAATTAAAAGAATTAAATTTATGGAAAACGTATAATGAAGGGACCTTGTATGTAATTGACCTTCTTTTGTTCTTTTACTCTCTATTCTGGAAATATTCGATTGGGAGCTATTTGGTGATAAAAAAACGACGTCGATTTCAGTCGCTCAACTTTATGGATGAGGTTGAGGCCATGGTATGTTTAGCGTAGATTACAAGGTTCTCTCTTTCCATTCTTTTTTTTTTTTTTGCTTTTTTCTTTAATCAATATCCCGATTTTTCCTTTAAAAAACTAAAAAAAATCAAAACACCATCGAGAAGAATCCTATTTCTTTTAGATTGGAACAAAAAAGTATAATGGTTTTCACCTTGTTAAAATTAACAAAATTATTATACAAAGGAGAGAGAGTTCTATCATTATTATACACTAAACAAATAAGAAATTAATATTTCTTTAAAAATATTTCAAATTTGTTTATTATTTTTATGTATGAACACCTCGTAATAGTTTATATTTCGATAGATCTATATTTCTAACTATAAGAAAAAAATTACATGAATTTTGTTTATATCTCATTCTTCATCGATTTCGTATGTTTCCATCAAACAAGATCATTATTGTTTGTCAATTACAAATATTCAATATGCGAACACACTAGATTATATCATATCACTTTGTAGACTTGTATAGAAAAAATTCGTAAAAAAAACATATTTATAGGACGATTCACTTGTAAAATCTCTTACTAATTTTTAAATGATAAGAATGACACATGATATCTCTATTTTCTTGTAATATCTCAAGACTTCTAAAGGTTAACTACTAATCAAGGTTAGATGTATTTGGGAGCATCTGCATCTCTATTTTCTTTAAAAAAAATAAACAAATCCAATTTAGTATTAATTTCTTTTTTGCAAAATAATGAAGCATGTAAAGGTCAACTACTCTACTGACTTTTGTTTAGGCTTTATGGTTTTATAAGGGTTTAGAATTTTATTTAGGGTTTAGTTTTTTTTTTATAAAGTTTAAGTTTTGTGTACTTTACTAAAATAATAATATATAATTGATTCTCCAAATAAACAAATATGAAAAATAAATAAATGGCTTTACATACGACATCTAAATTACTAATATTACACATACAAGTTTTGAGCCGACTCGATGGATACAAAGTCGAACGGGAGCTACTTTCCAATGCATAATCTTACTTTGTTGTTTGTTTTTACATAAAATATGAAAACGCAACATTCTGCACTTTAATACAATATTATTGGTCTTGGTGGACTCGGTAGCTTTCCTTCGTAACATACATAATTACAAAAAATAAAACACAAAATATTATATTTAAAATATGGTTGTCTCTATCACGGTGACAACTTAATCGAGAAATAGTTATATATTCTCAGAAAACCTCCACTCAGAAAAGGTCTAATTTCTATGTAGCCCCCTATAAAATTTTGAGATTATAATTTAGTATAATGGATTAATTGCATTCTAGCCCTCCAAAATTCCGTTATAACCCCTTAATATGGATTTTGCTTTCTAATGTTTTTTTTTTAACATTCTTAAAGCGATTCATTTTTTAAATAAAATTCATATGTTTGACAAATAGAATTGTTTTAATTCAGATCTTTTAAAAAATTAACATCTCCCTCAAAAAACTTAAATCATTTCTTAGATTTTTCTCCTGATAATTCATAATTTTTTCGTTTAATTGTATTTCAAGTCATTGTTAATTTTAAAACTATTATAATTAAGTCATTGCTCTTTTTAAAAAAAAATTAATTCAATTAATTCATAAGATAATATCATTTTTTTGAATATGCTGGTGTGATTACAAGATAGTATATGTTAAATTTTCTTAATGTCCTTTAATAAGACACACACCGTGCACATATAGTACTCGAACGCGAGTAATCTGAATAAAATAAATCATTTTTTACCATTGTGACCACTCCATGAGTTCATATATTGTCACTTTTAAAATTAATAAAATCAGTGAAATCAAAACACAACTCTATTTTGTAATTTAATTATTTTTTAGGCCCTCTTAGTTTAAAATAATACACTAAAACCCTAACTTTTTAATTTAATTATTTTATAAAACCTTTTTTTTCTCCAAAATTAAACAAATTGTTTAAAATTCCCTAATATTCTCTCATTTTTACATTTCCAACACCGTCTTCCTCCCGCGTAACTAGAGTTTCACTGTAACTCTGCAGTTCCTTCCCTCCAAAAATTTCAAATCTCTCAACCAAAAAACACGAGAACTATGATACAATTCGATTCCTATCCAAATTCAACCGCCGGCGGCCGCCCAAAACAAACGTTAACGGAATCCATCCACCGATCTGGTGCGTCCGATTTCACCAATTTTACCTCCAATTTCTCTCGTTTGCCCCTATTTTACCCCGATCCATCCCTCGGAATCGTCTGTTTTACTCCACAGTAACTTTCCACTCCACTAACAAATTAAGCTCTCCAAATCCAGTCCTTTTTTTCCAGAACTGGAGAGTCTGTTAGAACGGACAGTGAGATTTTTACTTTCTTGGTAAGTTTTTCTTCTGATTGTTGTCATTTTCAGTTGATAAGTTTTGTTTGAAATTTGTGTAGTTGAATCCCCCTTTTTTACAGGCTCCTTTCGTTTTTCTGGAATGGTATACACTTTAATTAGCTAGTGCTGCTTTTGCTAATTTGATTGAGATGGACTCACTTGCTTTTCTGATATAATTGATATCAACTTATAGTATCATTTAGTGGGCGCTGAATCACCAATGAAAAGTACAGTTTCTTAACTACTGAAACTTTTGCTAATTGGAGATTTGTCTTTTCTGATAATGTAGCAATTAGAAAAATCTTGTGCAGTTAAACTTGCAACTAAGGAAAATTGTCAACAATTATTGGATTGAAATGTTGTACATAAAACCACTAATAGGAATCTGATGTCTTATTCTGCTTGAAAAAAAAGGGTTGCTATTCCTAGCTTATTGCAAGCAAGTGACATGATATGCAGGGATGTACCGACGGAGGGGCTGGATAGTGATTGGATTTCGTATATGATTTAGAATTTTTTAGAAAACTTTTATGTATTTTTTTTATTAAAAATCTATTTTTGCCCCATAGAATTTTATAGGTTTGTTAACTGGCAAAGTGAACAACACAACTGGATAGTGATTGGATGGTGGTTCTGTTGTCTGTCGGATGTCGGAGGAGATTCAGATTTGCTCACCATGATTGTGAAAGGTTGGATGTGTCTTCTTTCTCCGTTGTATGGGTGTGGATAAGAAAAATTACCGTGACATTGTACTTGGACGTCTTAAGAAGTGATGGTCTCCATTTGGTGAAGCCACGTGTGTTAACACGTAGTCGCTGGCAAACGTACACTGGGTGTGTTCGTTGGGGGCCTTCTAGTGGGAGTTCGCGAAGGGCGGAATAGTGAAGGTTCACTTGATAATAATAAAGTTCGCCTATAACATAAAACCTTGCGTCCGTCTCTGCCGATATGCCATTTTGTAGTAAGGTTTCCTATTTTATCCTTCTTTTTAGTTGTTGATGCTATTGGTTTTGATTCATTGTTGGTGTGTAACAGATATCATTTTCCTGGATGCTGTTGGAACCAAGTTTATTTGTCACCTCTTTACAGGGTCAGCTTCTTCACTTTCACTTTCACTTTTTTTTTTTGCTTTAATTTAGAGAGCATAAATATAAATATTTTGGAGCCACATGCTTTATTAAATACGATGAAATATTCAGTACATGAAAAAGACATAGTTTCACTACTAATTATCTAGTGACTCCCCTTTTGCTACACCATAAGCTCTCCCCAAATATCCTGGCCAAACAATCTGATTTTTCTCTTAATTCTAACCTGAATTCGTTTCCATGGCTCTTCACCTTCTTTACGGGGCTTTTCCATGAATATGACTTCATCATCGGCTTTTAATCCTTTCTCCGTCGCGAACTGCGGCCAACTTATGGACACATAGTTACCTAATTCTTCACTCTTCTGAAACATTCCTATAAATGACCATGCTTTCCCTAAGCTATCCCCAACATCCATACGAAATAGACGGCCTTCTTGGAACTCGAGAAAGGAAGCGACGACGGCGAAAGGGAGCAATATCATGCATTTCTCCACTTCGCTTTGAGTCAGTCGCTTCGAGAACCTTTCTCTGCCTTGCTCATGGTTTTCCATGTTTCTAAACCGGACCAAATGTTGAGATGTAATTAAGACTAGTGCAAGCTTTGATTAATCCTAAAGGACTGTGATAATAGCCCTAAGATCAAAGTTCCTTTTATGTTTGATGAAGAGTTGTGTCTTTTCATCAGAGGGGCATATGACACTAACGAATAGATATGTATTTGTTCATCAATGAACCCATTCACTGAACACACACAACTTTTCGCATGAAATATTACCATATTGGACAAAAAACCGAGAATAGATTGTTTTCCATTTTTGTCATCAGCATATTGAATAATACCATGAATAGATTAGTTTTCCTTATATAGTATCCACGTCTTGGATAAAATGAAGAGTCCGAACAACGTAGGTTTATAGTGAGGACCGTTACATACATAGGCTTGTAATGAGGATTGTTTACATGCAGATAAAGATAGGGAAATCTTAGCATTAGATTTGGAAGATGGCTTCTCACTTTATTTTGAATGTTGAAAGGATCATAGTTTGGTGAGTAGAAATCTTACGTACCTTTCTATACTCTAACACTAATAAACCAATTTCTATACCCTAACCTTAAAAAATACATCATACCCTAAATTTCTTAACCTTAACCTTAAACTCTAAAACTAAGTTTTTGCGTGGGGCACGTCGAAAAGAGACAGAATTTTTATTAAATACGATTAAATATTTGGTACATAAAAGACATAACTTTAGGACTTGACTTCTCCTTGTTGAAGAACACCAGCATAAAATGCCTTTTTGGCAGTTTACACCACAAGCTCTCCCCATATGTCCTGTCCGAACAACCTGATTTTTCTCTTAACTTCTACTTTAAATTTCTTACATGGCCTTTCACCTTCTTGCCGGGGTCTTTCCGTGAACGTAACTTCGTCGTCGGCTTTCAATCCTTTCTCTATCAAAAACTCCGACAATCTTATTGATACACAGTTGCCTAATTCTTCATTGTGATGAAACATGCTAATAAATGACCATGTTTTCTCTAAGCTATCCATGACATCCATGAAAAATAAACGACCTTCTTGGAACTCAAAAAAGGAAGCGGCGACATCGAAAGGGAATGATATTGTGCATTTCTCCACTTCCCTTTGAGTCAATCGCTTCGAGAACCTTTGTCCGTTGTGTTCTTGGTTTTCCATGTTCAGACAAGGTGGTAAAAACTGAGATGTCTTTTGGGGACAGTGATGATAACCTTAAGACAGAAGTCCTGTTATATATTGCAAAAAGAAAGATGTCTTTTGAACAGAGAAGCATATAACACTTTGGTGAACAGATATGTAGTTGTTCATCGATGAATTGACATAACTTTCCACTCAATTATTGAACAAAAACTACTTTTCAAATTGCCAAAGACATGTCTTGCTGATTACCAGCATCAACTAACGTTAATCAAAACCTCGAACAAAGTGTTATAGGCTTCTCTGTTCAAACTATAAACATTGAGCTAGTATGCTTGTGGTTTTGATTCTAGAGATTCAGATGCAAGTCTCAGTTCTTCAAATCCTAGCTAGTATTTGTCTCTTACGTACCAATCAAGTAACGTACAATGAAATATGATTATTTGTCTCGTGTCATTTTTCTTACTCGGAATCGCGTTCTTTCCCTGCAGTTGCTAGATGAAAGGCAGAGTATCAATGTACGGCAATTCCTTGAAGCAGTAAATTGGTAAGCATGCCTTCGCGATAGATCGGACAACTAGGTGTCGTTTTGAATGTTTTCTTCGTACAGGTTTCACTCGTCTTTCCAGAGATGTGACCTTAGCGAAGGATCAGGGAAAATTGTATTACCGGTCTCTAATATTTGTTGGGGAAACATCAAAATTAGTAGAGGCATGCAGACAAACAATTGGTTGTTTAAATCATTGCAGTATCTTACATCAAACCTTTGAAACGAACTAACTTGAAATGCAAGAAACCTACAGGTTCAGGCATGTGGATCAATGGTGACCGAGGTGCAGCCCCAAGCAGACTCTAAGCGTTAGCCCGAGAAGCCCATTGAGTCCATCTTGTATCTCCCCAGAGCTTCTTTTACCTAAAAGCACGGGCTTGAAGTTGAAACCGATAAAAACCCGGATTTCTTAAGAAGTTGGCCGTTCCGCACCCGATTTGAAAACTAAAAGCATTTACCCGAATTCGATCCGACATTTAAAGATATTTTATCCGATCCAAACCAGCTTAAAATTTTGGGATAAAAAACAGCCATTGACTCGATCCAGCACATAAAAAATACTCGATAAAATAGAGAGATAATTAAAAAATAACGGAGATCAATATAGCAATTATCTCAATATAGAGAGGGGAATTTACACTATTATCTTGAGTCAGTATTTTCACCATAAACTTGAATCCAATCTGAGTTTAATTTTTTAAGAAAATTTTTTTATTGGGTCGTATCAAGTTGAAATTCGCCGAGTTTAAATAATTTGATCCTCCCTAATTATATTCGATCCGAATTAATTAAACAATAGTTACTATATTTGGGGATTGGTATTGAAAAAGAAAATGGAAGCGTGAAGGGTCACAAACATGAATTGTGATGGAGAGGGAAAGCCCACTCTTTTCCCTTGTCAGATGTGATAGCATCACGGAAAAGAATACTTGTGGATTTGGTTTCTTTCTTCAACAAAGAGATTTATGACAGCCTCATTTCTGCTGTAATATATATATTAAGAACAGCAAGTGGCTTATAAGATGAAGATTGGGTTTTGACTTTGAGCTACAGATGAGAGAGAAGGGGTTTCTTTCTCTGTCACTCACATGCACCCCTTGAATCCTTGCGGCAAGAAAAGTTCTCTTTTGCTCAAATTCTAGTTTCGGTCCCTCTACTAAATTAGATACAAATAGTTATACAAAAAGTTAGGCTTAATAGGTAAATAAGTGGTCAAATTATACTTATTTTTCTAGATAGGTACCTGGAATATTATTCGTTCCAAATAGGTGTTTAACGTTTTCAAAGTTACCATTTAGGTGTCTTATCATTCACAGTCGTTAAAGAAATTTCGTTAGCCAATAAAAATATGACATGTTGACTGTTTTATTTTAGTTTCTTTATTTTTTAAAAAATTAAAGTTTTCAAAATATCCTAAAATTCTTAAAAATTCCCAAATTAGTACCCAAATCCCTAAATTTCTAACTCCCAAATCTCGATTCCAATCGTTGATGCCACCAACTGTCGACGACATGCCCACCACTTCCGTCATCGGACCCCAATGATCATTTTTCTCATCCTTTCGTTGCCGATAGTCGACGGACGTCATGCCTATCGTTAAAATAAGTCGAACTCGCGAAAGGAAAAGAGAACGATCGGCGGCAAATGACGATCGATCGGCCAACGAACAACGTTTGATTCTTGAGGCAAGAGAAGGATGCTTCATTCTATCGCCGACAACGTGATAAACGGCGACGACAATGGCCAAATATGGAGGTCTAGAGATTTTGGGTTATTTTATGAATTTTGGGAAATATAAGATTTTTTTAAAAAAAATTAAGCTAAAAGAAATAAAAAATAATAAAATCAAAACCATGCATCATATTTTGATTGGTTAAAGAATTTTTTTTAAATAACCTTTAATGGCCAGACACCTAAAATAATAACGGTGGAAACGTTAAACATCTACTTGACCCGAAAAATACTTTAAGCACCTATCTGCAACAAAAAGGTATAGTTTGAGCACTTAAAAACTAAATTATACTCGTAATGAATCCTGCAATATCATGTATGAATTAGTCGGTTAATATATTAACTATCAATATATAGGAACTGAATTTTAAATTAAAACATTATAAAGAGGCCAACACAATAATTAAAACTGCCACTTCTTTTTGCTAGCTCTTGCTGTTGCAGTTTTAATTAAAGGGTTGACATTTGATGCCACATTATGAAAAAGTGTTGCAGCAAATCGTTCACCTACTTTCTGCTCTTTCAACCATATCATCCATGTGATATGTATATATATACATAATACATTATACATATATTGCTTGGGAGGGATCGTTGTCCCTCCTAATTTTTTAGATATAATAGTATTCGAGGTTTATTTTAGTTTAAATAATAGTTAAATAAAGTTTGTATTTCTCGTAATTTTTAAATTTAAAGACTTAATAAACTTTTTTCTCTTTCAATGTCCGGTCTTAACTCCGGCTCTATGTGTATATGTATGTAAAGACAGCTACAGCCTACATCCCCATATTTCCTCACATCTCACTGACTATTTAGCAGTCATTGTTGAAATTTCAGTTGTCAAATATTTAATCTTTGAACTTTGTACAAGCTTAAAAAGATTATCCTTAATACATTTGATATATAAATTAATCACTTCATATCTTTTTGATTTTGATCGAATCTAAAATTTTAACTCTATTTGTTTGTAAAGGTTAATAATCCAAATTCAAAATTAATCCGAACAAACACAAGTATCAAATCAGAAATGATAACCTGAAATTCGATCGACAAATCTGAATAAATGTATCTAAAACGGTCAAAAATTAAAATAAATTCATTAATGTTAAATGATTATTTTATAATTTTTGAGTGTCTTGTGATTAAAACAATCATTTAAACATGGTTTAGTAACCACTAATATACTTTACCTTTTTTTAATGCTTTTTTTAATCCATAAATTTATTTTACTAACTATGAATGTACTATACAACACATACATGTATGATTACATTCCATTTCTTAGTTATTCTTTAACCATTTATTTAAGATCGAGAAAAAAGTAATGAACGTTTAAGAGATTGATCAATCGTTGGTTGGTTGGTCTAGTGAGATAAAACGCTAAATTCTTTAAGAAGATCATGAATTTAAATTATGATGTTATGAATGTAATAATTTAATTTAAGAGTCGCTTCTAGGGCCATCTTAAATGGGGAGCAACAAGAGCCACCGCTCAAGGCCCATCTTTTGGGTAAAAATCTTCTGCCCCTTTTATGCCTCACACTAAAAACCACTTAAAAATTAAATTTAAACTCTAACCTTAAATCTTACACTCTAGAAATACACACTACCCCTAATTCTCTAAACCCTAACTATAACCCCTAACTTTAAAGCCTAAACTCTAAACACCAAACCCACTATTTTAAAGTAGGGGCATGATAAGGGGCAGCCGATTTCCATTCCCATCTTCTACCTTTACAATTTCAATAATATCTAAAGTGGCAATCTTATAAATTAATAGTTGTTCCTTATTGTTTTAGTTGTATTTAATGTGTTTTCTAAACAAAATAAAACAATGATGATTTATTAATGAAGTATTAAATTAATTGTTCAAGAATATACTTTTTTTCTATAAGGACCTATTTTTTACTTTTTGCTCAGGACTCCGAAAATATTTGTGACTGCTCTGATCGCTTCCATAATAAAAAAAAATTCAGTACCCAATTCGAATTATTTGCATTGAATACAAATGGTTATAAAAAAAGGATGAAAATCATCTGCCCCCAAAGTATGCCCCATTTGTGCCCCACATTAAAATAGTGGGTTTAGGGTTTAGAGTTTGGGGTTTAAAATTGGGGCTTAGGGTTAGAGTGTAGGGAATTAGGGGTAGGGTGTATTTTTTAGGGTTTGGAGTTTGGGGTTTAGGATATGAAAATTAGGATTATGAGGCAAGATTTAATTTTTAAGTATTTTTAGGCAATGGCATAGAAGGAGGCATGGTTAGGGGCAGGAGATTTTTACCCATAAAAAAACACATTTGAGAGATCAGATTAGTACCCCATAATCCAAACATAAAATATACAAATTATCCATTAAAACAAGTCCATAAAATATACACTTTCAAACTCAAACCCCATCAATATCTTAATCACGACCATGAAAAGAAGCCATTGCTGCAACTCCAAGCTTCTGCAGATTCAACTTCACAACTGTATCCACAAACATTTTGGTATCTTCGCCGGTGTTCCCTTCCGGTATATCCACGACGTAAGACTCCAGAACAATGGTGTAAGCTTTCCCTTCCTTAAGACACTCGTTGACCGACGTCACCGACCTGTAGTTCCTCAGCCTATGCTCTCCGCCAACAACACTAAAGCTCAAAATATGCTTCTCGTCGTCCAAAATCTCCAGCCTCTCCGTGCTCGTCGACGCCGGAAGGCCCGAGACGACGGTGACTTCCCTTATGCTCCCCACGCCGCCGTCGCCGGCGGTCATGTTGCAGCTCTTGACGAAGTGCTTGTACTTCTGAGGGGTTCCGAAGCTTCGGACCAACGGCCATACAACATGCGCCGGGGCGTCGATGCGTTGGGTTATTAGGGAAGTGCATGTGTTGGGGATGGGTGCGGAGTTGTGGTATGTTTCGATGAGAGGCTTGAGGTCCGTGTATTCTTCTTTGGTTAGGGCTTGATGGGGCGCATGGCTGGAGTCGGCCATGGTTAGCTAGCTCGGTTAGGCTCCAAGGTCCGAGCTTACTAGCTTAGCATCGGTTTTAGACTTTTAGGCTCGGTCTGGGTGTAGTTTCGGATGCAGATATAGACCAGCATGTAAGAAAAGAGAACGGGTGAGGGTTTTTTTTTCGAACAAAGAACGGGTGAGTTGAATGAAGAACAAAGGTTAGGCATTTGAGTTGGGATCACCAAGTGTATATATATATATATGGATGGTTATTTTACGTTCGACGAGCTTTGACGAACACCACTATTTACGAGCACCGATAAATTAATTTATAAAAATTTTAAATTCAAAGTATTTAATGCGTGATTATAATTTTTTTAAAAATTAAAAGTTTAATTTAATTAAAATATTTTTTTATTTTTTATTTTTTTAAACATTATTAATTAAAACAATTTATCCCCAAATCAAAGAACTCTAAGTATTTTTCTTTGAAATTAACCTAATTGTCGCCGTCGGCCACCACCGCCTACCGCCGCCACCCTAGGAAGGGGAACGGCGGTGGCGGTCGGCGGCGGCGGTTGTCGAGCGCGACAATTAGGTTAATTTCAAAAAAAATACTTAGGGTTCTTTGATTTGGGAATAAATTATTTTAATTAATAATGTTTAAAATAAAAATAAAAATAAAATTATATATTTTAATTAAATTACACTTTTATTTTTTAAAAAAATTATGATTACCTATTAAGTACTTTATATTTAAAAAAATTATTTTTTAATTTATCGGTGTTCATCAATAATGATGCTCGTCAAAGCTCGTCAAGAGCCGTAGAATTTTCATATATATATATATATATATATATATATGGGTTAGGATCAAGTTACACTATGTAAAACTCATTTAGTTTTACACTAATCCATAGCCATTGGATGAGTGAAATGAATGGATGAGATTAAAAGTAGGATATGGAAATATTATCACTTGAGAAAAAAAGTAAGGAGTTAATCTCATCCATTCATTTAACCAATCTAATGGCTATGGATTAGTGTAAAACTAGTTGAGTTTTACATAGTGTAACTTGATCCTAACCCTATATATATATATATATATATATGTAAAATTCTTTTATTAATGCATGTACTATACTTGAGTAGTCGCTGTAATAAAATTCTATCAATTTCAGTCATGGACTGTTTGAATTTTTAAAATTTAATTTTAATGCAAATTTTACAATGAAAATGTAATTAAATTATAAAGATTTAAAATGGTTAGTTGAAGAACAAAAGCTAATTTTTTTTAATATGCTGGTGTGATGCAAGGGTAGCATCTGTTTAACTTTTTTAGTCTTTTCAAAGACGGCACACACAATATATATTATTGGTACTCAAACTTGAGTCCCAAGGGGTGATGAACATCTACCTTTGACACCAGGACACAAGAGTATATGAACTAATAGCATAATTTAACTTAATGAATTTAATGACTAACTTGTGTTATTTTAAAATCTAAAAATTCAAAAACTAAATATAATTAAACTAGAGTATAGAGATTAAACCTACAACTCAAGTATAGTACATGCATTAATAAAAGAATTTTACATATATATATATTTATTGTACCTCCAATTGATTAACAACAAAAATTGCGCTGCCAAAACATTAATATCTGAATAAATTTTTTAACCTTTTTTCGGTGCTTTATTTATGCCTTCACACTAAAAAAAACAAGTTTAGAGTTTAAGGTTTATAGTTTAAGGTTAGAGTTTGTGATTAGAGTTTAGAGAATTTGGAGTAATGTATACTTTTTAGGGTATATGGTGTAGAGTTAAAGATTTAAAATTAAAAGTTAAAATTTAATATTTTAATAATTTTTAGTGTTGAAACATAAAAAGGGCACCGAAATGGAACATTAATTTTATTCTTAATATATAATCCCATAAACATTTATATATTTAAGAGAGGTCTTTGGACCCTCCAATCACAGTTCACCATCTTCTTCAATCTCTCTCTCTCTCTTTTTAAATCTCTCCACACTGACTACGATTTTTTCGTTTAAACTTGATTGAATGAACCGTCTAAAGTTCACTACCATCTAAAATTTTCCATCAACAATATTAATTGTGTTTAAATAAATACATCTATTTATACAAAAAAGCTTATTTACACTTCATAATATAACATTTAAATTTAAAATCTTACACCTTAATCCTTAAAATATGCATGTTCAAATTCAGGTACTCAAACTTTCGGGTGTTGGAGGTGCCGGGTACGCAAATCTCTGAATAGTATATTTGTCGTCCTGTGTTTATCGGGTACCTGCAAAATCGAATAATAGAGTATACAGTTCATATATTTTTAATATTTTTTTAAAAAATAACATAAAAACATAAAATTTAAAAGTTCACTACAAACATAAAAATTAGTGTTTTGAACTTAGTTTTAAGTAGAAAAACATTTTTGTGTGTGTGTCTATATATATATATATATTAAAGTCCATCACCAAAATAAGACATAAAAAATATTAATCCCGATTGTTATTTTTCCTTCAAATATCATATTAATAAATTAATACAAATATTTTAAAAAAAATTAAACTGAAAATAAAAAATTTAAACATCATACAATACAGAAAGAACTTAGAGATTTATATTTAGCTTCAGAATAAAAATATTAAGGAACTTAAAATAAAAATATACTTCTAAAATAACAAAATATATATATTAAAAGTACTAGATCAAGTACCCAGTTAGAATTTTTTTTGGCTCACACCTGACTCGAGTATTAAAAAAATGAAGGGTTGAGGTTAGGTATTTTTTAGAGAAATACCCTATTTTAAGGGTTTGTGTCCGCATGTTAATGAGTTAGGTCATTCAAATCGAATATTTTTAAACATTCTTACTTTAAACTTTATACTTTATATTCTAACTTTAAATCTTAAATTAAAACTCTAAATTAGACATACTTGTAAAAAAATAAATTTCCCATTTTGCACATTATGTTCTCTTAAAATATACATAATTATTTTGGATTTTGATTTGATTAAATTTCAAAATATTTAACATGATAAATTTATTTGATGTTTTATTTAATTAATTGATCTTCATTTAAGAGTTAATAGTTGATGTTAAAACGGTAAAATCACTTATGGTAAATCCGGATTTCTAGGGTTTTACTTTTCGAACTTTGGCAGAATTTTACAGTCGAAGGTAGAAAAAATCAAAAACCCCTCTCCAAAGAGCCAAATCCCCAAGATGAAGAAGGCTCCACTTTTGCTTTTTTCCAATTTGAACCGCCGTGCCGCCGCTCCTCTCCGATCGAGGTCTTACATCTCCGATTACCATTCTCCATCAGCATTCCCATATTCACCGCTTCACTCAACCATCCCCCGTCTGCTTCAATCCCCCGCCAAGTCGCATGGCTCAACCTTCAACCACCACCGGTTCTTCACAAACCCATCTCGCAATGACGATTCCCGTGCGGAAAATCCATCCCGATCGTCCTCGAAACCAAGAGAGAAATCCGATCTCGTGGAAGCCTTCGAGTGTGCTGAAACCACTGAAGAAATGATCAGATTGTTCAAAGAGATGGAGGCCATGGAAGGGCGTTTCGATAAAAGGGAGCTGGGGATAGCGTCGTTGAAGATTGGGCGGAAGCTTGAACGGGAAGGTGTAGAACCCAGATCGTTTTTCCCTTTTGCCCAGAAAGCACTCAAGTTTTTGCGGGAATATAATGATTTTTCAATACCACTTGTTCTGGCATTTCAGTTGATGGGATATTATTATCATGCTTTAAACACATTTGATGAACTCAGCAGAGAGTGTCTTGAGACGGCTGCTAATATCCTTGAGTCGATAAAGGCGAAGGGTCTCGCCCGTGCCGAGGATATCATTGCAATGCAGCGTGCATTGGAGACGGAGGAGTATTTGAGTTACGATGAGTTATTGTGTTACCTGAAGTGGGACGAACTCTTGAAGAATTGGAGTGTTGGTTCCAAGTCCCTCCGTGCAGAAATCGAAGCTGCCGATAATCAGATCGAATCGGGGAAGCATAATGAGGCCATTCATGCTTTGGCACGTATAGTCGAGAAGACGAAGGAAGACAGTGAGGATCGAGCTCTGGCATCTGTTTCGATGGCTAAGGCTCTATTTCATCGGGGAAATCTCGATGACTCGTTGAAGTGGGTTGGGATTGCTTGTGGGATTCTTGACAAGAAATCCAGAGCTTTTCCATTTGAAGTGTGTACAGCATACTTTGAGATGGTAAGGCTACATTCGGGTGTCGATGAGGTGAGAAGGGGAGATGCTCTAAAGGCTCCACCTCCATTGGTGAAAAGGGGAAACGCTTTACAGGCCATGGTCTATATTCGAGTGGAACTTAGCAGAATCTATAAGGAACATGTCGAAGGTAAGCTTTAATTTGGCCGCTGTTGGGTTTGCCTGCTATTTAAGAATAGGTTGATATCTCCTAAGTAAAATTAAGTAGTATTAAGAGAGTTTAAATCATCGATCATCGATTCGAACTTTTCATAATCTGTTTAGGAGTCACTCTAAATATGTAAGTTAAGCTGATAACTAATGTTGTTGAAATAGGTTTGGTGTCTCCATTTAGGAGTTCAACTGGACAGGACACTATACCATAAAAAACATCTCTACCCTGTTGTTTAATTACTGTTGTTTTTAGACTAATTCTGTACATTGTTTAAATTATTACAAGTATTAATTGGTTTCGTGATGTTTATATTTTCGTAGGCTCGGAGCAAGAGGCAGACAAGGGACAGCCGTAGAGGTTCAAATCTTTCCTTCACCAGCAAGTTAGCTTGCTGGTAAAGCTGTACTCTTTATTTTCATAGTTTTATGCCTATGATACTAAAACGGTGCCGTTTACGTTAGCGTCTGTGAATACGACGTCATTTTGGGTACATATTAGATTTAATACTCGAATTAAGTGCTGCCGTTTTTCGTTGTTTCATGTTGGGGTTTAAATCCCTAAAGCTGATATGGTTTTGTTTATTGAAAATGTTGAATGGAATCTGAATTCTGAGTTCTCAGCCTGTTTACTCTATCTTTGATTTCAATCCGTTTTATCTCTATCTTTTCAAATATTTTCTGTTTAGACTCCCAACAGCCTATTTAAGGAATGATAAACCCGACTGTTCTTTTTAACAACCATTTCTGTTTGGTTTTATAAGGGGAGAGACGTGAATTGAATCACATATGCTTCATTTTCATTTAAGGTATTGAATTTGATTGTACGTAGAAATCGAATATATCCGCTTGCCATTTTATATTTAATAATTAAATGAAATATGACCAGATACTATCATGAGATCACACCAGATTTATAATAGAGTTGCCTAAGACCGAGAAAATATTAAAAAAAAAACTTGCACCCAAAACTTATGATACAACAAAAACAAACAAGTCAAATGTAGTGAAAAAAATATGAATGATTACAAGGCATTGCTTCAACAGTTAGAGTTACCTCATGCTGTTGGCTTTCTTAAGAGGCTCAATTCAATTTGTTAATCAAATGTAGTATAGAGGGTTAGTAAACCAAAAATAAAAAAGCAAACTCTGTTTCACGAGATGGTTCGGTGACTTCGTCTGCAATGTGACCAAAAACGGCCGATCGAGTACGTAATGGAGATCTTTCTTCTTGATTAGTTTACTTACAAGTTAATAATCATGAATCATGGGGTTCTTGGGCCATCAATGTAATGCGATGCTTTCCGCTGTCTGAACGGAGGTTATCTCCTTTAATTCCGAGCTGGAAAACAAAATTTATATAAGTTTAGCGATTGAAGTTGGACGTGATCCTTCGCACGCATGAAATTAGGAATTACCTCGAGGGAACTTTCTCTCTCGGGAGAGAACCACCGCAAGAGCACCCCGAGATGAAGTATGGCAGGGATTAGCTTAAACAATAGAGGAGTTGTCACCTGCGGATATGAAAGTTGAAACCATCAATATTTTACTACAAAAATAACCATAGTTACATTTCTTATCGTCTTTGAGACAGTATACGAATCGAGCCGGTAATAAATCATACCAGACTAAGTGCTGTTGTCCCAAGAAGTAGCAGGTACAGTTTCCCCTGGAGAGGCTCAAGGTTTCAGTTATGCAGAATAGTATAAAGCCCACAAAGTATTACCCATTTGGCATCTTGCCAAAGCAACAGTACAATGAGCTCGGATAGTAGCACTGACCTCAACGAGATGGATATTTGTAGCACGGCTGAGAAGAACGAAAGCGAATTCTCCTATCTGTGCCAGGGACATTCCAACCTGTACAAGTAAAAGAAACCGAGTTACATCAAAATCCAAAGGCAATACATAATCAGGCGTACATCAAATATATAGCTTACAAGCAGCGAAGTCTTGTTGTTGTAGCCGAAACCCTTGACAACCAAAGCAATTATTATTGTTTTTACGGTGATAACCAGTATAACAGCTGCAAGTAAGATATCAACATGGTTCCAGAGAAAATGAACATGGATCAGCATCCCTATGCTGGCCAGGAAGAGAGCGGCGAAAAAATTCCGAATGGGTTCGATCTGCGCACACAGACTAAATTCAATTGAGGGAAGACTAGAAGGATGAGCTGATAATAGCATCGAATATAAATGAATGCACTATCATGATACGGCAAAGTATGTAAAGCATAATCTTAACTTGTTCAAGTGTGTGTTGGGCAAGATCAGTGGTTGATATCATCACTCCAGCAGCAAATGAACCCAATTCTAAGCTCAGCCCCAGCTTGTCACTACACTGAAAATTACACAACCAATTAAATATAAGTTCCAAAAAAACACACGTGCAGATATCTGATTGGCTTAATTTATTGCAACAAAGTAAAAACAGCTGAGATCAAAAACTGCGTGATTTCTTTCTGTGGTTGTATGCCGTAAACCAATTATTTTAGTAGTTGAGAATGTATCTACCAGCAGGAATCTAAAATTTATTCACAAGGATTACAAGCAAACATCAAATCAAATACATTCTAAAATACCAATTACACCGCTTGTATGAAGGTAATGTTATGTACTTCTACAGTTCAACCCTCTGAATCTCTAGCAGATATCAAAATACGATTAATGTGCCTTGTTAATATTACATAGAAGCTTATATATTTTTAGATCTGTAATGACAGCCGAGCACCAGTATTCAAAACCATTAGGTTAAGCTTCATCACAAGCCCTGCTTGTCAGCTGTTCACGTGTCACTAAAAGAATGGACAGTCTATGGAAAATGGTATAGACATTTCTTTACAGATAAAACAAACACAAGATTTGGAAGAAAGTGGGTGTAACGGTGAATATTGCATACAAAAATCCAGATGCTTACCAAACTGAAAGTAAAAAGAAGATAAACCAAAAAGAAACACAGAACATACCCAGGCCACAAGTAAGCAGAACGCCACGGATGCCAGTTGATAGAGTTCATTGGTCTGCACATATAAGAAGTAATTAAAACAAATCATAACAGAAGACCGGCATACAGTGGAAAAAGAAATTCAGTATGCAATTTTATCTGCAGATAACAAATATACCTGTGATGAAAGGCTTATCATCAGTTTAAGCAACCAAGGCAGGCCAGTACGAGACAATATTGATAAAACAGCCAAAAAGGCAGCCAATGTGACCAACCTGGTTAATATAATATAGTGTTAAGAAATACCTCAATGCTAAATGAAATGCCATGAATGGAGAAAAGTATAACAAGGGAAAACAAGAACTTATAATCTTAATCAAAATCCAAAGCCGGGGGATTACTTATACCATTACAAGCGCAAGGCATCAATACAATAATTGTGTGTCCAAGTGACTCATATTTGAATCTAAGCATGATTTATATTTCTAGTTTTAGGAAAAACTGCACACTAAAAAAGAGTGAGGAGCCATGCCCTCACTTAAAAGCTAAGCCTAGTCCTTAGAAACATATTTCCCCTTTATATGGCATAAAAGACATGAGGAGTGTTATTTATCCAGTGATCCAGATCAAAGTTGGAATGTGAAATTTCAGCAAGTTTTCCTCGTACAATTTAGTCATGGACATTACTCCTTGAAGAATACCGGAAGTTCCAACAAGAACTGGAAGCAACGCAAATAGTAACCCCACAGCACAATCCTGCAAAGTTAAAAACTGCTAAGGACACCAGCATGATAAAAAGTTAATGTTATTGACAAAATCTGAAAAGCAAAACAGAACTTAAAAGACAACAATGGATTGAAGAATCAATACTTGCAGAATAAGTGTGCCAATAATGACTTGGCCGTGAAGCATATTGTTAGAATTCTTCTCCATCAAAAATTTAAGCACCTGCCGTCGGAAAAGAGAAAAACAGCTTTAAAACCAAAAATACTAGACAAAGATAAAGCTCTATACAAGTACCGAGCAGGTGTCTAAACTCAAGTGATGTGCATAAATATGCTTTGCTCATCAGTGAGGAAAAGCATGAATGTGTAAGTCTCTAAAAGATTTCCACTAAACTTTACCACAGCTGTTGAAGACATTGAAAGGAATACACCAACAAATACACCCTCTGAGAGTCCACCGCCACATAACTGCAAACAGCACCCAATTAAAACTTCAGGATTCAGAATTACAATTGTGGTATAAAATGGTCCATAACCATAAGAAAAATAAGAAAGGTAACATGTTTGCATGAAGCATGTGCCTTAATCATTTTCAGAGAATGCATACGGGTTTTTTTTTCAAAAAGAAAAGGAAAAACGAAAATTGTATTTGAAGTCAAGAAGCAGGAAGAGATTTGAACAGCACAACAGCAAGAAACCTCTTTAGACCCAGATATACAAGAAACCTCAATGACTAGATAAAAGTCATGCAACCTCAGTGTGCTTCGGATTCAGGTGATGGCGGTGACAGCAATTAATAAGGATTAATGAAACAAAACGAACACAAACTTTGTGTCAAGTTAACAGACATACTGAGGCTGTAATTCCACAGAGGCACATAAATAGAACTATCTGGAGTAGCCCTCCTAGGACGGCAACTGCTCGAACAACTCGAAGCTTAAAATAAAAAGGATGGTGTTAGAAAAATGACATGATGATTGGTGTAAAGAGTGTCATAAAACTAGAAAAGAAAAAGGTTCAGAGGCATAATCCAACCTTCGCAATGGAGAACTCTAGACCCAATGCAAAAAGAAGAAAAATCACACCAAACTGAGCTACTGTTTCAACCTGCATGATTCAAATGAAAGGAAATAACTAAATTATTAAATCTTAGAATATATGAATAACCAACAAACATGTTCAAATGGAACAGCCTCTAACTGAATGAGAACACCCCGGCCACCCTCAAGAATACTACACAATTCAATTGCAGTTGCTAGCAACGGTACAACTGAGTCTAATCAGACCACAATATTACTTACTGGAACTTAAATCATCGCCTGTGTTTATTTTTATTTATTGCCCTAGTTTGATAGAGGCACCAAACCAACTACCAATTGTAATACAATATGCCCATATAAAATTAAAGAAACTAAAGGGAAAAAAGACATAGACAGGTTTCACAAGAACAGATCAATAAGAGCTGTGGATTGTTTAGGCAGGCTTCAGATGAACTCTACAAGAATCATAAAAACTAATATTAAATGAGATGAAATGAAATCCAAAATGAAAACTCATTTTTCATAATAAGGTTCCATGCAAAAGAGTAAACGATGGCATTATTGATCAAGAAACCATTGCTCAGCTCAGTTACAAAGGGTTTAATAATAAGGTGTCAATGTTGATAGAAAAAATTTAAAGAAATGTACAACATACTTGCACCATTTCACTGACAAAGTTAAAACCTCCGGGTCCAATAAGAGATCCTGCCAACAAATATCCAGTAATCACCTGTAAAATATGCAACAATAAAATATATAAGAAATTAGTAATCCAAGACACTCTATAGGGACCAAACATTCAAATCAAATATTAGATACGCTTATATCAATACAATCAGACCGGTTGTCCAGCACAAGCAAATGCAATGCCACCACAAGTTGCAGATACGATGACAACTACCAAATCTGATATCAGTCTACAGAGCATAAGCAAGTTTAAATCAGCTTATTAGTTGAATGTAAAAAAACAACTTTGGTGAAATGAAGATGATAAAACGTTTACCTTAAGTCCAGTTGTAACACTGGATATTTTGATTTAAAATTAGATATGATGAAGACATTGTCCTGAAAATAAGTCAGCACCTCAGATTTCTAAGTACGGAAAAATATTTCAGCATGAAGTTTTAAATGAACCAATCTAACCTTTCGATCTATCAACATCGGTGTATCTTCAGCTCTGTTGTCATTCTCTAGATTGAAAACGTCATGGAGTTGAAATGATCTAAAAGGAGGATGCAAAAGGTGTGAGGGAACTACAACATGTCTCTAAATAGTTAAGAAGATTAAGCTCTTCTATAATTCTATTAGCAACTAATCCGAACTCAAAACCAACAAAGTAAATCTACTCATTGATGAGGAGAAGCACATACTTTTCCTCTTTTGTATCATTTTTCTTGTTCTTAACTCTAGCGACGGTCTCCAAAACAGCCTGATAAACATACACATGAAAAAGAATAAGTAAGCAAAATTTTCGAGCTCAAAAGTTTTCAAAAGAATGAGCACTACCAACCTGCTGTTCCGCTACACTGTTGTTGAAACTTCCAGCATCGTCAGTTACTGCAAATCAGGATGAATTTAGACTATATTCGATAATTGAAATTTAAATAAAAAAAATAACAAATCTATTCCCTGGAAGTTACGCAAATACACTCTCACTAATTAAATTATCATAGACCATATATAGACAACAAAAATCACAACCTAAAAATAGATCGAGCTCAAAAACCTATGAAAAGCAACAAAAATAACACTAATTAATTGTTACAGTACATAAAGAACTAGCAAATTTGAAGTAAACAACTATAATTAAGCTGAACACTTTAGTAGTAAAGTTCAGATGTGCGGATTTGAAATCGAATCCCTAATCTAAGCAAAATCAGAGGGATAAAAGCAAATGAACCTTCGTTTTGTTCGTTCTCATTGAACTCCTTCTCTAAAGCGCGATCGATGATAGCGGCAAAGGAACCTTCCTTCGGCTTAGCAACCGAAGAAACATTTGAAACGGTGCCGTTTCCGGCGTCGGCTTCGAACCGATCCGACTCAGAGAGTCGTAGTTGTGGTTGTTGAGCGAGTGAAAACGAAGTCAAACAAAAGGTAGCGACGAAGAAAAAAGCTGTAATGAGCTCATAGGAGGAGCTTGATTTTCTCAACATCTGGAAACCACGCGCCGGCGAGGAGGTTAAGAAAACAAGAGAGTCCTCTCCTTTTTGCTGCTAAATCAATGCAAATTGAGAACCAGAAATAGAGATTCTCTCTCTTTCTTTTTTTTTCTATTTTTGATTGGGCAAATTGGAAAATTAAGAGATAATGATGAGGCTGAAACTGAAAGAAAAATGGAATTAAATTTAAGAGAGGAAGACAGAGGGGAGAAAACGGGAAAGACTGGCGAAGAAACGGTAAACGGAGAGAAAACGGGGGTAGGAAAAGTACAAAGCAAAAGTTGGGGCCAGGAGTCAACTTGTCGTCATTAATTAAATTAAGCCTACAAAGATTTGGGGGGGAAACACTATATTATCTGTCAATAAGTTTCCTTTTTCTCGTCAAATATTGTCATCAGTCCCTATACTATGTAAAGATTCTAGATTTAGTTCTTATATATTAATTTGATTAAATCTAGTCTTTATATTTTAAATTTTTTAAAATTCCAGTTCTGATTATACAATATAAGAATAATATGGCTAAAAAGGTCAAATTGGAGATGGCAAACTAAAGCAACAATTTACTTATGGTATAAAGATAAATGACATGAGACATTGAGTGTCAGCTCAAAATTAGGTAGAATAATTTCAGAACACAAATATGTTTATAATTTGATCTAAGTGTTTTGAGTTTGCTCCATGTCAAATCTGATTGGAAGGACTCAAATGATACAATTTATGATATCTTGATGGTTCAATTAGAACATTTTAAAGTTTAAAGACCAATTTGAAATTTGAACAAAAATTTGTGGTTATCTAGTGTAATTGGTCTTATACTATATTTAAAAGGGTAAAATATTGGGTCGATCATCCAATTTTTAGCCCACGTTTATTTTGGTCACCAAAAAAATCATTATCATTTCTTATTGTCATTAGAGAAATTTATCATTTTAGTGACTCAACTCGTGAATCCTTTGATGGTGTTAACATGACTTTTGATCAAATAAAACTTATTTTAACCCACTAAAATAAAGCGTCCAAATTATTCAACTTTTATGACATTTTCATTTTGTCACTCACTTTGATTAGTCATTAACCTCTCGATTTTCTTCCCCAACTCCGAGGCGGATATATTACAGTTAACGATTACTGCTTCATATAAAAAAAATCACTTATACCGGTGTTCTGATATAAAACTAAGACTACTTTGAAGAAGAAGAAGAAGAAGAAGAAGAAGAAGAAGAAGAAGAAGAAGAAGAAGAAGAAGAAGAAGAAGAAGAAGAATTCCTTTGTCATTAGGGTGACAAACGGCCGTTAGAGGGCAAGATCTGTCGTAAAAAGTTAAAATTTTCAGATATCATCAAACGTCCGTTTAAGCGTTAAAAATAGTGAGTAAACGTCTGTCGAGAGACCAAAGTGATAGTCGTTTCACGAGAAAATAAGGGATAAACGGGCGTTGGGACGTTGTCAGCAACAAAAACATGGCCTAAGTAAGTTTTATATTTTTTTGTCAATTTTTCTATAGTTAAGATTTTAACAATCTAACACAGTGACGGATCTAGAATTAAAATATATACATTTTTTTTCTTTTATAAATGAGTATGCAAAATACAATTTACGAATTAAACTATACTTCTAACTTTTTCCTAAAAATTCATCCCTTGTGTCCTGGTGGCAAAGGTTGATGTTCATCATCCCTTGGGACCCGAGATTGAGCACCAGTATTACTTACATGCTGTGTGTGCCTTCGTTGGAAAAAGGCTAAAAGAAAGTTGAACAGATGCTACCCTTACATCACACCAACATATTCAAAAAAAAAATCCTAAAAAATGGGGTTCGACCTTGATCTAATATTTGAATTTTGTGTTCTATTCATATTCAAAAAAATTGTGTTCTATTCACTTGATCATGGACATAAAGTTTTAAGTAAATTAAAAATATTTTTATATTTAATTTACATAAAAAGTTTTCAACAGTTGAATTCAGACTTATAAGTATATTATTTTGGGCTAACATGACAAATATCTCGATTCGAAAATTTATATTGATAAATTTAATAGTTAGATTGTTAAAATATTAATTATAGAAAATATTACACCAAGCACGAACCAACTTGACTCAGTGGTCAAGGGAACTGTTGTTATTCCTAGAGGTCACGGGTTCGAGCACCAACAGCTGCAGTAGGGTGATTGAGCGTTCATTGTCAAATGGTTGAGAATATATTTAGAACAGATACTACTTGTAATCACTTTAGCTTTCATAAAAGTACATGTGGCTAACTTAATCTTTACAATAAATTAGTTTATATTTTGTTTGATAAAATTTAGAGTTAATCAATAAAATATAGAGAGTGAAATTATAAAAATTATCTCTAAATATATAAAGAATAATGTAAGATAGAAAGTTAATTGAAAAAAAAAATACTATTATCCAGGATAATATAGGGTCAAATAATTTACCACTTTAAACATGAATATGACACGATTTTATCACTTACAAATTTGATCCGGTCTCGACCGGAACTTAACATTTAAAAGAATGATCTTATAGGATTGATTTGGACCAGAATCTGTCAAATTCAGATCAAAACGAACATTCCTATTCCTAAAACAAATGCAAAAATGAATACAAATCAGATTCAAGCTGACGACCACCCATTTGATTCGGCCGCCATAAAACTTTGGTCCGACCGACAGCAAGCTCTCATATTTCTTTGTCCGTTGAAGGCAGGGCAGCGAATATGTGATGCTTGGAAAAAAGAAGAAAAAAAAAAGACGCTACAGCCCAAGCGGCTCTGTTGGACTTTTAGGCCAAATGGAAGTTAATATTTAAAATATAAAGAGTGTTGGAAAATATTTGAGGATATAGACTATTTTCTACAGTACATGATACCTCACCATCTGCCCATGGCGAGGTTTGAGAAAAAATATTAAAAATTTATACCTCGCCACCTGCACATGACGAGATTTGAGAAAAAAATTAAAAAATTAGACCTTGCCACCTGCACATGGCGAAGTCCCCTTATACTGTAGAAAATGACCTATATCCCTAAATATTCTTCAACAGGTATAAGGGGACTTCGCCATGTAATAATCTTAAGGGTATTATTCTCCAAATTTCTCCACAACCGGTATGTTGTGCATCTTATTCATGTAATAATCTTAAGGGTAATATCATGCACTGACGGTAGAAATATTTGTTTCCACAAACACCTTAATTTTAGGGGTTAAAGATTTAGATTAGGGTTTATAGTTTAGGATTATGTGCTTAGAATTTAGAAATTGTGGTTTGAATTTAGAGTTTAGGGTTAGAATTTATGGGTTATAAATAAAAACCTAAATCTCTATCATATTACCCTAAAACCTAAACCATAACCTCTAAACACTACACCCTAACCATAAACTCTAAATTCTAAACCCCTAAACTATAAACCCTACGCTAGATCCCTAGCCCCTGAAATTCAGGCGCTCGTAGAAACATTTGTTACCACAACCAGTGCATCATATATTTTTCCTAATCTTAAATAAGCCTTTTTGGTTGTCCTTCCAATTTTCAAGATTTCGCCTTGACTAATCTAGACCGATCCTCGTCGCACATTTAATTTTAACGAGTGAGCCTCCCATTAAAGATTATTTACATACACAACGCCTCAAATTCAAAACATACTTAAACAATATCAAGCTGCTTACCACTTAGACCGCGTTTTAAATAAATTTTTTACTATTAGGTTAATTGCATAAAAATTTCAAATCATGACTCAAGTTTTAAGTTCGGCTCTATTTGATAATCCGTTGAAAAATTTAAATTTAATTATTGGATATATTGAATGCTAGTGGATTAATTTTTTTTGAATGCATTTGATAACTTAACAAGAAAATTATATATTAATTATCTAATAACTTTGAGGAGAATTAGGGATGAAAGAAAACATGAACCCTAACGTGTTGGCGAACTTGGCCATCTATGAGAGGCCCGGTGGCAGGACAACGAACGTTCCTCTAGCCAGTATTTCAGATGTGGCGGTGCGGGAACGACCAGCATCCCCGTCGTTGGTGGATGATCGCTCGGTCAAGAAAGGGAAGAATGACAGCGCGAGTTCTGATATTCATATAGATTCAACTATGGGGGCTGACATAGAGGCAGCTCATGTGCCTATGGTTGATGGCGATACAAAGGAAGGTTGTGGAGAAAAAGGGGTGATTTCGACGGAGAAGGGTAGGTTGTCGTACGCGAACATGGTGGTTGGGTCTGCTGGGATGAAGGGTGTTGTTGCTGGGAATCCGGGTATGACTGATAAGGAGGCTGTAATTACTCAGGATGACATTAAACTGGATAGGAATGGGGCGATTCCTTCGATTCAGTTTTCGAACAGAGTTCATGATCAAATTGATCATAATATGCGTAATGCTCTCATCGTTCGGCTTCTAGGGAGGTCAATTGGATATAAAGCGTTGGTGTCGCGAACTCACGCGTTTTGGAAACCTATTGGTACTCTGCATATCATCGATTTGGATAATAATTATTTTTCTGGTGTGATTCTCCGACAAGCGTGATTACACGAAAGTGCTTACGTAAAGTCCTTGGACTATATATGGGAGCTACCTCACTATTCAGCCTTAGAGTAGAGGCTTTTCAACTTCTAAAAAATATCATACACAGGTTATCATGTGGGTGCGATTACCATGGTTGCCCTATCGCTACTACACGAAGGTGTTGTTTCATCATATCGTTTCCTTTATTGAGCGTGTGGTTAAGATTGATTACAGCACGGAGGAGAGAGATCGAGGTAAGTTTGCACGACTTGCACTTCTTGTGGATTTGAGTAAATCATTGTTGTTATGCATCCGCGTTGATGGTTTTATCCAGAAACTAGAATATAAAGGTCTGCAAAAAGTTTTTATTCTTGTGGTGTTTATGGTTATTCGAAAGATTTTTGTGTTGTGAATGTGGCACCATCAGCTGTTCAGGAAGGCGCGAGGGAAGGGTCTGTAGTGCCCCGCACTCAACAAGTGTAGAACTTTTTTTTGTTGTACGATTTTCCTCTTACTATATATTTCAATGTTGCACGATTTTTTAAGTCGACGGACTTTTTGTTGTGAATGTGGCAGATATATCCGAATCAAACTTGTTTGGCCTGTGGATGATAGTTGATAATAGGTGTCGGCGTGGAGGAGTTAATCGTGTTTCGGGGCAGTCTGCAATGACAGTAGGTTCTGGTTCTCGTTTTACCACCCTTGCGGAAACTGGAGGTGCTGAAGTTAGCAGGGCTGATGAGCGTGTGGTTGAGAGGCTATCTGCTATGCCTAACGAGTCGGGGTTGAGTAAATCAGGCAAGGGTGCAAGTGCAAGTAAGGGTGTGGTATATGAGGTTGCCAAAAATGCTGCTTACATGGCTTCGAACCCAGATAGAAAAGCAAAGGCTGGGAAGAAGGCAGCTAAGAACACGAAGGTGGTGCCTTTGGTTGAAAGTACTAGTGTCCATGTTACGGATCGTGTGGTATTCGCACGGGCTAGTTCTCATAATGCAGTTAAGATTGTTGAGAAGAATGATTCGGCAGCAGCTGCTGCTAGGGGTATTCGCACTCGTTTGTCTCAAGGTCGAGGTAAGGTTGAGAGGAATCGTCGAGGGTTACAGGTTCGTAATCCGATTGAGCCGAAAGTAGGATCTAGAGTTTCATCCGTGGAGCTTTCTCGTTGTCTTTCCACTGAACTAGATGGGGCGTTGAGTGATTCTATTGGCTATGGGTGATGGTAATAAATTTGTGCATGCTTCGACGAGTTCGATGGTTCCCTTCTCGAATGAGAAGGAATGTTATTTACCTGATACTCCCCTGGTGCTATGTTTGAGGAGGAGGGCGGTGATCGTGACAAGCCCTTGCATGAGCAGTAATGTGCGTTGTTTATTTTTTTTTATAATGATTAAATTCATGTTTTGGAATTGCAAGGGCGTTGATAGTCTAGCGTTTAAGAAGCATTTCAAGTCTTTTGTAATGGAGAATAAGCCGAGTGTGGTGGCTATCTTTGAGCCACGTATCAATGGCAAGATTGCGGTTGTTGTCATCTCGTCGTGTTGAAGCGCATAAGTTTAGTGGTGGCCTGTGATTACATTGGAATGGTGATGTGTGTGTGTGGATATTCTCAGTATTTCGATGAAGTTCATTAATGGTGTTATTTCTGATATGTCGGCAGACATTAAAATCCAGTTTACAACTGTGTATGCGAGCCCGATCGTATCTAAACAGAAGCATTTATGGAGGTTTCTTTCTAACCTTAACCCGGGGGATGGGGTCTCTTGGATCTTAGGTGGTGATTTTAATATTATTTTATCAGCGAATGGGCGTTTTGGTGGAGTGGATACTCATGTTCAGGGTAGTCGTTTATTTGCTGACTTTATCTTCACTCCAAGTTGGGTTTCCGTGGTCCGTCCTTCTCATGGTCAAGGGGTGGTTTGTACAAGCGTCTAGATCATTGCCTGGTCAATGCTAAATGGTTGTCAGAGTTTAGTGATTCCTTTGTTGATCACCTTGATCGGTTAGGTTCTGATCACCGACCGTTATTAGTAACTTTGCATGATGAGCGTGGTGATGTACAAAATAGGCCTTTTCGCTTTATTAATGCTTGCCAGTCTCACCCACAATTTGAAGACTTTCTTGATCAAGATTGGTCAGGTGATTCTTCGGTGGATGTTAAATTAGCTAAGTTCCAAGAGGAAGTGCAGGTATGGAAATAAATCTTTGGTCACCTTGGGACGCGTCGCAAATGGCTTCAGGCATGGCTACGAGGTATAGATCGTGCGTTATCGCATCGGTACTCTAAATCTCTAGTTACTCTATCTGTTCAGCTGGAAGACAAGTTAGAACATATTATGGATCAACAGGAAAATTTATGGAGACAAAAGGCGTATTCGCAATGGGTTATTCAGGTGGATCACAACACTAAATTTTTCCATGCATCAATTATGACACGTAGGCGGGCGAATCGCATGTCAGCCTTAAAATGTGAGGATGGGTCTTGGTGTTCGAATAAGGTGGAGCTCCGTCAGATTGTTGTTGACTTTTATCGAATATTATTTTCATAGTCCGTGGTTCCTCGACCGATGTTCTCTATTAAGGGGCGGTTTCCAGTAATGACTCAGATACAGAAAGATGGTTTGGTCGCGGCAGTTACTGATGAGGAAATTAGGCGGGCGATCTTTGATGTGGGGTCGTCTAAGGCATCGAGAGTGGATGGATTCAATGTATACTTTTTTCAGCAAAATTGGTCTGTGGTGGGGGCCTCTGTGTGTCAGTTAATTCAACATATCTTCCATACAGGAATGGTGCCTCATAATATTAATCGGACACTACTGGTTCTTATTCCTAAAGTACCCCACCCGGACTCTATTGGGCAGTTTCATCCGATTAGCCTTTGTACTGTTATATATAAGACCATATCAAAGATCACCGTTAACCGATTGAAGAGCCTTTTACCAGGTTGGGTTTCTGAGAACCAGACTAGCTTTGTGCCTAGGCAGGCTATTATTGACAATATTATTGTTACTCAGGAGGTGATTCTTGCTATGCGCAGTAAATCTGGCAGGAAAGGGTAGATGGCTCTCAAAATTAACTTGGAGAAAGCATATGACAGACTGGAATGAGATTTCATCTCTGACACTCTAGCCGATATTGGCATCCCTAAATCTTTACGATGGTTGATTATGCAGTGTGTATCGACGGTTACAACACAAATTGTTTGGAATGGGTCTGTGACAGATTCTTTTACCCCGACACGGGGAATTCGGCAGGGTGATCCTTTATCTCCTTACCTGTTTATTCTCTATATGGAGCGCTTATCGCAGTTAATTAAAGGTGCAGTTCACGCAGGTGCATGGAAAACTTTCTGTACTGTGTCTGTTTCTACTGCACCGACTATCTCCCATTTATTTTTTGCTGATGACATGATTCTGTTTTTCGAGGCATCCCTGGAGCAATTGTCTGTGCTTCGACAAGTTTTTCTTATATTTTGCCAAGCATCGGGTCACAAGGTGAGTGCTTCCAAGACCACTATGTTCTTCTCTAAGAATGTTTTCGCAGATGTTAGGCAGACGATTAGCTTTGGTTTTGGTTTCACTGAGGTAGACAATTTAGGAAAAAAAATTGGTGTGCCTCTGTTGTATCACCGTGTCACTACATCATCGTATCAGTATTTGGTGCAGATGATTCAACGTAAGCTTAGTGGGTGGAAGGTGAGTTGTTTATCTCTGGCAGGCCGATTGTGTTAGCTAAGCCTGTTCTTGCCGCAATTCCAGTTTACACGCTTCATACTACTGTTTTACCAAAGAAAATCTGTTTGGATATTGAGAGGCTTATTCGTCGTTTTGTATGGGGTATCGCAACTGACAAGGGTGGCGTGCATTTAGTGAAATGGGATGACGTGTGAAAGCCGATTAAGAATGGGGTTTGGGGTTCCGTAAAATTTCCATTCTTAATGATGATTTTCTGATGAAGCTGACTTTTCATTTACTTGTTAAGAATAATAAGTTATGGGTGAGGTTTCTCCGGGCAAAATATAAATGTGTTGAGGGTGTCCCACTTGTGCTTCATAATACGAGTTGTTCTCGGCTTTGGAAAGGGCTCAGTATTGTGTGGAAGGATGTGCATATTAACTTGGTTTGGACTGTGGGGTCGGGTCAAGAGGTCGACTTTTGCTATGATAATTGGCTAGGAGAAGTTAGTCCGTTAATCAATCATATTATGGCTCCAGTTGGACTCACAGTGGAGAATACATCGGTTGCGCATATAATGTCGCATGAGGGTGAATGGACGTGGCATTTGTTTGAACATTTATTACCACAAGATATTTTACTCTGGATTGCAGCAATGAAATGGTCGTGTCTTCGTGCAGGACATGATTAGATAGGTTGGAAGGCGTTGAGTGATCGTTTGTTCTCCGGTAAGTTAGCTTTCATGGTGCGATAAAGGGTAGTTGCGGCGAAGGCTCCGAGCACTTGGGCAATGTTACATAAGTTCAGGGGTCTTCCTCGTATCTGATATTTTTTTATGTCTTGTATGTTGGCGTAAAATTATGACCAATGATGAACGTGTGTAGCGGTCTTTTTCCACGGATAGTAGTTGTCAAGTATGTGGAGCCGCGGTGGAAGATGTCAACCATGTGTTCCGTAAGTGTCCCCCTGCGTTACGAGTGTGGACTGAGTTGGTTCGAGCCGATCACTTGTCATCTTTTCTGAGTATGTCGTTTCTTGATTGGATTGCCAGGAATCCGTCGACAACTAGCATTGGAGTAGTGTGTACAGAGCAGTGACATCTCTTGTTTGGTAATATTCTTTGGCAACTTTAGCTTCACCGTAATGCAACAGTCTTTGATGCGCATAGGGATGGGTCATGGACTATTCTAGAGCGCAGTAAACATGTTGTTGATGTGCAAATTACAGTAGCTTAATGGCATCCGGTGACTGCTCCTACATGTCGAAGGGGTCGCGCCGGTAGCTTCGTGGTTTCCACCTACGGAGCAGTGGGTGAAGCTCAATACCGACGGGGTCAGTGCGGTGCTAATGGGCGAGGCTCGTGTGGTGGCGTGGCTCGTGATAGTACAATGACTTAGCTTTTTGAATTTTCTAAATTTCTTGGCATTTGCTCGGTTCTTGATGCAGAGCTATAATGTGCGTACTTAGGTTTGTTTTATGCTTGGGAGGTTGGGTTTCGGCGTGTTGTTCTTGAGTTGGATAGTTTAGAGGCTTGTCGTGTTTTATGTTTTGAGGCCGATGGTGGTCACTTTTTGAGCTGACATTTGAAAGATTTATGGCAGTGGGATTGGTTAGTGTGGGTTAGTCATGTTGGTCGTGCGAGCAATCAGGTAGCTGATGTTATGGCCAAAGTTGTACGGAGGGGCAATCTTGAAGTGGAGCTCTTTGAACATCCGCCTACTTGTGTCGATTCTATTTTGTTGATGGATAGTTGTAATAGCTTAGTTTAATGCTTTGTTTTCTTATAGTTATCTCTATAGTGTTAGCATGTGTACTTTTTTCCCTCCACTTAGGCTTAGGAAGGTTTTTTAATGAGGCATGTGCTAACACTCATCCATGTATGATTTTTTCGAATAAAATCATATCTTTCAAAAAAAAAAAGATAACATGAAAATTAAATCACAGATTTTTTTTATGAATAAGTATGGAAAATAATAAGTAGATAAATAAAGATATAGTTGTCATTGAATGTATATTAAATTCAATGTATTTTATTTGTTTCTCACAAATTTATGTTTGATGTGAATATCTATCACACATTCCAATTATATAAAATGATGAATTTTAAGCAATATATAAAATTTTAATTTTAATTCTAATTTTATATTTATTTTTAAAATTTATCAAACAACACCTTAATGGATTAACTTCAAAAGAAAAAAATAAATCTAGATCGAGCTGCGAGAATTCTGGCTGTTGTCCAAACGTGAGCTGTGTGTGGGTTTGACAGGTCAATTTACTGGGTCCCAAATCATGTCAAATTATAGACACTACAACCGTCTACAATCTATAACCAATTGTTGGGTCATGTCGACGGTCGACCGTTTGATTTATATTGACGAATATTAAATTATTGATCAATATAATAGATATATCGCATTGATATAATTTTTTATGTGTATGAAAAATATCATTATATTTATAATATTAATAGTTGGATTGTTGAAATATTAATCGAAATTAGAGTTAGGAGGCATGTATTGAAAATATTTACTAACTATTATATAAAGGATTATATAAAGGATAAGAAAATTCTATGGCGCTCGATGAGCACCAATAACGACGAGCACCGATGAGCACTATTAATTTAATTTATAAAGATTTAAAATTTAAAAGACTAACCGAATAATTATAAATTATTTAAAAATCAAAAGGTAAATTAATTAAAATATATTATTTTATTTTTAATTTTCTTTTAAATATAGATCAAAATACATATCTACCTCTAAATTACAAAACCCTAATTTTTGTTCATTTGAAATTTAAGCTGTTGCCGTTGCCGCCATGGATCATGTTAATGAACTACTTGGATCATGTAGAGATCATGTTAAAACCAACATTTACACGTAGGGGTGTAAATGAACAGAGCGTTCGATGACTGTTCGTGAACCGTTCGTATAACGTTCGTTTATTAAGCTAAATAAACTAGTATGAACAAAAAATTTATGTTCGTTTAATAAACGAACGAACACAAACATAGGTGTGTTCGGCTCGTTTATGTTCACGAATAAACTTGTTTATGTTCGTTTAGAAGCTCGTTTATGTTCGTTTATAAGCCCATTTATATTCGTTTATTAGCTCGTTTATGTTTGTTTATAAAGTTCAAAGTAGGGGTGTAAGACAATGTAAAGAACTGATTTACACCGGTGTAAGACAATGTTGATTGTTTAGTAAATTAAAGAATTGATTTACACCGGTGTAAGACAATGTTGATTGTTTATTAAATTAAAAAACTTACACCGGTGTAAGTTGCCTTTCTTTCAATTTCTATTTTTTTTCTTTCTTCAAATCATGAGTTTCATTTATTTCAAATCTCAGAAATCAAAATCAAATCAAAATATGAAAATATGTAATTTTTAGTCTAAAAATGTATGTAAAATTATAAACTTTAAATCTGAAAATTTTGTTAAACTAAGTAATAAATTCGGATTCTGATATCCGGATATAAACTATATTATAAACACTCGTTTCCTTTGAAAATAACCCCCAGTTCAAAGTATATAAACCATATTATAACCCTAATCACCCTTTTTTCTAATTTTTGTAGCCGCATCTCTTTGAAAATAAACATTCGTCTCATCACCCTTTCTTCTGATCAACCTTTGATCACCGAGCTTTCGGTTCTCCCTTGCGCCACCTTTCTCCGTCATCCTTTCTGTTCGCCGCTATCAACTATTCGAATCTTTGTGTCGCCTTCCTTTCATATTCTCTGCCAATCTCTTCCGTTCGCCACCACCAACCATTTGAATCTTTGTGCCGCCTTCCTTTCATATTCTCTGCCAATCTCTTTCGTTCGCCGCCATCAACCATTCGAATCTTTGTGCCGCCTTCCTTTTATCTTCGCTGCCAATCTCTTTCGTTCGTGTGTGTTGGGTGGGTGAGTATCACTATCAAATTCATATTTATGTTTTTAATCAGTGATTATGTTTTAATGGTATAAGCCTATTACTTGTTTTCCTTTTATTTTTAAAAGATATATCTTGTTATTTGTTATATTGAATGCATTGGTCATATATATATATATATGGAGTTGAATTGAAGTATTTTATAATTTTAGAATTTTTAAAATTAACTTCTGCTTGTGTATTTGAATTTTCAAAATTTGTTACTTTGTTATATATATATATATATATATATGGAGTTGAATTGGAGACTTGGAGTATTTTATAATTTTAGAGTTATTTTTAGTATTTTACGTTTATAGTAGAGTTTAGGATCGTATTTGAATCCTCTTATAAGATTCGACATTCCGACTCTTTCTGACAGTCTCTCTAAAATAGTGTTCGGGGAGGTCACAAAGAGTTCAGGGGTGACATTTTCAGAACTTTATTTGTAATATATTATTTTCTTTTATCTTGTTTAAAAAATATGCATTATTCCTTTTATAGAATTTATTTATCATATTCAATGTTATTCATTAATAATGATTTGATTTCAAAGGTATTTATTTTTGCAACGTTTTTACATTATGTTACTTCATTTCTTCTAAATATGTTCTATTTGTTAACTTTTTACAGTTCATAAAAAAATAAAATAATGTTAGACACTTGTTGTATTACAACTAGTTTTTCTTTCTAAAAATGTCTTTTCATTCAAGGCTTGTTTGGCTGTAATTAAATTCCAATGAAGTCTAGAATTCTTGATTATGTGATTGTTGGTAACTTTTTATGAGGAAAACTGAGTTTTTTATCTTTTATTTTGTTGTATCTTTTAATGGCATGTGATAGTAAACATGACTACTGTGAATATAATTTGCATATCAGAAGTATAGAGCATAATTTTGTGTGCATGAATGAATCTTTTGTGGTTGTGATATTGCTACTAACTCTTGATAGTCTATGATATCGACTATGATTTCATAAGAAAACGGAGGAGCGAGAGCCTAAGGAACAAAGACCCAAAGCAAAGGAAAAGAAATCGGCTATGATACTTCTACATATTCTTGGATAAGAATGTTTGTGGTTGTTTCTTTTATTTTTTGTTATTTTTGTGAATGTTTTAGGATGAAAATACTTGTGAATGTTTCTAAGAATTTGAATTTTTATGCTTTTATTTTGTTGTTGTGGTACGTTATATAAGTTAATGGTGAAGTTTATGTTGGTTTTATTTTATTTAATTTTTGTTTGTTTAGTTAAAATTCTAGAAAACATAAACGAACATGTTCGCGAACGCTAAACGAACATGTTCGCGAACGCTAAACGAACATGTTCGTGAACGTTAAACGGACAAGTTGACGAACGCTAAACGGACAATTTGACGAACATATATAAGCAATCATGTTCGTGAACGCTAAACGAACACGTTCGTGGACGTTAAACGAACAAATTGGCGAACATTTAAAGGAACATGTTCGTGAACATTAAACGAACCGAGCCCAAACACACCAAAAAATAAACGAACCGAGCTTGAACATACCATTAAAAATTTAAACGACCACGAACTGAGTTCAGACACCTTTAAAAATAAATAAACGAACACGGACATACCCTTGTTCGTTTACACCCCTATTTACACGGTACAACCAAGAAAAAATTATTAGGGTTTGTCGGACATGGATTAAGTCTGGTGCATAACCAACAACTGGAATTAAGTTTTCATACAAAACCAACATAGATCAAATGGTCATTGGTCGGACATGGATTTGTCGTCACTGAAATTCATTCACCAACGGCGACGACAACAACGGTGGCGGCGGCTTAAATTTTAAATGAAAAAAATTAGGGTTTTATAATTTAGGGGTAGATAGATATTTTAATTTATGTTTAAAAAATTAAAAATAAAATATTTTATTTAATTTAGCTTTTGATTTTTAAATAATTTATAATTATACGGCAATTCCTTTAGATTTTTAATCTTTATAAATTGAATTAATAGTGCTCATTGATGCTCGTCGTTAGTGGTGATCATCGGTGCTCGTCGAACTTGGCCAAATTTTCCTTAATCGGATGACTCTACAACGCTCGACGAGCACCGATGAGCAAGACTAACGACGAGCACCGATGATCATCATCAATTCAATTTATAAAGATTAAAAATCTAAAGGACTAGCCGTATAATTATAAATTATTTAAAAATCAAAAGATAAATTAATTAAAATATATTATTTTATTTTTAATTTTCTTTTAAACATAGATCAAAATACATATCTTAGGGATGGACCGAAGGGGGGCTGCACCCCCTAAAAATTTGAAATTTCTATATGACTTAGAAATTTTTTAGGATTTTTTTATGTATTTTCTATTTAAAATTTATTTTCGCCCCCTAAATTTTTATAGGTTCGACCCACTTACCTAAAGTCCTGCTTCCGTCCCTTTCTATTTACCCCTAAATTAAAAAAATTAATTTTTGTTCATTTGAAATTTAAATCGTTGCCGTTATTGTCTCTTACCATGCCGTCATCGCCTCTTACATAATCATCGTTCCCTACCGATGAACATCATTTGCAAGGTCCAAGACCTTGCTTGTACTTTTACCCATTTGATATAAAATTGCGGCCATGCAATAAACTTTAATTACATTGCGATTGATATAAAACTTTAATATCAAGTAATATTCATCGGTAAGTATTACATAATTTGATAGGGCTGTCGTATTAATATTCATCGATGAAAAATGACGACCATGTAAGAGGTAACGACGACGATGGTAGAAGACAACGGCAGCGACGACAGCTTAAATTTCAAATGAATAAAAATTAAGATTCAAGAAATAAAAATAATCAATTTTTTGACAATTTCATATCAAATTAGGGTTTCAAATGAATAAAAATTAATTTGATAGGGCTGTCTATCTCTAGTTGATCTATGTTTAAATTTTTTTTTTAAAAATAATATATTTTAATTAATTTACCTTTTGATTTTTAAATAATTAATAATTATACGATAAGTTCTTTAAAATTTTAATCTTTATAATGTTACTTTTCGTTAGTGATGCTCATTTGTACTTATCAAGCGTGACAGGCTCATCCTAAGATTAAATAAATTTCTGTGTACTTTGAGAAATAAAAATATTTTTTTTTTCTGCTAGTTTATGTATTTAATCAGTGTGTTATGGATCTAAATCTAATGAGTGCATTTCAACTTTATTATTTTAGTAATTGTACTTCCCGGAATCTAAAATTTCAGTCATGTTCCAATTGTAGTTATCGAATATGTTACGTATAGTTTTGTCATAAATCCCTGTATTATGTGTAAACTGTATATTTAGTTTATATTTTTTCAATTCAATTATTTTTGAGCAAGTACGTTTGACCGGTTGATCTAGATATTTACCTTTGTTCCTTCATAATCTCGTAGGCTATGAGTTCGAAGTCTACTAGGAGCACTCCCTTTTCTTCACCTAAAGTCTCCACTTCCCCCCTTTAAACTCTAAATAAGATTATGATTAGATTTAAGAATTGTCAAAAAATTGATTATTTTTATTTCTTGAATCTTAATCAGATTATCTTTATAACTAGAGATAGACACGAGTCAAGTGTTTTAACCGGTTTGAATTTGATATGAAATTGAAAGTCTTTATTTAAATTAATCTAATACATAAAAACTCATTTTTATTATATAAAATAGAGAGATAATTGAAAAATATAAAGAAGATATTATAACAATTGTCTCTAAACATATAGAGAAGAATTATACTATCATCTCAAATTTGAATTTTTTCACGAAAAACTCAAATGTAATCCGGTTTTATTCTTCACATAACCTGATTAAACTTTAAAGTTTTTAAAAATTTAACTTTATAAGATCATATCTGATTAAAACCCATTAAGCTCACGTAATTTAACCGTCCCTACTGTAAGTTGTAACGTTTGTTTATAGTTAAAATTTCCCAGTGGTAAAGGATAATGTATTTTATCCAGGTGACTCGAGTTCGAGCACCATGTGTGCACGGTGTGTGTGCGAAAATTAAACAGAAACTACATTGTAATTACACCAGCATATTAAAAAAATAGTCTAAAGGTAATTACAAGATAGTATATGTTCTTAGATATTCTTAACTCTTTGACAAAACACACACACCTTGCAAATATTGTAATTGAACCTGAGTCTCCTAAGATGAATATCATCTGTTTTTCCACTGAGACCACTTGTTAGGTTCTAAACTTAAAAAATAATTAAATTTGAATATAAAACTACATTATTATTTTTGGATACATAAATATAAATAAACTTAACCAATGAAACTCTTAAGTTGGAATGTCCGCGGCTTGGGGAAGTCACGGACGACTCGACGCCTCAGGAATTACCTGCGGGATGTCAATCCTTCGGTTATTTTTTAATCGAGACAAAGTTACAAAGCTGTAAAATGTTGAAGCTTCGAAGGTATTGTGGTTTTATTAATGGTATTGATGTTAGTGCTAGGGGCAGAAGTGGAGGTTTATCACTTGGATGAAAGATGAATTGCACTGTCAATTTACGATCTTATTCTGATAGACATATTGATGTTATTTTTACTGAGGATACGGATGATTTCACTTGGAGATGTACATGTTTCTATGGAGCTCCTGAAGAACAAAATTGGGAGGACTCTTAGAATCTGTTACGATAATTAAATGATACTGGAGATCTACCTTGGCTGGTTATATGTGATTTTAATGAGCTACTGTTTGATAATGAAAAGAGTGGGGGTCGTTTAAGAAGTCAGCGTCAAATGGATAGTTTTGTACGGGCTCTTACTGATTGTTCCTTAGAAGATGTTAGTTATTCGGGTCCATGGTTTACATGGGAAAAAGGAAAGTTTAAAAATACTAATATTCGAAAGAGGCTTGATCGGGGTGTGGGTAATTCAGCATGGTAGAGTTTGTTCCCACACTTTAATTTATGACATATGTCTCATTCCTTTTCTGACCATTGTCCTCTGCTACTGAACACTGGCAACATACAACGCTCATCTATTTTTGTTTCGCATTTTCGCTTTGAAGCGTACTGGTTACTCGAGGAATAATGTGAGGATGAAGTGAAGCGTTTATGGGTAAATTCTACCGGATCAGTCCCTAATCGGCTGCAACAACTAAACCATGGGCTTGAATTATGGTTTAGACGACTTAGGAAAGAAAAGAAAATTACAATGTCTGAGCCGCATCGTCAACTAACAGAGCTTAATGCTTCTTACCCGACTGATGAGACTTTAGAAGATATCATTGATGTTTAATTAGCAATAAATTTGGAGGCTAATCGAGAGGAGTTATATTGGGAGCAACAGGTGAGAGCTAATTGGTTACGGGCTGGTGACAAGAATACATGGTTTTTTCATCGACATGCTTCTCATCAAAAACGAAAAAATCGAATTCATTCACTCTCGGATTAAAATGACCATATAATTGACTGTGATGATGATATTCTCCGGGTTGCTACAGATTATTTTGAAGATATTTTTAGCTCGATTGAAACTGAAAATCCTACTAAAATTCTGCATGGAGTTGATACTTGTGTATCAGCAGAAATGAATTACGAGCTATTGAACGATTTTATTATGGAGGATGTTCACCAAGCTGTTAAATCGATGGGACCAGTTAAAGCTTCAGGTGATGATGGTCTCGGTGCTATATTTTATCAGCGTTTCTGGCACATCGTTGGTAGAGATGTTATTGATTTTTGCATAGCGATGATTCATGGTGATCAATCATTTTAGGCTATTAATCAAACGCACATTGTGCTAATTCTAAATGTTTCCGGTGCAAAATTTATGTCTCAGTTTTGACCGATTGCTTTATGTAATGCATTATACAAGATCATTTCTAAGATGTTAGCCACACGGATGCAAACAACTCTACAATTGTGCATAGAAGAAGCTCAAAGTGCGTTCTTACCCGGGCGATTAATCTCGGACAATATTATTCTAGCGTATGAGATCCTACACTCTTTGAAGAATAAAATAGTCGATCGTCGTGGCACTTTTGCTCTTAAACTCGATATGAGCAAAGCCTATGATAGGATGGAAAGGAATTTTTTGGAACAAATGCTACAGAAGATGGGTTTTGCAGAAAAGTGGATTGAAAATTTGATGAGATGCATTACTTCAGTGTCCTATTCTGTGATTGCAAATGATCGAGTCGGTTCTACTTTTTAGCCGAGCCGAGAAATTCATCAAAGAGATCCAATCAGTCCCTATCTCTTTCGGATTTGTAGTGAGGGACTGTCCTCATTATTGCGAACTGCTTCCCAACAACAATCTACGGTGGGTGTTCGCATCAATTGGAGGGCACCTTTTATCTCTCATTTGTTATTTGTCGATGACAACATAGTGTTTGGGGAGGTAACACCAAGAGGAGCTATGTGCCTTCAAAATGTTTTGACAACATACTCAAAGTGTTCTGGTCAGTTGATTAATTTTAAAAAATCCACTCTCTTTTTCAGCTCTAATGTTATTGATGAAAGTCGTTAGGATGTTTGTAGAATCCTTGGTGTCACAAGCCAAGGGAATCCAGAGAAGTATCTTGGCTTGCCATTCATTATAGGACGTAATAAGAAACTATCCCTTGCGTATCTTAAGGATCGTTGTCGACAGAAAGTTCAAAATTGGAATGTCCAACCATTGTCGATGGGAGGTAAGGAGATATTCATAAAGGCAGTCCTACAATCGATTCCCGTATTTGCAATGTCATGTTTCCTATTTCCAAAGACATTTTGTAAGGAATTAGAAGCAATTTTTGCTAGATTTTGATGGCAAAATTCGAGTGAAAAAGGGATTCATTGGTGCTCATGGGACTATTTATGTCAAATGAAGGATGAAGGTGATATGGGTTTTCGGGACATGTGCAAGTTTAATGTCACACTTTTGGCAAAACAAGGTTGGCGGATTGTTCAGAATCTAGGCTCTTTGGTAGCAAGATTGCTGAGATCAAAATATTTCTCTAACCGAGACTTCATGAATGTAACATTGGGCTCTAATCCTTCATATATTTGGAAGAGTATATGGAGTTCTCGGGGACTTTTGAAGATATGATGTAAATGATATGTTGGAAGTGGAAATTCCATTAACATATGGAATGATTTTTGGCTGCCAAGTTCACCACAAAGGAAGATTTTCCCCCCAAATATCCAAGGTTTGTCTAAAGTCTCAGATTTAATTTCCATTACAGGAATGCAGTGGAATGAAGAACTGATTTCCTCATGTTTTAATGCTGAAGATGTTAATGCTATTCTATCTATAAGGCTTCCTTCTATTCCTATCTCAGACATGATATACTGGGCTGGTGAACTTTCGGGACATTATTCAGTCCGTAGTGGGTATAAACTACTTCAATCAAAGAGTTTTTTAGATGCTGAACTGTCAACCATGTATAGATCGCTATGAAATGTCTCATGTCCATCTAAAACTAAGATCCTAGTTTAAAAATTTTCATAAAATTACATCCCAACAATGAAGAATTTATACACTAAGCATATAAGTCAGTCCCCAAAATGTCCAAAATGTCAGATCCAGGATGAGCATAATGCCCATGCTAGTTTCACATGTGATTTTAATATACAAATATGGCAAATGCTTGGATTTCACTGGCCTAATCAGGTATCACAGTATCAATTTCATTACTGGTTCGTATGGATGTTATCTAATCATACTGCTATTAGGCAAACAAAAATTATCATTGCAATATGGGCTATTTGGTTTGCAAGGAATAAGTTAGTAAATGAGAATGTTACCCAATCTGCTACTGAAGCAGTGACCTTCATCAAGGGTTATGTTGTTGAACTACTATCGATATCTACTGTGCTTTCACATATGAATGTGCGTGTGCATACCCACTGGTTACCTCCCCCTAAAACACAAGTAAAAGTTAATGTGGATGCTTGTTTTTTTATCTACCGAAGCAAAATCAATATCATGAATAGTAATCAGAGATTCTGAAGAGTATATTCTTAGAGTGGCTTATCGTATTAATCTCAATATCGTATCGGCCTTCAAAGCGGAAGCCCTTGCGGTGATACAAGGACTATGTTTTGCAGAGGATATTGGGTGTTCAGATATAATCGTTGAAGGGGATTCAAAAATGATTATTCAAAAATTGAACAGTAGAGCTACTAACCTTTCATCGATTCGTTTTCTAATCTTTGATGCAAAATTGATCTCCAACAGATTTCGAAGCTGTCGGTTTCTATTCACTGGCCGCCAAGGGAATTTAACGGCGCATGCAATGGCTCGGGAGGGTAGATTGGCCGCCATGGATGGTTTCTGGATAGATGAGGCACCGTCCCCAGTCCTTTTGGTGGCGGATGCTGACCGCCGGTGGATAGGCCCTCTATAATTGTGTTCGCATATTCTAGGGCTTTGCTATGCATGTAACCCCCCTCGTCCCGGTCTGGACGCTTGACCGGTCCGAGTGGGCCACACGGGGAAAACCGAAGCGAAACCCGTTAAGGTTCCTTCTCGGTTAACGACCTAGAAAATTTCTTTTATTTATCTTGTCTAAATGCATTACCATTACCTATGTGAAACACGTCAGCGGAAACAAGAGCAATACAACGATCGACCATTCAAGACATCATTAATAAAACAACCCATTTTCTGTAATTAAGCAGGTCGTATCGATACACTTGTCAAGGGTATCGATACGCCTTGACCAAAGTCAACACTCAAGGGTCAACACAGAAAGACCGTATCGATACATCCCTTGAGCGTATCGATACGCCCTTCCCAGTCAACATCTCGTGGTCAACGAGATAAACCCGTACCGATACACTAACACACCGTACCGATACGGTAATATCTCACCAAAATCTCAGAATTCCAGTGAGCAAAAACCGTATCGATACACCCCCCGTGTATCGATACGCCTAGCCAAACTTGAGTCATGGAGGCAATAACGTATCGATACGGCCCTTAGGCGTACCGGTACGCCCTGCACTGCAAAACTCCCAAACTCAGCAAAAATATGCAAGACTCGAACCTAGATGCAATTTAAGACTTCCCTAAACCCAAACAAGCATTCATACAACATTTATTAACCATGATCTATTCCTACAAGGCACGCAACAAGAATAAACAACATTCATCAAAGAAATCATGCATTGAGCAAAAGATAGCATATAAGCACTCAAAGGTTCATACTTCAACAACCATACACATAAGAATCCTCCTAAGGCACTTGGCCAACACACACATGGTAAGCATTTTAGGCATGGTTTACAATTCAAACATGGCATCAACAAGCCATACAAAAACAACATAAACATGGAGTTTAAGCAAGCTCCTAAACAACCAACAACATCCATCAAAATAACTCAAATCCCATTGCTTAACTATTACATGTTCAAACATTAAAAATTCATACTTGTTGTACTCAAGCCAACAACCACACTTGGAGGCCCTCCACTTGCGCAAACAACCCACGAATTAAGGATCTGCATTGTCGAACAAAAAGAGAGCGTAAGCAATAAGCTTAGTGAGGGTAAGCTCTTTAAAAACAAACCTCGACAATGCAGGGTCCAAGCACGATCTTAGCCAAGGTAAACACACAATTACCAAGGATCCACAAGAGCCACAAGATAAAGATACATGAACAATATTTAATTAAATGCCATGCTCAACAAGCTCTATTTCACAACATATGTAAACACATATAAACATCCAAGTAAGGATCACATATCACAATACATTGATACACATATCAATCAACATTGTCACCTAGCTATGACCCGAATACGCGGATAAACACTTTGGAACTCACATCCAACAACCACTTTACCTCACGGTAGGATTACACTCATCACCGGTCTCGCGGAGGGGATTCCACTCATCCTCACGCCCCGTCAATGGAATTCCACTCATCATCGACTATATATAAATACCATTTCTGAGTGTACCCGTACTCCTCCTTGGTGACTCAACGCCACCAAGGCCACGTGCGAATTTAGACTCATGTGTGCACACTAATATCCTAATGATCGGTCATTTGTACTCAACCATACTAGTGCCAACATTTAACTCATTCCACATTGTTCATTTCAATCAATTATGTGCTTAGCACGTACTCACCATGATCACCATCATAAACCATTATCATGCATGCCTTAAGCATCACAAATCATGCCTCATCTCACATGTATATCACATTATACATAAACAATCATACCACAAATCATACGAGGCATAAACATCTATATATATATAAGTTCATCCAATGGCTCTAGATCAAGTTTAGGATTAGGCTACCACTCTAACCCTAACTCTAGGTGGGTCTACCAAACCCAACCTAGTCCACATACTCGAACCAACCATTTAAAAACACTTTAAACATTTAACCACTCACCTAAGCTTCGAAGTTCCAAGCCAAGCAAGCAACCACTCTCACAATCCCGAATTTCTTCCTGAAGCTTCTCCAACACAAGTTCCCGCTTTTAAACAACCTGAAACACAATTCAAACAATCCCAAATCAGCCCAACATCAAAAGACCAACCCGGAACACAATTCAATCACAATTTACAATGTTGCAAGCTATGAACAAATCCCATTTTTAGCAAACTCGGGCAGCCCCAAAACCACTTCCAAAATCCATGTTTCCAACACCCATTGCACCCACAAATGATCCCAATTCAACCCCTATCCATAGTACTATCAATAGCCTATTAATTTCCACCTAAAACAACCCCCAAAACTCACCCAAAATCCTCCAAAAACCCCATTTTTACCTAAATTCGGGAATTGCCCAAAATCATTCAAAATTCACATATGTTGAACCATTTAACTTCTATACTTCATAACTAACCATATTAAATCAAAACATTAAGCTTAACAACATAAAGTTTCCATTTTTAATCAAAATCTTCAAAACTCCATTTTCTAAAACTTCAATGAAAATGAAAACAAATGGTACTTTTAGAGAGTGTGAGTTGAGGAGAAGTAAAAACGGTGTTACCTTTCGAAAATGAGTTGAAATGGAAGAACTTTTTGGATGGAATAGTGTTTGGGTAGAGAGCTCTCTCTTTTCCCGTTGAAGAAGAGAGTAAATAGTGGAGGAGGATGAGAAATGGGTATTTTTAATTGTTTTGTTTAAATTTAAAGGCTAAAGACCACTTTGCCCTTAATGAATTGGACTATTCACAAAGAAGGTGATCCATGGCTATTTGGGTTTAAATCAAAATATGTTCAACACCATTTAATTTGAAATTAAAACCCGAACATTATTTTAACCATAAAACCGAACCCGAAATAATATTAAAATATTATTTTCACCTAACCCCTAAACCCGGGTGTTACAATGCAAGTCTCTCTTCTTCTCGATTCTAGCTCCAACAAGTCTCCTATGGTGATTAATCGAGAGGAATTGAATCATCTGAGCTTTTCCCCATTGTTGATTTCTATTTTCCCCTTTTGGGATGTGTCTTTCTTTACTTTTGGGTTTGTCTTTCATATCTTTTGGTTTTCAGACATGTGTTTTGTGATCTTTATTATTTATTTCTATAATAAATGGCTCAGCCGGTACATATTAAAAAAAAAACAAAAGGAAGGCAATGAAATTATACTCGAGACAAGAAAAGATAGACAATTATATTTTATTCCTTGTAATGATCATTCTTATTACTTTCTTTCTTGTTTTTGTTTTCTCCTAGATTAAGAGAATTCTCAATTTGATGGAAATAATTTGTTTTCTTTTCATCAAATTATAGGAATAATTACATATTTAATACTCCATTTATTTTCGTGTTTCTATTTTAGTACCCATCTTTTCTCAGGCAAAATTAATACATCTGTTGTTTAAAACTAACTATCATTAAAAATTGTCTCTCCTTACCCCTGATGGGATTCAATCTCACGCCCATTAAAGGAAGAATAAACAATAAACTACCCGGCCAACCATATATAACATGTCCCTTCAAGCTTCAACCCACAACAAATTAAAAACAAAAAAAAATGCACATGATAAGATTTAATCTCACACGTTCTGGAAGAAAGAAAAATGTTAAACCACCATGTCAACCAACACTACTTAATACATTTTCACAAATATTTATATTTAACTTATAGAATGTTCCCACCACAAATTAAAAAAACTTTTATAAGAATTCGAACCATAGACTTTCTACTAAAACAAAAAGATATTATGCCACTAAGCTAACTAAAATTTTATCTGAATCCCACCAACATTAATATTTACTTTATTTTTCGCTAAACTAAATATCAAGCTAAAATTATTTCTTCCCTTTATTTGAGAATAAAATTAAATATTTAAATAAATACTTGTGTATTTTCATAAAATTAATATTAAATTATTAAAAAAATAAATTTATAATGATAGAATATACTCTTAAATTACTTATAAATTAAATAAATTTTATAAAAATATAAATTTTAAATTTTATAAATATAAAATTATGTTTTTATTTAATTTATAAATAATATTCATTCATTTATAATTTATTTACTTTATAAAATTTAAAATTTATATTTTTAAATAGAATATTTATTTTATATTTATAATATTTATTTATAATGATTTAATATTAATTTTATGAAAATATACAAATATTTATAATATTTATTTGTAATGATTTAATATTAATTTTATAAAAAAATATAAATTTTAAAATTTATAAATATAAAATTAATATTAAATCATTATCTACAAAATTATTATTCTTATTTAATTTATAAATAATATTCATTTATTTATAATTTATTAACTTTATAAATTTTATATTTTTTAAATAGAATATTAATTTTATAATTATAATATTTATTTTTATTGATTTAATATTTGTGAAAATATATTTATAATATTTATTTATAATGATTTAATATTAATTTTATAAAAATATTTATTCACACATATAAAGATTTTTTCTCTCAAAAAAATACTTCAAAATATTCAATTAATCAAACATGCATAGGCAATAATTTTCCCCAAACAGACATATAATGTTGCAACGTGTCGTATTTAAAAGACTCTAAACCCGGACTCATTATTTCTAAACCCTAAATGTTAAATCTAAACACTAAATTATAAATCCTAAACTTAAATAAAACGTCAAAAATTTATTTATAAAAAAATTCATTATCAATACACAAAACAATATTATATATTCCCAAGTATAAAAGGCGGCAAAAACAACCAGTTGTTTATTATTAAAAACATAATTGAATAATGCTTTCCATGCTTTATTATTTTTTAATATAATCCATATTATAATAAAAGATTACACTAATCATGGCCCATAGGCAACATTAATTATTTATTTTATTATTTTTCATGTATAATATATAGATAGACGATCGAATAAAATAGATATAGAAGATATTAGAAAACTAAAAACTATTTGTTTTTTATTAATGTTTTAAATGAAAAATAAAAATTAATATAACTTAATAAAATAATGAAAACGGATTATTTATTCATTACACATTATTTTCTTCTCCTTAAATTTTGTTTATGTGTTTTATTCCATCTAATAAAGTATATAAAAATTTAAACAACTGGTTACATTAAAAAACATTATCTAAACTAAACAAAATTTCTAAAACATTGGCTCATAAAATTTATGAAAGGACTTTTTGATTAAAAAAAGTTATTAAATATTATAAATTAAAATAAAAGTAAAATTACGATTTTGATCCTTCTACATTTATAACATTATTTCCGTGTCACTAATCTATACAATTAAAAGTTTCAGGTATTCTGTCAATAGATCACATGGTTGTTGACTATAAATTATAATAAAACACCACTCCTAACCCATCATGTTAATATGATATTTAACGTTAGGCAGGATTTTTCTTTATTTTATGAAAACCCACTATGTTAATTATTTAACTATTTAGATTAAGGAAATTTTTAAAATGAACATCACACACCGCTATACGCTATTAAAATTATACGCAACAACACTCAATTAAATTTTTTTAAGTTATTATTAAAATCATAAGGGGCTCAACGGGTAATTATATATTTTTAATATATTTTTACTCCTTAATTTAAATTATTAAAAACTATTCTCTATCTTACAAACCCTAAACTTAATATTTTGCAACTATTTTCGTCGTCGAAATTTACAGTTACTGTCTACTTTTTGTTACAAGTGACATTGTCGTCCCAGACATATCGCACGCTCGATGCCGGTGAACCCAAATACCAAATGTCGTTATCTTGCTCTTCGCAGATAGCGCGTCTGAAGCAGATACTTCCCTTGTCTGTTGGACTTGACAATGCGGCACAAATCGAATGTAAGAACACGCAACTAAAAGCTCGATGGTGCTGGACTTGACGGCATCGAAAGGGTGGTTTTGGAACAGACTCCTCGTAAGCAGCAAGTAATTAGAAGATTTATGTTTTTAGAGTTTTTAGGTTAGAGTTTATAAAATAATAATATAATAATTTAATATTAATTTATAATTTTAGTAATATTAAAAACATAAAGATAGCTAAAATTTGGTTTTAATTGTCCGTTGAGTCCCTTATAAATTTAATAATTTGTAACAGTGGGTGTCGCCCGTTCTAGATTCATCATTGGATTAATGAATGACATTATAAAGTATAAGATCAATTTATATCAAATTAAATATCAAATTAAAGTATATTATAAATTATTTCTCAAATTTGAACATAAAAAAAAAAGACAAACCATAATTTGGGCAAAACAGTGAACATGAGGTAGTCATTAAACAACGACACGTCAGCCATTGTCGCCTTTCCACAAGTAGCAGCTTGCGTTTCAACACCACCAAATCGATAAGCAACGGAGCGTGAACTTCTTACCATCTCTGGAAAGCTTCCGTGTTTATTGAAGATTCCTACGTTCAAGCTTGTGAATCAAGGGGAAAAAAGCAACAAAAAAAAACAGATTTTCGCTGAAAAAAAAACACGACATTTGATTCAAAATTCAGAAAAAAATTGTCATTTTTCCAGTTCATAGATAGAAAAAAAGGGTGAAGCAAAAAGGCTCTTCAGTTGCTGATGTATGGTGGTTCGAAGCCATGGATTCAACCAATAGACTCACGCCGTTTGTATATTCTTATCTACCCATCTTTCTTCTTTGTGCAAATAATTAAAATAAACTCTAAAAGTTGCATTTTTTTTTTGTTTTTTTTTGGTGGTGGGTCTTGAGAGTGATTGCTTTAGTGGTGAATTAATGTGCATTGGGTTTTGGATGAACAGCAATCGAGTTCCCTTACGTTGGGAGAGCGGATCTGTGTGGCGTTTATCCCATTTGTTGTGGTGGTTGATTTCTTGATTTCGAAAATGGCGAATTGCTTCAATTGCCAGCCCCGCCGCGAGAAACGCCGCTATGAGTTCTCCGATATTACCCGTCTTGCCGATGAATCTCGATGTGTGTGTTTTTTCCTTACAATTTTCTCAGAAATTGAATGGTTTGTTCTTATTGATTATGAACTTATATGCAGTTACAGTGAATGAAGTGGAGGCATTGTACCAACTGTTCGAGAAATTGAGTAGCTCAATCATCGATGATGGGTCGATTCACAAGGTAAAATTCAGATTCATAGGCCAAATTGGTTTCATTGCCATCCGGGACGGAGGCAGAACTTTACGTTAGGGGCGAACCTATAAAATGTTAGGGTTAGGACTGTAGGGGGACGAAAATAGATTTTCAGTAAAAATACATAGAAAATTTCTAAATCATATAAGAATTTTAAATTTTTAGCGGGCGACTTCCCCTCCAGCCCCTCACGGTCCATCCCTGATTGCCATGAATTTTCTTTTGATGGGCTGTTTTGTGTTGCAGGAAGAGCTTCTGTTAGCATTGTTCCAAACTCCATATGGGGAGAATCTTTTCCTTGACAGGGTAAAGTGAACCTTTTTGCTACATTATCAGTTCCAAACTCCGAATTGTGTGCTCTCATGGATTGAAAATTTCATGTTTCTTTGAATGTTGGATGTGTAATAATCTTTGTTTACTTGTAGGTTTTTGATCTTTTCGATGAAAAGAAGAACGGTGTGATCGAATTCGACGAATTCGTTCATGCGCTCAACATATTTCATCCATGTTCCCCTGTTGAAGATAAAATTGATTGTAAGTGTTGCAGAGAGATCATTTGCTTTGGACCAATGAAGCATGATTCATATTATCATATAACAATGTCTTATGCAGGTTCTTGATAATGTTAATTCCTTGCAGTTGCATTCAGGTTGTATGATCTGAGACAAACCGGGTTTATTGAACGGGAAGAAGTGCGTAAAACTCCGGGTTTTTTTTTTGAGCTAACAGTTTGGCATGAGTTTAGTATTCTGCAAAATGGTCATACTAAGCTGTTGATTGAATGCAGGTCAAGCAAATGGTAGTTGCTATTTTGATGGAATCCGACATGGAACTGTCAGATGACCTTATCGAGTCTATCCTCGACCAAGTGAGCTTTCTGAATTTTATTTTCTTTGATAGTTACTTGTGTGGTTTTCTTAGATGACATGAGATGTTTGCTGCCATCTTTTCTCCAGACGTTTGCCGATGTCGATGCCGACAAAGATGGTCGAATCAGCAAAGAAGAATGGAAAGCTTTCGTGCTTCGACGTCCTAGCCTCTTGAAGAACATGACTCTCCCTCATTTAAAGTTGGTGAACCATCTCCTATTACCTCTCTTTCATCAGTTTCCTTTTGATTAGGTCATTCGGTCATCGTTTTCTCGTTGTTTCAGGGACATTACTGCCATATTCCCCAGTTTTGTTTATCACACTGGAGTTGAAGAGTTGTAACATGGAGTGATTTTAGAGTGATTTTGGTATATGCTTTCAATATAGCTGTGGATATATGTATGTATATGCTTTCAGTCGGCTAGAATATGTTATTCGGACAAACTAAATCTTGTGAAATTATATTGAATATTTGACTATACATTTCGTACATTGTCTAACCAAATCCAATTCTAGACACGCTCCTCAAAAAAATCTGATTTGTGCGGATTCTTCCCTCAACTATCCAAGAGATCTTAGTGGAATTGTCACATGAAATTGAGCACAATTTTACAAAAAAAATAACCCACTCGACTCTCGAGAAGAATGGTATTTACTTTTTCATCCATATATGATATCAATAATAATTGGGTAAACAATAACATTGGTCACTAAAATTATTCCCGCTTTCCTGTTTTGATTACCAAATTGTTATTTTTGGCAAAATCGTCACAAGTGTTATGTTTTTTTTTTTTCATTTCAGTCACGCGTCCTTAAAAATTCATGAAAAAAAATAATTTGATGACCAAAGCAGAAAAAATACATTAGTGACCAAAATAGAAAAGAAGCATAACATTAGTGACGGTTATACCAAAAGTAATAATTTGGTGACCAAAACAGGAAAGCATGAATAGTTTAGTGACCAATAGTGTTGTTTATCCATAATTAATCTCTAACACTTATTTTTTTTCTTAAAATAGTTGGTTCGGATTAAATTAATTTTTTTTTCTTTCACTATCAATATACTATAAGAAAGAAACTCATGAATCATGATAGATTATTATATAATAATATTACAAATAAAAAATGTATAAATTTTTTAAAAATAAGGTTCATGGTCATGATCCATTCCGGGGATTAATAAAAGAGGCTCGAGGGTTCAATAAGCCTCTAAACTTTTGTAAAAAGAAATTTAAATAAGTCCTTAGTTTCTTTTGTACTCAATTAAATCTTTAAACTCAAGAAAAAAAATTAATTTGGTCCTTTAACCAACGCTGATCATAAAATTTAACGTTTTTTTTTAATTTGACATGTTTCGCCACAGGATAATGCCACTTGTCATTTCTAGAAATTTTTAAAATTTAATTTTTTAAATATATAAAAATCAAATTTTTATAAAAAATTTAACAAATTCTGAAAAATTCTAAAAAATATTTTAGAAATATAAAAATATTTTTAATTTCAAAATTTATTTTAAAAAATAAGTAATAATTTTTCAAAAGATTAAAATATTTTTAAAAAATAAAAATATATTGAGCAAAAAAAAATAAAAAAAATTAAATATTATTATAAAATTATAAAAAAATAACTGGAATGATCACTTATGTTTCTCCCAGTACAAAGTTGGTCACTGATTCTAAAAAACGACCAGTAAGATCACATACGTTTTCGGGACGTAAACTTTTGGTCACTCAGCCGTTTGTTCCCATTAAATGTTGACGACTTGCTACTGGCAGCAGAAAAAATAAGGGTAAACTACTGAAATGACCACTTACGTTTATCCCATATGCATTTTTTGTCTCTAATTTTAACAATTAAACGTTATGGTCATTACTAAAAAGGTTTATTTCTAATTTCACCCTTGAATTTTTAAAAATTTATTTTTCAACCCTAAATTTAGTCAAAATTATAATTTTCATTCTTCCCTTTTTGTCTTCTTAAAGATCTGATCCCCAAATTTAGTCAAAATTCTAATTTTCCTTCTACTTACAGTACCTTAATTTCATAATGAAAAGCTTGAAGCTTTGAATTAGATCCTCGGAAGCTAATTTCATCAAATTATTCTCCCCTAAAATCCATTTTTCACCAAAAAAACCCCTATAATTTCAGAGATCCATCTCTTATCAAAGATGGAAAGATTGCTGATTTTGGTAGGAAAGAAGAGTTTGAATGGACTTCGAAGAAGGCTCTTTGATTGGGAGTTGTCACAATGGGAATAGTTAAATATTGTTTTACAAAATTTCAAGTCTTGTAATATTGGGGTAGATAGACTTATTTGGAATGGTTCGAGGAGTAGGGCTTTCTCAATTAAGTACATTAGACATATATGTTCTCTTCCTATTTTTTCTTTTATGCAATTATTTGGGCAATTTGAAGTTAAATGTGGACAGATCTATGCGTCGGGATGAGAGTGCTGGTGGCATAGGGGGTTTGCTCAAGGATGAGTTTGGCAATATTTTGTTCAATTTCTCAACCAGTAGTGGTCCTGGTCCTCCCTCTTTGACCGAAATCAGTGCTATTGAATATGGTCTTAAACTTTTCTTGGAATCAGTTTGGTTTAAGTAGTATATGTTGATTATAGAATGTAATAGCAATGTGGTTATTGATTGGATTAAAAATACTTCGTTGTCCCCTCAGTGTTTCAGTACCGTGATTCGAGATGTATCGACCCGAATTTTTGAATCAACATATGCGCCTTGACCCGGGGCATGGACCTTAGTATTGAATTGGGCATTGGACCCATTGGGCCAAGTTTGAGCTTTATAGGAGGTGAATTGAACCATATAGGCTTTGAGATGAGAAGTGACCATTTTGTAACAAGGGTGAAAGTGAAGGGTTTTATATAAAGATTATACCCTTAAAGTAAAGGTTGATTCCCCTTTATAACATTTTGTCTTTACGTTGGAGGAAGGGGGCATGGTAATATCACCCCTTCTCACTTCTTTTCCATCATCTTCTTCCATCTTCCTCTTCAAACCCCGTAGTCACCAAACTTAAAAATCTTAAAAAAAAAATTTCATTCAAGGTTCAAGAATAAAGTATATTGATCTCCTCCTCGAGGACTTCAAAAAAGTGTAATTTGTGATAAAGAGGTAAGCTTTCATTGATGAGTTTTTAGTTTCAAACCTTGATAGATCTTTTCTCTGATGTTTAAGGTTATAATTTCGTAGCCAAGTTTACCCCTAGCTATTATCTCAAGTATTGTTTTATTTTCATGTTCGTATGTCAAGTGGAGGTAATTTGGGGGTTTCTTCAAGATGGAGGCAAGAAAGAAAGTTGAAGGGTTTTACTTTGGAGCTTAAATACGAGATTTCTTGACAAAGGTCAGTACATCTCTGACTCCTATATATTCTTAAACATCATAAAGTGATTGTCTTGCTTGATTTTATAGTGTTTTGAGTATTGTATGCGTGAAGCTCATTTTAGAGATTAAATTAGTGATTTTGGATGTTAAATATGTCGTTAGAAGACCCTAAAATACCCACAAATAACTTCGTAACTTTAGTAACCTTTTGGGTGGTTTGGGTATCAGTACGTGGGGTGTTTATACCGGTACCCTTGTTCAAACTGAAGAACAAGGATGGACCGTAATGGGAGTAACGATATGGGCTTCAATCTGTACCGGTACGCCATTCAAGTCGTATTGGTACGGGTCGACCCGTATCGATACTCGAAGGCTGATTAGAACTCCAGTGAGTAAATGTCATACCGATAGGATAGGAAGTGTACCGGTAATCGAGACATCGTACCAATACTCGGGCTTGGGTATTGGGTGACCTCTTCAGATTTCAATAAAAAATTTTGCACCGGTATGCGTATGAAAGTACTAGTACCCAGAGGTACCGTACCGGTACATACTTAGTAGTCTATCCAAAAATATTAATTTGATCTTCAGGGGCTGAAAAATTGTGGGATATGGTTCAATAGGCTTTTGTTGAGATGATAAAATATATAAAACTGAGAAACTGAGACTCTACCCCTAAATAAGAGCTTAACGTGAAATAACTCAATAACCGTACGAAGGAAAATTATTGTTAATAACAATCCTAAAAAATGCTTGGTATAATGTTGTCCTTGTGTGCCGGGTGGGCACTCAAAGGGTTGAATATTTATGAATCGAGAGATGAACTTTGGTGGTTAGAGTCATGCCTTGGAGGCATTTGCTTGATAGCATGACTTCGGATCCGGTTAACTCTTGGTGAAGTCTATTAATGCTCGGGGAGCATATCTCATCTTATGATGATTGTTTAGGAATCTGGATGTCTTAAAGTCAGTACTACGGTACTTATATAAGGTGATGTGTACTTAGGACTATGTGAGCAAGTATATCCGACGTACCCATGGGTGCGGTTATATAAAGGGATGTCTGCTTAGAGCTATGTGAACAAGTACATCTGACGTACTCAAGGGCTATGTGATATGGGTGTGATTGGGAACCTATCTGTGGCTATGGTGATCTAGATACGATATTTAACCTGGCGACTATGTGAGCATTGGTAACTCGACAACTATGTGAGCTTGAGTAATCCTGATAGCTTGGTGACTTTAGGTTAGAAACCTATTCCTGGCTATGGTGATTCAGATATGATATTTAAATCGACAGCTATGTGAGCACGAGTAACCCAACAACTATGCGAGAACGGGTGAAGTAAGGCTACGTTGGCCAATACGTAAGTGATGTATGGGTTTATTTATGTTGTACGGATGTTGTTGATGATAGCTTATGTTCGTCCTAACCTCAATAGGTTGAGTGATCTTGAGTATTGTGAAGCATTGTTGAACATGTAAGGCTTTTGGTATTTATAAAAAGGCTAACCGAACAGCTACCTAAGAATGCTTTCTTCAACCACGATAAAAAAAAGTAATAGGTGATTAAAACATCATAGAAAAACATAAGACGACCTCAGTCTATAACTATTAAAATAAGAAAACCCATATAGCTTGAAAACCAGATTCAAACTGTTTAAAATAAGCAAACCACAACAATCAACTCTGGAAAGGAAAAAAGTGAGGTTATGAACAGTCTGCATAAGGAATTGCATAAGTGGAGATAAATCCATACCCATTAAAGAACTAAAGAAGTGAGGTTATGAACTCTGAAAGGAAAAAAAAAACTTACCAATCAAATTTTGAAAGAGATGATCAATCAAGAGTTAAAGCAGTAAGCAAATTGAAGAAAATTGAAGGAAAAAATGAGGGGAAAGACCGAGAGAGTGAATTGAAACTTTGGTAAAGTAAGCTGACGGTGGAGCTTTCTTTAGAAAAAATATTTTGGGTAAATTACATAAATGATCATTATATTATTGGAAAAGTCACAATTTGACCACTTTATTTTTTTCCGAAGCAATTAGGGCATCATATTATTAATTTGGACTCAATTTGGCCATCTATCAACTGTGGTTAAAATTTAACGGAAGAGTGACGTGACAGTTAAAAATGGGTATAATTACACATTTAGTCCTTGCTATTTAAATTTTTTTTCAATTTAGTCCTAATTTTAATTTAATAAAATAAATTAAACATTCACTTAGACTATGACATGTGTCAACACCTTATTGGACAAATTTAATTATTTATATTTAATTTAAAAAATTATTTTCTCCTCCAATTAGGCGATGACACGTGTCACCACTTGTTAGGTAAGAAAAACGAGAAAACTCATTCCTGGATTAAGCAAGAATCAAACCAAAGTAAAGTGGCATTAAATGCAATGACTTAGCCACTGCATCAAGCCCAAATTCATACTATAATTCACTAACTTTAATATACTATGTATTATTGTTTTCTACATTATTTTTTTTTTTAATTTTACATATATAATCATCGAATTATTTTAATTTAATTAAAAAAACATAGACAAAATCACACACACCGTTTTGGCATCAACAACCCGAAGGTTAACCCCACTCTTCACTCTTGTAAGCAGCATCAGAAATTGAGTGAGCACCAGCGATTCAGCAGTATCAAAGAAGGGAAGGCCCTGGACTTCCACGGTTCCAAGTTTTTTCAGTCCCGAAGCAAACACCCCAGCAAGACCATGAACACGTTGTGCAATGGCTTTTAAGTCCTCAGGTCCATGATAAACAACATACATAGCAGCCATGTTTGCTAGTAATGCCTAGATAAAACAATATATCGAATCAACAGATATGGTTCGAATTTGTGACCCAAAATTGTTTGAAACATTCCTAGCATCTAACAAATCTGATCTTTTCTAAACTTTAGAACCAAAAGGTGACAGTGAAGACACATACCTTGAAGGAGTGTACAAAACATGTGATCTACAGCACATGCCACCATTGTGCAATTGCTTGGCTTCATTAACCAAGCGTTTCAGGATTGCCCTGTTACCCAATCTCCTTGCCCTCTCCATGAAAGAGTTTTGTTGAGAAAAGGAATATATATATGTTCACACTCTCGTTATCTTGATTTCCCCTCCGCCTCTATCTCTCACCTTTTGTCTACCTGCACTATAATAAAATCATAATAATACCCCACCCATTTTCGTATTTTTATTTTGGTCACCAACTAATTTTTTTGGCAAAATAATATTTGACTTTATATTTTTTAATAGCCTATCCTTTTATAGTTATTCTTAACACTTTGACAAGGCACACACACCTTGTAGGCATTACGATTGAACTCGGGACTCCTCAGATGAATGTCATCCGTTTTTTCACTAATACCATTTGTCAGGTTCAACCTTACATTTTATTTTTATTTTGATATATATGTCGTTACAAAATTAACGATAAAGTTGATGTGATATTTTATTATTATTATTTTATTTTCTGTCTCCTCATAAAAAATATCACGTTAACTTTGTCGTTAATTTTTAACGGCATAGTATCAAAATAAAAACATAACGTAAGTATTATTTTGTTATAAAATAATTAAGTGACCAAAATAGATACACGGAAATAGATAAGATACCAAATATGTGGTTTACCCTTTTAGTTTTAACCTCCGATTTTGTTTATTGTAAAACTGCAACTTTGTGTTTTTTTTATTAAACAATTTGGCACCTAAATACAGGAGGAAATGAAATTTTATTCTTACTGGGTCTTGAACTCATAATCTAAGGAGAAGGGGAGAATGTCAACTTGAGAATTTTAACCACAAGCTCTAGAGATAGTTGACAATTGCAACTTTATATTTAATCACAACGTTTTGAAGTTTAAGGGTTTTAATTCAAATATGAATTTAAAGTTTTGGTAACTTTGGTGTTATTACTCCTTTTTTAAAAAAAATTCATATAAAAATTACACAACACTTTTTATTTAATAGATCAAATTTAATTGATAGGATTGACCTATAATGGGCCTTTGTAATACTCGATTCGGATTAGTTAATCAATGCGTTTGATAATGGTGGTTATAAAAAACTATAAAATCTAAATTTATATTCCTAAACCCTAAATTATAATTTCTAAACACTAAATTTTAAACCACGAATCCTAAACTAAACCCCCCAAATATAAAATTGACATGCTCCTGTAAACCACAATTTGTGTATCAAAATATTTTCTTATATTTAAACTATTATATTTCAAAATATTTCACACCTTAATTTAAGTGATAACATAGTTATGTATTTATATCATATTCGTATTCGTAATACATATTTTTTTACATTTTAATTGTATTTTTATTAAAAGAGAATTATTACCGCATGCCTCATTAAAATTCCTTAATCTTAGTCGAGAGAAAAGAGTACAGACGATAATAAGTACATAGCATAAAAAAACATACAAGATACGAGCCGAACTCGATAAAACAATTAAATACAATCATCATGAAGGACCAAAAGAATTTCATCTAGAGACGAAAGTAAAACAATGACTGTAACACTCTAAAAAAAAAAAGGGGGAGTGAGGGTTGTGGGAATCGAACCCACAACCTCAAGGATGTTTAGCTGGGTGCCCAGCCAATTGAGCTAGGCAAGCTCTTGGTCTTAAGTCACCCCAAATAACTCTTATGTTTGATCCAAAAATAATATAATAATAAAATAATTAAAATATCTTACCTAACATACCAAGTGATTTATTTTGGGATCCTTTTTCCAAAATTCCAAAAACGCCCCCCCCATCGTTCGTCCCTCTCCCTTGAACCAAACCGGCCACCGTTGTTTTGCCCTCACCGTCGCGCCGTGCCGCTCACCGCCGGTGCCCTTGAAACCACCGTTGCACGCCGAGCAAAACCCCTCAATCCACGCGCTCAACCGCCGTCCGTTTCACCGGCAATCGGCCGTTGAAGGTTCGCGAACCTAGGTCTATTTTGGGTCGACCTTTACCTTCATTTTCCGGCGCCGTTCGACGCCCGTTGGCCACGCCGCCACTGCTGTTGAACTCCCCATCGCCGACCGGTCAAAACCCAAGTCACCACTCGACCGTTCGTCGTCTTTTGCTCCGTCATCGGAGCTACGCCATTTTCCGACGAGTTCGAGCTTTTAAGGACGAATCCGGTGAGTTTTAGGTTGATTTCCAACGTTGTTTCGATGTTAAGTGTAAAATTAAATGATGGGTTGCTGATTGAGTGTTTTTCCGGCAGAAAACGACGTGAAACGGGATTTTTCCGGCGAGATCCGGTGACCGTCCGACGATCTTCGAAGTTTAACGGTAAGAACCGGTCTGAACCGGTCTGAACCGGCTGGACCGGTCAACTCGGTCAAACCGTTGACCCGTTGACCCGACCCGTTGACCCGTTGACCCGACCCGTTGACCGACCCGACCTGACCCGTTGACCGAGTCAACCCAGTGAGTCAACTCGTCCGAGTCAACTCAGTGAGTCAACTCGTCCGAGTCAACCCAGTGAGTCAACTCGCCGAGTTAGCCTTGGACCAATGACGTCAGCATGACGTCAGCGTTGACTTTGACCGCCGACGTCAGCGTTGACCGTTGACTTTGACCGTTGACCGTTGACTTTGACCAAAAAGTCATATTTTATGTTTTTCGACGTCCTGAGTCTGATTTTGAAGATCGTTTTGTGAAATTCTAACCCGAAAGCCTCCAAATTGGACGTTGAACCCGAACATGCATATGTATAAGTTATGTCAATTAAGATAAACTGATGATTAAGGTCTAATATTAATCTTATGATTTAATAGGTACTCGTGGATCTCCCGATCGTGCCTACGCTCAGCCCAGCTCGTCTCGAACCATACCGCCTCGTGATCCGATTGTCACTCGTTCCAGTACTGTAGCGGAGCGTGATCCCGGTGCTCGGTAGACCTTTCGACTGACCGATCTCATCTTTTGAGGTGTGTGTTCCTTGTGTGCTATAAGACTGTTGCATATTTACTGTTTTTACATATTTTACATGATTTAATGAAACATACTCTGTATATTTGATTGCTAAACTTGATTTTTTGTGAAAAAACTAGCATGTTTTCTGCTTATGAAAGATATACGTTTGCACAGTATGTTTGAATTATGCTCTAGCATTTGATATGACCAACATGCCTATGATTTTTGGTTATCAGTGTAGAAAAATGTTGTTGAGCATTGCTATGACTATTATTGCTGCATACTATGTTACTACCCGGACTAATTAATAGAGGTGCTTGGGGTATGATGTGGAGATTTTTCGGCTCAGCCCTGATCCAGCTGGTAAGACCGCCCGTATTCGGATCCTAGGCTTCGGCCAGATCCGCCCGTATTCGGATTCTAAGCTTCGGCTAGGTCCGCCCGTATTCGGATCCTAGGCTTCGGCCAGGTCCGCCCGTTTTCGGTTCCTAAGTTTCGACTAGGGCCGCCCGTATTCTAAGGTATAACCTTAGAATGGTACCCCGCCCAATGGGCTTGGGTTAATGCCAGTATATGATGCTGTTCTGGGGAACTGTATCATGGTGTTCGGTTGGAGGGTAGATAGGTTGCATGAAAACTTTGATGCATCTTTATGATATGTTTTGCATAACATGATTTATTATTTATTGATGCAACTGTTTTACTTGCACTGTTGGAACACACACTGAGCTTCTAGCTCACGCCCCAAATTTCCTTATCCTTTTCAGATATTTTGGATAGGCCACCCCGTAGCTGACACTTGGAGGATCGACACATTTGGTATTCTTTTTTATTGTAATGTTTCTATCCCCCGTTTGTATTTTCAGGGTGACATGTGCCTATATTTTGTTATGTATGGTATTAAACTAAGAGTATTTTAATATACTAACTGATACTTATTTTGGTAACTACCCTATGGTGGGTTTATTTAAGAAATCATAGCTGCCTATAATATTTATGATGTTTATGTGGTGAATGAATTTGGGAAATATTGCTGTTTGACGTATTAAACAGGTTTATTTAACTTGATGGTTTTAACTAAGATCTGCCGTTATGCTGCCGAAATTAACGCTTAATTTGCAAACATGTTTTCTACTTGAGTTTTAAATTTTAATGTGACTTACTAGACTTGGTCTTTCTGCATAGGCCGGTCTAGGGGGTTACAATGACATAATAAATCACTACTCCGAGTAATCTTCGTTATCCCATCCGTTAATTTGTTCCGTTTCCGAGCCACATGTGTCACTCGAATCTCTCACGACCGAGCCACATTTTAATTGTCTTTTTAATATACATTAACAAAAGATTTTTACAAAAAATGAGATTTGAATTTAATATTTTATCATTGATTGATTTCTATCCCGAAAATTCTCCTTTTCTTTATTAATATATATATATATATATATATGTATCATCTACAATGGAAACTGCAATTTCATTTGTTACGAATTGAAAACATTGTATAGAATGTTTAAAAAAAACATTGTTTAGAATTATTAAATCTACTACCAAACAACGTACGGGAACATTTTAAACTTGATTCTTTGATACACGTGTTCATATTATATTGGCTCATGTATATAATTGTAATATTATATAAATAATGGGAGTTGCTCGGTTTTGCTGGTAAAAATTGACAGAAAATTATTTTAAGAATTTCCAGTTTTAATTAATTTTCTTTGGATGGATTTGTTTTGAAAAATAATAATCTCAAATGACTTAATATTTTAAACATGTTTGATAATATAAAATTAAATATATTTGTTGAGAAATTTTAGAAAAATAATTATTTATTTTAAAATTTATATTTATCAAAAAATTTAATTATATATGTTACTTATTTTTAAACAAAAAATATATAAAAAATTTAATATTTGATTTTTCAACAGTTATCTTTTGGGTTTATCGTTTGACACTTAGCATGTTACATAATTATATAACAATAAAAGACACATTAACAAACACTCAGTTGGTTTAATCATAAAAATTATATTGGGAGGTTCACTTTATAATAAGCATAAAAATTAATTAAGTAAAAATATAAATAGACTATTAATTTACTAAAAAATATATTAATCATAAAAATTAAAACAATAAATATGACATGATTCAGGGACGGACTCAGAGCTTTATATTAGGAGGGGTGAACCTATAAGATTCTAAGAGTGAACTTATAAAATTTTAGGGGGCGAAAATAAATTTTTAATAAGAAATACATAAAAAAAAATTTAAAAACTTTTATAAATCATATAGAAATTTTAAATTTTGAAGAGAGGCGACCACCCCTCTAGCTAGTTCCATCCCTCACGGTATTCACACAAAATATATGAGCTATTATATTTTATAATCGCTAATAAATTAAGTGTTATTTACTTATATCATGTATATACGCCTATATAAAACATTTTTTTCAAGACGTTCAAACAATAATAAATTAAAGGTTAAAGGGTCAAATTTGTCCCTGTAGTAATCCGAAATCAGTAATGTTGTCCCTACTTTTTTTTTCCCGTAATTTTGCTCTTAAAGTCAGTCAATTGTAGTAATATTGCCCTTTGACCGATTTTGACCGTTAAATACTGACGTGGCAGTTAACGGTGTTGACGGGACAATTTTACCCTCAAAGTCATTCATGCAATTTTGCCCTCGAAATCATTAACTGCAGCACTTTTACCCTTGGTTTATTTAGTTTTTGAATAAAATTGGATAAATAATTTAGTTTTTTCGAGTTGAACTTTAACAAACAGAATATATGAAAAATCGATTAACAAATTGATGTAAATATCCTTTGAGTCCCTAGTAATTTTAAAAATAAGCAAAATGAGAACTCTCACAAAAATCAAAATATTATTCAATTTTTTAAAAAAATCTATAAACTTAATAAAAATAAATACAATATTCAAAAAAATTATTGAAAATAAACCAACGAGAAGCGTTTTAATTGAACAGTGAACGCGAGCTATTCTATTCGAACGACGTTCGATTGACACACTTACCGACGATGGGTTGTTAGGAAAAATGTATGGCGAACTCGAATCATGTGGCTTAGGTTGAATTATGCTTTATATTCTGGATATCCTTGTATTTATCTCCCATGCCCTTATCTCCCATGCCGCTTTCGCCGAACACCACTAATGTCGTTTTCTGAGATCATCGTACATTTTTTCCTAACAATCCATTGTCGGTAAGTGTGTCAATCGAACGTCGTTCGAATAGAATAGTTCGCGTTCACCGTTCAATTAACACGCTTCTCGTTGGTTTATTTTCAATAATTTTTTTAATATCGTATTTATTTTTATTAAGTTTATAGATTTTTTAAAAAATGAATAATATTTTGATTTTTTATAAGAGTTTTCATTTTGCTTATTTTTAAAATTACTAGGAACTCAAAGGATATTTACATCAATTTGTTAATCGATTTTTCATATATTCTGTTTGTTAAAGTTCAACTCGAAAAAACTAAATTATTTATCCAATTTTATTCAAAAACTAAATAAACCAAGGGTAAAAGTGGTGCAATTAATGACTTCGAGGGCAAAATTACATGAATGACTTCGAGGGTAAAATTGTCTCGTCAGCACCGTTAACTGCCACATCAACATTTAACGGTCAAAATCGGTCAAAGGGCAACATTGCTACAATTGACTGACTTTGAGGGTAAAATTACGGGAAAAAAAGAGTAGGGGCAACATTGCTGATTTCGGATTACTACAGGGGCAAATTTGACCCTTTAGCCTAAATTAAATTAGGATGAGATCGATTTGGTTCGACCAGATTTTTTTATTTTTAATCTCTATACAAAGAAAGACCCTTAGTACCCAATATTATAGTAAATATTTATAATTAAATTTGAGTATAAACTCAAATAATTTGAAAAAAATTAAATAAAAATTAAGTTATAAAAAGAACACACTAACTAAATTAACTTGAAAACTTTTAGAGTAAAGTATATAAATGGTCACTAAACTATACCAAAAAAATACAAATTGGTCACTAAACTTTTAAAAGTTACATAATGAGAATTAAACTTTAGTTTTTGTTACAAAATGGTTACTAAGTCGTTAACTGTCGTTAATCGAATGACGTGACATTTACGAAAATTTTAATAGTAACACATTTAATCCTCCATGTTTACACATTCAATCAAATTAGTCTTGATTTAACCCTCATTAGTGAGTCTAAATTGATTGAATGTGTAAATATTAATGGTAAAATGTGTTGTTTTACAAATTTTCGTAACTGTCATGTCGCTCATTTAACAACAATTAACGACCCAGTGACTATTTTGTAACAAAAACTAGAATTTAATACCCATTATATGATTTTTGAAAGTTTGGTGACTATTTTATATTTTTTTGAGATTTCAATGAGCATATGTGTACTTTACCCAAAATTTTAACTCAAACTCTCTAGTAATACTAAGCCGAACCCATAAATTATAGGTTGTGGACTCGGCTTGGATTTCACTCGTTGGGTTTATTTGGTTTATTGGAATGTTGTGTTAGTAAAATGGACCGACAAGCCGTTGATTAAGGTAGTCGCATTTTTTTAATATGATGATATGATTATAAAGTAGTATCTGTTTAATTTTTTTAGCCTTTAATAAAATACATACACCATATACACATAGTAGCACATTTATTATAAAAAGAAATAAAGAACCGCATATGATGTTATAGATAGTTGTCCCAATTTTTAGTGACCCTGCCTGTGGCCGAAAATTTAAAAATAAAAAATAGATTTTGTAGAACGTAAGATTTTTTATTATTTTAAATAATTAATTTAATAGTTTATTAATCCACTATTAATTTATTGTTTTGTTAAGAAAACACTTCAAATACAATTAAAATAATAAAATATAGTTACTAATTTATATGATTATCACTTGAAAAGTTACTGAAACTGTAAAGGTACAAAATAAAATTCAGAACTAAAACTCATGTTGTTTCCCTCTAAGACGGCCTGATTATAATAGAGGATATATATATATCGGTTAGGATCCGCTTACACAGTGTAAAAGTTTTTAAGTTTTACACGTTTTTTTGGACCGTTAGTGGAAATAGATGGCTGAGATTAACTCCTTACATTTTTTTCAAGTGACAATCTTCACATATTCTACTGTTAATCTCAGTCATCCGTTTCACTCATCCAACGATCTTAAAAACGTATAAAATTTTAAAAAATTTACACTATATAACCGGATCCTGGGAGCTAAGTTGAGCTTGCTTTCTTATTGTAGAACCCTAAACCTAGGAGCCACTTAACCTATAGACACCCTAAGGGAAGACCATTTGGGGACCAAAATGTCTCCACATTAGGCAATGTAATTATGTAAATAGTGGTTGCTTAGCTATCCACCCTGCAGCTTTCCCCTTTCTGATTTTTGCATGAAATACGTACGTGCATATACATTTCGGGGCATCGGTCCAACTACAATCCTAGTAGCCGGAATTGTAGATAAAACAAGTCCATTTACCTTCAATGATGGACGGAGTTAGAATCGGATATTAAAAGAGATAGATTATACAAGTTCAAAATAACAGAGATATATTAAGTATTTAATCTAAAAATTAAAGGGGTAAAATTTTAATTCAAGTTTAAACTCATAGTCATAAGGACCTAAACTTCCATTGGACAAAAAATACGAATAAAAATATTTTCAACATCTAAGTAAACATAGGGGGTGATTATTCGATCAAGTTGAATGGAGTTAAAAAAAACTCCGAGTTAGTGAGTCTTATTTTATAACTCAAATTTTATTTAATTTTTTTCCGAATCGAGTCAAATTTTTGTTCAAATTTAATTGTAAATATTTATAATGTTGTGATACTAATTGGTTACAGTTTAATTGGCTTTTTATAACCATATACGATATACATGCATATTTTTTTATATGTGATATACATATATCAACGTAGTTGAAGAACTTGACTCGAACTTGAAAACAGATCAACTAATTACTAAAAATTTTGAGTTATTTGAATCCTATTTTACAATTCAAACCCAATTTAAAAAAAATTTGAGTCGAATTTATAAAATTACGGTTCGATTTAAGTGATGTCAAATTGAATTTTTTTCGCATCAAATTAAGTCGAAAATCGATTATTTTGAGCCCATTCGAATTTTGCTCACCTACTTGAAAACATGTCTAGCTAAACCATTAAGCTTTTTCCCCTAAATATTCAAAGGAGACGCATGTATGAAAATTCTCTTTATACGGCAAACTTCATTGATGGGGACTCCTCTAGTTCCAGTGGAACCCATCCTAGAACTCTTGCCAGCCATTGATCATCATCATCATCATCATCAATCTCCCCTTCATCACAGCCGTCCATTTCCACATCTTCTTCTCCTCCTACATCATTATTAGTCAACTCATTCTTGGCCAAGTACTTCCCGGTGGGTGCTGCCACGAACTCAATGCCAGCCATCACCGTCGACGATAAGTCAGACATCGAAGCCCCACAGCTCTCACCGTTAACGCCGCTGACGGCAGAGAACGGCAGCGGCGAAGTGTTGTAAGAGGAAGAGCTTGCTATTGTTATCTCTCTGTATAGCTCTTGCATTATCTCCTCCAGTTTATCTTCTTCGACCAAGCCCTCGTCGGACAGCTCGCTCTCGTCGTCGGATTCCGTCAACAAGACACTCAACTTCCAGGCAACGTCGCCGGAAAGTTCAGTCTCCGGCGACTTCGATTCTTCTTCTTCTTTTCCCCTAAACGTCATCATATTTTTAGTTTTTTGAATCTTGTTGAGGGTTGAAGAAAACTAGAGAAACGCGTAATATAAAGGGAAGTATTGGTGCCAAGTAGGATGTGGTTGTTGGATGACGCGGCGAATAGAGGATGATTGCGATGACGAATATGTGGACCCCACTGGTTATTGAAAGAAATAATTTTTGTCATTTTCCGGTGTCCTTTTTATATCCTTGATAAGATTAGTCAATCACGTGCGACGAACATTGATAAACACCACTAACGATGAACACCGATGAACACTATTATTTTTTTTTAAATTTTAAAAATCTAAATGACTAAAATTATAATTAAAATTTTCTCTTAAAAAAATAAAAATCAAATTTAATAGTTACTTTATAATATTTTTTAATAGGTTAGAATCAAATATACCAAATTCTCCTAAACCCTAACAAAATCAATCTCTTAAAAAATAGAAATTAATTTTTAATAATGTTCGTCGCCCGTTTAGAATTTTCCTAAAAGATATAGGTTTAGAGTTAAGATTTTTAGGTTATGATTTAGGGAACTTAGCATATAGTGTATTTTTTAAGTTTTAGGGGTTAAGATTTAGGATTTAAGGTTATGAGTTAACATTTAAACTTTTTTTAGTATTGAAGCATATAAATAAACACCGAAAAAGACGGATGATTTTTTGAAGGGGTATTTTTCAAATGTGAGTAGGGACAGCTGGCAAGACTTGTTTGGAAGGTTTAGATTTCATTTTTTTGTTGTCAGAATATTTTAAAGGTAACTTATAATTAATTTAATACTATTTATGTCAAGATATGGTGATTATAAATTAAAAAATAAAATAATAATACCAAAACATTTATTATTCAAACTGACTTGTTTAAATCATAAAATTAAAAGTTGAACATTGGAGTTGTAAATAAAATAATTTTTAAAGTTTAGGGTTTAAAATAAAGATCACTAATAATAAGCGTTTACAATATCTAATTTATATTAATCGAATAATAGATCGAATACTAATAGTTTACCAAATAAGTCTCTTTACATAATCAAACTACAAATTGAAGATAAAAGTAAAAAAAAAAATTATAAAGGGAAAGGATGACAAGTGGTTGTACCAGTAAAATAGTAATGCTTTAAATTCAAAGCTTTAGAAAGTGCTGAAATGCATGGATACATTAGGTGATAAATTAATTGCACTCCAAGTTCAAATCATTTTAAGATCGAACAATAATTGATTTAAGTTTCGAGTCATTTGAATTTTGACCGGTTCCAACTCGAAAACCTTTGATTCCGAAACATTTCAGATTCGAATCATCGGCTACATTATTTAGTAGTCCATCTCACTAGAGGAATAGCTCTTGGTAATATTATTACATTACGAATACGAATACGAATACAAATACAAAATATATATAGCACAATGGGATGATATTAGTACCTCAAGGAAACCCTATATGATCAGATGAATACAAACACTACAATCTTATATTCAATATCTAATCTCTTCAAAACGCTAACTACTCCCTGCATAACCCTCCTCTATTTTCTAATACTTCTATATATAGCACAACAATCTTACATATCGTCAAATAAGACCTATGAATATGATGTACATATCATTATTTCCCCCTATTTCCGATAGCTTCATCGTGGCACGTGGCAAAAGAATAGAATGCTTTAGCTAGTTTACCGATAAGAACACAACATTTATCGCATTTTGATGTTGCTTTAAGAAAGCAACCTACCTTGTGCAATCATGGTCCCGGATCAATTCATGCCAAAAAGGTATTATACATCATCAGGTGGCAATGTTGGGCTTTTGGAGCACATTCCGATCTTGTGAAGCTCCTTAAGTTTGCTAGCCGGATTGCATAAACCTATAAAATAGACACCGTTTTATTCACCAAAGAGACCAGACACGGATCATCATGAAGCTATCTCATCTTAAACCATAGCATAAGCATTAGCAATAAAACAAACAAATGCGCTAACCGTCGTATAAAATAGCGGGATATCTAAATTTTTTTCATTTGTTTTCCCCCATTCTTGATTCTTCTCCAGACTAATAAATAACATGATACCGGAAATAGCAAGGTTTTGAGGCAGTAAAATAATAATCCAATAACCCCTAGTCTCAAAAATCTACTAATGTCAAAGCACAAGGACACTTTACAAAGACAATATGAAGGTGAAGAGGCAAAGACAGATTTCATCGCTTGAGAGAAATGTATGCGAAAATGTTCTCGACTATCTATATCCGTATGCATCAAATTTGCAAGGACACTAGCAGCAATTTTACAAAGGTATAGGCAAATGCACAATTTTTATGTCCATATGATAACGCCTGTGTTAGAGAATTTATAATGGAAGGTAAAGCAGGAGGAACAGGCTATCGTTAACTCCTATGCATTCTAGACATTTATCCCATCCATAAACATCTCGTTAATAAGACATAACAGGGTTTATTAATGCAGCTGTGCTACCTGAGCATCTGGGGATATCCCAGACTGCTATTGATGTAGGTGTACATCTAGGATCACATATTGCTCTGTTATCTTCATGATGCACGTTCATGGCTAGCATCCATGATCCAATAGTGACATCCTCATTGTTGAACATCCTGAAACTGAAAGGTCGAACAAATCGTGTAAATAGAATAACCATACAAATAAAACCAATAATATGGTTTGATTTCATATTCTATGGAGTTGGTAGCATTAAACAGAATATGGCAAGGATATAAGAATGCAAAAAAGGTGATACTTAAAGCTATATGCTAGCAACATGCACAGACATTTTGATTGGACCGAAAGGAGAAAGATGGGAATATAGAGGGAAGTATAAGGGATGCTTATTAAAATTTGGGGGTTAGAGGAAGAGATGCTTGTTTCGTGCTTGTTATTATTCTAGGTGTTGTCACTGCTGCTTAAAACTGCTTTGCAGCTCGGTGAAGCTTGTTCGCTTTGCAGCTCGGAGAAAGAAAGGTCATCAAAATCTCCGACTATCATAAGATATTAATTTCAACTGGTGTCTGATATAAATGAAAACTGAAGCCAGATTTTGTAAGGAGTTGCAGAAATGAAAGGTATGAATAAAATGAGCTATAAGTAAAAGTACATGCATTATTTTAAATTGAAAACTCCTTGTGTCGTACAAATGAATCATGATATTAGGTCGATAAACAAATATCTAAATTCCAAGATAACTATGAGAAGACTCGATTTATTTGTCACAAACTAAATTATGTGATGATAAACGTATTAAAAAAACTTAAATCATAATTAACATTTTTTAACCAATGAAATGCAATCAAGTGCACTAAAGACTAAACACGGAATATATACTTCTATGGTCGGTTCACTACATAGAATGATCAAGATTCAACAGTAACAAATAGCAATCCGAATCAAACTCAAAGCAAAGGCAAACCTGTTATTCCTAGCAGCTGCCAATGAAGCCACCACCTCTGCAGAGAGAACATATATAGGACCATAAGCATGCAAGAAATACTCATTTCCAATAAGATGTCCTGATTTCTCATACCTGAAAATTTATACTAATAAATCCTCCAATAATTTTATATATTTCAAGGTAGAAAAATACGAATCACAAAAGAACAACATGAAGAGAAAAATATCATACCATTTCAATTTAGGATCAGTGATCACAGGTCCCTTTTTCATGCACCCAATGTAAGTCATCGAATGGCTTCGTTCCTTCGCAAGAAGAGTCGCAAGCCGATCTGGTGAAGCCAAAAACAAACAATTTAACATCACACTCAACGGATAAACACTCGAAATCACACACTTAGGGATTTACCTGGACGCAAATAGATGTCATCATCAGCTTTAACATAATAATCTGCTTCGAATAGCCTAAAAGCTGCTTTGAAGAATGCTAATCTGAAAAGGGAAAAAAAGAAAGAAAAAAAAAGATTTACATATACATAATACATGATGATTATATGATACATGCCATTGTTTACACCAAGCTCTTACGTTTTGTAAGGAAGCTTAAGATATTCTTCTTCAACATCTATCAACATGAAATCTCTGTACTTTTCAATCTCTTTCTCAAGCATTGTCATTTTCTTCGAATCTTTAGATTTCCCTATCACAAATCTGAAACCCAGACCGGTAGCTTGCTCCAGCCTTGATAAGAAAAATCAATTTTTAAAATTTTGATGAAACAAAAGAACCCCAATTGAGAAAAATGTGAATTATACCTCAAAAGATCCTCTGGGTCGGAAGGGAACCAGGTGCTACGAAGGGCAGCTCGTCGTTCACCCGATTCGAACCCGGTTTGGATGCCGACGAACCCGAGAAGCTTGGGGCGATCAACCATGCCTTTATTACTGTCATCGCCGAGTTTTGCGGAATCTGAGGAGTAAAAGGCTCGGAAAGTGTCCACCGATTTATCACAATGGAAGACAGGTAAGGGTTGGTTGCGGCGGATGGAGGAGACGGCGAAGAGTGTGCCGGCGAGACCGATGAAGAGGCAGAGGAGTGAAAAGGCGAGAAGCGGCAAGGGAGTTCGAGTTGATGAAAATGTGTAAAAGGGCCTCGATGGCTTGACAGGCTTGGAAGAGTAGAAGGAAGGGAGCGGAGCGCCGCCTACGGGACCGCCGAATACGGCGGAGGAGCGGTGAGAAAAAAGGGGCATTTTTTATGAATTATGGGCAGATGGGTGTGAGAAAAAATAGTAAAATGGTAATGGAGTAGAAAATTCTTAACAGCAGTGACTCACTCACTGAGTTGAATAGCGGTTTACCTTTGTAGGAGCAAGTTGGACCTTGAAAAAATACAGCTGCACTTAGTTATAACTTTTGGTAGTTGCCGCCGGTTGGTTGTTCTTTTTCACCCATTTTTGCAGGGAAGGTAATTTTACCTGACCCGGTCGGGTTTCGACCGACTTAGCTTGACCGGGTCGGATTTTTAATTAAAATTTTGAGTTCGTGTTAGATCATGTTTTTTCTTAAGACGAGGTCGGGTCGGGTTTGATCTAGAGCGAAAAAATTTAATTCGACCCGAATTAATAGAGTAATTTTCTTTTATATTTTTTAAAAATATTTTTAATAATACTCTTTTATATATTTTTTATATTAGGTCTTTAAAATTGAATTTTTTATTTATAATTTGGTCTTTAAAATTATTTTTTTTACAATTAGATCCCTAAAATTTAATTCTTTTAATAGATCGGGACAGATTTTTTAAAGGTATGGTCAGATTCTGATTTAAAATATTCGAATATTTCGAGTTATTCGAGTTGGCGCATCATATCTTAAGATAGAGATGAGCGTTCGATTGAGTCAAGTCAAAAAATTTCGAGTTATTTGAGTTGACGCGTCATATTTTACAACTCAAATTTTATTTGAAATTTTTTCTATTCGATTTGAGTCGAGTCGAGTTTTCGAGTTCCTATAGAAATTTAATTGTAATTATTTATCATGTTGCCATACTTTGGAATTTTGCTTTAAGGACCAAATTGAAAGAATACGTAAATAACGGAGCTAAATTTAGTAAATTATTTCGAGTTAATACTAAATTGATTAAATGTTTAAATATGAAGGACTAAATGTGTTATTATACTAAATTTTTGGAAGGTCTGGCCCCGTTGGTCTTTGCAAGGCCTAATTAGGACAAAAGGTAGTAAGGTAGGTAGCATTAGCAAGGCATCATCCGTAAGTTGAACTTCTACTTTGATGTCTTATGATCTGTGCACAAAATGTATGGTCCAAATTTTGAATTTTACATTTTAAAAGTATCTGAAGAAACTAACCTTTCAGAAGGCTTACCCTTGATTTGGAAAACGTTCGGAATCTCCTTGCTTCGGGTCACACAGCAACAAAATAGAGGTTAGTATCTAAAGTGCACCTAAACTATTTCTTCCAGGTTTTGCATTTTAAAGATTTCTTTCCATGTTCAGCATCAATTGCATCCCTCAATGCTTTAACCAGCATAGACTGGAGAAGTTATGGATTAACTTTCGGAAGTATTGCCAATCAAGTTGACAATGCATTGATAGAACGGGAAAGTTTACCCCCGATCTTCATATCGATATGCCGATACATTGCTATCATAAACAATATCCAACATCATGTTGTATGATTCAATTTCATATTGCAGCTTATTCTTATCTCTCAAAACGTTGAACATTACATATATTCCTTGACATGTGTTGCCAAGGTCATAATATATCCAGAAAAGTATAAACATCAACCCGATCGACATCTAATAAAGAAGGCGGTGTAACTTGCATTGGATGATTTCAAGGGGAAATACATAGGATTTCTTCTCAGTGCACATGCTGTGAATGTAAGCTTGGAGAAGACGTGAGTTCGAACCTTAAATATGATATTGTTGGGAGGGGCAGCCTCGCACCCCGAACATGGACCGTAAGATGAACATGCATAAAATAAAAAAAAATTAAATATAATATTTGTTAATTATGAAATAAATATATTTAGTTTGATTTAGTGGTTGAATGTTGAATCCCACGTATGTTCTAGGTTTGGACCTTTGAAACCTACTTCAAGTTTTCTTTAATTTTTTTTTTGAACGGAGTTTTCTTTAATTTTTGTATCAACTACAGTTTAATCAAACTATAATATTCATTAACTATGAAAGAAATACTTAGCTTGGCTAATTATTGAGACCCTCACCCTCACAGGTTTCATATTTGAACCTCCCTCAAAACCCATTTTATGTTTTCTTTAATTTTTCAAAATAACGTCATTATTTTATTAGAAAATTGAATTATGATTAAATTAATAGAATGTAAAAGTATTATACACTCGAAAGGCTAAGACATTCTATCTCTGTTCAAGCTAGCGATGGTAGCAGGTTTTTGCTTGATATAATCCCAACCCGACATATAACATATTCAATACGACCCTAACTTGACCGAGGTTAAATTTTATTTTATCCTCCCCAAATCAGGCCTAAGATTTAAAATTGAGATATGGCTCTGATCCGATCAGACCACTAACAATACAACTCAAAAATAAAATCCCTAAAACAGATTAAAAACAAAAAAATCACAAATCAAAAGGAAAAAACAACTAATACAAACTTCAAAAACAATATATATATATATATATATATGGGATATGATCCAGTTACACAATGTAAAACTCTCTAAGTTTTACACGTTTTATGAATCGTTGGATGAGTGAAACGGATGGATGAGATTAACAGTAGAATATGTGAAGATTATATAAATATATATATATATATAATCTCATAAATACAAACACAAAAAAATATGAAAAACAGAATGAAAATATCAGTAAAATAAAAATAAATAAGAAAATCAAATAGATTTATTATAAGCTTCAACTCAGTTTGTTATCTGCGGTTAATTGGTTATCATAGCAAGCTCCTCCCTAATCCCTCCTGTATAAATAGAGACTAAGGTAAGCTTTATGATTTTGGAAATTGAATACTATGTTTGTTTCTTGGACGTAAGCTTAATTACTTGAATATTACCTCAGAATATTACCTCTGCAATATTGGCATTTTTTAGGGACTCATTTCAAGAAACCTCTTCAGCAACTACTTGAGGATCTCATAATAGGTGCAAGAAATGATTGTCGGCGTTAAAAGGACATAACAAAAAACTAACCAAGTTTTTATATTAAAATTGACTGATATGGAAAAGGTTCTATAGGACTAGGAGATTGTCATTCGTATCTTCTAAGTGTAGCTAGGAAGTTTCCACTAGAGTTCCCAACTAGTTTGTTATCGGTGGTTAATTGGTTATCATACCAGATCCTCCCCAATCCCTCCTGTATAAATAGACTAGGGTAAGTTTTATTCTAATCGCACCAAAATCTAAAATCATTCCCGCTTTAGTCAGAAAAGAAAAGAGATGGAGAAAGAGTCGAGCGAGTTAGAAAAAACTATTGTGAGTTTTTTTTTCTTTCTTTTAATCATTGTTGTATTGTATTTTGTTTTTAGCTTTTATTTTCTTCTTATTCTTCCATTACTTTTATGTAGCCGGAACTGGAGGCAGATGATCAGTGCACCAACGCGCTTAAAGAAGATGTTGATCAGGTGGTTTTAATTCATTTCTTGTTTTTACTTTTTATTTTATTTCTTATTCCTTTTTATGTTTGGTTTTACAGGGAAAGCAAGATTTTGATCAAGAACACCCCGGTGAAGCGGCCGAGAGCAAAGTAAATTCTGAGATGCTTGAAAATGTGGTGCAAAAGATGGTGGAAAAGCTGCTCGAAGAGGCCTTGGAAGATGACACCAGCACTAGGATTAACCAAGATTACAAAGTATTTTAATTTCTTTTTTAATTTTTTGTACTTTGTACTTTGTTTTTTTTATTTCTTATTATTTCATTGTTTTTCTTTTAGCCTGTAAAGGAAGCAGATGATGATAAATGCATTGGTGAAGCGGCGCAGTTAGAGGGGGCTACGAGCGGCCAAGATTCCAAGGTATTTTAATTTCTTTCGTAAATTTCTTATGTTTTGTTTTTGTTTTTGTTTCCATTTCTTGTTATTTCATTGCATTTCCTTTAGCCGAAAAAGGAAGCAAAGGATGATGAATGCACTGGTGAAGCGGCGCGGGTGGAGGGGGCTACGAGCGGCCAAGATTACAAGGTATTTTAATTTTTTTGTTAATTTGTTATATTTTGTTTTTGTTTTTACCTTGTGATTATCGTGAATAATATATTAAAAGCTTTTCTTGTATTTATTCAAATATCAAGAGAATGATGAATAGTTAATTCATTCCCTTTATTCTCAACTTTAGGTCAACGATGTGTCACAGATTTAATCTCTCGAGCTATCCGTGCGGCGTTAACACTCCTAAACTCAATGCTAACAAGCCTTAACTCACACAACGCGATAGCTAAGAAAGAACTTAAGAAAGGAAACTTGTATTAAGCTTAGAGAACTTACAAGGCTTTGAAATGCTTTGATGGATTTTGGGATTTCATGAGATTAATTACAAATGAGAGGGGTGACCTATTTATAGGCATCCACCTCTTTAAGGGATGTTTCTAGATCATCCTAGTGTTTGGTAGATTTTTATAAGTGGTAGAGAACTCTAGATAGTTCTACAAGTATCTACATATGTCCCTAAGTGTTTAAAATATTCTAGAGAGTTCCAGAGACCTTTAGAGTAATCTCGATCATTCAAAAGCCTTCCAGGGTCTTCTAGAGTCTTCTTTAACATTCTAGAACCTTCTAGAATGTTCTAGATGCTTCTAGCACATTCTAGGTCCTTCTAGAATGTTCCAAAACCTTCGAGAGCCTTCTAGAGTCTTTTAGAATCTTTTAAGGTCTTTCGGATGTGTCTATACTTGGGAAGAACCTCCTGGAACCTTCTAGAATGTTATGGAAACGTTTGAGGATGAATGTAACCAGTTTTAGGCCATTCTAGATGCTTCCTTGGGGTGTGCTTGGCCTTAAAATGCCCAAGACACTTCATTTGGTCTCGGTTGGCATTGGTGCTCATTGGTGGGGCGTGACAGATGGCTCAACTGAAATAGCCCATGTGGTGCCTTGTTGAGATTTTAAGGGCTCGTTTTCGTTCAACCGATGTGGTTGCCAAGTTTGGAGAAAATTGGATTTTTGGGTGATTTGGTGGTAGCTAAAAATAAGAGATATACACAATGATTTAGAGTGGTTCGGCTTTCTAACCCAAAGCCTACATCCACTACCTTAGCTTCCTACTAAGGATTTCCAAACAAATTCACTAAGAATTTCGTCCCCTTTTCTCGGCTTAGGAGGAAACCGTTACAACGATCAAGCTTTCTACCCAAAGCTTGATCAAACACTCTCTTACAAGAGAAAGACTTAGCAAACTAGAAATCCCTCTAATAGGTATGTGTTTGTAATACTAAGCACTCACCCAAAACCTAAACACTTGAGCAAATATTACAATGTTAAGCTCACAAGTGTTGTCTAAGCAAGAAATATACAATTTGAGCTCTAGACAAATTTTGACATCATAATGTTGTAACAATTGAAGCATTAACCATATCTTGATGCTTGGAGGTCCCTTTTATACTCCTTGATGAGTTTATAGCCGTTACTAGCCGTTGGGATTGAATTGGAGCCGTTGGGGTCTTTATTTCCCTCCATAAATGCAGTTCTGCAGCTTGGCGTATCGATACCCTTCAAATTGTATCGATACGGTCCCAATGAGGAATTAGCCGTTGGGCTTCTTCAGCTGATGCGCATTGATACGCTTACCTAGCGTATCGGTACGGTCCTGCAAATTAAAGAACGTTGGGAAAATGACCGTTGGGGTAGTTAGGCGTATCGGTACGCGATACACCCGTATCGGTACGCGACTATCCGTTGGGCTATTTCAAAACACACCTTATCGATACGGCTAAGCGTATCGGTACGAGTTTTGGCTACTAGAAAATTCAGGTAGTTGAAACCCTAAGGCGTATCGGTACGGTCCGAGACCGTATCGGTATGAGCACTTGAAAAGCCTGATTTTGACTACTTTAAATCATTCCAAAGCCTTGTAAAACCCTTAAACATATTTTCAAGTTGTTTTTGACTAAAAACATATTTTAAATTCTTTTCAATTTAGTCCAAAACATTTTTCAAATATTATATCAAAATAATTAGTTCTACATGCCTCAAGAGTTTTTAGACAGCTATAATGCGGGGAACGATGCTGGGAGAGAAAACAAAGTGGAGAACGCAGCAGCGGAGAGCAATGTTGGGAACGCAGCAGAGGGAGCGATGATCTAGATCATGCGCCAGATGTGGAGAGGGGAACCCTTCTAGGGCCTTCTTCGGTCGATAACGGCTACATTGCAGGGAGCAACGACATTGCGGAGAGTAGCGAAGGCGATAATGAGGTTATTAACGACGAATCAAGCTTGAGCTCCATCAGGGAGACCTCATTTGAGTTCAGCAGCGACGTGCGCACGTCCACCAACACCGAGGTGTGCAACGCCACCAGCAGCAGCGATGAGGGCTATAACGCAGATGTCGGATCCAACAGCAGCTCCAACTGAGATATGATTTTGTAATTCACCTATTTTGATACTATCGGTCGAAGTTTTCTACCATTTTCATCCCTTTTTTCGGTTCCTTTTCGAGATTAGATTGTTAAATAGCTTGTTACTAGAAGTAAATCTATGAGTAATCATTGATATGTTGTCGAGGCTTTGAAGTTGGAGGATAATCTCAAATGCCAGCCTCATTGTGATTGTCCCTTAGACTAATTTCGTCAAATAACATGCAGTCTCGATTCATATGTAGTCTCAAAAAGCAGGGGCGGTTCAAAGAATTTAGGGGCTCAGCGCAACTTATTAAAATGAGGCTTTTAATTTATAATAGTTGTTCGTAAGTACCAATTGTCACGCCCGTAGAACTCAACAATGCAACGCCTAAGTAAGCCTGAAACTGATCAAAACTAACAAGCTAAGATTCTTGCGGAAACAAAGAACAACAGAAAGTAAATGACAAACAAAAGTAGGCAAAGAGTATTGAGTGAATGCTCTGTTGTATTCCTCAAAACTGAAGTGAGAAAATAAGGTGGGGTAAACCTCTATTTATAGTTAGAGCCCCTACATCCAATGGTTAAGGATAAAGTACACCAACGACCTAGATTAAAGATGATCTATACAATCCTTTAATCTAAGGAATTCAAGTCAAACTTTCCAAAGTTAAGGGATTACAACGGATATGACAAGAATCAAAAGGAATATGCTAGATGGAATGTGCTACTTGCCATATCTGATGTGCATGTGTTGAACTAATATTTTGATATAACAAATTAAAAGAAAAATGTTTTTGGACTTAATCGAATACATTGAATCTTGCTAAAATAATTCAAAGTCCAAACAATCTTGAAAAATTCGTTTCAAATGATTTCTAACTTTAGCCGATCTTTTTCAAAACATTTATGATCCATTTTTGCACTAAATATGTTTTTCTAGTCTCCAAGGCAAAAAGGATCGATCCCCTGATAAAAGGGATCGATCCCTTGGTTGGCAGATTCATTCCATTTTTGCTTCCAGCCTACAAGTGCAAAAGAATCGATCCCTTGGTTTATGGGATCGATCCCTCGTGTTATAAATGCTGGATTTTTTGTAGGTAACGACTATTTTGCATCCCCAACGGCTATGACTCATCCCAACGGCCATAAACGGCTAGAAACTCATTTCACACTATATAAACACCACAAGGACACTTGAAGATGGTTAGAGACCACATCCAAGCTTAATGTTCACGAGAAATTGAGTTTAATTCTTTATTTTCTTCATTTCTCTTGTAAATATTTGTAAAGAGTGATTTTATTGTTTTTATCCTTCACTCTTTCTTGTGAGCTCAATTGTGTAAACACCCACCTTGTGAGGTATTTTGTTTACCAAACAAACCTTGTAAAAAAGAGAGGTTCTAGTTTAGCCCAAGTAAAAACTAGAGTGGTTCTATCTTAGCCAAGTCTAAAAGATAGTGTTATCAGGTTATCCCTTTGGCCTCAAAAGGAAGAATTCATAGTAGTAAATTGGAAAATCCTTAGTGTTGTGCTAAGGTAGTGGATGTAGACTTTGGTTAGAAAGTCGATCCACTCTAAAATCATCGTGCAAATTGTCTATCATTTTTATCGATTTTAGCCAATTCTTTCGGGAGTTCAATTCAACCCTCTTGATGGTTTTGGAAGATCGATTCGAGCGTGTTACAAGTCTTTTCAGCATGGCTCTTCAACCCCAAGTGATGGGCCAACTTGGACTGGTGTAGACAAGCCTACAATGTTGTGGAGTGCTTCCTCGGCAGCCTGGTGTGTGTTGGGCACAGACCGACTTTAACAACTTCAATTTTGAAAAACTTTGTTCTGCAACAACAATAATATGAATAGTTAATGAAATTCTATAAACATTTATAACATTTGGGAATCAAGTAAAACGTTTTAAAAATCTTAATAAATCCACTGGTCTCATTTTTTTCCTTGGGTAAAAATTATCTAAGTAATTTCATCTCAATAAATAGCTCATTATCTTTATGAGCTACTAGAAATAGTATTTTTCTTAAAATTTTAAAATCTTATTGCCTTAACACTTTCAACACAATTTTTCCATATTGTGACCGTCGACCGACAATGATTTAAGAGTTAAACACTTCACATTTCCTATTAATATATTTCATCTCTTTGTAAAATTAGCAAATAAAGTACAAATACGTTAAACTATTCTAAAATAATCTCTCGCTTTTATTGAATTGTTTGCAATGTTACAGAAAACCAAGTTAAAACTATGACACCTACATAAAGTATAAAAAGCTCTTGGATTCAAATCTAAAAGTCTTTGGAATAAATTTGGATTGTGGTATTAATTGTTTGTGAGTTGTTAATTATTCGTACTTTGAAATAAATTTAGATTGTGGTATTAATTGTTTGTAAGTTGTTAATAATCGAACATAAAATCTATAAATTTTTTATAATTATTTAATTTAAGTTAAATTCATTTTTGGGCCCCTATTTTTTAAGGACCCTGTGTGGTTGCTCATATTGTGCCTATCTAGAACAGCACCTGTCAAAAAGGCAAAATGATCTAGAAATATACATTGAAAACTAACCAACGTGTAAGATGTCCCTTCCAACATTTACAAAAAAAATATAGGGTAAACTATATTAATGATCACCGAACTATGGGGTTGGTGTCGATTTGACCATTATATTTTCAATTGTGTTAAATATACCACATAACTATTTAATTGGTTCCAATGTAGCCACCTGCCGTTAAATCCTAACGGAAAGATGATGTGGCAGTTAAAAACAAATTGGTATAATTACACATTTAATCCCTATTACTTAGGCATTCTATCAATTTAGTCTTAATTTTTATTTAATAAAACATTTAATTATTTATAATTAAACATTCATCAAGAGACTAGCAAATCAGAGGTGTAATTATACCAATTTGTTTTTAACTGCCACATCATCTTTCCGTTAGGATTTAACGGCAGGTGGCTACATTGGAACCAATTAAATAGTTATGTGGTATATTTAACACAATTGAAAATATAGTGGTCAAACCGACACCAACCCCATAGTTCGGCGGTCATTAGTATAGTTTACCCAAAAATATAAAACTTGTCTTGGTATTGAAGTTTGGAAATCTAAAATGTTTAGGTTAAATGATTGTTTAGGTCCCTCTATTATATTCCGATTTACAATTTAGTACTTGTATTTTAATTCGATATAATTGAATCTTTCTATTTTAATACCCACATTAGTTAATCTAAACACTTAATGACGTTAATTATTCTGGTTAAAATATTAATGTGAAATTTCACGTTCATGTTGAGTTGAGAGTAGGGTTGAGTATTTGATCGAGTTGAGTCGAGTCATAAGATTTTGAGTTAATCGAGTTGATAGTTCCATTTTATAGGTCAAATTTTATTTGAAATTTTTTCAAGTCGAGTTGTTTGAGTTTCTGTTCAAATTTAATTGTAAACATTTATAATGTTATGATACTAATTAGTTCTAAGTTAAATGACTTTCTATATTCTTCTACGTATAAATATTTAGATATATTTTTCATATGTGATGTACATAAATCATAGAGCTGATGAACTAGACGTGAGCTTGAAAATGGATCCACTAATTACTAAAATTTTGAGTTATTCGAGTAAAATTAAGTTGAAAAAAAAATTAATTTTTGAGTCAAGTTTTGTTCCGCCCCAATTGATAGGATGTTTTAAGAATAAAAAAAATCACACCTCGTTATTTTAATTGAAATAGCTAAGGGTATAAGGACTATATATTGATTAAACATGATAGAGGGATCAAGATCGTAATTTTACCACATTTTTCACATAAAATAATATTAAAAAAACAAGTATGGTGAGGTGGCACCATCCAAAAGGTAGAAAGTACCACTCTTTTCACTTCAATGTTCAATTCTTCCCCTCAAATTCACTCTCTCTCTTCACAAATCTCAGCTTTCATCATTTCCCCTCCACAAAACCTTCCAACAACGGCAGACAAAGTATTACATTCCTCCAATCCCACCGCTGCTCCACCCGCCGCCAATGGCGGAGCAGCCGCAGCCACAACAACCAAAACCAATGGCGGAGCCACCAAAACCCCAACTCCCACCTCTCTTTCTCTTACGACCCTTTCGTTGTTTCGTGTGTGACAAGCAATGGTGACGTTTCGATAGGGAACGGGATTAAAGGGGTTGTTCCGAAAGATAAGCCGCCGGCGGTGGCTAACGTTGCCGGAGCTAAGTGTAAGGTAGATCTCCGGATTAAGATCTGGAAATGGACTTTCTGAGATCATTCAACAACAACTTTCTTCTTTTAACAATACACAAAACTGTTGTACTAATCTATTGTCAGTTGACATATCTTTGCTTAGGTTTCAACTGTCGCCCACAACTCCTTTCTCCATGCATGGTGTAAATCAATAGCTGTGTAAAATGTGTAACGATTAAAATTTTGTCTAAGATTTCATGATTATTTTTTTAATAATATTCTTTTTGTTCTTTTAATTTTTAGAATTTCGTCCTAATTAATTAGGATTGACCGGCGTCGCACACCTGATTTTGGTGGTTGAGTCTATCAATAAGATTTTTTGCATACACTACGCATCAAACTCGAAACTTGCTTAAGAGATACCAGACTGCTTACCACTTGGACCAATCTCATTGGTCTTATTATATCATTGCATACACGACACACTACGCCTCTTGTTTACGCGCACGTATTAATCCCCACTATTCCCATTTCCTAATCCTTTGGTCAAATTTTGGTTCTAATCTTTCCATTATGTTCGAATTTGTGTTTAGTCCCTCTTATTTATGGTGCTTAAACTCTGACAAATGGGCCGAATAAAATTCTGAGAGAAGAGTTCGCAGACAATAACCAAAAGAGTTTGATGTTAACTATTCGGTCTACTAAATCGTAAAACTAGGGAGAAAAAAAATATCAAATTAACGTTAAATGATTAAACCGTAATTTAAATCAGGAGTGAGCATTCGATTAAGTTGAGTAAAATAAATTCGAGTTAATAAAGTTTTATTTTATAACTCAAGTTTTATTTGAAATTTTTTGAGTCGGATAGTTTTGAGCTTCTGTTCTAATTTAATCGTAAATATTTGTAAAGTTTATGATATTAATTGGTTCCAATTTAAAAAGTTTTCTATGAATATATATGATATATATATTTATATATATATATATATATATTTCTTCATATTTTATCATAAGAGATATACATGTATCCAGTGGGGAAGTACGTGGAAGGGTTGGTGGGCACGTGCCCACCCTGAACCTTTTAATGTTCACACATTTAACATTAATTTTTTAAAATCTTTATGGATTATTGTTTAAATTTTTAAATTTTTAATGACTTGTGCCCACCCTAAAATTTTGAGATTTTTATGACTTGTACCCACCCTCAAAAATATTTTGACTTGTGTCCACCCTCAAAAATATTTCTAGATCTGCCACTGCTTGTATCATGCAAAGTTGAGGGACTCAACTCGAACTTAAAAACTAATCCAATAGTTACCACTAAAAATTCTAAGTTATTCGAAATATTATTTTAGAATCAAACTTTATTTTAAAAAAATTGAGCCGAGTATGAAAATTCGATTTTTTCCAAATCAAATCGAATTTTGTTCACCCTAATTTAAATATCAAATTAATGTGAAGTGAATAAATCCAATTTAAATATAGTCAAGGGACCAAAAACTGGTATTTTACCGCATTGTTTTTTCACATATGCTAGGCACTTTCTCATTCCACGCAGCTGACCCAATCTCGTGTTTCGTTTTTATGAGAAGCGCGCGCGTGTTCTACGCTCCTTCCTCACGTATCACCCTCTTCTTCTCATCATCATATATCAACAACGGCTATTAGTATATTATTCTCTCCGATTCCTTGTTTTCTTCATCATTTTCTCGGGAAAATTACAGAGAAAGATGAAATTCTTGATTTTCTTCTTGTTTTTCACTCTAGGTCAATGCTAGGGGTGATAACGAGTCGAGCAGAGCCCGAGCCTGGCCAGGCTCGGCTCGGCTCGAAATGAAAAATTTTGCTATAGTTTTTTTATATAAAATATTCGTTAAAAATTCCTTTCATAACCAACACTAAAACGAAATTCAATGACCGGTAAGGGGAAAAATGTCAAAAATTAGATTAATCTAAATAATCAATAAATATTCTTATAATAAAACACATAATAAAAGAAAATACAAAATCAAACAGCAATCAACTAATGAAAAAAATACAAAGCATAATTTATTTTAGTGCATATATAGATTTCGAGCCTGTTCACGAGCTTTTTGAGCCGAGCTTGGGTAGGCTCGACTCGACTTGTTAAGGTTTCGAGCCGAACCCGAGTCGAGCTTTGACCGAGCCGAGCCCAAATAGTTCGTGAGTCGGTCAGGCTCATTATCACCCCTAGTCAATACAATGTTGATTTTAACGCTTTGTTGTCCTTCAAAGACTCTATTTTCGACCCTTCCAACTCGCTTTCCTCATGGGCTAACTCATCCAATCCTTGCTTTGATTCTTGGTATGGCGTCAAATGCAACCCTTCGACTCACCGAGTTACGAGACCCGTTCTTCAGAACCTAAACCTCTCTGCATAGTAGGGTTAGAGTGGAGTATGAGGTATGGGAGAATCTCATATTTAGGGCTGTAAAAGAGAAAGATAGATCACAAGTTATTTGAGTTCGACTCGGTAAAAGCTCAATCAATACTCGACTCAAGCTCAAATTCGGCTTGAGTTTTTAACGAGCCGAGTCGAGCTACTTGATACCGACTCGAAAATCTCGCGAGCTTCTCGAAAAATATAAAATATTAAAATTTAAAATCTAAATTCCTAAATCTTAAACCCTAAAACATAACTCTTAAACACTAAAATCTAACTCCAACAACCTAAACCTCTAAACCCTAAACTAACACCATAAACCCTAAAATTAACAAGCTTGTGTAGACTAAAGTTTACACAACTTGTGTATCAAAGTTTTTTCCTAATAGGGATTTAAATGAGCGAGATTGATCGCGAGCTACTCGAGTACGACTCGGTCAAAGCTCGGCCAACACTGGACTCAAGCTGAACTCAACTCGAGTTCTTAACGAGCCGAGCTCAGATTATTCAAGCTCGTTAAAAACTACTCAAGCTTGAACTCGACTCGAATTTTTAACGAGCCGAGCTCAGTACTATTTGAGCTCGACTCAGCTTAGACTCCTCAGCCTTAAAAACAATCGATTTTTCTATTATTCACGAGTTAAATTGTCTTCATGGCGTTACTTAAGGCATCTTTCCCTCCGTAGACACCTCTTCTCTGGAGCATTCCCCACCGAAATATCCACTCTCCGGAATATAAAACTTTTTATATTAAAATTTAATTATAACTTTGATTTGTATCACTTGACTTTTCATAAAATATTTATAACATCATTTTGGTTTGTATAATGTTTAGATTTCTCACACTATAATTTTCTTATTTTTATAATAAATTTACGGGAAAAACTTTCGTGTAAGGATAAACTCGTTAACTGTTCTTGGATTTTTTTTTGAAAGAGCTAAGGTGATTACAAGTAGTATCTGTTCTGAAATATACTCTCAACCATTTGACAATGCATGTACAATCACCCTGCTGCAGCTGCTGGTGCTCGAACTCGTGACCTCTAGGAACAACAATCGTTACCTTAACCACTGAGACAAGAATTTTTAACATGTCGTCCTTGTCCGGTTCGACATACCATGCGACACTTGAAAGGGACTCGTCCCAAACAAGTCAGCCTTCATCGAGTCCATTTTCCTAGGACTCGTCTCGATAACGTCGTCTCATGACTCGTCACGCCACTCGCCTGTAACACCCGGGTTTAGGGGTCGGGTGAAAATAATAGTTTAATATTATTTCGGGTCCGGTTTTATAATTAAAATAATCTTTTGGGCCTCGGGTTTCAAAAACAAACTTTTTATGATTGGACTAAATTGAAATGAAATGCAACTTGGGTGGATTTTAAAGGAAAAGGGGAATAGCCATTCATTAATGGCAATATTGTAAATATTCAAACTTACAATTTAAAACCCTTTTTTTTATCAAATGATTTCACTATTCACCTTCTTCTCAAAATCAAAAACCAACGACACAAAGAGCTCTCCCTACCCAATCACTATTCCATCATTTTGCTCCCTCATTTCAACTCGGTTTTGAAAGGTAATATCATTTTTGACTTGTCCTCAACTTCCTCTCTTCAAAAGTACAAGTAGTTTTCATTTTCATCAAGGTTTTGGAAATTTGAGTTTTTAGAGAATTTAGTTAAAAATGATAGATTTATGTTGTTAAACTTAAAATTTCGATTTAATGAGGTTAGATATAAAGTCTAGGAGTTAAATGGTTCAACATATATGAATTTTTCATGGTTTTAAGCTCATTCCCGGATTTGGGTTTTGTGGGGGTTTTTTGAAGGGTTTTGGATGAGTTTTGGGGGTTGTTTTATATTGGATTTTGAGGGCTGGTGTTAGTATGATATATGAGGGTCGCTTTGGGTGTGTTTGATGATTGTTTGGATACTTGAAATGGAAGATTTCAGTGGGTTTTGTGGGCTGCTCGGGAATTCTGTTTTGGGCATGATTTTGGGTGTTGGTTGCTTGGAAATGTTAATCCGGGTTGTTTTCGACGATTAGTTATTGATTGTGGGTGTTTTTTTTGTGTTTGAGATTGATTAGAATCGAGGTTTGGCATCGGTGAAGCATCGGGAGTGAATCCGGAAACTTGAAGGTGGTTGCTTGCTTGGTATTTGAGCTTGGAAGTGAAGGTGAGTGGTTAATGTTTTCAAAGTGTTTTATAAGTGTTTGGTTCGAGCATGTGGACTAGGTCGGGCTTGGTAGACCCACCTAGAGTTAGGATTAGGGTGGTAGCCTAATCCTAAGCTTAAACTAGAGACATTGGTTGAACTTTTAATTGATGTTTATGCCTCGTGATGTTTATGATATGATGACTTATGTATAATGTGTTATACATGTGTGATGAGGCATGGTTGTGATGCATTGTGATATGCATGTGGATTGTTCATGATTGTGATCATGGTGAGTAAGTGCTAAGCGCGGAATTGGTTGAAATTGATATTGTGGATTGAGTTAAATGTTGACACTAGTATGCTTGAGTACAAATGATCGATCATTAGGATGTTAGTGTGCACACATGAGTCAAATTCGCGTGTGGCCTTGGCGGCGTTGAGTCACCAAGGAGGAGTACGGGTTCGCCCGGAAATTGTTATATATATTAGTCGATGATGAGTGGAATCCCATCGACGAGGCGTGAGGATGAGTGGAATCCCCTCCGCGAGACCGGTGATGAGTGTAATCCCACCGTGAGGTAAAGTGGTTGTTGGATGTGAGTTCCAACGTGGTTATCCGCGTATTCGAGTCATAGCTAGGTGCCAATATAAATTGATGTGTGAATCAATGTGATGTGGAATGCTATTTGGATGATTATATGTGTTTACATATGTTATGGAAATGAGCTTGTTAAGCATGACATCTTATTGGATATTTGTTCATGCATCATTAACATTTTGGCTCTTGAGAACCGGAGGTAAGATCATGCATTTGCCTTGGTTGAAATCGTGCTTGGACCCTGCAATGTCAAGGTTTGTTTTTAAAGAGCTTACCCTCACTAAGCTTTATTGCTTACACTCTCTTTGTTCGACATTGCAAATCCTTGGTTCGTGGATTGCTAGCGCAAGTGGAGGGCCTCCAAGTGTGGTTGTTGACCTTGAGTTTATCAAGTATGAGTTTTTAATGTTTTGGACATGTAATAGTTAAGCAATGGGATGTGTGCTTTGTTGGTTGTTTAGGAGCATGCTTAGACTCCTTGCTATGTTGTTTTGGGTGGCTTGTTGGTGCCATGTGTGGATTGTAAAACCATGTTTATTTTGCTTACCATATATGTTGGCCATGAGCTTCTTTTTAAGGTTGACTTTGTGCTTGAATGTTGAAGTATGAGACCTTAAATGCTTGTATGCTATCCTTTGATCAAACGCATGATTTCCTTGTTGAATGATGTATGTACAGGTTGGGTGCCTTGTATGACTAGATCTTGGTTTGTAAATGTTGTATGTATGTTCGTATGTGGCTAGGGAGGTCCTATTATGCATCTAGAGTGTAAATCTTGTGTGTTTGTGCTGAAAATGGAGAATTGCAGAGCAAGACGTATCGGTACGCCTAAGGGCCGTATCGATACGGTCTTGCCTACAGGACTCAGTTTTGGCTGGGCGTATCGATACACGGGGGTGTATCGATACGGTCTCAACTCACTGGAATTCATATTTGGCTGGGCGTATCGATACACAGGGGTGTATCGATACCCACTCGACTCTCTGGAATTCTGAGGAGTTGGTGAGTTTAGGGCGTATCGGTACGGGGTTGAAGCGTATCGGCACGGCCCTACCTTGTTGACTGCTTGGGTTGACCTGGTCAAGGCGTATCGATACCCTTGAATGGTGTATCGATACGACCTGACCTGTAAGTTAAAAATGGTCAGTTTAATGTATGGTTTGAGGTTCGAACGTGTTCTTTTATCGATATTTTCCACTGTCGTGATCACTTAAGATTTAACGTGCCTTTAGACAAGATTAAAATGAAAGAAAATTTTTAGGGTTGCTAACCGAGGGGGAACCTTAACGGGTTTCGCTTCGGTTTTTCCCGTGTGACCCACTCGGACCGGTCAAGCGTCCAGACCGGGAAGAGGGGGTTACATCGCCCATCAAATATCGTATCCCGTAGGGCCTAGCGAATGCTAGCCGCCAACCCCTTACGTGCGCGCCAAGCGCGATATGGGGCCCATTGGCCCCAAATCGTCCCTAGGAGATTCTCCTAGAGAAATATTGTGCCATCCGCTTGGCTCCAATGCTCGCACACCTAGGCCCCACTCGAGCCTAGGAGAAGGTCACTTACACCAAGGTAGCTCGGTCGCTAACCCGGGCGAGGGGGATGGTGGAGACCCAACACCTGACCACTTCCCCCTAAAGAGCTAAAGAAACTTACCAGGACTGACGCCAGTAGACGTTGGAATGTCCCAAACGAGGACACTTCCTATATATGGTCTTCATGAAGCTTCCTGGCGTGTGTTTCCAACATGGTCCACCATCCGAAATTGCTTATCCCTCGATCAAAGTTGTACCGACTCGGTCAAGGTTGTACCTACTCGGTCTATCATGGGCTTGTCGAGGCGAGATAATAGACTAACATGAGCGAGCCTCGACATCCTCCCCCACTTATTCTATCGATGTCCTCATCGATATCGACACCAAATCTTCATCGCCAGATGAGTCGATATGGACCACTGTGGCAACTCACCCCCAATCTTTGCCTAATGTTATACCCTTCATTAGTCCTCTGTCTAAACATCCAAGCGAACACTTCAAGCCTTGATCTTGGGTTTCCTCGATCTTCTTAGGGCCGCGTTGCTCTTGCATTATCATCTAAACCGACCTTGAACCCAATATGACATGGTTCCGCCTCCTCACTTTCAATTGTTGGATTCAGGCTCCCCCACTTTTTCTCTGGTTGTGGCTTGAGCAATAAAAAGGAAAATAACGAACAACTAGCCCACTCGAACATGTGCATTGTAGTTTCTCCCCGCTACACAATCTTGCCAGACGCAGGAGGATTACGACTCGTCACGCAATGATTGGCTCCTCAACATTAAACACATTCTGAAACTGTGTCCCATCTCACAATGAGACCTTCAAAGTATCGATTGTGTCACCATACCTCGCTCAACATACTCAGCCACGCACATAGGCACATGCACGTGAAGCACTTAGTTGCTTAATGATGCAAAGAAGATCGTTAATTGCCAACACGGTACCTAAATGTACCTTGTCTTTTCTCCTTTTCCAACGCTTCCTATATCATAAGATATACAAGAAAAATTTCATCAATATTAACATATTCACACACATTGATTACGCACAACAAACACACATTTGGTCTCATGCTAGTAACAAGCGAATGGTCACATGCTTTTATTAGAGCTTCTCAATGGTCTTCAATGGCCTTCGTAGCAGTCAATCAAGTTACATCTTGTTTTGTTTCTCCCTCCATTTGGGAGAGAAGAACCCATTGATTACGCACAACAAACACACATTTGGTCTCTTGGCATATTTGAAAAGCACTTCATGGCTATGTCAATTCCCCCCCATTATCCACTTATTGGAACAATTCATCTTGCTCCAATGCCAAGAAAGAATATATTTATCAATGCCCCATAAAACATTGTGTCAGGTCCTATCTCGTGTAATGAACTTCAAAATGGTGTCTCACTTCTGTCCCCTACAAGCGGCGTAGATCCCAACAGGATAAAAACATTATGTCACTTCTGTCCCAACGGCTTGCCTTACAAATAGCACTCTACCTTACCATAGCCAACATCTCGTGAAAGAGGGGCCTTTACGCAAAAGAAGGTTTTCCCTCTTCTGTATCTAGGTTAAGGTCGTTCGGGCTTGCACAATCTTTATCATCCGATCTCTGCACTCTATTGCCGAAAAGTTTGCCTTAACTGCCACATTGCAGCACATTTCTCTTTACCATATAACCCAATTGGTGTTTAAGCAAATTGCTATTTCGCGGACAAAATGATTAGATGGGAAGAGCATTTTCCTTGGGCTCCTCCACTCCATGTGACAAGGTAATCGATTCTCCCTCGTAATCCCAGGCTGTGTTTCCTGCAGCTACACAGTCTTTATCCACAGAAGAGAGCAAACCAATAACACGTCATTCCTCTCGCTCCATGTGACAAGGTAATCGATTCTCCCTCGTAATCCCAGGGTGTGTTTCCTGCAGCTACATTTAGAATTTTTTTACTAAGACATATATCATATGTATATTGATTAATGACATGTTTAATTAGGGGGTGCTTATTGAGTTGAGCAGCTCGCAAGCAGCTCGAACTCGGCTCGGTCAGAGCTCGACTCGAATTGACTCGAAATCTTAACGAGTAGAGTCGAGAAATGCCCAACTCGATTCGATAAGTTCGCGAGCAACTCGTTAATTTATTTTATAGATTTTTTAATGACTTATTAGGGATACTTAAAAAAAATTATGTTCCGAAAAATTTGAATGCTAGTTGAAAACTTTAAAAACATTTTACTAAGTAATTTACACATAAAATCTTTGAGTTTAAATTTTCAAAATATTCTATTTTCCCAAAAATTAAAAAAAAAGTTAATTTATATTATTAAGGTATTAAACAATTAACTTACACATTATTGGATGTGTTTTCTAATTAATTCAAAAGGTTAATTTAATTAAAAAATTAATTATTATAATTATTAACAAACTTACAATATCTCATCTTTAATTTAATTACCGTTAACTCAAAACATTTAATTTAATTAAGGTTAATTTAATTACCGGTGCTTATTGAGTTGTAAAGAATTAACTTTATTTTTAATTTAATTAACCTTCTCATTCTTTTCTTTCTTTTTGTAATCGAAGTCTTCTATTTTACCTTTATTATTAGATTGCTTCAGGATTTTCATTTTTTGGCATATGAATTGATAATTTTCTTTTATTATTAACTTAGGTATAAAAGTAAAAAAAATCAATTCTCATTATTCTTTCGTCTTTTACTTTTTTTTTCTCCTTTTTATTAGTCTTTTTTATTATTAATTTATATGTAAAAACGAAAAGCAAAAAATCTTCAATCTATATAAAAATATATAATTGAAAGTTAAAACCTAAAGACTTTGAGAAACTAAAAACATTCTCTCCTTTGTTGTTCATCAAAGACTATTGAGAAATTAAAAAGAGCCTCGCACTCGAATCTTGAATCTCAACTGCATCTCTAACTCAGTGATCATGACAGGTTCGGTTTGTTTACTTATCTCCCTAGCCTTCATGATTTTTTCTTGAATTTCTATGTTTTTCATGTTCGTTTAATTTTTGCATTCGAATTAAACATGCTATTATTTTAAAAAAATATATAGTTGTTAAATCCAAATTTCAAATATGAATAGATGCTTCTAGTGCCCCCAGTTATTCTTCTCGAAATCCCACAACTGAGGTGAATATTGATGAGGAGATGGAGACTATTGGAGATGACGTAGAAGAATTAGATAAAAAAAACACCTCCTTCAAATAACACTCGAGGAACCACTCAAGAAGATAATTCTGATGCACTTCCAAGTGGCCCTTTTAAGAGAGCAAGACAATCTGGAGTTTGAAAAGATCTAAGAAAGCCTGAGATGATTAACAACCAATGGAAGGTAAGATGTTTACATTGCAAGGAACTACTAAAGGTACTTAAGTTTGGTAGTACTACTCATTTTAAGCGCCACTTGGACAAATGTCCACAAAATGAATAAAGCTGAGGCAACAAACTTTAATTAACTTTCTTTCATCTGATTCAAGTGCCAGATCACCTAGTTCTTCTTTTGTTAGCGCTTTGCATGATGGTAATTTGATGCTTTGAAGTTTAGAGAAGGTATTGTTCATTGGATTGCTATGCATGAATAAGCTTTTCAGTTGTTGAAGAAGAAAGTTTTAACTTAATGTTGAAGAGAAGATTCTCGCAATAGAAAAGTGTGTCTCGACATACTATAAAAAGTGATGCTTTCAAAACTTATGAGACCGAGAAGAAAAAGTTAAAGGAGTTGTTAAAGACTATAGATAGAATTTCTTTGACTACTGATTTATGGCGTTCAAGTCCTAAAAAGATTGAGTATATGGTTCTTACCTCTCACTTTGTTGACTTTTATTGAAAACTTCAAAAGCGAATATTGAGCTTTGTTCATATACCTCCTTCTCGAAAAGGCAAAGACATTGCCAATTGTATATTCAAATGTCTGAAGGAGTGGGATATTAAGAATAAAGTGAGTTGTTTCATCTTTTAAGTTATGTTTACATATTTTTTAATATTTTATGAAATTTTATTAACTTATAATATTTGTATTTGTATTTTTTATTAGGTTTTCACGATTTCAGTGGACAACGCGACAACAAATGATATTTGCATAGAAATTTTGAAAGATACGTTCTCATTGATCAAGAGATTGATTTGTGGTGGAAAATTGTTCCATGTTTGTTGTTGTGCTCACATTTTGAATATTATGGTTCAACATGGATTGAAGAAAGTGATAACAATTATCAAGAATGTCCATGATACCGTTGATTACATCAATGGTAGTGAGTATCGATTGAAAAAGTTTGCTGAACTTGTTGAACAATTCAACATAAAACATAGAATGTTGGTTCTTGAATGCAAGACTAGGTGAAACTCAACTTATGACATGTTAGTGTGTGCAATCAAATTTAAAGAGGTATTTTCTAGACTTACTTTGAAGGATAAAGATTATGTTTATTGTCCTAGTGCTAGTGATTGGGAAAAAAATGAGAATTTGCTTGATATTCTAGTCATTTTTTCTAATGCTGCCAATATTATTTCGGGATTAAAATATCCAATTGTTAATTTGTTCCTCGGTGAAGTTTACAAAATTAAAATGTTGTTGGATAATAAACTAAATTCTTCTGATGAATTTGTTTGCGGCATAATGAAAAATATGAAAGAAAGATTTGATAAGTATTGGGTGAATGTAATTTACTTATGGCTATAGGTTGTGTGTTGGATCCTCGTTTGAAAATGAAAGGTATTGAAGTGACTTTTCCGGATATGTTTCCAGCAGAAGTTGTTCGAGATAACATTCGTAAAGTTCAGAAAACTTTGTATGAGTTTTATGATGAGTATGTTAGCTTGTATCATCTCTCGGCAATGGAACAAAGTGATAAAAATGGAATTGAGAATACTTCACATGTTAGTACAGAAAAATACTCCATCTTTATTTGACATAATAAACAAAGTGGCCAGCACTGAAGTTGTGGCTAATGTTGAAAAAATGAAGTTGATATGTATCTTGAGGATGGATGTGTAATAGATAAAGGTGACCAATTTGAACCTATAAGATGGTGGAAAGATCAAGCTTTGAAGTTTCGCATTTTGTCAAAGTTGGTCGTTGATGTTTTAGCAGTTGCAATAACAACTATAGCTTCTGAGGCTACATTTAGTGCAGGGAGCCGTGTGATTGATCCTTATAGAGCTTCACTATCTCCGGATACCGTGTAAATGTTGATTTGTTGTGGAGATTGGTGTCGATCTCTCCATGAAGTGAAGAGAAAGAACAAGGTAACACTATTTAAGGTTAAGCATATTAATTCATTTAGTTATATATATTATTTACGACAAAATAATTATTTATTTTAGTTGCTTATTATAAGATATTGTATTTTTTTATTGGCAGAATAGCAATGTTGTTCAAGCAAAATAAATTATTCTTTCAATTCCATAATTTGATGATTGCAAGCAACAAAGAAGGGAGTGAAGAGATGTTGATTGTCTTATTTTTAAGATTGATTATATATTTCTTAAACTTTCTTTTGAAGAATGGTTATAATATTTTAATTTGATGTATTTGTGGAATTTTACTTTGGAGCTTAATCTTTGGATTTGTTTTACACATTGTTTTAATATTTTTTTTATTGAATTTGTGTTTATATTAAATTCTAACAGTATTAATATATTTTACATATATTAAAAAATCAAGATAAAAAATCTTGGTGAGCTTAACGAGCAACGAGTCGAGTCGAGCAATGAGTTTTTCTAACGAGCACGAGTCAAGCAAAATTTTATCGAGCTTAACGAGCAACAAGTCGAGTCGAGCAACGAATTTTTTTAACGAGCACGAGTCGAGCAATACTCAACTCGCGATCGACTAGCTCGATAAGCACCCCTATGTTTAATTGTAAAATGTCAGGATTTCCGTGAATATTATTTTGGAGATTTCTACAATAATTTATATAGGTGCGATTTGGTTATTCTCGCGGTTCGGATATAATATTTCTCGTCATCATCTTATTTGAGTTTCGGTGATAAAATTTTCTCGTCTTTATTTTTGTGGGTGAAAATTTTGATTAGGGTAAAGTACATAAATGACCACCATACTACTAGAAAAGTCGTGATTTGACCACCTTACTTTTTTTTCGAAGCAATTAAACCATCATACTTTTTAATTGGGTGCAATTTGACCACTAGCCGTTAGAGGTTAACGGCAGGGTGACGTGTAACACCCGTGTTTTGGGGTTAGGAGTTATCTGGATTTATAGTTCGAGTCAATACAATTAAATTAAAATAAATCCAATTTAAAATGTGGCCTAATTGAGCTTTAATAAAAAGGGAAGGACTTATGTTGTAATTTGCCCAAAAGCTTTTAAAAAATATGACAACTTTCAAATTGTCATCTTCTTCCCCTTTTCATTTTATATCCAACGTGAGATACCTTCCCCCCATTCCCCAAACTCTCTCAATTTTCAAGCTCTAATTTCATTCGATTTCTTCATCAATTCAAGGGGCTTTTGAAAGGTAATCACATATTTGAACTCTCCTTTCCATTTCCTATTCATACATGGTCTTAGATTTTAAAAATATGAACTTTTGAAAATTAGGGTTTATATCAAGTTCGGATTTTTAAGGGGGTTTTTCATTTGGTTTTGATAAATTGAGTTGGGGCTTTGCTTAATCATGTTAAAATGCACATTATATGTTAATTTGGTTGGATTTTGATGGATTCCCGAAATTGGGTAAAAATGGGTTTTTTGAAGGGTTTTGGGTGATTTTTGGGGGTTGTTTTAGGTGGGAATTGATAGCCCAATGGTAGTACTATGGTTAGGGGTTGGTTTGGGATTGTTTGTGGGTGCTATGGATGTTGGAAACATGGTTTTTGGTCATGGTTTAGGGGCTGCCCGAATTTGCTAAAAATGGGATTTGTTCATGGTTTACAACATGGTAAATTGCATTTGAATTGTATTCCGGGTTGGTATTTTGGATGTTGGGCTGATTTGGAATTTTTGAAATGTGTTTGAGGTTGTTTAGAAGCGGAAATTTGTGTTGGGGAAGCTTCGGGAAGGAATCCGGAAATTTGAGGGAGGTTGTTTGCTTGGCTTGGAGCTTGGAAGCTTAGGTGAGTGGTTAAATATTTTCAAAATGGTTTTGAGTATTTGGTTCAAGCATGTGAACCTAGGATGGGCTTGGTAAACCCACCTAGAGTTGGGATTAGAGTGGTAGCCTAATCCCAAGCTTTGATTAGAGACTTTGGTTGCACTTTTAATGGTTGTATATGCCTCGTATTAAATTGTGATGGTGTTGATTATGTATATGACGTATACATGTATGATGAGGCATGTTTGATGCATTGTTATATGCTTGATGATGATAAATGTGATATGGTTGCTAATAATGTGCATGTGGTGTTGACGTGTGAAATGATATTATGAGGTGGTTTCATGATCCGAGGATCATGGTGAGTACATGCTAGGCATGGAAATGTGGTTTGTGCATGACGGTAAGTCATGGTGAGTACGTGCTAAGCACGGAAGCGTTATGATATTATGAATGATTAATGAAATGTGTAGTATTGGCACTAGTATGCTTGGGTACAAATGATCGATCATTAGGATGTTAGTGTGTACACATGAGTCAAAAGTCGCGCGTGGCCTTGGTGGCGTTGAGTCACCAAGGAGGAGTACGGGTTCGCCCGGAAATTGTATTTATATTAGTCGGTGATGAGTGGAATCCCATCAACGGGGCGTGAGGATGAGTGGAATCCCCTCCGCGTGAAACGGGGCGTGAGGATGAGTGGAATCCCCTCCGCGTGAACGGTGATGAGTGTAATCTCACCGTCAGGTAATGGTTGAGTTGTTGGATGTGAGTTCCAACGGTTATCCGCGTATTCGAGTCATAGCTAGGTGCCAATACGGATTGTAGTTTATGTTGCCAATATGTGATTAATTGTGAGCCAATGTGATTTGGGATGTGTTGCTAACATGGTTTAATATATGAGATTTCATGTGTTGTGGATTTAAACATGTTGAGCATGACATGATATTGATTATATGTTCATGCATCATTTAGAATTATGGCTCGTGTGGACCGGAGGTAAGGAACATGCATTTTATCTTGGTTGTAGCTCGTGCTTGGACCCTGCATTGTCGAGGTTTGTTTTTAAAGAGCTTACCCTCACTAAGCTTTTATGCTTACGCTCTCTTTTGTTCGACAATGCAGATAAATAGCTTGTGGGTGGCAAAGGCAAGGGAAGGTCTCCAAGTGTTGCTTTTGGTGAGCTCAATGTATGAATTTTAAGTAATAGAATGTAATAGTTAAGCAATGGGATAGGTATTGTTGATTTGAGTTTGATGTATGTCTATGGTTGACTTGGTTTGTAAGCATGATATATCTTGCCAAATGCTTTTGTTGGATGTCTTATGAATGCTTAAGTTGCTTGAATGACATGTAAACTTATTTGAGATGTATGATGCTTATTGGTTCTTTTTAATGTCTTCAAGCATGCTTGTATGAAAGGCTCTACATGTGTAATTTGCTATGTATGAAAGATTGTCTAAATCCATGCTTGTATGTGTTTGAGTATGTTAAATCTAGGATGTATGCCTCTAGACTTTGTTTGATGGTTTTGTGTGCCTTTAGGGGTCCTATAGGACCTTCATACTTGTTGAAATACCCTTAAATCTGAGTTTCATAAAGGGTGCAGACAGCCCGCGTTTCGAAACGGGCTGGGTCGTTTCGGAACGGGTAAGGCTTCAGGGACCCCGTATCGAAACACGTTTCGATACGGTATGGCCTTTGAAACCCCTGTTCCGATACGCGTTTCAGAACGTTTTGGCTACTGGAATTCTGAGAAATTCACGAGATGAAGGTGTATCGAAACGGGTATAAGGGTTTCGAAACGGTCAAAATCTCGTTGACCACGAGAAGTTGACCGTTGAGGGCGTTTCGGAACGGTTGACCACCGTTTCGATACGGCCCCTTATAGAGGCTCTGGGTCAGTTGACCTGGTCAAGGCGTTTCGATACGCCTCAATGGTGTTTCGAAACGGCATGTTTAAAAGATTAAAATTAGGCTGTTTAACTGATGTTTTGGGTTCGAATGTTTGTCTCATGTATTTTATTCCGCTGTTTGATCACATAGGACTTAAAAGAACTTTAGAAAAGACTAAGAAAAAGAAAAGAAAAATAGGGTTCCTAACCGAGGGGGAATCTTAACGGGTTTCGCTTCGGTTTTTCCCGTGTGGCCCACTCGGACCGGTCAACCGGCCAGACCGGGACGAGGGGGTTACATGACGTGGCAGTTAAAAAAATAGGGGTATAATTACACATTTGGTCTTTATTATTTACACATTCTTTTAATTTAGTCCTAATTTAAATTAATAAAATAAATTAATTACTGCATTGGAAATGAAAAACGAAAACCCTCTCCATTGAGAAAACTCTCGCCATTACTGCGCCTCTACATGTACTTCACTCATTCCCTTGTCCTTTGAACTCCAACCCAACGTGCATAATCCATCCACTGTTAAGATAATACAAGCACTTGTTACAAGTTCTCAAGATCAAACACCAGAATATATTTAAAAGTGACGCCGTATCTTACATCAAAGATCCCAAGAAAGTGTTTCCAGTTCGAACGGCGAAGCAGGTTGCACCCAGAATGAGCTTGTGGCGGTGTAGTAAAGGCTCTAGTATTCGTCGTTCAATAACTCCGGCAACTATTTGGTACCTGTTTCATTTATTTTTATCAAATCAAGCCCAATGATGATAAAATATGATGTAAAACTCATTGTTAAAGCTGGAGATGAATATGATTACCTTAGGTTGCTAGCTAGACACCGACATGTATACACTGTACTGGAAACTTGTTAACACATGCATGTTGTCGTCTGCTTCTTCAGCAAACAATTTATCGAAAACCTTTTCGTGCATTGATCAACGTATTTGTCACCCTTACACCGTACTGGAAAATTATTTTATATGTCATGTTCGAGTCCCTTTAATCCAGATTTATTTTTTTTCTTGCCATTAACAGCAAATAAGTTCATATAATATATTGCAGAAATTCTATCATAATATAGCACTTGGTGTAGTGGTAAGCCAACACCCGTTATTGTTGGAAGACATGGGTTCAACTCCCCTTGAGTGCATTTTTTGTTTTCTCCCTTTTCTTCCTTTAATCAGGTGGTGACACGTGTCACCACCTGATTGGAGGATGAAAATAAATTTATTTAATCAAATATAAATAATTAAATCTCTCCAATAAGACAGCGACGCATGTCACTACCTAATTAAATATTTAATTTGTTTTATTAAATTAAAATTAGGACTAAATTGAAAGAATGTATAAATAATAATAACCAAATCTGTAATTATACCCCTATTTTTTAACTGTCACGTCACCCTACCGTTAACCTTTAACGGCTAGTGGTCAAATTGCACCCAATTAAAAAGTATGATGGTTTAATTGTTTCGAAAAAAAGTAAGGTGGTCAAATCACAACTTTTCCGATAGTATGGTGGTCATTTATATAGTTTACCCTTTTGATTATTCTTCATCTCACCAGCTCTGACTCTCACAATTTTCGATTATTCTACATCCTATTGCTACCCCAATAGGATTTGCTACATATGTGTGCGCGTACGCGCCATTTTATTAGTTTACATACATGCAAACTGGAAAAGACTGCATTTAGTTGTGAGGATCAGCGTGAGTTTCAACATCGACGACCTCGCCCGCATAAAAGCAACATCTTCGGCAACCTCTTTCGTAATAACCCGAACGACAATAACCATTGGCACATCCTCCTCCATAACCTCCATGTCCACCACCACGTCCTCCCCTATATCCACCACCGTAGCCACCATGTTCTCCATGCCCAATGTGCCCTCCATACCTTCATGTCCATCGTATCCTCAACCTCTATGATTTTCATATCCATCGTACCCATCTTTGGCACCTTCTAGCTCAACCTCAGTTGTTTCAGTAGCTACTTCACCTGAAGATTCAATAACCATATTCATTATTAAAAAAAAAACTCAAGGGTAACATGAGCCCTTGAACTTTTGAAAAAAAAATTAATTCAGTCTCTAAATTTTTTTACACACAATTAAGTCTTTATACTCTAAATTTTCATCAATTCATCCCTTTAACCAACATTGACTATTAAATGTAATAAATTTTTTTTGATCAATTGATGCAAAGTGTTGTGTTACAGTGTTGTCATTTGTCATTTACAAGAAAATATTTAGTTTAAATAATTCTTTAAAGATTCTAAAAATTCTATAAAAAAACAGTTTTTTAAAAAAATCTATAAATGTCACATAACAGAACTGTAGTTTATCACGTGACACTAATACCTCAAGAAAAAAGGCGTGAAAAATTGATGATCAAAATTGATCAAAGTGCTTAATTAATTTAATTTATTAATTTTGGTGCTTAATTTGGTGCAACATTGAGAAATTAACGTTTCTTATAACCACCAAACAACAATTGAGAATTGAAGAAATAGTCGAAGTTGAGATTGGAAGCGAGATCTTTGAAATTTCGGTAACGGAATTGTCTACACCTTCAACGGTATCAAAATATAATCTTGGTTGCACAGAAAAGAAGCAGGATCAAAAGTTGGCGTTAAAAGAGGAAGCTAGCTCGTCGGAATCAACAGCGATATCGGATAGGAGCGAGAAAACGATCTCCTCGGGTGAAAAGAACGGAGGTATTGATGAAGCAATCAATATGATGTACATGGGAACGTCGTCTCATAAATACGATGTCACTTATCCCAGAGTAGAATATAGATTTTGCAGGGAATCGGATCTGGTGGGGAGTAACCCGAAGAGGAGTAACGTTTCGACATTCCAGATTTTAATAAAAAATTCAAGAAGGTGAGAGCTAGGAGATATGCATGGCTTCAAGAATTTCAGGACAAAGCCCTAACTGAAGTGGAAAGGAAGAAAATTGTGAAGGCTCGAAAAAAGAGCAAAAAAGGAGGAAAGAATATGCAAGACTCAGAATTAGAAGGCATATCTTTATCTGACTCGGATCTTCAAGCTAGATGGGAAATTGGCATTAGGGAAGCGGAAGAAGCAGTTTCGCTTGGGAAAGGCCTAGGGATTAAGTTTCGAGGGAACGAAAAGGAGGTGATTCTAGAGATTGCTACTCTGGAGGTAACAGAGAAATCAAGCAAGGTACATTAATTCTTGCTATATTCTCAACCCTTTACTCTTTATTGTGGAATATTAGAGGGCTGGGGTCGGAGGTGTAAGTATCTGAAATTAAACGTTTTGTTCGAATGAATACCATTCATACAAGAATCAATGATGGTAGCGATTGAAGACAACAAGGTGAGCAGGTTATAGTCTGATGATGATTACGAATTTGTGGATGCAAATGCAGAGGGAAACTCAGGCGGTGTGATTACAATATGGGCAAAAATAATTTCAAGCTAGAAAGAAAAAAAATTGTCCTCCAGATTCATCCTGATGGAAGGAAAGTGGATGGTAAATGAGGCAGTGTACATTGTTATAAGTCTAGAATATGAGTGTTTTAGTTTTCTGTTATTCTTTGTAACTGAAGTTGTGATGAGTCAGCAGCGGTTAGGATTGTTGTTAGACTGTTGACAAACTGACTCACTCAACTATTCCTTTGTATAAATATCCCAATCTCGTTTTGAGATATTATGAGAAAATCAATAAAATTCATGAGAGTGCCGTTCTCTCTTTCTAAAGCTTTCTCTGGTATGTTCGATTGTTAACATGGTATCATTCGCTGGTCTCCTAGAAATGCTTTCGCTGTGTTCTTTCTGTCTTTTCTGTTTGGCTATGAATGTGGATTATGAGGCTGACTCAATAATCAAAGCCTGAACTGACTCGTGATTCTCAATCGTCTGATTTTCTTTCTTCAACTCGTGGCGGTGAGTGCGAGTCATATGTGGTAAGATTTATGTACTCAGGCTGCTATAATCTTTGCATCAATTCTCTGATTGCGTTTTCTGATTACTAGTTAGATCGTGAGGAAATCTGATTATGTTGAATGATTGAAGATCAGATTAGTGATCTGTAGGTAATCGTGTGGTCATGAAATTGTGTTTCTTAGAGTTGCTTAGTTCTTTGAAACATCATAGCGTAGTTGCTTTGCGTTTGATCTGTGATTTTCGGTCTTGATTTGGGATCTGCCTTGGTTATCTGTGATTCATTGTTTCTGCCTACAGTTTGTTCGACGTTTTTCTTCAGTGAGTGTTTTAGTTTTCTGTGTTGCATGTAACTTGTTTGTCGATTTGCCTGTGAAGACTTGTTTCTTGTTGATTGTCTTCTTCAACGATTCGTATGTCTAATCTTGCATCATGACTGTTGATTCTACTGTGAGTTCGAGCTCTATTCCTTCGTCTTTGTTATCATCATCTAGTATGTACACTGTTCAGCAATTACCTAAATTGGATACTGTAAAGCTTACGGAAAATACGTATGTTCTTTGGAAACATCAAGTCATGCTGATTATAGAAGGTTATGGCTTGGTAACTTTTGTGTCTGATCATAAAGTTCATGAGAAGGTCATCACTGATGAGTCTGGTCAAAGTGTTGACAATCCTGTTTATCTTGCTTACCTGAAGCAAGATAAGCTTCTTGCCTCGTGGCTGCTTTCCACGTTGAGTCCCGATGTTCTTCCACACCTTACGGGGCTTGTCACTACTCGAGCAATTTGGAGTGCCTTGTCTCGTAGGTTTGCTGCAAAGTCTACCTCTAAGATCTTTTCCTTACGCCACAATTTGCATTCTTAGAAAAAACGAGGAGTGTCAGTTAGTGACTATCTTGCCAAGATAAAGATGATTTGTGATACACTAGGTGCTGTAGGAAATGTTGTTTCAGAGCAAGAGCAAGTAAGTGTTATACTTGCTGGACTCACAGCTGAGTTTGAGTCGGTCATTGCTGTTGCCTCCCGAGAGACATTGAGTCTTGAGAATTTGACAGAAATGTTATTTGATTGTGAGGCTAGGCAGAAGGAGTTTCTCATTGACAACTTTTCAATTCAAGCAAACATTGTCACTCGTTCAGAGCAGAAAACTGATGGTTCTGATGGTTTTGAAGATAAAGTTGATTTCTCTGAAGATAGTTTTCAAGGTAATAATGGTGTTTCTCGTGGATAGCGTGGCAATGGTGGTTTTTGAGGAAGAGGTAAAGGTCGTTATGGCCCTAATCGACCTCAATGTCAACTTTGTGGATGTTATGGTCATTTAGTTCCTAAATGTTGGTATCGATTTGATCATAACTTTCATGGGGTTACTTCTGGGGATTCCTTTTCTCGTGGAAGTTCTAGTGGTTCTGAGTCTTATCTCAAGTCTTCACCTGGTCAAAGGGATGTTCCTAATGCTTCAGCTTTCATTCAGTCTCTAGCTCAAGTATATTCTCGTGTTGTCTCTGGCCCATCTCCTAATGGTATTTCGAATGTTCCCTATGCTACTCTATGCCTTGTGTCTGGCCCAGTTTGCAACAATTTGCAGGGTCCTGGCTCTAATTTAGTGCTTCCTCAACCAACATATGTTGGCTCAACTTTCCCTACCATGGTTTAACCAGGCTCTCCTATGCATGCACTGGTGTATGCCTCCTCTCTACCTTCAGCTCCAGCATCTGCTCCAGTAGTGGGTCATTCGCTTTATTCTGGTTTCAATGGAAGATGCCCGTCTCCTTCTCGAGATGTGTTGTGGCATCCTGATTCAGGAGCAACGCACCACGTCACGAATGATCGTTCAAACCTCCATTCTGATGTGGCTTATTCAGGTAAGGATTCCTTATCGATGGGTAATGGTTGTGAGGTTTCAATTACTCATATTGGTTTTGGTAGTGTCTCGGCAACTAATCGATCTTTATGTCTGCGTAATTTGTTATATGTTCCTGATATCAAAAGAAATTTGTTGTCCGTATCTCAGTTTGCCCGGGATAATGGTGTTTATTTTGAATTTCACTCACAACACTGTTTTGTCAAGGATGCTCGAACCAAGGAGATCTTGCTGGAGGGGAGGCTCACTCCTGAAGGGTTATATGAACTACGTTCGTTTGATGTTTTTTGTAGTCGAAGTTGTAATAAGGGATGTTCTATTGTTGATAATGTTGCCTTAGAGGCATGTGTTACGTCTAAACCTTGTGAGTCTTTGGAAGTTTGGCATAGATGCTTAGGTCATCCATCGTTAAGTGTACTTAAGAATGCTTTGAATTCGTGTAAGATTCATGTTACTAATAATGATTTGCCTAATGTGTGTCTGTTATGTTTGCAAGGGAAGGCACATAAGCTCCCATTTCAATTATCTTCTACTACTTATGATGCCCCTTTTTATTTAATTGTTTCAGATGTTTGGGGTCATGCTCATACGACCTCGGATGGTTTTTGCTACTATGTTTCGTTTATTGATGTCTACAGTCGATTCACATGGATGTATTTACTTAAACGCAAATCGGATGTTTTTCAATGCTTTCTTAATTTCCATAAGATGATTGATGTTCAATATAATGGGAAGATAAAGGCTCTTCAAACCGATGAGGGTGGTGAATATGTAAGTTTGGCATCATGGTTGGCTACAAATGGTACTCAACATTGTGTCTCGTGTTCGAGTACATCTGAACAAAATGGTAAGGCTGAGCGGAAGCATCGCCACATAGTTGAAATGAGATTAGCTCTTTTGGCTCAAGCAGGGCTATCAATTCGGTTTTGGAGTCATGCCTTTGTTATGTCCATGTTTTTAATAAATCGATTACCAACGTCGGTTCTTTATGGAAAGTCACCATTTGAAGTATTGCATCAACAAAAGCCAGATTATAATTCTTTACGAGTTTTTGGATGTGCATGTTTTCCTCTTATACGACCGTTTAATACTCATAAGCTTGAATTTCGGTCCAAGAAATGTATTTTCTTGGGTTTTAGTCTGAAGCATAAGGGGTATAAATGTCTTGACATGGATGGAAGGATATTTTTGTCTCGTCATATCATTTTTGATGAAAATGATTTTCCCATGACTTTGAATGTTTCCTCTTCTTATGATGAGGATAAGGTTCGATCTACTGATTTTCCTCTGTTTATTGTATCCCCATAATCAGATTCCCTACATGGTGGGGCATTTTCTTCTGGACCTGCTCAACCTTCATGTATGGCTACATCCACTGATGCTGGGTCTCTCAGTCCAGTAGTCCGTGTGTCCTCTAGTCCAGTGGGTCTTTCTGATCATCAGCCCAACGTTGCTCACCCGTCTGTGTCGCGGTACCAGCCTATTCCTGGTCAGTCTTGTAGTGATCAGCATATTGATGGGCCTATTGGTAGTTCAATTCCTGATGAGTCCAATGAGGTCCAAGTGTTGTCTCACTCCTCTCCTGCTTCGCCTGGATCTGCTGCGGCTCTGCCCCAGGAAATGGGTTGTATTCCTCCTTCAATAACAGAGACGGGCTCGTGTGAAGTGTTTGTTAACCCATCATTTGTTAACCTGTCTTCTCCCTCTACCGAGTCTACTGAAGCCCATATCTCTAATGTGAGCCCAACATCTGTTCCTCTAATCACAAAACCAGATGTGTGTGGAGATTCTATTAACCTTAATGTTGTTCCCAATTTTGTATATGGGTTGACTGATGGAGTTGTTGCGGCTGTGTCTGATGGTGCTTCTTCTTCACCGCGTTCTATAGCCGACTTAGAGTTGGTGACTCCGTCTGATTTAGGTACGTCCTTGCCTTTTGTCTCTGAAGATCAAGTGTCCGTCGGAACTAGTGACTTTGATGTAACTTCACGGCATGGTGAGGATGTGCCTGTGGTTTCTAATCTGCATCCTATGGTTACAAGGGGAAGCATGGGATTCGTAAACCCAAGGCATATGTTGTGCAGCGCACAAAGGTCTCTGACTTTGAAGAATCTAGAAATATTCGTGAGGCTTTCAAAAATGACAATTGGAAACGAGCATCCCAAGAAGAATACGATGCTCTTCTTCGAAACAATACATGGTCAATTGTAGAACTTCCTCCCAATCGGACGCCAGTCTCCTGCAAATGGCTTTTCAAGTTGAAGAAGAATGCTGATGGGATAGTCTCACGGTATAAGGCTCGTCTTGTGGCGCATGGTTATCTTCAACAGCCAGGGTATGATTTCCATGAGACATTTAGTCCGGTTGTTAAACCGGCCACAGTGAGAACGATTCTTTCGTTACCTATTGCTAAGGGCTGGGTTTTGCGGCAGGTTGATATAAATAACGCCTTCCTTAACGGCGATCTGGCTGAAGAAGTGTACATGTTGCAGCCGCCGGGGTATGAATGTAGTGATAAGAACAGGTTAGTATGCAAACTTAATAAGGCTCTTTACGGATTGAAGCAGGCACCCCGTGCCTGGTTTGATAAATTACGATCATATTTAGTTTCTGTTGGGTTTTGTTCCACTAAGTCTGACTCATCATTGTTTGTTCGTAATACTGGTACTAGTATTATTTATCTACTTGTGTATGTTGATGATATAATTGTCACGGGTTGTGATAATAATGTGGTTCAGATGGTTATCACTGACTTAGATAAGAATTTTTCTCTGAATGATCTTGGTGTTCTAGATTATTTTTTGGTATTCAGGTTCATTACACAAAGAATGGTCTTCTGCTTAGTCAACAGAAGTATATTGCTGATCTTCTTCACCGTTGTGGTCTTGAAAATGCTAATGACCTACCTACACCTATGGTCTCTAATAGTCTTTGTCTATGACAATTGGTACTCTTATTGAGAATGTGACAGAGTATAGGAGTATAGTTGGAGCCTTGCAGTATATTGTAATTACTAGACCTGATATAGCATTTGCTGTAAACAGAGTGTGTCAGTTTATGCAAGGTCCTTTAGACACTCATTTTCAGGCTGTTAAACGTATTCTTCGATATCTACGTGGCACTATTGATTGGGGTTTGCAGTTTAAAGCATCCCCTCGCCTGGACATAGTGGGTTTTGCTGATGCGAATTGGGGCTCGGATGTTGATGATAGACGTTCCACTACTGGATTTTGTTTATTCTTTGGGGGTAATCAAATGTCTTGGGGTTGTAAGAAACAAGTTGTCGTCTCTCGTTCTACAGTTGAGGCTGAATATAGGTCAGTTGCTTGTGCTACTACCGAAATATTATAGTTGCAGTCTCTTCTTCGCGAACTGCATGTGCCTTTAGATTGTATGCTCACATTATGGTGTGATAATTTTAGTGTCGTTGATGTTTCTGCTAATCCGATAATGCATTCTAAATTCAAGCATGTTGAGCTAGATCTTTATTTTGTTCGGGAAAAAGTTATGGCTGGTCAACTGGTGGTGAATGAGGTGCCTGCATACGAGCAAGTAGCAGATATTTTGACTAAACCTTTGCCTGCTATTCTCTTCTGTCGGTTTCGTCATAAACTTGCTGTTCTTTCTCTAACATGTGCCTCTTGATCCTGGTTTTGGTTCTTGTGTTTGTTTGCTTTTCTTTATACATTCCAAGGTTTCTGAATTCGTTGGCAGGCCATCTAGCAAAAGAAGAAGGGAGCAAGATAATCTCTTTCAAAACGTGGTGGTTTTTTGTCTATCATTGCAGGCTTCTTTTTTTGTTTTGTATTTGATTGTAATATGCTTTACCGGGGTGTATTTTGATAGATGAGAGTAATTGCAAAGGTATAAATATTACCTAGATGAGTAGTACTCTTTTCCTTCATATAAGTTTAGGTAAGTTTTTAACGAGGCTCTCATCTAAGGTCTAATTTTAATAAACAAATAAACTTTTGCTGAGCAAAAAAAAATTGGTGCAAAAAAAAAACTTAGGGGTTTAATTGATTTTTTCTAAAAGTTCAAAAGTTTATGATACATTTAAGCCAAAAATAACCATATTCAGCATTAACTAAGTTAGAACACAAATGTTCCACTGGTTTATTTACTATTAATCTCAATTCATGACAACTACTACTGACAACACGGATTAAAAATAAACAGCGTGAAGGTCATCGTACGAACAAACACCCACATTAATAATTATAAAGCGTTGTCATATGACGTACAATAAAGATAAAGAAAATGTGTCACATGAACATAGAAAAACGTAACAAAATATACGAAAAAAATAAATTAAATAAAATTAAATATAGAAAAATTAAAAAAATAAATTATCGACATTCGGCAACCAGCATTAAGATTGGTGCCGCCGTTAATTAAGTAAAGAAAAAAAAAACCAGCTAAAGAAAAAACAAATCAAGCAAGCGGCTAGGGTTTTTAGATAATAGATAATTTAGCTAAAATTAATATAAAAGGAAAAAAATCCACATTTAAAAATAATTAATTGTATTATTTAAACTAATTTCCGCAATTTTCTCTTGAATTCAGCAACTTATCATCGGAAAACTCGAAAGTTCCTCTTATCCGATTATTTTGATTCTGTTTCTTGGTACACTGGTTTGTTTAAGGGTTTTAGTCATTCCGTTTCTTATTAGATGGATGCTAATATTTTAGTTTTGCTTGGAGACTGAACATGGATTTTGTTCCCATTTGCAAGGTATTTTACTCCTTTTTTATGTAAATAACGTTTGCTTCATTTTGATTCACGTTTTAACTGTTTTAGATAGTCCTCTAGTTTTTCTATGACTGCTTCAGAAACGGCATATAATAATAGTTTATGAACATGTTTTGAAACTTTAGCTTGAATTCAAATATGTCGCAGATTCTTACTAGGCACGAATTAGTTTGTTCGTTCAGAAACATCGGGCTGTTTTGTCAAGATTTGGTGATCGAAGTGCTTTGTTGTTTGCCGCCTAAGAGTCTGATGCGATGCTGTTGTGTTTGTAAAGCCTGGTATCTCTTGATTCGTCAGTATTGTGTACCCCGAATAACTCCCTCTCTTCCCTTCTTGGGATGCCATATACGCATCAAGCCTTCTCCGACGAATCTACTCATCTGTCGAGCGGCAGTGCCTCAGGCCGGGACAGACATCGATGCCTGGCCTCCTGTGTTTAACATTCATGATCCAACTGATGGATTCTCGGGTGACATTAGTCCTGCTGCAAAACATTTGCTTCACTCCCAAGATGGTTTAATGCTCTTCCAACATCCCTCCGAAAACAAGTATGTTTTGTGGAATCAGAATACCAAGCAGTTTCTCTTCATCCCTTGTCCTCCCAACCATGGAAGATTTGTTGTCCTTGCGGTAGATATTAAGCATTGGAAACCAGACAAAGAAATGAATTTTATTAAAATCGTTAGCTTCCCCAGAGACAAAAGGATTTTGGACGTTTTCTCTTCACATAATGCCACATGGGTTGAACGCAAAATAAAATACATCCGTAAACTGATTATCCGACAGCGAGCTGATCCCGATGATATTTACATTTTAGATCGAAGATTCGTTTACTTGCACGGAAAGATATTTAAATTATTTCATATGAAGTACCTAGGGCTAATATGGTACACTATTGGAGACGGTAATGTTGATGTCGTTTGTGATCATGTTCAGCTTCCGGGTGTATATTGTACCGGGACTATGAATGGAAGTAGAATAGGATGTATCGGTTCATGTGGTGACCGCATCCAGTATGTACAGAACGACGAAACTGTAGGAAGAGTAAACATTTGGGTGCTTAATGTCGATGCTCGTAGATGGACTCTGATGCATAGTGTCAAGCTGAAGGTATTTGTCATGAATCGTCGGTTGGTGAAATTGAGAACCATGTTCCCAGCAGCATCGAATAAGAAATTCAAGCCTTTGGCTTTCGACCCCGTATCAGATGATGGTGTTATCATTTGGACTCCGAATCTCGTCTTCTGTTATTATTTCAAATCCCGTAAATTGGTTCCATTGCGATGCTCGAATGTCTTGAATGATGAACTCGAGCATCCACCGGATGATGCCTTCGCTTTTACTCAATGCCTGGCCCCGTTGGTTTTTGCAAGGCCTAATTAGGACAACAGGTACTAAGGTAGGTAGCGTTTCTTCCTCATCTTCATCGGTTTTAATAAATTTGCTCCACAAATATCTGGATGCTAATTAGGTACAAATAAATCTTGCAGTATTTGCCTATTTTGTCATGGAAATTGGAATGTATGTGTTGCATTGCTATTTCCCTTTTCATACTAATGCTTTCTTCTTCTTCTTCGTTTTGCCAATTCTCCATGCTAATGCTTTATGTTAGCTTGAAAGTAGAGAGATGATAAAAATGTAACGATTCATGTGTCGAACAAGGAGGCAAGATTTTTTGTTCAGGAGTAAACCTATAAAATTCTAGGGTCAAACTTATAAATTTCAGGTGCGAAAATAAATTTTCAATAAAAAATATTCTAAATCGTATACGAAATTCAAATTTTTTGGTGAACCCTCAGTCCAACCCTGCTCATGAGTTTTATAAGTACAATTAATTTACTTTTGTAGAGAAAATCTGATCCTAATTAAATGAATTATCTGTTGTAGATTTGAATTGATTAAATATCCAAATTTGTCTATATATTATTCTAGAAAAAGGAAACAACACTTTACCGTAAGGATGGTTCTGCCTCAATGTTGATGGTGCAGTCAATCCAACCACAAGCGCAGGTTCAGTGGGAGGTGCTTTTGGAGACAGCAAGGGTACTTGAAATTTGGCTTCTTGTAAGAACATAGGAGTGACAATATTTTGAACGTTGAATTATGAGGACTTTACGAATGTCTTAAATAGGGATGGGCATGGACGGGTCGGGTTTTTGAATGACTTTAAAACAATTATCTTACACTCGAATCCGACCCGAACTATAAAAAATATTTTTAAGGACTTAATTATAAAAAAATAATTTCAAAGATCTAAATGTAAAAAAAATAATTAACCTTAAAAATTTAATTGTAAAAAATTAATTTTAAGGGCTTAATTATAAAAAATATAAAGAGGGGTATTATTGTAAAATATCTCTAAAAATATAAGAGAAAATTACACTATTAGTCATGGGTCGGATCGTATTTTTTCACCAAAATTCAAACCAAACCCGATTTCGCTCCTAATAAAAAAAAAATCTGACCCGACCCAATTCTATTTTTGTTTTTATACAAAAAACCTTACCCGATTGGACTAGGTCAGAACCCATCGAGTAAGAGTGAAATGCTAATTCAATTATATGCAATTAGTTTAAAACTTGAACTCAATTAGTGATCTTAATGAAAAACAAATAATGGTCCTCCTAAAAGATTCGTATTTAATTGTTTGTCTGTAAGATGTGTACATTATCAAAAAATTAAAAATATATATAAATAAATATTACTTCATAATCACCCTTAGACAATTTATAAAAATCATTTCTCTTTATCAAATATGATAACTAAAATCACATCAGTCAACCAAATGATAGTGGCATGCAAATTTTACTTTTGTCATATATTTTTAATATATATATATATATATATATATATGGGTTAGGATCAACTTACACTGTGTAAAACTCAATTACTTTTACACAGTTTTGGACCGTTGGATGATAATAATTAATGGCTCAGATTATTTCCTTATCTTTTTTTCCCAAGTGATAATCTTCACATTTTTTACTGTTAATCTCATTCATCCATTTCATTCTTCCAATGGTCCTAGATTAGTGTAAAACTAAATGAGTTTTACACCATGTAACTTGATCTCATCCCATCCCTATATATATATATATATCCATTTCACTCTTCCAATGGTCCTAGATTAGTGTAAAACTAAATGATTTTACATCATGTAACTTGATCTCATCTCATCCCTATATATATATTATTGAGATCTTTCTCAATTTACATATAATAGAATACTAAACATTTAAACATGTTTATATTGTTGGTAAAATAGAACTGCAAAACCGGCTGTTAGCACTGACTGGAAAAATATAAATAAAAAACAGAACGTAAATATGTGAACTGTGTCGTGGTATGGTGGCCACTGCCTTAGAAACAAAACTGCCCCGAACAGTGTAGTCGCTTCACGGGCAGGCTGTCCCTCGAGGTGCACACGGACGCTCCTGGAATCGTACACTCAACTCCGGAGTGAACAACAGTGGTGCTGCTCGAATTAACACTGGAGGGAACAGAGAGAATTGATATGTTTGTAATGTGTTTGATCATTCAAATGGTGCATGTAGCACCTCTATTTATAGGCTCGATATCATGTCTATAATTGACATTTCACTGCTCAAATAATTACAGAATTAAATCTGTATAACAGCAGTATTAAACATGCTGTAACAGCTTCACATAATCACCATTTTAATTCTGTAATTTAAGCTGCATAACAGTGCTGTTACATCTTGAATTTGACTGAAAAACAATCTAAATTCATCCACTAAACATATTGTTCATATTCGAATAATTTCGAATAAACTGTTGGAATCAAAACATTCGAATCAAACAATTATTCTGAACGTTGCAGTTCAGATATGAATTAAAAAAATAAATTTTGATTGATTCGAACAGTTTTCTCAAAAGCCTATAAATAAGAAAAAATTCTTTCACATATAATCTTTTGTTCATAAGAAAATTCCATACGAATTTTCTCCAAAAAGAATATATACGAGTGCACGTGTCAAAGACACGTTTTACCCGAGCCCAAGCCCGAGCCCGCCGGACGGCGGCGCGCGAGGATTTCCCTTGTTCTTTCCCACTCAACAAGGGAGGGAGGAAGCATGGGTATAAATACCCTTCCCTAGCTATTTTCCCAACCAATGTGGGATATAGCTTTGGTAACACTTGAAGCATTACCAACATATATTACATAAAGAGATTCTCACTTTTTTCAAGTGTTTAACATTCATGATCTAACTCTTCGTGGCCGCGATGTATTCTCGGGTGACATTAGTCCTGCTGCAAAACATTTGCTTGACTCCCAAGATGATTTAATGCTCTTCCAACATCCCTATGAGAACAAGTATGTTTTGTGGAATCAAAATACCAAGCAGTTTCTCTTCATCCCTTGTCCGCCCAACCATGTAAATTTTGTAGCTCTTGCGGTTGATATTAAGCATTGGAAACCAGACAAAGAAATGGATTTTATTAAAATCGTTAGCTTCCCCGAAGACATGTTGATTTTGGACTTTTTTCTGTTAAGCTCTCAAATATAACACTTTTTAATTGTTATTTTTCTAGTTTTTAGGATTTCATGCTACTTAATCCATTTTGTTTTGCTATATTTTGCGCAAGGAACCTAATTCTGGAAAATAGCAGCAAAAGAGGGCATTTCTGTAGTCTTTTTATTATTCTGGTCATGATTGGCATCGTGGGTACGGCACTGGGCACGACACGTCTGACGTGGCAGATGCGTGACGACTTCTGGAAGACCTTATCAGCTTATCCGATTCGATTTTCTGTATTTAAATTTCAAAAACATTTGAATTGTTTATCTTTCCTTTATTATTTTGAATTTTCTTATCATTTATCTTTGTAAATTCAAGCCTATAAATACCACTCCTTGGTAAAGGCTTAGGCATCGAATTTAGTCTTCATCTTCTAGCTTGAAAACACTTGTTATTTCTAGTCTTTAATTAAAGTTCTCTTTTCTTTATTTTTATTCTTTTATCTTCTTTAATTATTTTTATAAAATCAAGTTAAGTATGATAACTAATATCATGCTTAGCTAAACTTCTTGAGCCAAGAACTAGCCAAATCAATTCAAATCGTGAGAATTGAACATTGCCTAAATTCCTTCGGGAATACATTTTTATCTTTCTGCTTAGATAGTTTGGCAATCGGCCTTACTAAAGTTTTTAATCGTTTTTCAAATCAAAAAGATCTCGTTGGTCTGGAATTGTTTAAAAACATAGTTGGGAGGAAGGATCGGCCTGTGGCAATTTCGACTTCCTGTGAACACTCTTAGCGGCGGTCCACTAAGGAAAGAAAAATCAGAAGCGATTCTTTTTAAGACAATTTCTGAGTCGGGCTTTTCCTGTTTTCAAAACTAAATATTTTGACGACGATAGACGTGGTTAATTTGTTTAAGAACCAACCTTCGAAGATAGACTTGGGAGGATTGGTTACTCGAGAGAGAAGCAAGTTGCGACGGGTTGGGCCTCGCAGACTGTAACCGACATGATCCCCGGAGTAAAAATCTATTTCAATGATCGAAAGAATTGACAAGGCTAACTCGAGGCTATTTTGCATATTTGGACTTTCTTATTATTTTCTTTACTTCTGCATTTAATTCTATTATTTCATTTTCATTCAATATCAGATCACCCTTCTTTTATCTTGTTTTTACAAATATTCATGGAAGCATTAATCAAAGCAACCTTCAGTCAATAATTCTGACTAATCTCCCTGTGGATCGACCCGCTTTCCCTATAACTACTTAATTTCTTTATTTTATTATTTGTTGAAAGAGATTAATTTATTTTAATTTATTTTGGCGAGTAAAATGACGCTTGTCAAAATTGGCGCCGTTGCCGGGGAACGAGAGAGTCAACCTTAGCGAGAATATTTCAGCCATCTTTCAAAAGTCGTTGCCGCCAAAGTACAAGGACCAAGGAATGTTTGCTATCCCTTGCAAGATTGGAAACGTCGGCATTAAAAGAGCAATGTGCGATTTGGGCGCCTCCATCAATGTTATGCATTTGAGTGTTTATAGAAAGATCTCAACGGAACCATTAAAGGAAACTAAGGTAATAGTACAACTCGCCGATAGATCAATTATTTATCCTGAAGGGGTATTGGAGAACATCCTGGTTAAGGTAAACGATCTCATTTTTCCCGCTGATTTTTACATTATTGATATGGAAAATGATCGTAGTAACAACGGATCAGAAATTTTGCTTGGACGTCCCTTTTTATCAACCGCATATACGAAAATCGATGTCCGTAACGGCATTTTGACCATGGAATCCAACGGAAAGGTGGTAAAATTTGATGTATATAAGGCTATGAAATATCCTAATTCTGTCGCAAGTCTTAATTTTGTTGATGTTATAGATCCTTTGGCTAATGAATTTATCGAAACTGATTTGTTTTATGACTTTTGTAGGGAATTGGAAGATCTCGACGATGAAAACATAGGCGAAACCATCTATACTTTTTCTTTAATTTCTGATTTGCAATTAACTCCATCACGATCTAAACCTCCTCCCTCAATTTTTCAGGCACCACGACTAGAGTTAAAACAACTCCCGTCACATCTCAAATACGCATTTTTAGGCGACAACCAAACATTGTCGGTCATTATTTCGAGTGAGTTATCGCAGCAAGATGAAAGGGAATTAATTTCCATTTTGCACACTTACAAAAAGGTAATCAGATGGGCATTAGCCGATATTGAAGGCTTAACTCCATCCACTTGCATGCATAAAATTAAGATGAAGGAAGGCGCGAAACCAATAAGAGAAGCGCAACGACGTTTAAACCCACCCATGATGGGTGTTGTAAAGGAGGAAGTACAAAAGTTACTCGACGCTGATATAATCTAAGCTATTTCAGATAGTAAATGGGTGAGTCCAGTCCATGTCGTACCAAAAAATATTGGAGTCACAGTTGTCGAAAATGCTGATGAAGAAATGATTCCAAAAAAGGGTACAAAATGGGTGGAGAATGTGTATCGACTACAGGAAACTTAACTCTCAAACCTGAATGGACCATTTTCCTTTACTGTTTATCGATCAAATGATTGAACGACTTGCTGGAAAATCACATTATTGTTGTCTTGACGGATTTTCTAGATTTTTTCAGGTTCCAGTAGCACTAGAAGACCAAGAAAAAACTACATTCACTTGTCCCTTCGGCACCTTTGCTTATAGGAGAATGCCTTTTGGACTTTGCAACACTCCGGCTACTTTTTTGCGTTGCATGCTGAGCATCTTCTCTGACCACATCGAGCGAGGAATAGAGGTATTTATGGATGATTTTACCATTTACGGTAATTCATTCTCTAGCTGCCTTTCAAATCTTTCTTATGTACTTAATCGTTGCACTGAGTATCACTTAGTTTTAAACTATGAAAAATGCCATTTTATGGTAAGTAAAGGTTTAGTACTTGTTCATGTGGTCTCTGCACAAGGTATAGCCGTTGATAAGGCAAAGGTTTATGTTATTCGCTCACTTCTATACCCCACTTCGGTGAGGGAAATTCGTAGTTTTCTTGGTCATGCAGGATTCTATCGGCGTTTCATAAAGGATTTCTCCAAATTAGCGCAACCGCTTTGCCGCTTGTTACAAAAAGACGTGCAATTTGACATAGATCAGGCTTGTAGAGAATCATTCGATGAGATTAAGATGAGACTTATTTCCGCTCCAATCGTACAGCCTCCGGATTGGTCATTACCTTTCGAAATTATGTGCGATGCATCCGATCTAAGCGTAGGCGCAGTTCTTGGGCAAAGAACTAAAGATGGACCACATGTGATCGCCTATGTCTCTAGAACCCTCGACTCGGCACAACGGAACTATTCGACAACAGAGAAAGAACTTTTTGCTATTGTTTTCGCATTAGACAATTTTCGCTCTTATTTGTTAGGTACTAAAATCTTTATTTTTTCTGATCATGCAGCGCTGAAGTACCTGATCAAAAAAAAAAGATGCGTAACCACTGCTGATTAGATGGATACTCTTGTTTCAAGATTTCGACCTTCAAATCAAAGACAAAAAGGGCAGCGAAAACTTGGTGGCGGACCACCTAATTCGTTTGGCTACATCCCCGATCGAACCACCTTTGCGAGAGGAATTTCCGGACGAGTCATTAATGGAGGTAAAGGCGACATTTCCTTGGTTCGCCGATATGGCAAATTTCCTAGCCACTGGTAAGATTCCTGATAACTTGTCACGATCTGAGATTAAGTGTATTAAAAGAGATTCTAGATATTACATCTGGGATGATCCATATTTTTGGAAATTGTGTTCTGGTCAAATAATTCGTCGTTGCGTAAGTGATAGCGAGGTAACATCTATACTTGAATTCTGTCATTCTTACGCTTGTGGCGGACATTTTGGCCCTAAAAGAACTGCGCACAAAATCCTTGAGTGCGGTTTCTTTTGGCCTAATTTGTTTAAGGATACTTACAATTTCTGCAAAACTTGTTACAGGTGCCAACGGGTTGGGAATTTAAGCCGTCGAAGCGAAATGTCATTAAACCCAATACATATATGTGAAGTTTTTGATGTGTGGGGTCTTGATTACATGGGACCTTTTATTTCATCTCATGGAAATTTATATATTATTTTGGCAGTTGATTACGTTTCGAAATGGGTAGAGGCGAAAGCCATCCGAGAAAATGACGCGAAAACCACAACTAATTTTTTACGTGACTTTGTTTTTTCCAGGTTTGGAACTCCGAGGGCGATCATTTGTGACAGAGGAACACATTTCATTAATCGAATTGTCGAGGCTTTAATGAAGAAATATGGCGTAGCGCATCATATATCGACAGCCTATCATCCGCAAACAAACGGACAAGCGGAGGTTTCAAATCGGGAAATCAAGTCAATCCTAGAGAAAATCGTTAAACCTAATCGAAAGGATTGGAGTTTGAAATTAATTGATGCGTTGTGGGCATACAGGACGGCCTACAAATAGGGGTGTTCAAAAAAATCTGATTCGATTGATCCGATCCGATTATCCGTTCATCCGATCCGAAATTTCAGATATCCGATCCGTTTTTTATTTTTCGGATAATTCGGATCGGATATCCGAAAATTTCGGATCGGATACGGATAGTGGTTTTACATTCGGATCGGATATCCGATTATCCGGTATCCGAAAATTCAATTTTTTTATAGGTATAAATCTTATTATATTCGATATTTTTACTTGTTATATATTAAAAATTGAAATTTTCATGGATACAATATTGTTATATTCAATAATTTATTAATTTTTATATTCGAAAACCTAAATTTTTCATGGATAAAATCATTAAATTAAAAAATAATCAAATAAATTCATAAATTTTGGATATTCAGATATCCGAGTATCCGATCCGAAAATTCGGATATCCGGTTTTTTCGGATCAGATACGGATCGCTATTTAGGTGATCCGAATTTTTCGGATATCCAAATTTTCGGATCGGATCGGATATCTGAAATGAACACCCCTACCTACAAAGGACCTATCAGCATGTCACCTTACCGACTTGTCTTCGGTAAACCTTGCCATCTTCCAGTCGAACTTGAGCATAGAGCATTTTGGGCAGTGAAAGAGTGTAATATGGAGATGAATGTCGTTGGCAAAACACGGAAACTTCACATTCAAGAGCTCGAAGAAATTCGTCGAAACACTTACGATAGCGCACAACGTTATAAAGAGCAAACAAAAGCATTTCTTGACAAGTACATTTCATTTAAATCTTTTTCAATTGGACAAAAAGTTCTCATATTTAACTCAAAGTTGAAACTTTTTGCAGGAAAACTTAAGTCTAAGTGGAGCGGACCATTTACCGTAGTCAACACTTTTCCTCACGGAGCTGTAGAAATTGAAGATGGCTCGGGTGCCCAGTTTAAAGTAAATGGACAACGACTAAAACCTTTCTTCGAGAACACACCGATCGGAAAAATTGAAGAAATCACCTTGGAGGAACCAAAAATCTGAATAATAAATTTGTCGAGCTTAACGACATTAAACAAAGTGATAAATGGGAGGCAACACATTCGTTTATTTTTCGTTAATTTTTATTTCCTTTCTTTTAATAATTTATTTTATTTAGTATGATTTTTCCTTTATTTTTTTCTAACTGCCTTAAGTAATTTTCTGCAGGATTTTATTAGTATCACAGCAAGCACTCTTCAATCCTAAGTTGCAGTGCACTGTTTCACTAAAATCGGTGCATTTTAGCACACCCAATGGAGCCGGTGCACTCTAGCACATGCCCTTTACACCCTTGGTTTTTCCCCTCTTTTCCCCCTTTCTTTGTTTCTTTCCCGTGAAATACCAAAACCCTAAAAACAACGACATAAACAACGACAGCAGGCTCGCCGGCTTCCCCAAGAACCGCTGCTGGTTATCGGCAGTCGACGTCGTCTTACGCCACCACAATCGATGGCAATCAGCAGCGACTCCGAGCCGACTCCCGCACCTCCTCCACGCCGCGGTGGTCGACGACGGCAAGCCACCAATCCCTCGAACGAGAGTCCCATTCCTACGGCTTCCACCGCACCTCCGCCTTCTCCCCCAACCGTCAGTCGTCGTTCGCGGCTCTCCAACAGCACCGCTGGACCAAGCTCCACCCGCCGGGCGCCTCCCCAACAGTCACCATCACCATCGTTCCAATCATTGACCACGAGGAGTACTCTTTACCCCTCTATGCCTTACACTTTTATATTTTTCATCTGAATTGGGGCAATTCATTTAAGTGAGGGGGAGGGTAGCAAATCGTTTGTCCTGCTTGTCTGATATATGTTTGATTTTGGTTTGACTTCGAGATGACATTTTTCTTGCCATTGCTTGATGTCCAGCATGTTATAATTGTTCTAGTACGTAGGAATATTTGAATGTTGACGTTTTTGATAATCAAATGACATGAGCAAAATGATAGTTTGACATCTCTTTCAATTTGCCTTGATTGTGATAATTAGATTTCTCGCCTAGCTTAATTAACTTAGCCTAATTTTGTAAGAATTTGAACCTTGAGCATGCATCTTATTCTTTATGCTCATTTTTCCTTGCTTGAGAGTGTCATCTTGAATTTAGGAATCTAGAACTTGTGACTTGTATGTGATTCGAGACTACACTAGAATGAGGTGCTTTAAGATGATTTAGGTATTAGGATTTAGCCATTTTCTCTTTTTTACCTTTTTCTCACCGCTTAGTGAACCCTTTTGAAGCCTTATATCCCATTTTCATCATCCGCTTAGCCACACTGCCACTACCACTGCTAGAGGCGAGAAAAGAAATGAGCCGTTGCCAGAACTCGACGACGACTACTTCGAATGGTTCTCTTCATCATCCGTTTGGCAGGACTCAAACGGGGAGCCCTTTGTTGCTCGAAACCTTTCCAAGGAGTTCACTCCCATAAAAAGGCAAAAGCCCAACCAAGCTGGTGAAGGACCATCCAGCCAGGGCAAGTCTGTCAGCAGCAGCAGTAGCACCAACAGCAGCTGCTCCGAAGATGAGGTACAACTGCTGGACAAGCTACCCCAAATCTCACCCACTCGTATCCAGCCGCCAAGGGAAGCCAAAAAGAAAACTGCCTCTGCCTCCCCTAGCACTCTGCCGGCACCCACAATGAAGGTCACTGCCCGCCGGCAGCTGCAGATTAGCAGCAGCAGCGATGACAGCTTCTCAAATTAAGTTTCTATCTTATTTTTTATATCTTGTTGTTTTATTTATATTTTGATGTATTTTGTTTTCATTTCTTTTTCATCCCTGTCATCATACATTGAGGGCAATGCAACCCTCAAGTTTGGGGGTGGCATTCCAGTAATGAAGTGTCTTTGGTGTTTTAAAATTATGTCTAAGTTTTAGTTATTATTTAGTTTATTTTTGTTAAAAAAATCATTTGGCTTAAGTCTTTGAATTGAACTTACCTGCCGCGACATACTCTGTCGTGGCAGTGCCTTTAGGATATTTTTAGGAACAGTTTAGAGCCTTACTATAGTTCTGATCTTTAAACACCCTTTGTGACTCTTATGTTGTCTAGACTTCTACTGGTAAACTAGAATAGGAAAAGCTTAAACACTTGAGTTGCCCCTATAGGTGCCTAACACTGGCTCTAGGAAAAAAAAGATAAGAAAATTTAGACTCAATACACCTAGAGGTGCCTAAAACCAGCTCTAGGAAGTTAGCTAGAGGTGCCCAAAAACAGGCTCTAGTCAATTTAAAATAAGAAAAGAAAACTGAGTCTAAGAAAAAATAAAGGAGCCTAAGAATTGCCTCCAAGAAAATGAAAGTTGGCATAAAAATTCAAGTAAGTAGTTTAACTATTCTAAGTAAATTAAAGGAGTCTAAGCACATATCTGTTCACAAAGCATGCACACACTACACGAGACCTATAGCATTGTTCTGAATAAATCCAAGAAATGTCTAACAAGGTGTTGTTCGTGATAGAACATGTGTGGTAGGTAATGGAAGGTTCACTAAATTAAGCCAAACAAAAAAAATTAGGTCATAATTGCTTGAGGGCAAGCAAGAACTTGAGTTTGGGGGTGTGTTGAGTGTGTAAAAGTTCTATATTTTACCCCTTATTTAACCCATATTTCTGATGCATTCAAGCATAATTCATCACATTTAGGTATAGTTTCACATATACATCACAATTAGATAAAATGGCACAGATGCTACTGACTTTGGCTATTTATTGCAGGTGGCTGCTGTGGCAGACTCAGGGCAGCAAAGGAGCAGAGTTGGAACTCAGGACTAGAGTCAAGAAGGGAGATGCTGCTGTGGCCACTGTCGTGGCAGCCATGACGACAGCATTGGTGGAAGGGAAAAGTGAAGTGGAGCTCGACAGATAGAGGATTTCAAGCTGGTCTATCGTGGACCACTCCTATATTTTTCTGAGCCCTAAGGCAGAATGAAGGCCAAGCCCAAAGTCCAAGGAAGAAACCCAAAGCAAGAAAAGAGGACGAATTAAAGTCATGCACTCAGAAGATTAATTCTCCAATAGATTTGTACTTTAGTTTAAACTTCTGTTCTTGTCATGTTAGAAAACTTGGACCCAAGGCCTATATAAAAGCATATAATTCGACCTAGGGAAGGATATCTCATTCTCTAGCTGTCTTCCCCAAAACCCTAGTCGTTTTCCCCCTCTCATCATGTTCTAAACTTCCCCTAGGGCTAAGGGTTGATTCTGTAAAGTAGTTGCAAGGATTGTACTGTTTTAGGAATTTTCTGTTCAATAAATACAACTTCAAGTTTGCTTATTCTGGTTTCAACATCTTGCAAGAGTATCGGGAGAGCATTGTGAGATTATCTATTTACTTAATATCGAGAGAGTTAAGTATACGAAAGAAATAAGTGCGGGTTCTCCAATTTATGGTTGAACTATCTCGGACCTAGGGATAGGACGAGGTTAAGTGGCTAAGGAAGAATTCAACAACATTAGTGTTCACCCTTTGATTAATGCCGGGAGGTATCATCCGAGAAGTATCATCAACAGTACTTGGACCTAGGGATAGGACAAGTCACATCAAGGATTCTTGAAAAGCTTGAAGTACAGAGTTGTGTGATCGCTGCCGCGATAAGTGTTGCCGCGACAGGGACAATAACAGAACAAGAGTTCTTATACAATGCAACACCTGCACTACCAAGCAGATCAATACCGGCCTATCTCTTAACCCTGAAAACTTCGTTATCTTATATTCAGTATTCTTCAATATTATTTCTTAATAAATTAAACTCTTTCTTTTTCTCTTGTGCAGCAATCCAAGGATAAAGCTATTTCCAGTCCCTGTGGATTCGACATTCGATACTTTGAGTATCACTTTACTACTTGCGTCGTGTACACTTGCACTACATTGCGATAGGACTTTTGACACACAACAGTAACCAAAATATTTTTGATTAATTTACAATAAGCAACTATAGTACAATAAACATTCATTCCATTAGACACTTAATCCTAAACAACCTAACATAAACATCTATTCATTTCATTACAATAAACACCTTAACATAAAAACCCCCAACAACTTATACATAGCTGAAAAACAACCTTAAATCCTAAACATCTATTCATTTTATTACAATAAACACCTTAACATAACCACAAATTAGGACATCCATTTTTCTAACCCTGAACTTAAAAAAACACAACACATAGAAGCAAAACTTTAATAAACCTCTCATTTCTTCTTTCACGTTCGATAGCTGAAATCTTCCTTAGAAGACCTACAATCACAACCTTTGATTGATTATATACCGGTGGATCGTACCAAACAAAAAAATTGTAAATTTTGGTGTTTTTTTTTATAATTTTCACAAAAAGAAGAACCTAAGGTCAGAACTGGCATTGGAGTACCAAGCACAATTTAAACATATAAAACTTGGTGACATGGCCTTTTTCTGAAAATATATAAATATTTAAATCGTTTTATAAAACATAGCATTTATGACCCACTCACAGTCCGAGGTTTATAAAACCAAAAGCTCTGATACCAATTAAATGTAACACCTTATACCTGCCTATGCGTTATACCTAAGTTACAGAGAATTATCACAACATATACATATATAACATGTATTCAATTTTCATGAAATTCAAGCATCATTATAGAGTGATCAAGATAATGATAGGTAAACACATCCATTCGAATCAACTATCAAGTTCATAATCTAAAACCATTTCAGAGTTTGAGTTACAAAATGATGCCATCATGGCTAACTAGTAAAGTATATCTTAACAAAATATAGGCTCATGTCACCCAAAATAAACAGTATGGTGGATAAGAACATTACAACAAAAGTATAGTAAGAATGTGCCGATCCTCCAAGTGCCAAGTCCGCGGGTAGCCTATCCAAAAGTATCTAAAAGAGGAAAGTTTTGGGGTGTGAGCTAGGAAGCTCAGTGTGTTCCAATAAGTGCAAGGAAACATATATATACAGTTCAGATATGCATCAGACAATATAAACATGCCATAAGAGCAACCAAGGTTCCATTTTAACCTATCTACCCTCCAACCGAACACCAAAATGCAATTCCCCATGAACTGCATACCGAAGGACTTATTCTAGGCCCGAAGGCGTAGGAGCCTACCCAGAAAGTCTTACCCTAGGCCCATTGGGCGTAGGAGCTTAACCGAAGGTTTTACCAGCTGGATCAGGGCTGTACCTGCAGCCACTTCAATCACATCCCAAAAGTATACCCCAAGCAGTGCAATTCAGTTCAATATACCATCAACAGAGCTCAGACAACAGATAGATAACATTTCTATCATTTAGAGATCAGATATTTCTAGTTCAGATCAGACATGAGGTATACCTTCTAACATATCACAATAAACAGACTTTCATCACATTATAACTATGCTTTTCAAACAGAAGGTAATCATGCTTTTCAAACAGAAATCATGCTTTTCAAACAGAAATCATGCTTTCAAGTACAAGTACAAACTATAACATTCAGTGAATCGTAACAGGACCCACGTATACATATATGTATATATATATATAACAGAAATATAGCACACATAGAATACACCTCAAAAGCTGGTCAGAGAATCTATCGGGCTCCTGCCCCGCTACGATCTGCCATTGTGCTAGATCCTAAATCAATAAAGGATCATGGTTACTACAAGGTATACGTGAAAATTCTAATAGCTTACAAGGTTTTCAGATTCATACTAGTAACTATCGGAACGCGCGAAGGAGCAGATCGGGAGGAACTAGGCTGAGCAGACGAACGGTCAGGGGAGTCTTGATTACCTTTAAACAGATACAAGCTTATATTAGCCATATATTCGATTTATATTAACTCAAGGAAACAATTTAAACACATATGCATGGTTTTGGTTTAGGGACAGATTCGGAGGTCTTCGAGATAGAATTTCACAAAACGGGCTTCAAAAACGGACTCAGGACATCAAAAAACATAAAATAGGGCTTTTTGGAAATTTTGACTTTTTGGTCAAAGTCAACGCTGACGTCAGCAGGTCAAGGTCAACAGGGGAAAGGGTCAACGCTGACGTCATGCTGACGTCAGCTCTCAACAGAAATTCAACTGAGTCGACTCGGTGAGTTAACTCACTGAGTCAACTCGGGCGAGTTGACTCACTGAGTTGACTCAACGAGTTGACCCAGTCTCGGGTCGGGTCGGACACGGGTCGGGTTGGACCGGTTCGGTTCGGACTACTCAGGCCGGCTGGTTCAAACCGATTCTTACCCTAGGAGATCGGGCGTCGCCGGACGGTGGTCGGAAAACTCGCCGGAGAGCTCAACGGACGCAGTTCTGCCGGAAAAACAAATATCATTAGACCACAATTCCAACCCATACATTTTTAATCCGAAACAGGCTGGAAAATAGGCCGGACCTTACCTTTTAAGTTCGAAACGGTCGGAATGTTCGAAGCTCCGATGAAACCCTTCCCAGTGTCGGAATGCCAATCGGCCGGGTGGGTTTTGATCAGCTCGTCGAGGGGAGCCGAGAACCGGTGGCCGTTCCTCGAACAGACGTCGAGGACGGTCAGAAACGGGGGAAAACAGAGGCGATGGAGTTAGGGATTCGACGAAACCTTAATCGGCTCTCTCGGGCGGACGGCGGCGCAGCTATCCGCGTGGCCCGTGGCTGGTAGCTCGGAGAAGGGCGGTGCGTACGGTGGTGGTGACGGTGTACGCCACGGAGCGGCGGTGAAGGACGGCCAAAGGTTGCCGAAAACTGGGGAGAGAGATCAGTGAGGGAGATGAGGGGACGGTTCGTATTTCGAAGATGGGTGGGAATTAATTTCGGGTAGGTGGAAAAGCAGATAAAGTTTAATGGGTTCGGAGTTATGTTTAACTAAGGTAAAAATAAAATCTGGTAAGCTTTAACAAGAATGGGCCCTTAGCTCAGCGGTAGGAACATTGGATGGTGAGGGGTGAGGTCGCGGGTTCAAGCCCCCACACCCTCACCTTCTTTTCTCTTTTTTTAGCACATAAATATACATATATATCAGGGTGTTACAAATTAGACTTTTTTTGTTAATATATATTAACTCAATTTTAAACATTGTTAAGAAGAGAAATATAAAGTAATATCATTAAAATATTACTTTATATAATTTATAAGTGTAAGGTACAATGGTAAAAAACATTGCATGTCTAAAGGGAGAACTCAGGTCCAAACCTTAAAGACATCACTATTAAAAGAATTAACCACGAATCTCGTACAAAAGCCACAAAATAAACATGAGCTATATAAAAAAATATTACTTTCAAATAATATTGGTCATAAATATTTTTAATTTAAGTTAAATTGATATTTCACATTATTGATAATTTGACCAACAAGTGTTGAGTGCATTAATAAGTAGGTACATTGCACTTCCAGGGGCGTGACTTTTAACTTTAGAGACGATATTGTTGGGAGGGGCAGCCACATACCCTAAACATGGATTAAAAGATGGATATGCATATTATAAAAAAAATTAATTTGAATAGCATTTAAATTAATATTCTCATTTACTTTGAACGTTGGAAATGTCTTTTAGGCCCAGATGGCAAGGGAAGCCATTAAACCAGCTCCTAGGAAGAGCATGAAGTAGGACACTACTTGAAGTCTAAAATTGCAGCTCATCCTCTTACTCAGAAAATCTGCAGCTATTAGATCTACTAATGCCATGTAAACTAGAATTCCAGCTGATAAAGAGTCTAGGATGCCTTCGGTAACCAGAGCTGCCGGGCTGTAAGGGTTGTAGAACGAAGCGATGCCAGTCCCGATGCCAATCCCGGCCGGGGTTGTTATGGCAAAAAAACATGCCATGATTGTGGCTGATGCGGTTTTGAATTGCGCTTGGGAGATGCAGCCTCCAAGGGCAAATCCTTCGAAGAATTGATGAAACGATAATGCTGCGATTAGAGGTCTTATTGTGCATGGACTCTGAGAAACACCAAGTGATAAGCCGATGATGACTGAATGTGAAACAATTCCAAGCTCCAAAATCTGAAAGAAAAACAAATAGAAAAGAGACATTACCAACACCTCCCTTTTTTACCAGCAATTAGAAGATAAAAGTTCAGAAACGGGAAACCAATCAAAACACATCGAATGTAACAATTTGTCACATTCGAATTAGGGGGGAAAAACTCATATGCTTAGTGGTGCATGAAATCGAAAAGTTAATCATAGGCACATCAGTTTGCATAAGGCATGGAAAAAAAAAAACCAATGAACTTGAATGACACTAGAGAAACAAGGGCAAAACATTTTGCCAGGCCCGAAACTAACAAACATATTCATCAAGCACATGAGATGAAAATCATTAGGGAATGAAAGGGTTGGTGACCAATTTAATCTTAAGGCGCATGGTGTGTTTAGAGTCGGTTTAGACTGTTCAAAAGCACTTTCCGATACCGAAAACAACACTAAACAAAGGGCTTTTGTCGATCGAACCAGTAATGCTAAACTAACCTAAGCAAAACAATGTCTACCATTAGATTACTGATTCAACATCAACTTCCATTTTTTGTTTTTTAATGACAAGTAGACCAGCATAACAATGGAGGGTCCCCCATGATGCAAACAAATTCTACTGTGTTTGCTAAAGTGTCACACTCATAAGGCGTCATTTATGGCAAATTTCAACTCACCGCAATGCCCAACCAAAGCATAAAATGGCACTTGTTAACTCCCAAGGGCCAAGACAATACGTTAAGTTTAAGAAATAAATTACCTGGGAAACTACAACATGCCTCACGCCACTATCATCATCATCCCCATGACCATGACTATGTCCATGTCCATGTCCATGTTCATCATCATGATCATGTGGACGAGTCCTTAGCAATCCATCACATCCATCTTGTCCATGCGGATGGCTATGCCTATGATGTGCTGCATGCGCATGCATCCCAACGATGTGCATGCCCCCACCTTCCTCTTCTCCGAAAACCTTCCCGACCATATCTTTGTTATCCACGACTAGTACAATCCCGGAGTCCGAATCCGGATCCAACGACCCGACCCGACCCTGTTCTTCAGTACTTGCTCTGGCAGTACCTTGTTTCCTCTCGTAGTACTGAGTCCCCACAAAATCAACAAACAGGGTGACCAAAGAGGCGATCATGGCGAAGAAGCCCGGGAATGGGAATTTGGACCAAGGGTATTTTGGCAAGCAAGGATCCGTGAGAGCTTCGGTGCCACCGGCGAGCATGTGGACGAAGCCGGTGGCGAGGATCACGCCGGCCGCGAAGGCCTTGGCGGCTACGAAGAGGCTACCGTCTGTACGGAGGAACTTACGGTGCTTGCCGATGAGTGGAATCGCGACGCCAGCTACACCGGCGAGGAGGATTGAAGCTATGGCTATGAGCTTTAAATTCAACGCCGCTGGTTCGTCACGACAAGCCTCTAGCTCCGAGGATTGGCAGCTTGTGTTACTCATTGAATCCGTTATCATTTGCAGAAACGACTCTGTTTATTCAATCCAAGTGAAACAGATTAAAAAATGATGAAACTTTAAGCACAATTGAACAACTTCCCAGCTAAAATTGAATTGAATTATGTAACCCCAGAACCCAAAAACCATTTTTTTTCGAAATTTAATTCATTCCCAAAGTTTCCCACCAGTCAAAAACATTAAAAAAACATGAAATTAACAAAAGGGTATTGCAATTTGGAAATTTACCTGGGAAAATCGTACTGTTTGATCCCAAACGATCAAGGCGGAGCAGCGGGAATATATCCTAAGCAACAACAACAACAACAAAACCCAATAAACACGACGAATTAAGAAGAAAAAACAAAAACCCAGAAACAATAAGCGTATGGGTTTACAAACCTCGATGAAGAACATGAGAAGAGAGGATCTAAATCAAACCAAGAGGTGGGTTCAATTTATACAGAAAGAAGGAAAAAAGGCTCTGGTTTTCGTTACTTTTTAGAATGACGAATCAAGGTGGATTGGTTGAAAGAAGAATCTTGGAACTACACAAATACACATGTATAAAGATTGTAAGAAGAAGAAGAAGATGATGATTGCAGCGGTGGCTATATATGGCGCGGTAGCATAGGAGACATGGGAAGAGATTCAGAAATGGAAGGGAATCGTAATAAGGAGAGAGTGTCGACATTGTTTGACGAAAAGCAGAGGTTATACTTATAGCGAGAGGTGGCGTCCACTGTTCTGACCCTTTGTTAAAATATGAACTCCAATATGTCGACATTGTTTCTTCAAGTCCTTTTGTTTCCATTTCTCTCTCTCTCTCTTTTCCATGTTACCAATCAACTTTTTTAGGCTAAAACTTGAGATCCCATCTTTTATTTTTATTTTGTCTCACTATTTTTCATATAACTATCAATATCCAATCAATTAGATGAGTAATTCAAATCTGATATTATAAAGATCGATTATGAGAGTGACTTTTCTAACTTAATTTTATTAATTTATAATATTATTATTTAAACTTTTGACTTTGCTAAAGAGATCTAACGTCTCATCTCGCTATTAATTTTTTTCGATGTAAACAACAGATTTAAATCGATAATATCATTATTTGTTATTGTTAAAATGATATATGAAATTCTTTTTTTTAAAAGCAACAATAAGTAGGCTTGTTGAAGAGTCGAATCAGGAGTGATTCAAAGATTTTGAGGGCTTTGGGCAATTTATTAAAATGGAGCATTTAGTTTATAATCAGTAAGAAGTAAGAGATATAAGTTGTTTTTTCAAAAAAAAAAACTACTTCAATATAAAAAATATTATTAGATTATCCTCTTGAGCAACAAAAATAAATTGACCTATAAACACCTACAAATCAAACATTTTCACTTAAAAAGTGTCATTCTTTTTGCATGTTATAAGTATTAAATTATTATTATATATACACATGATTATATATATGTATATATATATATATAATTTTTTTACAAATATCTAATTTAATTCAATTTAAGTTCTTTATTTTTTGGTCCTCTCTCTTGAAGCCCATATGCGATTGTTCTTATCGCGTTTGAATAAAAATATTTGACCAAAAAAAATAACTTATACAAAAAACTAGGCTCGTTTAAAATATGAATCAAGCTCGAGCTCAAACATTCAAGACTCGAGTCCGACCTAGCCCATTTTTTATGTCTGCAATATAATATTTTATAACTCATATCTCGTAAAACTATTAAATAATAAATTACTACAAATAAAATAAATATTTTAAATAAAAAATCAATATGGGCAAGTTTTAAGTCCGTATTTCGGACAGGATCGAGCTTAAGCAAGCATAAAGAGACTTTATGGTAATTTGACATACAACAAATAAATTTATTATTGATTGAATGTGATGGATTAAATTGTGATATGGTCCTAATTGTGTGATTGAATAGCAATTAAAAATATTTATGTCATGTTAGACACAATAATCTAGACAGGTTAATGACACTATAAATATAGAGGATCAATGATTCTAACGAGTGGTCATGATAAAAAAGAGAATGACGTACATTTTAGAAGATTTGTGTTCAAATAATCTTGTTTGTAAGGTTTACGAGTCTTATTAAAAAGTTAAGAAAAAAATATGAGTATATACTACCATGTAACCACTATAAGTTTATTCAAAAAGTTAAAGGATCAAATAAGATCAAATTAAAGTAAAAATATTAAACAACATATTTTAGCATAATGAAAGGACTAAAACCATAATTAGACCTTGTACAAAAAAAATCCTCATTTTGGTGTGGGGCGTGTGGAGTGTGGAGGCAAGTTAAGGTGTGGTTGATTAACTATTAAAACTTGTTTGACTTGCTAAATGTTTTTTTTAAAACTGACTTGCTAAATGTTACCTTATTTGATCCTTAACTTGCTAAATAATACATGAAATTAATTCAAACTATTTTATAAAATTAAATAACACTATAAATAATATTAATATATAAAATATATTGTTTTTATATATTATTAATAATATAAATATAGTATTTTTAAAACCCCAAAATATTCATAAAAATAATATATTTACATTATTAATAATATATAAAAACTCTAAACTATTAACCCACAAATTCTAACCCTCAACCTTAAACCCTAAACCTTAAAGTTTAGGGTTTTTTATATATTATTGTTATGAATATTTTGAGTTTTTTTAAAATAATATATAGAAAAATCGTCAAAATCGGTCTTTTTCTCTGTAGGCATATGTTAGCTGGGCTATCGTGCGCTTGTAGAGTTTTTCAGTTTTTTCAATTTCTTTCTTCTTCTTCTTTGCTTGGTTCATGATGGATTTTGGTGCTGCTTCTTCTTCGGCAGCTCAAAAGGGAGGGTGTGATTTGGCTGGGTTTCCTCCTTTGACGAGTGTTGGAAGTGCGGGGGCGGATCTGAAGGATGGGGGGGAAGACGCGGCAGTTGCTGCGGAGGATTTGGAGGTCTCTAAGACTGGTAAGGGTGAGTGGAATCTTCCCAATCAGTCTCTAGGGTTTTTCCCTCCAGAGCGGAAGGATGGAGTTGTGCTGGTTGAACCTCCTTCAGCTGTTCTGCACTCTGGAGCCAAGCAGTGGTCTAATGCATTGGTTGGGAATTTCCTAGGTAAATCATCTACTCTGAGCATTTTCCAAAAGACGGCTAATCGGTTGTGGGGTCGCGAAGGATCAGTTGAGATTCGGTTTATTGCTCCTAGTGTCTATATGCTCAAATTTCCCTCTCAAAGGGTGCGCGATTGGGTGCTTGAAACAGGTCCTTGGCATATTCAACAGAGAGCTATTGTTCTGCGTAAATGGGAGTCGGGCCTGTTGTTATCGGAGCTCAAGATGGATTCGACACCAGTTTGGGTCAAGCTGTGGCACATTCCACTAGAGCTTTACTCTCAACAGAGTCTTGGTTATGTGGCTAGTGCTGTTGGGAAGCCCCTATACTCGGATCAGGCAACTACTATGCAACAACAATTAGAATTTGCAAAGGTTTGTGTGGAGATGCAGGCTACGGAGGAGGTGCCTTCTTCAGTTATGATTGATCTGGGTAATGCCAATATTGTCAATGTTGTTGTGGAAGTCGTTTGGTCCCCTCCGAAGTGTAAGCACTGTGTTGTTTTTGGCAACTCGGATGAGAAATGTCGCAGGCATGTTACCGATAAATTGGTTGTTCCTTTGGGTGATTCGGAGGCTTCTGGTGTTGCTGAGCCTGTTTCTGCAAAGGCTGGTATTCAGGCTGCTGGGATAACCCTATGGCAGCAATGGCAGTTCGAGATGAATGTTCTACTCCTAGTTTGGGCGAGAACACGGTTAACAATGTTGTGGTTCAGAGTGCAAACTCTTTCGAAGCTTTGGCTTCTTTGGAGGAGGTTGGTGGTAACATTGAGGATGATGGTCTTGTTGGTGGTGCTTTGAGGAAGAAACGTGTGGCTGCTGCTGGTGTTGCAGAATTGATGCAGCAATTGAAGCCCAAAGTTAAAGAGCCTCGGAAGTAGGGGAAAGGTCGAGGTGGTGGTAAGAAGGGTAATGGTAAAAAGGGTGGTGATTTTTCTCCTGGTCTATGACAATTTTCACTTGGAATGTTAGAGGATTGAATGATCCTCTGAAGCAAAATAGTGTTCTGCGTGTAGTTAATAAATTTAGTGTTGATATCCTTTGCTTGCTTGAGACTCGTGTGAAGAAGTATAATGCTTTAGGAATTTTTAATCGTGTTTTCCAGGGATGGAATTTTCTGCAGAATTATGAGTTTGCTGTTAATGGAAGGATCTGGATTCTTAGTAGAGGAAATTGGTCTTTGCAGGATGTCTTTATGATTGATCAGTCTGTTATGTGTCATGTGAGGAATGGTGATTCTGTTTTTTTTCTTTCTGTTATCTATGCTAGTTATGGTAGAGAAGTGTTGGGTTGTGTGGTGCTCGATTTGTTCAACCGATTATGCTCACCAAGTGGTGGAGAAGTGGATATTTGGGTGGAAGGGTTTAGGAAGCTAGAAAGAATAAAGACACAATGATTTTAGAGTGGTTCGGCCTTCTAACAAGCACCTACATCCACTACCTTAGCTCCCCACTAAGGATTTCACAATCAATCCACTAATTGATCCGTCCCCTTTTCTAGGACAAGGAGGCAACCCTTACAACCAATCAAGCTTTCTACCCAAAGCCTTGATTGAAACCCTCTTTACACGAGATAAACAAAGCAAACTTGTAATCCTCTAATAGGAGTTTGTTTGCACAAATAAGCACTCACCCAAACCTAAAACACTTGAGCAAATTTGACAATTTTGGCTCACTAGTGTTTGTCTATACAAGAATTGACAATTTAAGTGCTAAGACAATTTCTTGATCATTTGATGTTTGACAATATGAACATTAGCCTTCTCTTGATGCTTGGAGGTCCCTTTTATACTCCCAATTGAGTTTGTAGCCGTTTAGGACCGTTGGGGTTGAAATAGAGTCGTTTGAGCCTTTAATTCCCTCCATAAATGCAGTTCTGCAGCTCCCCGTTTCGAAACACTCGAGCCTGTTTCGAAACACCCTCAATATAGAAAGAGTCGTTGCAGTCTGTCAGGGTACCCGTTTCGGAACACCCCCTTGCCGTTTCGGAACGCGTTTCGGAACGCTATAAGCCCGTTTCGAAACGACCTGCATTTAAAAGTTAGTTGGGAAAGAGCCGTTGGGGTTTATGACCGTTGTGGTCAGTGCCACGTGGGCGTATCGAAACGGCCTTGCCCGTTTCGAAACGCTGGGCAAAAATGCTGTCCATAGAGAGCCCGTTTCGAAACACGTTTCGAAACGTTTTGACTACTTGAGGCACCTGTTTCGAAACGCCCTAAGGTGTTTCGAAACACTGGGACAGTTTTGTGAAAATTGGCATTTGAAAACATAAGAAAACCTTTTTAAAGACATCCCTAAACTTGTTTGGACTTTGGAAATGTTTTAAATACTTTTTAAATTAGTCCAAATTATTTTTCAATTATTATATCAAAACTTTTAGTTCTACAATCTCCCCCTTTTTGATATAATAAAACTCTCTTGAAAAATTGTTTGGGATTCTCCCCCTTTAACTTTAAAAATGTGAATAAGAGACTAAAGATATGAAATCAAATAAAGCTCCCCCTTATTCATTTAAAAATTCAAAAATTCAATTTTTCAAACCATTTCTCCCCCTTTTTGTTATATCAAAAAGAATTTAAAACATTAAGTTCAAAAATAACAATAGAGGTAAAAAGTTGACAAAAGTAAGAATTTGGTTTTAAAATGGCTCCCCCTTACTCAAAGCATCATCAAAATGTTAGTCACAACATATATGATCATCTAGTTGAATAAACTAAAAATTAAAACAAATAAAAGCAAAACAACTAGATTTTTACCAACACTTGAACCCAAAGGTAGGATGTGAAGCCTTCCTTCTTCAAGTGTTCTTCCTTGTGTGTATGGAGCTCCCCCTCAATGTTTGACTTGTTGAACATCTCCATCACACCTACAATAGACAATCAAGTAACTTTTGGTATCCAAATTGCTTTGGATCCATAAACGTTAGTTGCACAAAATTTAGTCCCCTTAGGAATCCATTTTTCAATTTCATCCTTTTTAGTTGAAGTGGTTAGTCCTTTTGGGACCCAAACACTTCTAAAACATTTACTATTTTTAAATCTAGGGGCACTAGATTGTCTAACATAAAAATTTGATTTTCCAAAATTGTTTTTCTTTTCAAGCTCTTTGGAAATCAAATCTTTTTCTTCTTGAACATTTTGAAGCAATTTTTGTAAATCAAAACATTTTAATTCAAACTCTTCAAGTTTTGCTTCAAGTTCAAGTTTGGTTTTAGAAAGCAAATCATTTTGAATTTTCAACTTTGAAACCAATTTTTTGTTTTTCAAAATGTGGCTTTTAAAATCTAAAACCAAATCATCATAGGCATCTTGTAATTCATCAAAGGAATAAGAACATGAAGTAGATGAATTAGAAGTTACCCTTGAATCTTCTTCGATGGCCATAAGGCAAAGGTTGGCTTGTTCATCGTCGGTGGAGTCTTCATCACTCCAAGTAGCCAAATGTGCCTTCTTCTTATGGCTTGAAGTGCTTGCCCTCTCCTTTCTCTTAGGTTCTCGTTCAAGCTCTCTCAAGGCTTTCTTCATGAACGGGGCACACTTCTTGAAGAGATGAACTATCTCTTCTTCTTCATCCTCCTCTTCACTTGAGTAGACATGATGGCAAGTGGAGGATTTGAGAGTCATGGCACTTGCATTGATGCCAAGCCCTTTGAGTTTCTTCTCTCCCATAGCTCTAATTTCTTCCCTCTTTTTCTCATCCTCTTTATTTTTCTTCATGATTTGATGAGTAAGGAGAGACCCCATGAGTTCATCAAGCTTCAAAGTCTTCAAATTTTTAGCTTCGATGATGGCGGTCCTCTTTGAGTCCCAAGACTCGGGAAGTGAGTAGATGAGCTTTCGAACAAGCTTTTCTTCCGGGATGGCTTCTCCAAAACCTTTAAGACCGTTGGTGATGGTGGAGAACCTATCAAACATCTTCTCGATGTTCTCTTCCGGATCCATTTTGAAGTTCTCATACTCCAAGGTTAGGAGCCCAATCTTGGTCTCCTTGACTTCATTTGTCCCCTCGTATGTGACTTCAAGCTTGTCCCATACCTCCTTGGCACTCTCACAAGAAGACATCTTCTCATAGATAGATGGACCAAATGCACAAAATAGAATGTGCAAGGCTTTGCAATTTAGCTCCATCTTCTTGCGATCGTCGGCACTCCACTCTGCTTTACTTCTTTGAGGCACGAACGGACCATCTTCAACTATGTCCCATAGCTTGTAATCTCTTGACTTCAAGAAGAATTTCATTTTTGTCTTCCAATGGGCATAGTGGTCTCCGTCAAAGAAAGGCGGTTTGTCGATTGATTGTGCCATTTGAGCCGGTTGATGAACTAGTGATCGAGCTTGCCGGATCTTCTCAATAGGATGTGAATCCCCTTCGATTGAGCCAAGCTCTGATACCAATTGTTGGGTTGTGTGGTGCTCGATTCGTTCAACCGATTATGCTCACCAAGTGGTGGAGAAGTGGATATTTGGGTGGAAGGGTTTAGGAAGCTAGAAAGAATAAAGACACAATGATTTTAGAGTGGTTCGGCCTTCTAACAAGCACCTACATCCACTACCTTAGCTCCCCACTAAGGATTTCACAATCAATCCACTAATTGATCCGTCCCCTTTTCTAGGACAAGGAGGCAACCCTTACAACCAATCAAGCTTTCTACCCAAAGCCTTGATTGAAACCCTCTTTACACGAGATAAACAAATCAAACTTGTAATCCTCTAATAGGAGTTTGTTTGCACAAATAAGCACTCACCCAAACCTAAAACACTTGAGCAAATTTGACAATTTTGGCTCACTAGTGTTTGTCTATACAAGAATTGACAATTTAAGTGCTAAGACAATTTCTTGATCATTTGATGTTTGACAATATGAGCATTAGCCTTCTCTTGATGCTTGGAGGTCCCTTTTATACTCCCAATTGAGTTTGTAGCCGTTTAGGACCGTTGGGGTTGAAATAGAGTCGTTTGAGCCTTTAATTCCCTCCATAAATGCAGTTCTGCAGCTCCCCGTTTCGAAACACTCGAGCCTGTTTCGAAACACCCTCAATATAGAAAGAGCCATTGCAGTCTATCAGGGTACCCATTTTGGAACACCCCCTTGCCGTTTCGGAACGCGTTTCGGAACGCTATAAGCCCGTTTCGAAACGACCTGCATTTAAAAGTTAGTTGGGAAAGAGCCGTTGGGGTTTATGACCGTTGTGGTCAGTGCCACGTGGGCGTATCGAAACGGCCTTGCCCGTTTCGAAACGCTAGGCAAAAATGCTGTCCATAGAGAGCCCGTTTTGAAACACGTTTCGAAACGTTTTGACTACTGGAGGCACCTGTTTCGAAACGCCCTAAGGTGTTTCGAAACACTAGGACAGTTTTGTGAAAATTGGCCTTTAAAAACATAAGAAAACCTTTTTAAAGACATCCCTAAACTTGTTTGGACTTTGGAAATGTTTTAAATACTTTTTAAATTAGTCCAAATTATTTTTCAATTATTATATCAAAACTTTTAGTTCTACAAGAAGAAAGAAATGAATTGTGGAGGGATTTAGCTCAATTCAAGAGGAAGGTTGGGAATTTCCCTTGGGTCATAGTTGGAGATTTTAATGTTATTTTGAATCCCCAGGAAAGTTCTAATTTTACTGGTTCTCAGGGTGTTTCAGGGGCTATGCGAGATTTTAATACGTGTATTGAGGAATTGGATATGGTGGATCATCCTTTTGTAGGCTCAGTTTTTACGTGGTGTAATATGCGTGAGGAGCATCCCATGTCTAGAAAGTTGGACAGGGTAATGGTGAATCATGTTTGGTTTTCGGATTTTGCAGATTCTAAGGTTGAGTTTTTGCTCCCAAGATGTTCGGACCACTGCCCTAGTTACTTGGTGCTTAAGTTGCGTATGGATTCCCCTCCCAAACCTTTTAAGTTTTTTAATTTTTGGTTAAATCATTATGAGTTTCTGTCTGTGGTGGAAAATTCTTGGAAACAACCAATGAATGGTAATCCATTGCAGTCTCTTTCCTCAAAATTGAAGAGGTTGAAAGAACCTTTAAGGAAGCTAAGTCATGAGGCTTTCAGTGATATTTCTGGTAGAGTTCTTCTCAAATAGAAGGAGATTGAAAATTTACAGGCTGCTATGGTTAATGTTCCTTCAGCTGAGAATATCAGACTTGAGAAAGCTGCTACTATTGAGTTGAAGGCCCTGATTAGAGATGAGGAATTATTTTTCGGCAAAAGTCAAGAATCCAGTATGTTAGGGAAGGGGACCAGAATTTTGCCTTCTTTTTTAGGCATGTTAAAGCTCAGAATAAGGCCAATTCGATACATATTTTGATTGATGAGCAAGGACAGCGACTGGAACATATGAGGCCATATCTCATGAACTCATTCAGTTTTTTCAAAAGTCTCTTGGTCAGAGGGATTCAAATGTGGAGATTTTCCCTGATGATTTACTTAAGGAAGTGTTAGGCTCTTAGCTCACTGAAGATATGAAGGAGAAGTTGATTGCTCCAGTGGAACCAAAGGAAATTAAGGAGACTATTTTCACTATGAATGGGAATAAATCCCCTGGACCTGATGGCTATACTGCAAAGTTTTTCCAGGCATCCTGGAGAATTGTAGGTGAGGAGGTGGTTAGAGGTATAAAGTTCTTTTTTGAAACCTGTAATTTGCCGGCTGCTTTCAATTCGACTATTATTATGTTGGTACCAAAGGTGGTAGCTCCGGTGAAGGCTACTGATTTTCAGCCTATCTCCTGCTGTTCGGTTATATACAAATGTATTACTAAGATCCTGGCAAATAGGATGAAGGAGTTGATGCCTTTCCTCATATTGCAGAATCAAGATGCTTTTATTACTGGTCGGGATATTGTAGATAATGTCCTTCTTGAGCAAAAATTGGTCTATGGCTATGGGAGGAAGAACTTGTCTTCGAGATGTGCTTTAAAGATTGACCTCCGAAAGGCATTTGATTTAGTGGATTGAAAATTTATCCTTCAAGTTCTCAGAATTTTGGGGTTCCCTGCTATGTTTTGCAAATGGATTGATACTTGTGTTATGCATTCTAAATTTTCCATTAATCTTAATGGTGAATTGGTTGGATACTTTGCATGGGAAAAAGGGGTACGGCAAGGGGATCCCTTGTCCCCCATATTTGTTTATTCTTATACTAAATGTGCTATCTAATTTGCTGAATTAGGCTGGGAAATACAAGGTGATGGAGTATCATCCCAAGTGTAGAAGGATTTGTTTGACTCATATATGTTTTGTTGATAACCCATATTCCCAGATGCTTAAATGGGGAAGCGGACATTCTGGCTAAACAGGGAATCGGATAGGAATTGTTGTTGGGTAGAGGTAGTTTCGTTGTAAGTTCCTTTTGGTTTGTGTCTTGGTTGTTGTGTTGTAAGGTTTTTCGTATGTAATTTAACATCGTTTTGGAATAAAATTTTAGAGGGGCACTCTTTTCCCCTTTCACTAGGAAAGGGGTTTTTAACGAGACCCGCATTACATTTCAAAAAAAATGTTTTGTTGATGACTTATTGGTATTCTCCAAAGGTAGCCTTGATTCTTTGTTGGGGATTAAAGGTGTTTTAGGTGTTTTTTACCGTATGGCAGGCCTGCAAGTTAATGATTCAAAGTGTGAATTTTTACGGCTGGGATTAATGAAGAGGATCGGCAATTGTTGAGGGCCCAGACTGGGTTTAAGTTGGGAGAGCATCCAGTACGGTACCTTAGAGTGCCTTTGGTCACTAGGAATCTCTCTTTTAATGATTGTGAGGCTCTCGTAGGTAAGGTGGTGGGAAAAATACAAAGTTGGCCTTCGAAAAGCTTGTCGTTTGTAGGGCGGTTATAGTTGATTCAGGCTGTGATTTTCAGCTTGCAAAATTATTGGTGCCGTATGTTCGTATTACCCTCGAAAGTTATTAAGAGAGTTTCTCAACTTTGTAATACTTTTTTTATGGAAGGGAGTGGAGACTAATGCGAGAGGTGCGAGAGTGAGTTGGAGTAATATCTGCCACCCTAAAAGAGAAGGAGGACTCGGGGTTAAGGATTCTTCTTCCTAGAATAGAGCGTGCATGATGCGCTATTTGTGGCTATTGCTTTCCCAAGCTGGATCCATTTGGGTTGCCTGGGTGCAAAGCTATCTATTGAAAGGTCAATCTCTTTGGCAGGTCCAATTAAAGCCGAACCATAGCTGGGCTTGGCGAAAGCTCCTCAAGCTTAGAGATGAATTTAGAGGTGCTGTTGATACTCAAAGAAAGTTTGTTACAAGGGCAGTATGGAATGAAATCAGACATAAAGTGGAGAGTGTGCCTTGGCATCGTATTGTCTGGGGGGGCTTTCCATCCCTAGGCATTCATTCATTTCGTGGCTCGTAGTGCTGGATCGTTTGCCTACTATGAGTCGTATATGGAAGTAGGGATGCCATGTCGACACTGTGTGCTTATTATGTGGTGATGGCGCGGAGACTAAAGACCATCTTTTTGGTGATTGCAGCTTTGCAAAGGGCCTCTAGGGTTTAATTCTGCAGGCCTGCGACATAGTTATGGACTATAGAAGTTGGTATGAATTGGTTGATTGGGTTATTCAGGCTGGGAAAGGTAAGTCGTTGCGCGCGGCTATCATTTCCTTTGCTTGGCGTTGTTTCAATTATTATGTCTGAAAAGAACGTAATAGGAGGTTGCATGGGAAAGGTCATCGACTTAGTTCAGATATTTTTGTTTCTCTTAAGCAGGATGTGTGCGAAAGATTTAACAATAGTTCTAGATATATTTTTTCTGGGAATTGTATAGCACAGTTGTGGGGGCTTAGTTAGTTTTATTTTTCTTTTTCTGGTTGTATAGATGAATTCACAGGGATAGCATTGTATTGTTTTTTGGTGGTACATTGGATGAATAAAAGTTTCATTTATCCAAAAATAATAATATATTTTATTTAAATTATATAATCTTATCCATTTGCTTCAACTAATTATTTTATGGTTTGAGGTTTGGGCTTTGTAGTTTAAGGTTTAAGGTTTAGAGTTTAGAGTTTTTATATATTATTTATAATATAAATATATTATTTTTATGAATATTTTGGGTTTTAGAATAATATATTTATATTATAAATATTATATAAAAATAAAAACAATACATTTTTATTTATAGATATTGATATATATGTATATAATATTTTATATTATTTATATATTAATATTATTTATAGTATTATTTATTTCATAAAATAATTTGAATTAATCTCATGTAGTTTGAGATATACACTATTTTTAGTAAAATATTATACAATATCAAGTTGGTTTAATGGTTAAGGCTTAGCCCTTACATTTGAAGGTTTTGGGTTCAAACCCCTCCAAGCACATGGTTTTAATAATTTTTCTCTAGCAAAAACGACATCGTTTTGGCCTAAATTGGGCTTCAAAACAGCCGCACCAAAAAGACGTCGTTTTGATTTAACGGAGGTGTTAATAGTTAACGACAGAGTTGTATTTTCGAGTCACATATTAAAGTTCAGTGATAGTTTTGAACAATTTTAAAGTTCGGTGACATTTTTGACTCAGAGGCCATAGTTGAGTGGTATGTGGTGTAGTTTACCCTTTTAATATTTATACATGATTTTTTTTTACAAAAACATATCATATTTAATCAAGAGTTAGCAATCGGGTCGTTTGGATCGGTTCAAGTCGGGTTGATTTTCTGTTTGTGTTGTTTTCGATTTAGGTTCGTTTCGGATTGGATCAAGTCTGACTCGAACTTAGTTCGAGTTTATGTTATTTTGGGTCGGGTCAATATCAGACTGGTTGATTTTTAGTTCGGGCTAATATCAGATCGATTGCTTTTTCGGGTTGGGTCAATATCAGATCAATTGTTTTTTCGTGTTTGATCAATATATGAAAATGGTGTTTTGAAGAAGAAAAAAAATATTGCACCATTAAACTATTACTAAATGTGATTGTTAATTAGTAATATAATATAAAAAGAGAATAAAAACATATATGTTTGAACAAATTAAATTCGGGTTACTTTTGATTTATGTTGATTTTCAGTTCGAGTGATTTGGTTCACTTTGCTTTTGGTTATTTTCGGTTTCGATTAATTACGGTTCAGATAATTTTCGATTTCATTAAAATTTGGATAATTTTAAACCGATTCCATTCATTTCGAGTCCAGATTAAGTTTAGAACATCATATACAAGTTTATATCATATCTTAGATCAAATTAAGTTTGTTAGGTCTAATTTAATATGTAAAAATTATTTGCAGCTATTTTGAAACTTGACTACACTATGTTTCATTTATCTCTTATCAAATATGATAACTAAAATCAAATCAGTCGATCAAATGATAGTGACCTGCAAAATTTCCTATTGTCATATATTTTTTAATATTTAGCGTATAATACATATTATATTATTTAGATTTATTCCAATTTATAAATGGAAGTATATTAAATATTTAGTATTATTCAGATTACTCTCAATTTATAAATAAGAGTATATAAAATATTTAAACAAGCTTAATATCATGTCATTTTATATATTTTATTAACAATAATACCAATCAAATTATATTCGATTGACCCTTTTATTATATTTAAGCACATTTATTCACCTAACTATTAAAGGCTAAATTATCTATCAAACCAAAAATGTAGAAAATATAATCATAAAATACAATATCAAACCCTAAAGTATTTTTCCCTCCAACTTTACTTGTTTTCCCAACTTGCTCCCTAAAATTCATTTTAACCACTTTTGTCTCCTAACATTTTCGACGTTACCCATATTACCCCTACCGTTAAAGAAAATGTCTTTTAACATCTTTATTTATTTATTTTTAAATTTTAATATAAAATAAAATAAAATAAAATAATAGAAATATATTAAAATACTCAAAACACCCTATTTTCATCATCATTTCACTAAATCCCTCTGATCATCTTCCTCCCCTTCTGATCATCATCACTGCAAAACAACATGGAATTAAGGGAACAAGTTCTCTCGCTACTATTTCAATAATATATCATCCCATTGTCCGAAAGTTGTAACTCTTCAAAACGCAGTTCAAATGAACCACTGCAAAGGTGCTAGCAAGGGGTGTTTATTTTCGAATATCGGATTCGAAATTTCGGATATCCGAAAAATTTAGATCATTTAAATAGTGATTCGTATCTGATCTGAAAAAAGCAGATATCCGAAAATTTGGATATCTGAATTTTTGGATCGGATATTTGGATATCTGAATATCCGAAATTTATGACTTTATTTGATTATTTTTTGTAATTTAACAGTCCTATCCATGAAAAATTTAAGTTTTCGAATATAACAATCAACAAATTATTAAGTATAACAATATTTGTTTCCATTGAAATTTTAATTTTTCATATATAACAAGTAAAAATATCGAATATAACAAGATTCATACCTATAAAAAAATTGATTTTTCAGATATCGGATAATCAAATATCTGATCCGAATGTGAAATAACTATTCGTATCCGATCTGAAATTTTCCTATATTCCATCTGTATTATCCAAAAAATAAAATAAAAACAGACCAGATATCCGAAATTTCGGATCAGATCAACGGATAATCGAATCGAATCGGATCAGATTTTTTTGCACACCGCTAGTGGAGCATGTCCTACCAATAGACCAGTACATAAACTAATGGTGAAAAGGAACATGTTCTTTGCTACTATTCTTTACGTGAAACATATCCTCCTAAATAATGGCCAATTTAATCATTCAAACAATCTGTTGAAAAAAATGAATTGGAAACAAAACATATCCACCCACGACTTCAACCAAAAAACAAATATGATGTAAGCCATTTTCCAGTCCATGAAACACAAAACAGGGGGCCTATCAAAATACCATTTTCATCGCACATCCCAATTGAAAAGGAAGAACCTATAGATATAACCGAAAGTAAATGTATCTACATGATAAATGCTAGTGACTATATATACCTAATAAAGACATATGGAAAAGATGACTTCTGCAAACTCAACCAGGAGAGGAGTATGAGGGTGTTTTGGGTATTTTAATATATTTATATTATTTAATTTAATTTTGTTTTATTTTAAAATTTAAAAATAAAAAAATGACATGCGCGTTCTGATTGGTTAATGCACATTTTTTTTAACGGTAGGGGACAATATGTGTAACGTCGAAAACGTTAGGGGGCAAAAGTGGTCAAAATGAACTTTAAGGAGCAAGTAGCTAAAACATGTAAAATCAGTTGCGTTTTTGCTCTATCTCCCACTTGAAGATTTGATTGGAACAATCATATCTTCACACCATTCTTTCTACCTCGTACTTTCCATGTTGCTTACGTCTCTAACAAGCCACAAGAGGATCGACACCAAGTAAACTTATCAGTGTTGATTGCTTTTGTCATGAAATCTGCTATGTTGTCATCGGTATGGATCTTCTGCATATCTATCGTCCCTTCTTCCACTTTCTCACGAATGAAGTGGTATTGGACCCGAATGTGTTTTGTTCTTGAGTGAAAAACAGGATTCCTTGCAAGATGCAAGGCGCTCTGACTGTCACAAAACAAAGAGACATTCTCTTGTTTGTGCCTGAGCTCCTCCAATAGCATTTTCAACCATATTGCTTCTTTACTGGCTTGTGTAGCTGCTACATATTCTGCCTCCGTTGTTGACGTAGCCACAATCGATTGCAGTTTTGAAACCCAGCTTACAGCTCCACCAGCAAATGTAAACACATACCCTGTTGTAGATTTGCTTTTATCCAAATCTCCTGCATAGTCAGAATCGACATACCCGCTGATAAGAAAGTCTGATCCCCCGTAACATAATGCAACATTTAAGGTCCCTTTGATGTATCTCAGGATCCTTTTCACAGCATTCCAATGCTCTCTGCCTGGATTCGCCATGTACCGACTAACCACTCCCACTGCTTGTGCAATGTCTGGTCTTGTACAAATCATAGCGAACATTAAACTTCCCACTGCTGATGCATACGGTACTCGATACATCTCTATCCTCTCTTTTTCACTGCTAGGACTCATACTGGAGGATAATTTAAAGTTAATAGGAAGAGGGGTATAAATTGGCTTACAATCTTGCATGCTGAATCGTGACAAGATCTTTTTCAAGTAATTCTTTTGTGAAAGCCAAATCTTCCTACTACTTCTGTCTCGGTGAATTTGCATCCCTAGAATCTTGTTTGCTGGTCCCAAGTCCTTCATTTCAAATTCCCTAGCCAGTCGTGCCTTTAATTCTTCAATATGATCTTTGTTGGGGCCTGCAACCAACATGTCATCTACATACAACAGCAATATAACAAAGTCGTTTTCACCAAACCTCTTGAAGTAAGCACAAGGGTCTGCATTAAGTCTGTTGTATCCAAGGCTCATGATGAAGGAGTCAAATCTCTTGTACCAACACCTCGGCGCCTGCTTTAAACCGTACAGAGATTTGTTCAACCTGCAAACCAAGTTCTTCTTTTCTTTTTCTTCAAAACCTTCAGGCTGGAGCATGTAAATCTCTTCTTCAAGATCTCCATGAAGAAAAGCTGTTTTAACATCTAGCTGCTCTAGATGTAAATTCAATGTAGCACACATTGCCAGGACAACTCGAACCGTTGTTAGTCTAACCACAGGAGAAAAGATTTCATTGAAATCAATACCTTCTTTCTGAGCATATCCTTTGACCACCAGTCTTGCACGATACCTCTCCACTTGATCGTCACCATTTCTCTTGATTTTGAAGACCCATTTGTTACCAATTGGCTTCCTTCCTTGTGGTAGTGGCACAAGTTCCCATGTATTATTTTTATGAAGGGCTTCGATTTCTTCTTGCATTGCCGCCATCCACTGCGAAGCATCTGAGTTGTTCATTGCCTCCTCGAATGTTGATGGCTCACCGTCCTCCGTTAAAAGGCAGTATGCAACATTACCTTCTATAACATAATCTGAGTGCCAATTGGGGCGTCTTCTCACACGATCTGATTGACGAGTTGTTGGAGCTTCAGAATTCTCTGGTTCTGATTCCTCGAGCTCTGGTTCTGCTTCAGAACAATCTCTCTGTTCAGACTCATTTTCAACATGTATCTGTGTAGTCTCTGGCTTTTCTTTATCAGTGCTATCATCTTCTTCTTTTCTTTGTAGCTTATCTTCTACAAAGATAACATCCCTGCTGATAATCACTTTGCGGGCAGTGGGATCCCACAAGCGATACCCCTTTACTCCATCAGCATACCCCAAGAATTTACATTTTCTGGATTTTGGATCCAACTTTGAAATTTCTTGGGCATTGTACATCACGTACACAATACTTCCAAATATATGGAGGTTTGAATAATCAACTGGTTTACCAGTCCACATTTCCATCGGTGTCTTCAACTCAATTGCAGTTGATGGAGCCCGATTCACCAAATAACAGGCGGTATTGACTGCTTCTGCCCAGAAAGCTTTTTCTAGCCCTGCAGCTCTCAACATTGCTCGTGTTCTTTCTAACAGAGTTCTGTTCATCCGCTCTGCCACTCCATTTTGTTGAGGAGTGTATACTGTTGTGAACTGTCTTTTGATGCCTTCTTTTCTGCAGAAGTCATCAAATTCATCACTTGTATATTCACCTCCATTATCTGATCTGAAACACTTGATCTTATTTCCAGAATCAAGTTCCACCCGCGCTTTGAAAACTTTGAAGGTTGAAAACACATCTGCCTTCCTCTTGATAGGATACACCCAACATCTCCTAGAGTAGTCATCAATGAAGGAGACAAAATACTTTGCTCCGCCTAGGGATGTAACCGGTGCTTGCCATACATCAGAGTGAACCAATTCTAGAACAGCCTTGCCTCTAGAATTTGATGTGTTGAATTTTAATCGATGCTGCTTACTTGTAATACAATGTTCACACAAAGGAAGTGATACCTTTGTTAAACCCGGAAGTAGCTTTTGCTCCACAAGGACTTTCATTCCCTGTTCTGACATGTGTCCAAGTTTCCGATGCCATAACATGGTAGAATCTGAACTACATGAGGCAACAGAGGCTTCAGCTTCTAGCAGAGTCTCTCCCTTCAGCATGTACAAATTTGCAGCTATCTTTTCACCTTTCATCACCACAAGCGCTCCATGGAACACCTTCATGATTCCTTTCTGTGTTTCAATCTTGCTTGCATTATTATCCAACAATCCGTAGGATAATAAGTTTTTCTTCAAGCCTTTCACGTGTCGCACATCTTGAACAACTTTGATTGTCCCGTCATACATCTTCAGTTTGACGGTTCCAACGCCAACAATCTCCAAGGCATGATCATTGCAGCTGTACACAGATCCTCCTGAGATAGGTTCATAATTATAGAACCATTCTCTTCTTGAGGTCATGTGATATGTGGCTCCCGAGTCAATAAGCCATATGTCTGCAAATCTTTTTCTGCCTTCCATGGCTGTTGCTGCTTCACAACAAAGAGCATCTCCATCATCTGAAGTGTTTGCCATATTTCCTTGAGGATTGGAGTTTTTAGGTAAACTCCAACAATCCTTCTTTATGTGACCCTTCTTTCCACAGTTGTAGCACTTTAAATTCTTCTTACTCCTTGACTTTGATCTACCATGATTGTGACTGCTACTTTGGCCACGTTCTGTTGATCTTCCTCTCATCACCGTTAAAGCCTCTGCTTGTTGCAGATTTCCTTGTCTGTCTTCCTTGTTCTTGCGCCGATTTTCTTCTTCTAGAACAGCAGCTGCAACGTCATCGAAGACTAGATCACTTGTAAGGTTGTTGTTTGTCAAGTTGATGATGAGTTGATCATACGAATCAGGTAGACTTTGAAGCAGAAGTTCAGCACGTTCTTGTGACTCTATTTTATAGCTTAGGGATGTAAGCTGAGAAAATAGAGTATTCAACGTGTTTAAGTGCTCTGTCACTGAAGTAGATTCTGACATCCGAAGAGTGTACAATTTCCTCTTAAGGAAAATTTTATTGTGCAACGATTTGACCTCGTATAATTTTGCGAGGTGATCCCAAATCTCCTTGGCTGTCTTCTTCTCCTCGATGCTTGATAGTACTTCATCTGCTAATGCTAAATGAAGGTCTGCAATAGCATTTTCGTCCATCTCATTCCATTTCTTGTTATCCGTAAAATCTGCCGGCCTTTCGCTGATAGCCGCTAGACATCCGTTTTTTCTTAGGATGGCCTTTATCTTCAATTTCCACAGTGAGAAATTTCTCCCATTGAACTTTTCAATATCAAATCTCGTTGCCATAGCTTCTATTTCAGATAGCTCCCACTATTTCACCTTTTTGACGTGAATAGTGCCCACCACCTTCAATGAATGAGTAATATCTAACTTACTTTCTTTTGATGGAGGATCCACTTTTCAGTGGCAACCAACAGAGAATACGGTAAGTAGATATACACACCCAAATCTGGCTCTGATGCCAATTGTTGCGGAATGCGGTCGTCGGATAGAGCAAAAACGCAACTGATAATTTGAGAAAATAATAATGAAGATAAAAGAGACACAGATTTTACGTGGAAAACCCCTAAATAATATAGGGTAAAAACCACGGACAAAGGTAGAAGAATTTCACTATGAGAAAATAGGAATTACAACTTCTCTCAATCTAACAAGGAGAAAACAATGACAATTCTCTCTTGATAAAAAAGAGAAAACAACTCTATGAAAACTCTCTAATTTCTCTAGTATTGAGAGGAGGTTAGAATGATTTGGGATGTGTTAGAATGGCAAATGGCTAGGCTATTTATAGTTGAGCTTTAGGGACTAAACTTGTAAATAGCCTAAACTTTAGGTACTAACCCAAGTGATTAGACCATCACATTTTCAACCAAATTGGTTGCATTTTTCAACCTTTGAAAATGTGCACCATTCTTTGAAAAATGTGCACCGAATGGTGCTTGACTTTTAACAAAATCTAAGAGGAAAAGTGTATTAAGCCAACCCTAAATCACATGATTGTCAGCCACTCAACCTCCTTTAATGAAAAATTATATTATGGGTCTGACTTAATACATCAGACATAGTCTCAACCAATAAAAATTATCCACTATATCATTTTTTCTATGTCATTTTTTCCAACTAGTGAATCTTTACTAATATTTTTAACATGTCATTTAAAAAGTAATTTTTTGGAAGTTATTATATAGGGGAAATATGACATGGATAAAAAATAGTATAGTGGTTAACTTTTATTGGTTGAGACCATAACTAATGTGGTAAGTCAAGCCCGTAACATAATTTTTCCCTTTAATGAGAAGCCTCGTATTTGCTCACACACTTGCACCAAACTAAATCAAGACAACCCCCTCTTCTCTTTTGTCTGTTTCCATGGATCTATTCAACTCTCTCAACTAAAGTTAGTATTCGATTGAGTCAAAAATAATCTTTAATTATCGAATTGACGAGTTATATTTTATTATTTAAAGTTTATTTAAAAATTTTAAAGTATAGTTTATAAATTTTAGGAGAGTCAAATTTAATTGTAAAATATTTATAATGTTATAGTAGTAATTAATTTTAATTTAAACTAGTTTTTATAACCATATACAATATACATATATATATTTCTTCATATTTTTCATATGCGATATACATATATCAGAAAAAGTTGATGAACTTGACTTAAACTTAAAAATTGATCCACTAACTACTAAACAATTTGAGCTATATGAGTTTCATTATAACTCAACGTTATTTAAAAATTATTCGATTCAAGTTGAGTTTATAAAATTACAATTCAAATCAAATCAACTTATTTTTTAGATTAAATCGAAAATCTTGAAGTTTTTAAAAATCAAACTGAGTTTTACTCACCCACCAATACGCCATTTTCCAAATCCTCTCACCCTAAAATAAATAAATAAAAACTAATTTTTAATAGGTAATTATTTGATACACCCTTATAAAAATGTTTTTCTTTTCCGCTAGTGATTTTTTAAAGTTGTAATGTATCTTTTCGAGGGCCCTAAACCCTACTTTCTATTTGATCTCTAAAATTTAAACCTTGAACTATAAACTTTAAATCATAAAATATATTTTTTAAAAATAAAACACTAACATCCTAACATCTAAATTTAGGGACAACCCAGCATTTAAGCGTGGGGCAAAACATAAATTTTAAGGTAAACTACATAAATGATCACCATATTATTAGTAAAGTCGCGATTTGATCATTTTATTTTTTCGAAGCAATTAAGCCATCATACTATTAGATTGGATGCAATTTGACCACATTCGTTAAAACTTAACAGAAAAAGCAACGTGGCAACTAGTAAAAAATTATTTAATTATATATTCGGTCCTTGTTATTTATAAATTCTAGCAATTTGGTCATAAATTTAATTTAATAAAATAAATTAACTATTTATATTTAATTTTATTTATTTATTTTCACCACCTGATTGGAGGATAAAAATAAATAAAAGCCAACTAGGCTTAGGGGTAATCAAACTTGGGAGTGTATGGAGGCATTGGCATGACTTTGCCACTAAGCTACAGCTAATTTTGAGACATAAAACGCAAATTATTAATATATGTCATAGTTGGTGTTTATACCAGAGCAAAATAAATAAATGTGGATTAACGAGATTCGAACATGACACACTTATAGTTATTCGAGTCATATTCTTTGTATTTAAAAGTTTAAACAAACCCATTTTCACTTTGTTAGCATCGAATCAGATTCTTTTTTAGTTTTCTGTTTGAATATCATCTACATGCAAATATTGATTTTTTTTTTTTTTGTATTTGTATTGTTATTTTAATGCATGAATGGGAATCGAAATAGAAAAAAGGAAGAACATGAGATTCGTTTCTTTTTTTAATCGTTTTTGTTTCCTTTTAAATAGATTTGCAGGTTTTGGTTGTGTTCATTGGGATCAGTAACAATGGCGGAAGAGTTAGACATTGAAGCTGTGACACGAGCTGGAGATAACTCCAAAGCGACCGCCATCTTCACGAGCGCAAATGAACTAGTTCTTTTAAAGGTGTGATTATTGTTTGGAATCAGTGTTTTATTTCGTTAAAAAAACTAAGAATTTAAGCTTTAAAATAATTTATTTTTTAAGTTTAAGTTGTAAAATAAAAGTTCAAATAACTAAAATTGTATCATATTCAAATCTTATTAATTCACATTTATTTATTTTACCCTGACATAAACACCAACTATGACATATATTAAAAATTTGCGTTTTATGTCTCAAAATTGGCTTTAGCTTAGTGGCAAAGCCATGTCAATGCCTCCATAAACTCCCAAGTTTGATTCCTCCTAGGCCTAGCCGGTTTTCATTTATTTTTATCCTCCAATCTAGTGGTGACAAATAGTTTTATTAAATTAAAATTATGATCAAATTAATAGAATTTATAAATTATAAGGATCAAGTGTATAATTAAACAAATTTTTATTAATTGTCCCCTCACTTTTTTTTGTTAAGTTCTTCAAAAAAAATCACAACTTTACTAATAATATAGTGGTCATTTATGTAGTTTATTCTAAAATTTAAAAGGTGTTGAAGAGGTTCAAATCCATCAACTTGTATGGTTATAGTTACAGATCTCAAGAGCCTGTTGTTTCATACGAAAGAACCCTCAGATTTGAGTGATTTCCATTTCTCTTTTCAACACCAACAGGTTGATGCAAAGGCGGAGAAATCCGTGGCGGCCCAAGGTGGAGGACGAACACTTGATGAAACCTACAGTCAGCATGTTGGGAGGACTAAATCCGATACTAAACCGGCGTCTGGGGAGATGCCGACTAAGCTTCCCAGGAAGATGAAGAATTCGGCTAGTGTGAAGTCCGCTTTTCGACATTTTGAAGAAGATGATATCGTGGAAGCTCGACGGCCGGCAACCGTGAGGGAGGGGAGAGATAGAGCCACGGCGGCGGCGGAGGAGGAAGATGATGAAGTGGATGCCAGGGCGGATGATTTCATCAACAGGTTCAAGCAACAGTTGAAGTTACAAAAGCTTGATTCCATCATTAGGTACAAGGAGACAGTTAATAGAGGAAGATGAAAGTAAATTACTAAATTTCAAAGCTTTAAATTTTCAATATCTCATTTTGTTATTTTCCCGGATTAATTTCAGGGTTTTCCATTATTGGTGTGTATATCCACCGTTGGCATTGTTTTCCAGAGTTTTGTGTTAAGAAAAAATGGAACTTTCATTTCATTTTCTGGTTTCGAATCGAGTCTGAGTTGGTTCGAATTCAAAATCTTGCTGATTATGGGAATTAGTGGGGTTAATGTTATTTGGTCATACTCTAGGATTATTATTTCCATTAATGTTCGCCATTGCCATTCTTAGCATTAAGCTTTTTAGCTGTTCTCTAGTAGAATTATGTTGTTTTAAATGGCTAAGAAATGGAACTTAGTGATATGGGGAGTTTAAAATACACAACCTAATTTAAAGTAAAAAGATTGTCAAAAAAAAAAGTTAAAAGATAAATTTTAAAATTTGTCCAAGTAATTTAGAAGGTTAAATTTTTTTGGTAATATGCATGTTTATCTTATGGTCCATACAGTGTTGTCTTCACGCTTTGAATTCGCACATCTTTTTGGGAGTGCAATGTGCCTTACCAATATACCCAACACTTTTTGGTAAAATGTTAAAAGTTAATTTTTTACAACAATTTTTAAAACTTGTCCAAAAAAAACCACAGACCTAAAATGTTATAAAAGCAAAGTTTTAAAATTTAGTTTTTAAATTTCGAAACTTGTTAGAAATTACAGAAAAAATAATTTAAAATATTATTAAAAAATTAACATCTTAATAGAACATATTTCAAAATTTATCATTTTTTAACCGTACTTTAAACTTACATTAATAATAGTTTTGTTCTGAATTGAAGGGAGATGTAACACCCCAATTTGTAATTACTTTTTGTGAGGAAAAAAAAATAATGATAATAGAGAAAGAAAGATGTAAAAATAAAGACTTGCGGTTGTGAGAGTTTGAACACATGACCTCCTACACATCAACCTTTAAGTTTAACCATTGAGCTAAAGGCTCATATCTATCAAACATTAGATTATAGGATATTAAAATAGGAATTCTAGAATGTTAGTCAAAAATATTTAATAAAACTCATAAGTGACCCCTCACATTCCAATGGTCAGAACGTGAAAAAAAAAATATAGGAAAGGAAAATGAAGAGTCTCTGGAGAACTCTTTCCCGACCACCATGCCCTTGTGTCGATCTCACCCACCGCTCGACGGTGAGCGTCACTGCCACCAGCATTGTGCTCGGCGTCATGCCCCGACCGCCCAGCGGTAACCACTCGCGCGGTTCGGCCGCCGTTTGCCGTGGATGACAAGTTTAAAGTTCGGCGAGCCCAACCACCGCCTCTGTATATTCACCATTTTCGGCCACCACCGCCTCTGTCGTCAGAACCGTCATCGCACCCCGACCCCAAATCCGTCCTCCGCACGCGGTGAGCCACCGCCGTTCATCGTAAAGATCCGTTTTTTTAGATTGCCAGACCCATCTTCTTCCTCTTTTTCCGTTTGAGCTCCGGCGAGCCTTCACCAGCGTCCGTGGCGTGCACTGCCACCACCTGTGTGACCGCCTCACCCTCGCGGTCAAAACCTTGGCCACCGATTTCCGTTTCCGTCCGTCGTTTGTAAGAGAACGGAGAAAAAAACCATTCGTATGCCTTCATCGCCGATCTTAGCCACCGCCGGTTCGTGTCCGTCATCGCCGATACCATTGGAACCGCTTCATCTGCCCGATCAAAACCCAGCCTCCACTTGCAGAGAAGCATCGCCGTTTGCCGTGGAGATTGCCTGGAAACTTTGGCGAAACCACCGTTGGTAAGCCGCCGGCGCCGACAGGGGTGTAGGGAACCCTAATTCCCTTTTCATCTCCTTGGATATATGAAATTGGGCTAGGGTAATTCCTTAATACAGTTACAGGTTCCTATGCTTCGGCTAGGGTGATTCTTTATCGTTACAGTTACAGGTTTCTATGCTTCGGCTAGGGTAATTCTTTATTGTTACAGTTACAGGTTCCTATGCTTCTGCTAGGATAATTCCTTATCGTTACAGTTACAGGTTCTTATGCTTCGGCTAGGGTAATTCCTATACTTCGGCTAGGGTGATTCCTTAACGTTACAGTTACAGGTTCCTATGCTTCGGCTAGGGTAATTCCTTATCGTTATAGTTACAGGTTCCTATGCTTCAGCTAAGGTATTCCCTTAGGATGATACTCATGCCCTTTAATGTCCTTATAGACGCATCTCAAAATTGTATATTGAAGTACATTTGGAGGGTAAACAAGAAATAAAAAAAAGAATGAACATTATTGCTACTTGAATTATGTGCCCGTGAAATAAAATATTTGCCGCATTGATACAATTTAGCACTGATGGGACACATTAAATTCCCTAGTTCAATTTAATCATTCACTCTTCAAATTTTCGAGATTGTAGGCTTTACGCCTGATAAACAACGATTGAATAAAGAACAATTATGTTATCTTCAATTATAACGTTACGCTGAAATGTTAAATCGTAAATGGAGTTCGTTGTTGCCTGAAACGCCTTATCAATGTAATGTCTGCCATATACTTGCACGTGCTTACTACATCATTTGGTAGTCATGTACTACTGAACTTTTTCAAGCTCAGGTTGTTTTGTCATCGTTGGTTAGATGAAATCCGTCATGGTAAAGTTACTGACATTAATTTTTTTGAGTTTCTTCAGTGTTACTTTTGGAGTACAGTATCGGCATAGTTAGTGGGCAATGCATGTATGACGTGTATTGTTTTATGTTAGAGTATATATAATGTTTATGAGTTCCCGTTATGTGTTTGCTTGATGTTCATAAATATATGATAGTTTAAACATAAATATGTTTTACAGCTTTAATGTATTTAAAGAAATGAATCTTATATGAGTTATTGTGGGTCACTCTTGTGACCCTAATGTGACCTACTGGAATTTGTGGTAACGCATAGGCGGGTCTAGGGGGTTACAGAAGAGATGAGGGCGAGTTTGGTAATAAAAAGTTATCAAACGAGTTTATTTTTTTAATGTATTTGCCACATGAAATAGGTGTTTTTACTAAAGTCTTATATCGAAGATGGATTGTTATTAGTTTCAAAAATAAAATTGTTATCCTATTCAGTATCGGTGTAAAGTTTTCATAAGCGAGATTATTTAAGAATTTAAAATTTTAGTTTAGAGTTTAAAAGTTTAGGTTGTGTGTTTAGAATTAAAGCATATAGTTAGAATTTAGGGTTTAGATCTTAAATATTAGAGTTTTAAATTTTGGCTTAAAAATAAACATGCTTGTGTAAAAAAGCTCAAAAAATATATTTTGTCAATGGTTCTCTTGAGAAAGCAAAGATGGTCGGGTGGCTAAAGCTTCTTATCATTTCTCTCATTCATCTCTTTAATTATGGTTTTCAGACCTAGCAAGAGCATTCCTTCCATTCTAGATAGAAATAAAAAATGTATCTCTACATGATCGTGCTACATAGGTAAGACTATATCTTATATGTTGTGTCTTCTCGAGATTTGATCGTCACACATGGGCGCAGCCACGTATAACGATGGGGTATCAAGAATTTTTTTTTTAAAAAATCTTATATAATTTCTATATAAAAATTAAAAATATATAAACGACACCCATATTATAAATAAAATAACACTCTTTTACTAAAAATAACACCTCTTCATAAAAAATTAACCATCTTTAAATACTGTTGAAAGATAACATCTCTTAAATATTTTTTTTGGGGCTCCATCCCCATAGTCACACAAACAAAAACGTATCCCGCCAATGACATTTTTATCTTGTGTGTTAGAAGAATATGACGTTTTGATATATATATATATATATATATATATTCAGTTACACAATCTAAATTTTATAGTTTTTTTTTTTTTGTAGTTTTGATAAATGATTTTACATTAGCTGTGTATGTATATCCAGTTACACAATGTAAAACTCTCTATATTTTACACTTCTTTTTTGTCGTTTGATGGGTGAAACGGATAGCTGAGATTAACAGTAGAATATGTAAAGATTGTCACTTGGAAAAAAAAGTAAGAATTAATGTCAACCATCCATTTTCCCATCCAACGATCCAAAGACGTGTAAATTTTTTTAAGTTTTAGATTGTGTAAGTTGATCCTAACCCATATATAGGGTTAATATTCACTTACATTATATAAAATTCAATTACTTATATATATTTTTTGGACTGTTGAATGACGATAATAAATGGCTAAAACTTTTTTTTATTTTCCAAGTAATTATCTTCACATTTTCTACTGTTAATCTCGTCCATCTATTTTACCCATCTAACGAATATATATATATTGATTCCCACCTGAAGAACTGTCAGGTGATTGGCTGTGATTCACGTGGGAGATTTTGTTTGGGTACCGCGTTAACACCCAAGATTAAAACCATCTCTTGTAAGAGTTAACTACAAAGCCGATCTGAATTATGGTATTCGGCTTTTGGTTTTAGGACGGTGTTTATTTATTTTTTAAGTTTTATTAATTTTACGTATATTTTGTAGATAAAATTTATTCAAATTCAATATTTTTTTTAAAAAAATACTAGTATTTATCTTTTCACTAAAATTATTAATTGACTTCAATTGCGATAGATTTTTTTTGACAAATTCACCTGAAGAACTGTCAGGTGCTTAGCTAACCCGCTAAATTTGAATTTTTATTGTAATTAATTTTTAAAAACAAGTTTAGCATTCAACATTATATTACAAGATATTGATATAAAAGTTCATAAAATATTTCTTATTAGGCTCTACCTCCATTTTACATATTATTTATAGAATTAATATATTAAATAATATTTAAAAATAATTACACATAAATAAACTCGACTCAATTTTAAAAATTAATTTAAAAAACAGATCTTTTTCAAATCAACTTGACGCGAAAAAATTGACTCGAAAAGTTTTCAGATAAAGTTTGAGTTGTAAAATATAATTCGAATAAATCAAATTTTTTTAGTAATTAGTGGATCTATTTTTAAGTTCGAGTTAAACTCTAGAATTCTACTTGGGAGAGAATTTACTCCTAATGAGTTTTGAACTCAGAACTTAGGGGAAGGTGTCACCTTAAGGGTTAATAATCTCTAGAGCATGTGGTTAAAAGTTTTTAGTATACACCCTCCTCTTTTTCATAGGTTGTGAGTTCAATGCTCATCGGGAATAAATTTTATATTCTCCTTCCCTTAAGTAAGAATTGTTCAAAAAAATATAAGTGATTAATTTTTATATTTAAGGGATCGAGAATAAAATATCAAGCGATCATTTCTTTATTTTAATTTGATAGTTTGATCATTCTACTTTTATAATGTTATTGTTTAATTTAAAAATTAACATACAAAACTATTCAAGTTAAGAAAATTAGGCATGATGTTAAAAAAATGTCTTTAACATTTATTAGAATAGTTATTTTAACTCTTAGTTTTTTTGAAGTAATTTAACTTTAATATTTTATTTTGGACCAAAATGACTACTATGTGGATGGAAAATGTTATTCAATTAACAGTCAATGCATTGACAATTGAGATTACTTGACATAATGACACGTAAACAAAAAATAATTTTATATTTTATAAAATTATTTTTTTATGTCTTATCATTCTGTCAAGTCAACACATTTATTTATATGACACTTCCATGTTAGCGTGCAATGTCATGTATGTTTGTCACATCATTTCAAGGCGTTGACAATTAGTTGACTAACGATTTTTAACTATGAATGAATTATTTTGACTCAAAATGAAACATTGAAAATTTATTTGCTTAAAAAGAAAATAAAAATTAAAGTGACTATTCGATCAAATATTAAAATATTATTTAATATCATACAAAAAAATAATATGTTTTTTTTCCCCAAAAAAAAATTCTTTCAGCACAAAAATTCATTTTCAACAAGATGAGTAAGAGTTTTTTAAAAATAAAAACAACAAAAGTTAAAACGGTATAATTAAGTATTGTTTAAACTAATAAGTGACATTAAAAAACAAATGAATCAATTTAATTGGTTTTGGATTTTTCTATCATCCCTAGAAGTAGGAGATTTTTTAATAGTCTTTTGAGATTACAAAACAAAATTTATTTATGGGTAAAATTTTTGATACATTTACCGTGTAAAATTAAGTTTACACAAACATATATTTACACTAAATTTTTAACTTTAATCCTAAAAAACTAAACCCTAAACACTAAATTTTAAGCACTATTTTTAAATTTTAAATCCTACAACTTAACCCCTAAACTAAAATCCTAAACTCTAAAACTAAAAGTCACATGTAAATTAAAGTTTACACGGTCTGTGTATTAATTTTTTTTCTTTATTTATACATATTTTAACAGTAGACAATATACATCTTACAGATAAAACGATCTAAACACATGCATGTGGATGTTAAAAGGGGAAAATATATATGGAATTTTGGGTGTTTTTTGGATCCTATTTCAAGTCCATGTAAACTGAAACAAGGCCAACAGCCCATGTCGGGAGAAGATATAGGGAAAGAAACATATGAAACATCGTCAAAATTGGAATGAAAACAAATGCAAAATAGAAAATCCAAATAGAACATTCCCAGCAGTAGAGAGCAGATCACAAGAAGAAGAAGAAGAAAAAACCAGACACAAAACACTGAAAAACAGAGAGGAAAAAGTTCAGTTTCCTTTTCCTTACCGAGAAAAAAACAAAGAAGGGAAAGCATGGTTTGGATGGTGAATCAACAGGTACCAAGAGGAAGAACTCGAACATGGGGAGCTGCATTCCTGTGTTGGCTTTTCATCATGTTGGTTACCCCAAAAATCCCACTTTCTTACAAGAACCATCTCTATGCCGACATGCGTAACTTCGTAGGTAAAATCATTGTTTTTCATTTCTGTTCAGTTAGAAAATTAAAGTGAAGTTGAGAAAATTGTGCATAGATTATTAATTTAATTGGATTTTTGTTCTTTGTTTTGCCATAGGAGTTCCTAACACGTTGAATGTGATCACCAATTTTCCATTTCTGATTGTGGGTGTTCTGGGGTTTGTTCTTTGCCTGGGAGGAGGAAGCTTTTTCAACATAAGGTTTTTTTCGATGTCTTTTTTTAAGTTTTAAAGGTTGAATTTTTGTGATCATTTGGTGATTTACTGATGTTTTTGGACTCTGGGTTGGCGGCAGATTGCGAGGAGAGTTGTGGGGTTGGGTGCTTTTCTATGGAGGGATTGCAAGTGTGGCTTTTGGTTCTGCTTATTATCATCTTAGGCCTGATGACAACCGAGTGTTGCTCGACACCTTGCCGGTTAGCCTCACAAGTTTACTTTTTCGATGTTTAATTTATTTGTTATTCGAACTTTCGGTTCTCGATTGTTGTTTAGTGTTGTTCTTGATACAACTATATGCCATACTTGAAATGATGAACTTTGATATTTTGTTTTGTTCTTCGAGTTTTACTTTCATTGCCAATGCCAAATAGTTGAAATTTCACTTGTTTTGTTTATATTCCGGTGTTTTTATTGTCGATAATCAAGGGTGGTTTGAAATTTTACTACTTTATTACTGTTAAATGTTTGGTTTTATTAATTCAATTTGCATAATGCAGATGATGATTGCTTATTCCTCACTTTTCTCTAGTTTTATACTTGAAAGACTCGGAGAAAGAATCGGATTAAGTTGCCTGTTTTCACTATTAGTTCTTGCTGTTCTAAGCACAGTTTATGCAAGGTTTGATTCTCTCTCAAAATGTTCTTATTTATCTGTTTGATGAATCAGTTGAAGCTTGTCGTTCATATTTTAATTTGTTTTGGCGGAATATGATTCGATTATTGTTTGCAGAACATTTAATGATCTTCGGTTGTGCATGACATTCCAGTTAGTTCCGTGCGTAGCTATTCCGATCATGACATTTTTGTTCCCGCCTAAATATACCCATTCGAGATACTGGCTTTGGACGGTAGGTATGTCATTGGTCTTCCTCTTTCACTCTCACTTTCTTGTTCGATTATTATTCTTGCTTTCTCTCTCAGTTTTTGAAAAGCATCAGCAATTCGTAATATGTTCTTTCCCGAAGAATGTTGGTTTACTGAAAATCTGAAAACCGTCCGGTACAGGGGTTTGCATCCTGGCCAAAATGGAAGCTCTAGCTGACATGAAAATATACCGAGCAAATAATTATATTATCAGTGGACACTCCTTGGAGCACCTGTGTTCGGCAATTGCCCCGGTTCTGATTACAGTTATGCTCATGCATAGGAGCTGCAGATTCCCGAGGTATTCGAATTTGAAAGTTCAGAATGGGAATTATTAGATGTATTTTAACATTTCATATAACCGATAATCCAAATGTAATGACTGAACTGCATGCCAAGGCATTCGGAAGTGTTATTATAATATTTGAGTGCTCCATATTCGGTAGCCGACTGTTTGTGTCTTCCCACTGCTACGCAGTTAAGACTTCCTATTTTTTAAACTGCAATGTTAGGACCGAGTTTGAGATGTCCTCGACTCCTCGTAAATATTCGTTCTTAATATGAATTACATTTTCTGCTGATGACTTGCCGAAAATGTTATTGTTTTCTCTTACTTGGTACTGGAAGTCATGACAGATTAGGTGAAATCAAAGAATGTCCCTGATGAAGAATCCGAAGTCGATAAAGACATTTCATAGGACCACATTCACTGTGACCGAGAAATTTTTATACGAAGAATCATGGAAGCTGACATCTCTGCCGAAGAACTTTGTGAGATTTCTTCTCCCTGTGCTTTCCGCATTACTCTGGATCCGCAAAGAATGAAGGCACGTACAGTCCGTTAACCATGACACCATTCTTGATATGCTCATGATGGCTTTCTTGTCTCATGAGTCTTGACTGAGTTATCACACATTGTGATGTTGCCATACCATGTCATTATTTCATGGCCATACTGTAATGCACATTTTGCTTGCGTTGTGTCCCGTCTTTGCCCGTTTTTCATAGTTTTACCATATGCATCCCGACATGAATTACACTCACCTAGGGACAATGTTAACAGCTTTTGGAGTAATTATAGGTTCTTAATGGACATGCTATTGACCTACATGTAGCAAATGTCAAATTGAGATACTAATCGTGAATCAGAATTGTAATTTTCTGAAACGAGAGAAGTAATTCCGGAACGGTTAGCGATTGTTGCTTGTCAATAGGAAAATATTTGTTAAAGTTTTGTGCCATTTTCATCATTTTCTCCGGTTCCTTTTCGGGATTAGATTGTTGAATAGCATGTTACTAGAAACAAGTCCACAGGAGTAATCACTGGTATGTTAACGAGGCTTTGAAGTTGGAGGATAATCTCGAATGCCAACCTCATTGTGATTGTCCCTTAGACTAATTTCGTCAAATAACATGCGGTCTCGATTCACAAGAGTAATCAACGGTATGTTAACAGGGCTTTGAAGTTCGGAGTTACATACGATGAGCCGGCCTGGCTTTATGTCATGATCCATATTAACTTGTACCATATTACCAACATCGGAATATTGCTTCGGCTTTAGCCTCACTTATTCCGCGATTGTATCGTATTATATGAGGATGTTAGATGGATGATGACACTGTAACTATTAGTTAGGATTTGGTGGGAAAAAAGGAAAACAGAGCATGAAGGGAAACTTGGAAGATGAGTAAGCTTAATAATTTTTCTGATAGTTTACGCCATCATCGCATCTCAAAAAGGCAAAATGATCTGGAAATAGACATTGGAAACTAACCAACGTGTAAGATGTTCCTTCGGACATTTACTAAAAATAAAACATGACTTGATATTGAAGTTTGGAAATCTAAAATTTTTAGGTTAAATGATTGTTTCAGTCCCTCTATTGTATTCGAATTTAAAATTGAATCTATGTATATTAATTTGATATAATTGAATCTAACTATCTTTACACTCACATTAGTTAATGCTGTTAATTATATTCTGGTTAAAATGTTAATGTGAAATTTAACGTACATGCTGAGTTGAGAGTGGGGTTGAGAATTTGATTGAGTTGAGTTGAGTAAAAAGATTTTAAGTTAGTCGAGTTAATAAGTTTTTTTTTTTGACAATAACAACTGAATTTTATTAATAACCATGAAAATATTTCAAATACAAAGCATCCAAAATGAAGAATAATGAGATATAGTACATCAAAATCTCAAACAACCCAAAGATGCAAAGAAAAATAAATATTTTCATAGATATTAGCATACCGATAAAATTTAAAAGTCTTCCTGAATCTCCTTGTCTCTATCCAAACGAGACGCTTTACGATGTGAAAAAGGAGTGGTGAGCGAATCAAACTATCAGGCAGATTGCTCCGCTACCCAGGTCTGATTAAATCGGCAAACAACCATCAACCGAGAGGGGATCTATCTTTCTATGAACACCGACAGAATCAAAATCAGAAACTAGCGCCGCGAAGATCATTGTAAAAACACCAAGCGAACGCTAAGGTATGCTGTAATCATGCCAAAATGACAGATGAAACGAACCATAAAAATAATGAAAAAGCGTGTCACAAGGACAGAGAAACACGTGCCACAAGGACAGAGATTTTATTAAAAATATAAGAAACAAGAAAATAAAAAGCGGGTAATTAATGAATCCGGCGACGGTAACCAACATAAAAGTTGGAACCGCCGCCGGCTAATCAAAGAAGAATGGGTGATAGCCCTTGCGGCACAATTGGACTAGAGAGAAAAAAAAATAGGTCAAAATTTTCGGCTCAATTATTAATAGAGTTAATAAGTTTTATTTTATAGCTTAAACTTTATTTGAAATTTTTTTAGTCGAGTTGTTTGAGTTTATGTTAAATTTAATTGTAAACATTTAGTATAATATTATGATATTAATTAGTTTTAAGTTAAACGACTTTCTATATTCGTCTACGTAGACATATTTCTATATATTTTTCATATGTGATGCACATGTATCATATAGAGTTGATGAACTCGACGCGAACTTAAAAATCAATCCACTAATTACAAAAAAATTTAAGTTATTCGAGTCACATTTTATAACTCAAACTTTACTTGAATTTTTTTCGAGCCGAGTTTATAAAATTACTATTCGTGTAAAATTAAGTCGAAAATTTAATTTTTTCGAGCCGAATTTTGTTCCGCCCTATTTACAGGGTGTTTTAAGAATTAAAAAAAATCACCTCACTATTTTAATAGAAACGACTAATGGTATAAGGACTATATATTGATTAAACATGATAGAGGGATCAAGATAAAAAATTTACCAATTTTTTACACAAATATGGTGAGGTGGCACCACCCAAAAGGTAGAAAGTACCACTCTTTTCACTTCAATTCTTCCCCTCAAATTCACTCTCTCTCTCTTTACAAATCTCAGCTTTCATCATTTCCCCTTCACAAAACCTTCCAACAATGGCAGACAAAGTATTCCCTTCCTCCAAACCCACCACTGCTCCACCCACCGCCAATGGCGGAGCAGCCGAAGCCACTGCCACAACAACCAGAACCATCGGTGGAGCCACCAAAGCCGACCTTATTAACCCCACAGTTCGCCTACCATACCGTCCACAACCCCACAACAGACGCCGCCAGTACCGCCCACGGCGGAACTATTGTTGCTGCTGCTGTTTCTGGATCATCCTCATAGTCCTCATCCTCGCACTTTTAGTAGCCATAACCGGCACTGTCCTTTACGTCCTTTACCGCCCTCACCGCCCTTCGTTCACTCTCGCTTCGTTCCGTATCCACCGCTTGAGACTCAAGACCGACGCCGACGGCTCCTCCTCCCATCTCTCGACGCTCTTCAACTTAACCCTTTCTTCCAAAAACCCGAACTCCCATCTCTCTTTCTCTTACGACCCTTTCGTTGTTTCGTGCGTGACAAGCAATGGCGACGTTTCGATAGGGAACGGGACGTTGCCGGCGTTCGTGAGTGACAGTAAAGATGAGTCGACTTTCAAGGGGGTTGCAGTGGCGGCGTCGACGGATTTGGATGTAGAGACGGTGAATGGCTTGAGGCCGGAGCTGAAGAAGGGGAGTGGAGTGTTGTTGAAAGTGGAGATGGATACTAAAGTGACGGCTAAAATGGGTGGCTTGAAGAGCAAGAAAGTTGGGATTAGGGTTACCTGTGATGGGATTAAAGGGGCTGTTCCGAAAGGTAAGTCGCCGGCGGTGGCTAACGTTGCCGGAGCTAAGTGTAAGGTAGATCTCCGGATTAAGATCTGGAAATGGACTTTCTGAGATCAATCAACATCAATTTTCCTTTTCTTTTTTCCAATGCAGTTGTTTTCATTGTTTTTGTAAAAGAAATGATCCAAAAAAAGTCAGATGGATCGAATGGCGAGTAGTTCAATTTTTATGTAATATTTTGGGTTCGAGTCTTTTATTATGTGGTTGAATCAACTGGTAAGTAGTTTAATTTTTATGTGATATTTTGGGTTCGAGTCTTTTATTATGTGGTTGAATCAACTGGTAAGTAGTTCATTTTTTTAATGTAATTTTTTGAGTTCGAGTCTTTTATTTCGTTCAATATATAATATTGATTTGTTTTTTTTTTCTAAATATCGTTGTGAAAATCTCATCATGTCGATTTTTTTATTTGAAGTGGTATTTTAAAGAAAATCCATGTTATCACTATAAATTGAAATTAGTAGCGAAATTAATAGTTTGGATTAATTGATAATGTTATAAGATTAGACGAATTAAATTATGTCAAGTTAAATCTTGGGATAGGATCCGTTTACATAGTGTAAGAGATTTGAAGTTTTATATTTTTTGAATAGTTGGATGAGTGAAATGAATGGTTGAGATTAACAATAGGATATGTGAATATCTATCCAATGATCCAAAAGAAGGTGTAAAATTTTCAATTTTATATTGTGTGTAAGTGAAGAGCAATTATAGCTGGGCATAGAGGAAAATCTTAAAGCTGAGAAGCTTAATGGTGCAAGTTGGTCCTATTAAGGAGAAGTATAAGGTTAGGCTCGTTTGGGACAAGCTTAAACATAAAAATGACAGGGTGGAGTGGTCTCGCTGTGCCTAAATACTCATTTGTTTGGCGAGTAGGTCTGGCATAGGGTGTTGCAGATTTGTAATGTGACTGTAGTCTGTAAGTTGCAATTGTTGATTGGGTGAAGTACCATGATAAAGGAAAGTCATTATTTGCTGTAATCACTTTATTTGACAGGAAATTAATGGTAGAGTACATAGAAAGTCTCCTCGCCATTGTTCCTGAGAATTAAGTATGATATAGGTTTGTGCTTCTATGGAGTTCCTTCGGATTAAATAATAGTTGGGGGATTCAATTGTAATTAAATGATAGGTTGAAGGGTTTGGTTGTATTGTTGTGGTTCTTGATAAATAAAATTTTTATTTATCTAAAAAAATACGTTATATATATAGGGTTAGGATCAACTTACACCATGTAAAACTCTTTAAGTTTTACACATTTTCTGGATCGTTAGATAGAGAAAATTGATGGCTTAGATTAACTCCTTACTCTTTTTTTCCCAAGTGATAATCTTCACATATTTACTGTTAATCTCATCCAACGGTCCAAAAAAGGTGTAAAATGTAAAGAGTTTTACACTATGTAAACGGATCCTATTATATATATATATATATGATTGAGATCCACTTACACAGTGTAAAACTCTTTAAGTTTTACACATTTTATGGATCGTTAGATAGGGAAAATGGATAACTGAGGCTGGGATTATCTTCTTACTTTTTTTTCAAGTGATAATTTTCACATATTCTACTGTTAATCCATCCGTTTCACTTATCTAATGATCCAAAAATTGTGTAAAACTTAAATACTCTTACACTACGTAAACGAATCCTATTATATATATATATTACACAACATGCATATTTACATTATAAAAGTCAAATCATAAATTCCCAACCCTAAAAAACTAAACCTTAAACCATCTACCCTCCATTCTAAACATTAACCTTAAATTCTAAACTCTACAACCTAAACTCCTAAACTTTAAATACTAAACTAAAACTCGATTCTCTTATACTATGTAAAATTTGAAAGTTTTACATCTTTTTTAGACCGTTGGATGAAGGTAAATGGATGAATAAGATTAACCGTAAAAAATGTAAAGAATATCACTTGAAAAAAAAGAAATAATCTTAACAATTTATTACCGTCATCCAAAGGTCCAAAAATAATGTAAAAGTAATTGAGTTAAATCTTATGCTTTTAGACCATTTAAGGAGTCTATTGTAATATTTTCTTTAAATTTACTTGTATATTTATATAAAATTGATATATTTATTCAATTATTAAAATGTATATGCGCAATTTAATGGTATGCTGGCACAAGGAAAAAATTGTCATGTCGTTAAAGATATGCATGAGTAAGGAGGTGGAACAAAATGAAACTTCAGATATTTAAATAAATATTTTAAAAGTATAAGTACCACATTAAAACTAAACTTGAAATACATAAGTTATTTGTGCTATGTTCATGATTCTTATCTAATAATGTCGTCCTTAAAATTCGAATCAAAATTTTATCGTTTAGGCCGGACCAGAATTTAAATCCGAAACCAGATCTCAAAATTGGATAAGGAGGTGGTTCAATGCCTCCAAAACATCAGGTTGGGCCGTTTGAGGTTCCTGCAGCAGCAGACATGGCCTGGTAACTCGAATCCTTGTACTATAAATTTTTGTCGGATTTGCCAAATCTGTAATTGGCCCATATATAGATAAGCCACCTACTGAATCAGACCAGTTCAACAACACACACAACTGTTGTACTAATCTATTGTCAGTTGACAGATCTTTTGCTTAGGTTTGAACCGTCGGCCACAACTAGAGGTGGTAAACTGAGATTCGGATCAGTTTTGGTTCAGATCATTTTAAGTCTGATTATTTTTAATTTAAGTTTGGTTCGATTTTAGTTCGTGACTCTGATGATTCAGTTCGAGTATCAGGTCGGTTCGGATCATACCAGATCAGTTGATTTTATGTTGGGTCAATATCAGGTTAGTAGGAGATCGACCAGTTTCAGTCTGGTCAATTTTTTACACTCTTATATGGCTTTTTATAAAGTCAATATATTTGAATTTTGGTGAATTGCACGACAATTCACATCACATTACATCTTTCTTTATTTCTTTTACTCCCTCCGTCCCACTAAACTGTCACATGTTGGTCAAAATTGTTCAACTTTGACTATAATTTATTTAAAAATTTTAATTAATTAAAATTTATAAAATATATATTTAAAAACTACTTGATTCAATATTTTTAAAATGTATTTTTTTATATTTTTATCAATAATAAATTTTAAATTATAAGAAGTCAAACTTAAAAAAGTTTGACTCAAATGTGATAGTTTAGTGGGACCGAGGGAGTAATATTTTTTCTTTATTTCGAGTTGCCTTCTATTCGAGTTACTTTCGGTTCGGGTGATATTAGTTCGGGTGCTTTTCAGTTCAACTAAAATTTAGGTCGATTTTAGTTCGATTTGATTTATTTCAAGTTTCGAATTATATACAAGTCCTCGTATCCGGGTAGATATCAAATCTCAAATAAAATAAATTAATTCGGATCTCAAGTTAAATTTACTACGTCTAGCCACAACACTTCTGCTCCTTTCCACATGCATGGTGTAATTCAATACCAGTGTGAATGTGTTACAATTAAATTTCGTTTAGAATTCGTAATTTTCTCTTCCAATAATTGTTTTAACCGTTTTCGTAGCACGTCGGGATAACAACATCACTCGAAAGTCAACCGATCTTTTGACTTCTGATATCATTGCATGCACACCTGAACTAAAAACCCAGAAACTAAAAAAGATCTTCCGTCGTAGAACATACGTCAGAAAAATGTGATTGGTTGCCGAGAAAATGAAAGTATTATTATCCGCGACTCTGGTGGTGGAGGGATAAGGCTGTCGATTTCAACAATCGCTGGAATCCTCTGGCGTTGGGGACACTGCACAGTGCACACTACGCCTCTCGTTTACGCGCACGTCTTAATCCCCACTATTCCCATTGCTAACCCTTTGGTCAAATTTCGGTTCTAATCTTTCCATTATGTTCGAATTTGTATTTAGTCCCTAATTATTTGGTCTACTAAATCGTAAAACTAGGGGAAAAAGTTTGATGTTAACTATTTGGTCTACTAAATCGTAAAATTAGAGAAAAAAAAAGGTTATATCAAATTAACGTTCAATGATTAAACTGTAATTTAAACCAAGAGTGAGCATTCGATCGAGTCGAGTAAAAAAATTGAATCAATAAAGTTATTTTATAACTCAAACTTTATTTATTTTTTTTTGAGTCGAGTTTTTGAAATTCGAGTCAGGTTGTACGTAGAAGGGTGGGTGGGCCCGTACCCACCATAAACTTTTTAAAGTTCACACATTTGACTTTGACTTTTAAATTTTTTATGAATTATTCCTTAAATTTTTAAAATTTTTATGACTTGTGCCTAGCATGAAATTTTGAGATTTTTATAACTTGTACCCACACTCAAAAATGTTTCTGGATCCGCCACTGCATGTATCATGCAAAGTTAAGGGACTCAACCACGAACTTGAAAACTAATCCACTAGTTACTACTAAAAATTATGAGTTATTTGAAATCTTATTTTATAATCAAACTTTATTTAAAAAAATTGAGCCAAGTATATAAATTCGATTATTTTAAATCAATTCGAGTTTTGTTCGCCCTAATTTAAATATCAAATTAATGTGAAGTGAATAAATCCAATTCAAATAGGGAAAACTACACCAGTGACCACCGAAGATATTGGGGATACATATTTGAACAACCGAACTAAAAAAAACGTTAATCACACCACCAAACTAATTAAATCAACCTATTTTGACCACCGCCGTTAAAAAATTAACGGAGGGGTGACGAAAGTGCCACGTGGCAGTTAACAGGACTTTTTTAAAATTACATGTTTAGTCCCTGTTATTTATTTATTAAATCAATTTGATCCTAATTAGTTTTTGTCTCTTTTTTCAATCTCTGGGTGTTTGTTTTTCGGATCATCTAACGAGGCAGAATGATAAAGATTTGATTTTTTTGTTGTTGTTGTACATTACAGGGAATCTGAAACAGACCATCGTTTTGTTTAAGAGGATTTGAATTCGATCATGCCGGGTCTTGAGAATAGCGGTGCGAAAATCGGGTCATCGGGTCAGAATTCGGAGACCACGGTGGCTGCGGCTGTGTCTAAGACTACCCAGGAAGCAGCCATCAATGGCGGTGACAATAGCAAAACTGAAATGCTAAATGGGTTTAGAAATGTGGAAAATGGGGGAGATGGTGAGATTTTCAAGAAAAATATGAGTGATTTGGTTGAAATTTTGTCTAAGCTTAACCCTATGGCTGAGGAATTTGTACCTCCTTCCCTTGCCAATCACCATCATCATCATAATCTTGATGGTAACCATGATCAAAACCATCATGATAATCACTTTCTGGAAAATGGGTTTGGTTTTAGTACTGACAATTTTGGAGGGAATCCTAATTCTGGTGATGGATATACTAATAGAAGGGTATGTTAATTGTTAGGTTCATTTTGTTGTGGCATTTTGTTTTTGTTTCTGTTTCATATTGGTATCTTTTTGTTGATTCTTTGTTCCTTTGTACACAGAAGAGGAACAACTTCAGCCAAGGGAAGAGAAGGTTGAATAATCGAACTAGTATTGCGCAGCGAGAGGATGCGATTAGGAAGACTGTTTATGTATCCGATATCGATCTGCAGGTAACATGCTTTATGCTTTAAAACCTATGGTTTTTGCCTCAGTTTTACTATAGTGATGTTTTGCTGATTGATTGTGTTTATGGTATAGGTTACTGAGGAGCTTCTTGCAGGTCTCTTTCTGAGTGTTTATGGTATAGGTTACTGAGGAGCTTCTTGCAGTTCTCTTTCTTGCAGGTATCTTATCAACAATAAGATATGTATATAAAAGGTGCAAATAATAACACTAAGAACAGTTTGGTTCAATGGTTAAAGCTTGGGGATTTTATCCCTTTGGTCCCAAGTTTAAACCATCATATTGGCATCTTCATTTTCTTCTTTAAATTTCCTTTAACCAGGTGGTGACTGTCAATATTAAACAAAATAAATTAAATTAATCCAACTGGGTGATGAAACGTGTCATAATTTGATTGGTTGATTAATTTTTATTTAATTAAAATAAAATTAGGATCAAATTGATTTAATAAGTAAATAACAGGGACTAAACATGTAATTTTAAAAAAGTCATGTTAACTGCCACGTGGCACTTCCGTCACCCCTCCGTTAATTTTTTAACGACGGTGGTCAAAATAGGTTGATTTAATTAGTTTGGTGGTGTGATTGACGTTTTTTTTAGTTCGGTGGTTCAAATAGGTATCCCCAATATCTTCGGTGGTCACTGGTGTAGTTTTCCCATTCAAATATAGTAAAGGGACCAAAACTAGAATTTTACCGCATCATTTTTCTTACACGCTATGCTCCTTTTCATTCCCACGCACCTGACCGGCTGACCCAATCTCGTGTTTCGTTTTTATGAGAAGCGCGCGTGTTCCACGCTCCTTGCTCACGTGTCACCCTCTTCTTCTCATCATCATATATCAACAACGGCTATTTACCTACCTCCTCAAATTCCCATTCTGTTTTGGTATTATATTATTCTCTCCGATTCCTTGTTTTCTTCATCATTTTCTCGGGAAAATTGCAGAGGAAAATGGTGTTCGTGATTTTCTTCTTGCTTTTCACTCTGGGTCAATGCAGTGTTGATTATAACGCTTTATTGTCCTTCAAAGACTCTGTTTTCGACCCTTCCAACTCGCTTTCCTCATGGGTTAACTCATCCAATCCTTGCTCTGATTCTTGGTATGGCGTCAAATGCAACCCTTCGACTCACCGAGTTACGAGACTCGTTCTTGAGAACCTAAACCTCTCTGGGTCAACTCACTCACTGTATCACCTTTCTCAGCTTAGACTCCTCAGCCTTAAAAATAATCGGTTTTTCTCTTCTTCCCGGGTTAAATTGTCTTCATGGCGTTACTTAAGGCATCTTTACCTCCGTGGAAACCTCTTCTCGGGTCCATTCCCCACCGGAATATCCACTCTCCGGCGACTCCACCGTCTCGACCTCTCGCACAACGATTTCCATGGCGAAATCCCGATGGCCGAGTTGACTCAGCTGCCTTACTTGTTGACTCTCCGCCTCGAGTCGAACTCGTTCACGGGACCACTCAACTCAATTCCCTCGTTTTCTTCCATTTCGGACTTCAACGTCTCCGATAACAATCTCTCCGGCGATATTCCGTCGTGGATGTCTCGTTTTCCAATCTCTTCATTCGAAGGAAACAAGGCCCTCTGCGGCCATCCTCTGCCATCCGATTGTTTCAATCGGACGGCACTTCCGGCGTCCATAAGACAAAAGATACGCCACCCCGGGACGAAGAGGCTTAGCAATGGGGTTATCCTGATGATCATCGCCGTCGACGCGGTGGCCGTCATGACGGCGATAGTATCCGTTACGTGGTGTTGTTACAAATACAAGTGCTTCTCCCAGAATGAAGCAACGGAAACAAAAAGCGGGACAAACTCCAAATCGTCGCGGCCGAATTCAATAGAGGCGGAGGAACTGGTGGTGCTGGAAGGGTGCAAGGGCTTTAGAAAAGTGGGTGATCTGTTGAAGTCCTCGGCGGAGCTGTTGGGCAAAGGGAGTGTGGGGACCACTTACAAGGTGGTGACGGACGGCGGCGATGTGGTGGTGGTGAAGAGGGTACGGCAGAGGAGACGGCGGAGGGATGTTGATGGGTGGTTGAGAATAATTGGCGGGTTGAGGCATGCTAATATTGTGAGCCTCATAGCATACTATAATTCCAAGGAGGAGCTGCTTTTGGTCTATGAATTCTTACCAAATGGAAGCTTGCATTCTCTCTTGCATGGTTAGTCTAAATTATGATTTTGGTCCTTAAAACATACTTAAATTTGGATTTAGTCCATGTTATTGTCATTATATTCATATAATGTTATTAATTAGTTTAGAGAAGTGATAAATACACAATTTTATTTTATGGGTGCTTTTAAAATTTTAGGGGTGTGAAATTAGATCATTAACAGGAAATAGAAAGGAAATATCTAATTATATGAAAGTTTAAAAATTTCTGGGATGCGACTGCACCCCGGTACCCCTCCGGTCCATCCATGGTTAAAAGACATGTTATTTTTAGGACTTATTTGTGAAAAAAGCATATAAGGGTTTATTTGAACAAAATGTATTAGTTAAAGGACTTATTTAGTATATTACCCCAAGCTCTTTAGTCTTTTACCTTTGTCTTAATATGTTATTTGTAGGGAACAGAGGACCAGGAAGGACACCATTGAGTTGGAGTACGAGGTTAAAGCTAGCTTCTGAGGCAGCCAAAGGCCTAGCGTTCATCCATGGTAATAAAAAAGCCAAAATCTTCCATGGACACCTTACATCATCAAACATCCTAGTGAACCGACAAGGCGATGCTTGCATTTCCGATCCCGGTCTCCACCAAGTCTTGTACTCTCCGCCTTCGTCCAACGACGACTACAAAGCCCCAGAATTAAAGCTCAACAACGGCGCAGACGACACCACCGACCTTAAAAAGTACACACAAAAATGCGACGTCTATAGTTTCGGAGTGATATTACTGGAGATGTTGTCGGGTAAAACGGCGAGCGGTGACGGGGGCACCGGGATGAGCCTGGTGAGATGGGTTCAGAGCGTCGGAAAGGAGGAGTGGGCATGGGAAGTGTTCGATTTCGAGATGTTGGGAGATAAGGCAATGGAGAATGAAATGGTGGGGCTAATGCAAGTGGCATTGCTTTGTGTGGCAACATTGCCTAGAGATAGGCCAAAGATGAGTGTGGTGCATGGGATGATTGAGGATATTAGAGGTAAAAGTGGGGGAAGTGGTGGGAATGGGATGGTTTCTATTTTGAATGATTTTTCATCTGATTCTTCACCTTCTCAATCAGAAAGGACCCTTGGGGTTTGATAATTAGGTCATATATGTAGCATATTATAGCATTAATAAGGGATTCTTTTTGGGTAATTACTTTTGATTCTGGTCGGTTCTTAAAAATTCAATGAAAAACTTGATCCGACCTACTTGAAACCTGATTTTTTTATATAAAAAATTGTCTTATCAGTTGATGTGAACCGAAACTCGAAGTTTTTGAATTTTTTTAATTATCCCTAGTAAGACAAAAGATCTAAAATCAAAAATTAGAAGAGGGGCCAATCAGATCTTGGCATGCCCCCACTGCAAACCCTAATCCATTCCTTAAAAAGTGTTTAATGATGAAGAAAAACAAGAAATTCCCTAACGTTTAAGATAAAGAAAATGACGCTGCATGGCTTGTTTTATCAACTTTGCGACGAGACACAGAAAGGTCAATGCAGGGGACCGTGTTACTTTCAGTTTCGGTATTAGAGTTAAATACCGAATTTTTTTTTTTTAATTTGGATCGAATTTTATTTAATTCGATCCAAATTAAAATTCGGAAAAAACGAGAACCAAGTTAATATAAGTTGAAAGAAGAATGGGTAGAGATTTCACATGGCACGGTCGCTTTCGAGCATCCTGTCTTATGGGCTGGATTTGGGGTCGTAATATGGCCAAGGGAAATATTTGTAGATTTTGGTTTGTTTTGATGTCGAAGTAGACCAATGGTCCCTTTTGCCTTGTGTTAAATAAGAATCTTTTACATTGTTACAATTTTTTTCCCATCCTAAGAAGAAAATATAATAATGCGTGAACTTTTCCTTTTTCAAACAAAAACCATTCTCTTAAAAGGAAAAATATGATTGAGAAAGCAAGTTAGTAAGTGTAGGGCCGGCAAGTATTTTTTTTAATTAGTCGAGTTGATGAGTCAAGTCTTTTCGAGTCAAGTTTTGTCTACCTACAAATAAGGCCGACAATTACATATGGATGATGGCCCACCCGACTCACCCGATCCAACTGAATGGACGAAAACTCGGTGAAATATGTGTTTGATCCGTTTGAAGTGGGTGGCGGATGAAGCGGGTGATGGGTTCGGGTGAAAAAATTTCAACCCACCAACCGATCCGTCACCCGCCCCATCCATTGATATAATATTAATTTTAAAAAATATTTTGAACCTAGACTTTTTAAGCTTTTGTTTATTTTTGGGAAATGAAAATTTTGTTTATGTAAATTTTATTGTATGTAAGATTATTTGAAAATTTAGAACTTTAATCATAGTTGACTTTAATGTATTAAATATTAAATGTTTTTAGCAAGATTTTACATGTATTTTTAACTATAATTTTCTAATAATAGAACCCATTTGTGATCTGATTCACCCGCCTCATCTGCGGTTGATAGGTGTGACAGATTTGGGTCAATGATCAAATGGGTGGTGGGTAGATTAGATAACGATTTGGGATATGAATGATGGGATGGTTGAAACTCCAACCCACCCAAATTTAACCCGTTACCAGCCCTACCTCTAAGTTAATGTACCCTTGAAGTTATATATATATATACTCTCCTCCACCTTCAATCTCTATCTTTCTTCTAAGTTTAAAGTTTTCTTGATTTATGCTTGGGCCTTTGTTTTCTTTTTCTAAAATGGGCCTTTGTTCAGCCTGTTTATGTCGGGCTCTTTTAGCCCAATGTATGTTTGGTATTTATGAATGGAATTTATTATTCTCGATAAAAAAAAAGTGTACCCTTAAATTAAAAAGTGTGCATATAAAAATAGAGCAGAGGAACATGTATTTTTGTATTTATATATACTTTGTAGTGAACAAAAATCATCTGCTCTTAATCATGCTCTTTTTATGCCCCACACTAAAAAATATTAAAAAATTTAAATTCTAAATCCTAACTTTAAATTTCACATTCTAAACTTTAAACCCTATACCTTAAAAATACACCATATCCCTAATTCCCTAAACCCTTACCACAAACTCCAACATTAAATTATATACCCTAAATCCTATACACAATTTTTTAAAAATAAGACACTAAAAGGGGCATAATCATTTATATTCAAAATCATTTTTTACTCGTAAAAAGAAAAATTCAATTTAGTAATTATTGAGTAAAATTTTGAGGTCCTTTTCTGTTATTATACCATTTGTTTCCTTTATTAAAAAAAACTAAAAATGAGAATTATGATTGGAAAAGGGGCCTAAACCAGGTCTAATAATCAAGCCACAACTCGATCCAGAGTCACTCACTTCCAAGCCCGAGTTAGCCCAATTAATTCCGAACAAGAAAGAGAGAATCGGGTTCTTCTTTACAGACTTCTACATCATTGCACAATCACGGTTGCATCGCACTGTAACCGGCAAATAAGAAACATATTTTTTTGCAAATTTGCTTTATGAAATCTTGGTTTTGATTCTTACATCTATTATATTGTAAAAAAAATATGGCAGAGAAACCTCAACCGGTGAAAGTATTATATTGTTCAATATGCTCTCTTCCAGCAGAGTACTGTGAATTCGGTCCCGATTTCGAAAAGTGTAAGCCTTGGTTGATCAACAACGCCCCTGAGCTTTACCCAGATCTCCTTAAAGGTCCTTTTTTTAACCCTTTTTTTCTATGTAAATTATTGATTAGTTTGCATGCTTTTTAAAATCCCATGCCTTTCTGTTTGTTTACTGATGAAAAATGTATGAAGAAGACGATTTTTTGTGGGCATTTTGGTTTTATTTCTGGGTTTTGAATTTGGTTTCTTTGGAGATAGTTTTCTGATGTGAATTGATCAAATGATTTGAAATTTCTTTGCCTTTTTCTATATATATATATATATACGTGTGGGTGTGTGTATGTATATTAATTATTCAAATTGATAGATGCATAAGTAATTAGGACCAAATGTGAAATTCTGATAGTTATAGTAGGCTGATTAATGATTCTCTTTGATGATGGTTTTTGGTGTTTCAGAAGCTAGTGAAAAGGAGGCTGAGAAGGTTTCTGAACAGCTCCAATCAATCGGTGTTTCCTCATCGGCTGATGGGGCGGCGTCTTCAGCTCGACCGGGTTTAAATACCATTAATATGAACAGTGTTTTATCACAAATGATACCTTTCATTCTCACTGATCGAATGTTTGTTTTCGATTTTTAGGGAATGCATTGTCGTCTAAGCAAGAAGATGTAAAACGTCTTCCCGGTGGAAAAATAAAGAAGAAAGTATGGCTCCTTTATCTCCTTTATTTTTTGCTTCCCTGGCATTATGTGCGCATGACATTGTGAACTAAGTCATTGGTGTAGTGGCATGTCTTGGTTGACACTAGGTCCGGGGTTTAGATCTCGGACAACCCTTCCCCTCTCCTTATAAATGCATGTAACATTTATGGGGTGTTTTGAAGCTTTTGATTTCCAAAGTTTAAATAACCGTGTTTCGTAATTAGCTTAAGTAATGTGCCAGGACCAGGGTTGAATGTTCCAATATTTCACGGGATCAGTTTTCCTGATCTTTGCTTATCTTTATGATGTTTCTTTCATGCTCTAAATCATGTTAAAAATGTTTTCACAATTCTTATTCAAAGTCATTGCTTGTGGACCTTTATGTACTAGATTGGTTATTAGGATGTGAGTTTAACATATATAAATCTTCCTAATTGTTCCCATATTTTTCGGGGGTCAAATAAAAGGAGAAACAAGAAGTTGTCATTGAAAAGGTTGTACGTAACAGGCGCAAATGCATCACCATTGTGAAAGGATTGGATCTATTTGGTGAGTTTCATTTTCACCTATTTATTAGTTTTTTTCCCTTGTGAAAATAAGTTAATTTTGGATGAGTTGTTCTTCAGGAATTAAGCTTAGTGATGCTTCAAAGAAGCTTGGGAAGAAATTTGCCACCGGAGCGTCAGTTGTTAAGGTGTATAGAAGTCGTCATTTTCACTTGTAGTTTTTCATCCCGTTATTGGTTCCTTTGTTTCTTATGTGCTTTGTGATGATTGGTTTCCTTTAGGGCCCGACCGAGAAGGAGCAAATTGATGTTCAAGGGGACATATCATATGATATTGTGGAATATATTACAGAGACCTGGCCTGCTGTAATGTCTTTGATCGTCTTATCTACATTTCGAACTATGAAAAATGCTTAATATGAGAAATGGAACCATGGTCGTTTATTTTCTTTGTTTTTAGTATTAGAAATGACTATTCCTCGGATTTTTCACATTGAAATACATTTCAACCGAAAACTTCCTTCCCGAAAAAGACGGCAGTACCATTCTTTGGAACATTTACCGAATTTTCTTACGATGCCTTTCTAATATGTTCTTATGTTTGCTCTTCCCTCCCCTTTGAACATAATCTTGTATATTTGTTGTTTCCTTTCAGGTGCCTGAAACTGCCATCTTCTTCATCGAGGACGGAAAAAAGGTCCCAGCCTCTTGACGCTAGAGAGCTTGGAGCCGGAACTCGGGACTGGGACTTCAAAAAGCACACCAACAGGTCCCATCCATCGTGGGATAACTTTCATCAAACCTACTTGTACTTTTCGAGAAAAAAATGTCATTGCAGCAGAATCTTTTACATATTAGTAGTGTTTTTCTTTGATGGGGAAACACTTAAAAAAAGGGGTTCATTTTCATGTGAGTGATGATGGTATTACAGAAAGAAAAGAGTAGATAGATAGAGAATATCATAGCACTTGATGCATATTATGACAAGTGTTTTTGGTGTATAAGACAGATATGAGCTTTTATGGTGAATATGAATTGGTTTATCATCTCGAACCGGGACGGAAATCGGTTAATTGCAGGAGGATAAAGGATAACATATCAATCAATCCTGGAAACTAAAACCATCGTCGCCTCCTTCATATTCCTCCAAGTATGGGATTGGCTCCAGGTCCTGGGGACGGTAATCCTCGAAAAGAAGAGGTGCAGCCTCTTTGCTCTTCTCGGGCTTCCTATCGTTTGTCTCGATGACTGAGATTATCTTTCCCTTGATACAATCTTCGACGGTTTGCCGACCGATCTCTTGAGACTGTCCCTTGATACAATCTTCGACGGTTTGCCGACCGATCTCTTGAGACTGCGATAATTTGAGAAGTGAGGCGCATCTGCTTCGGAACTCCAAATCATTAGATGACAAGATGATGCCGGCAATTGAGCTTGCAAGGTCTGGAGCATAACTGCAAATCTGAAGTTTATGACAAAGTTATGTATTTGAAGTTTAAAGCAGGGGATCATGTCAATGCTTTGTTCATATAAAAGTTATATGAACACTTGGAGAATGTGTTGCAGATGGAGTTTGGTATAAGGTTGTAATCCAGCCGAGCCGATCTCGAACCGTGAGAAGCTCAAGTTCAAGCTCGACTGAATACTATTATCTAAGCTCGAGCTCACTCAAAATAAAATTAAACTATTAGAGATCATCTTGATTAAGCTTGTTTACTCGATTTATATACTCAAACTCGATTTTGAGCTTGAACTCTATCTCATCCCATATATTATTTTTTGGAAAATGCAATAATTAAATATCAAAATATTAAAAACATATTTATAAATAAAAAGCATGATAAGGCTCGAATTATCAAATCAGATTTGATATTTTTTCAAGTGGAACTCAAATAACTCAAATTTAAAAGGCGAAGTAAAACTATATGATTCAACTCCTCTCCGAGAGGTAAATGATCAAGGAGCAACTTGGTTATATATGAGGTTTAAGGATTAAACAGAAAGCTAAATGACTTTCGCGAAGAGAACACATATTTGTTAACAATGCTTCATTCCAAGAGAATCGCATGCATTTAAAACCATTAGAACTTTGAAAGAGACAGATGCTTACCTTGACAGCATGTGCACTGAGAAGAAACCCTGTGTATTTCCCCTTGAAATCATCCAATGCTAGTTTCACCGCCTTCTTTATTAGATGTCGATCGGGTTGATGTTTATACTTTCCTGGATATATTATGACCTTGGCAACACAAGTCAAGGAATATATGTAATGTTCAACGTTTTGAGACATAAGAATAAGCTGCAGTATGAAATTGAATCATAGAACATGATGTTGGATATTGTTTATGATAGCAGTGTATCGCCATACCGATACGAAGATCAGGGGGTAAACTTTCCCATTCTATCAATGCATGGTCAACTTGATCGACAATACTTCCGAAAGTTAATCCATAACTTCTCCAGTCTATGCTGGTTAAAGCATTGAGGGATGCAACGGATGCTGAACATGGAGAGAAATCTTTAAAATGCAAAACCTGGAAGAAATAGCTTGATTACCTTGTGCAAATAAGTAAGCAAATGAAGAGAATAAAAAGGGGCTTTGAATGTTTAGGTGCACTTTAGATACTAACCTCTGTTTTGTTGCTGCGTGACCCGAAGCAAGGAGATTCCGCAAGTTCGCTTATTGCAATTACTGCTTCGACAATTAGTCCGGGACCCCTTTGGCTTTCCATGCTGCAAGCTACTCCACTACTGATCTTAAGTTGCTCCCTGTAGTATCGAAAACTAGCATGAGAGAGTGGTTAAGAGGGCAAGACTTATGAACACTGGAATTTGTCAGAACCAAGAAGTATGAATGCAGTTACTGATAGTAAAAATTACCTTCAATTGTTGGAGAAATGTAAAATATGCAAAATCTCAAGTATATCTAAATCGATAGTATAATCACATGACTCCATAACTTGTTTGCCAGCACTAAAACCAACAGATGTGTTTTAGCTTGAAAACCGAAAACAGGCTTGTATTTTTACCTACTGCAGAAGCAAGAATCACATTTATTGTTTAAGATATTTCCGTGCTTCAAAACGTATTCTTCGAGGCCTGACTTTAGTCTTTCAACATTGGAGCTTGAAAAGTTCAAAGGATTGCATTCATTAGGTAAAAAGATATTTTCACATGGCAATCCAGGAACATCCCCTCGTTTAATCACCAGTTCAGCTGCTACACACTAGAAAAATATCCAACTCGTTTAAATGTTATTTGATAAAAAATTTCAAGAAAAAATATGTTGAAAGAGAAGTAAACGGAGAGCTAACATCATAAAAAATATTACTTGATAGAAAAGTCAACATTTCCGCTTATCAAATAATATCAATATACTCGGTATTTAACTTTCAATGACATAAAAAAATATATAAATGATTCCCAAAGAGATATTAGTTGAACTAGAAAAAATTCATTTCAAGAAGGCTTCATGGCATCTCGGAAAACAAAGAACTTTTTCAGATTAATTTAAGAAGCATTTCCTTTCCTTCCAGTCAGTTTTCCCCATGACCCAAAATTTCAAATGAAGGGTAAGCCTTCTGAAAGGTTAGTTTCTTCAGATACTCATAAAAAGTCTCCTTAAAATACAAAATTTGGATCATACAATTTGTGTACAAATTATAAGGCATTAAAGTAGCAGTTGAACTTACGGGGATCATCAGAATGAGCATCTGCAAAACCAAGAGACATGTGGACTTCGTAAATGGAGAGGAGAATTAGAGGAAAAGAAAGGAGAGAGAAGGCAGCAGAAAACGGAAATCTATAAAAGTAAAAGGAAATACACAACACTCAATTATCCATGATATTATGAATAGACACTCTACTGGAGAACTTCCTAGCGACACTTAGAAGATACGAATGCCATTCTCCTACAAAACCTTTTCCAAATTGGTCAATTTTCAAATAAAAACCTGGTTAGTTTTCTGTTATGTCCCTATTCAACTAGCTATTTGCATACTGAGTATGAATGTCAACAATCATTTCTTGCACCTATTGTGAGATCCTCAATTGTTGATGAATATTCTGACATCACCTTAGTTGCTTTATTGATTTATCTGGAAAGTTATGGTTCTTTGTTTCTAATAGATTATCTATAAGTTGATTGAAGTAATTAAGCTTATGGCCAAGAAACATAGTTTTTGAAGGATGCAGTGTATGCTAAAGTGACATTAAAATCCACAACCAAAACCAAATCCACACAAAAAAATTGACAGGTTGTATTTGAGAAAATCTGTGTATGTCATTCAAAAACTCAGTCAAATGCTGAAAAGCAAACCTTTTGAAAGAAGCGTTTGATCTCTGTGAGCAAGGCATCAATGGTGTCGGAAATGGACAGACATACTTCAGTGCCGCTGAAAATAAAGAAATAAAATCATAACATTCTAATATAACCTATGATCAGAAAAAATGTTGGGAAAACTACACCGATGGTCCCCAAACTATTACTGTTTTTCTAATTTGGTCCCTAAACTATGTTTTTCGGCAAAATCGTCCCTTCTGTTATATAGTTCTCATGTTTTGGTCCCTCGACGTTAAATAGTTAACTGTTTTGCTGACGTGGCATTTTTTAAATATTTTTTAATTATTTTTCTCTCCTCTTAAAAAAATGTCACGTCAGCAAAACCGTTAGCTATTTAACGCCGGGGACCAAAACAGGAGAACTATGTAACAGAAGGGACGATTTTGCCGAAAAACATAGTTTGGGGACCAAAATATGAAAATGGTAATAGTTTGGGGACCACTGGTGTAGTTTTCCCAAAAATGTTTAACCATGGAACTTGCCTGAACTTTGTATCATTCTTAGGAATTGAAGGCAGCCTAGTCAGCCTTCTGGAAGAACCACTTTCTCTAAGATTTAAGTGATAATGATATATCTTATTATCACTAATGCCTGCAAACACGGACACAAATTTGAATTCATTATATACATACATTCACATGTACATGTGTGTGTTATAACTTATAAGGATACTGAGAACAAACTGACAACAGGCACGTTCTAATGTTTAAGATACACAAATTGAGAGAACAAATGGAAACTTGAAGCAGAATTGACAACCGTACGATCACCTACATCTTCAGCAGCTCGCAACAGATGGATCAAGAGAACATGCAGAGTCTATAAGTAATCCAAAAAGGAAATCCCTAGTTCTAATCCCCGTTCCCTTAATTAGAGTCAAAACCTAAGCCATTCAATCATGGATTCTTCACTAGCAAGAAAAAGAATACCGAGACACGAAAACTTACTGGTAGTTTTGATAGAAAGCAACCCATCTGCGGCACAAAAAAGTGAAATAATCGTGAAATATAAATATGAATCCAGATCTATATATCCAGAATCAAATGAACTCGCCGTCGTCATCCACTTACCCCACTTCTCCGTTCCGAGACCTTCTCGACTGTACTTAAGGTCCTGAAACTCCTCCAAGCAACTACCAGTGCCGGTATCCGATACTGCTCATTAAAATACAGAATAAAAAGATTTTGTCAAAAACAATCTCCGTTATTTTAACTGGTGAAACTTTATCGTTTTTAAAAGCTCATTTATGCTGATTCTGATGAACTAATTTGAATCAAAACTACACCGTTTCAACTTCAGAATGACATGATTTCAATGTATATTTTCCAGATTAGATATATTTCTCTGTTCTTGTGAAAGATCGCGTCAAAAAATAAATCAAAGCAAATAATTCGCATTATAATCAGGCAGAAATTAAACGAATAGTGAAAAGGAAGTATTCACTTGAAACTCGAACGATAGGAGTAGCTAGAGTGCTCTCGAGAAGGACCGATAATCGGCAAAGATCTTCGGATAAACGGCATCTTTGATATGCAGAAGAAATTAACTGCCAAAAAATGAAAAATAACACGGGATTAGGCGAAGATTATATCAACAATGAAAGATCCAGAAACCGGATTTGGAAGCCTAATTTGAAGATTGAAATTGCAACTTACATGAATGCAGAGTTTCTGAACTGAAGAAATATCCATTTCAGAGAGAGAGAGAGAGAGAGACAGAGCCAAACAAAAAACAAACTCTCGCGCGCAATTTTGTTTTACAGACTCGCTACTCGGTCCCATAAATTGAATTTAAAATTTCGGGGAAAATTAATTAGAAAATGTTTTAAATTTCAAATATTTGGGCTTCAATGCAAGCTTTGGACCGTTATTATTGCAATGTGTTTAGCTTCTAGTGTGATTTTATTGTAATATCTAGTAAACTCAGATATCTTAAAAAATTACCAATAAAAATTATCTTTTACTACTAAATTTTCTTAATCCATTTTTTCATTAATGAAAAAAATTCAAGAATTAAATAATTATAGATTTTTTGGGCATTTGATATAATCTCGTTGTAATATATGTTTCTTCTTAGTTATTTGATAACACACTTATTGAATAAGGTGTTCAAACCCGAATTTATAGAAATACATTTTTTTTATTCTTCAAGTATATATTCAAATGAATCTATTGGTTAATTATTCACGTTATATTGATTTTTATAGAATAAACTTTGACTATAAATTTTACAAGTTATAATGCCAAAAAATGTTCATAAAGTTCGATCAAATAATTATTTTGGCTCATATTCTTTTTTTTAGCATTTTGACCCTAAATATTTTATTTTGAGTCAAAATGCATCCGTAATGGATAAAAATCGTTAGTTCACTAACGGTAAACACCTTTATATGGCGTGACAATGCTACACAACATACGCTAACATAACAGTGTCACATTTACAAAAATTCTGCAAATTGACCTTAAGATGGAACAAAATCAAGCTTTTATTAAAGATAGTTCACGCCTTAATCAGTTAATGTATGATGCCATTTAAAATTTCCATGTCATTTCAAGAAGTTTACCGTTAGTTAACTAACGATTTTTCATCCATTGAGAGTTCATTTTGAAACGTTGAGAATTAAAATACTCAAAAAAAATTAAAATAAATATTCAATCAAACGTTAAAAGATATTTTTAACATTATATCATTTTAAAACTATTCTATACTTGGAACGAGTATTGCTCTCGACCACCGATAAAATTAACCAAACCATAAAATCATAATTAAACTCTCAAGTCAGTATTAATTCACAATTGACTCGGGATTTTAACCCCCTTTTAGCCATTAATATTAGGCATAAAGTCAAAGAAATGCCTCCATCATTTAACTGAATAATCACTTTGGCCTCTATTTTATTTGAGCAATTCAACCTTTAATGTTTTATTTTGAGCCAAAATAGTCATTTTACGGATGAAAACTGTCAGTCAACTGACTGTAAATAGCTTGAAATGACTTGACAATCATATATGACAGTGCATGCTCACATTGCAGAATCATATAAACAAATGTGTTGACTTTAAAAACGTTACATCAGTCAAAAAAATAATTTTATAAAATTATATAAAATATTTTTTCTATTGACTTATCATTATGTCAAGTCATTTTAAACTGTTTATCGTAAGTTTTCTATCAATTTTCATCTGTAGAGGATCATTTTGACTATATGCCTTGATATTAAGGTGTTAAAGCAAAGGGCATTTCCTTTTTGTTTTTACCGCAAGCACTCTTTCCATTTTCATTGGACAAAGGATTTTTAATTACATAAAATATACAGTAAAATTTTTATAAATTAATATTTTTTAAATTAATAAATTCTATTAAATAATAAATTTCTCTGGTCTCGACTTGGATCAATGTAAAAAATCATCAAATTCGATAAGATAATAATATAATAATTTTTTGGAGATCCCTTTTATAAATATAAAGGTCCTATCAAAACTATAAATTAATAATTCATAAATATTACAATTACTACTTTGGTAACTTGCTAAAATATGAATATATTGTAATCTGTTTCTTTTTAAAATTCAAATCTAATTCAATTTCATCTCTAACTTTTCTAATTGCACTCACAAGTTCCGGCGTTGAGGTCTCCAACTGCAATAAAAAGTTGTGAAGAGTTGTTGCCGCATTTAATGCTTCCTTTCGCGTGACTAGTTCAAGTGGTGTTGAATCATCTTCAACTACATCATTAATTTATATTTGCTGAATTGAGAAATTTTTTTTAATTAATAAATTATTAATTTATCGATATATTAATATCTCTCTAAAATAATAAAATTTCATGGTCTCTATAGAGGTTTTACTGTAGTATTAAAAAGTACAAATATATATATATATATATATATAAAACATTTTGCATTGTCACTACTGAATTGAAATATTCAAAATATAAAATGATAGAAACTCAAATGTTCAAAATAATATTCATTGTATTGCATTTTTTTAGAATAATCAATATAGATTCAATCAAGCTTTTTACTATGTCATACAAAGAAATGTACGTTGAATGTGTTTGAAGCAATAAAACAATGCTTCCATTAATTTATATATAGAACTCGGGAAAATCTGCAGAACCATAACCTAACCTTGCCATGGTGTTTGACTGTGCTGGTTTTGTTGCCCATGTGTCGAAGAAGAAATGTCGAAACGATCGTTAAGCTCGACTAAATCCGAGAAATGATCTCTATGTGGAAATGCTTTGAGACCCAAGAAATCTCTTGTCATCCCATTCCCAACATTCTTCCCTCCTGTGTTACCAGCAGCACCATTGCTGGTGTTTCCTTTGGTGTTCCATGTCCTGTTGAAAGACTGTTCAAATGGTGAAGACCCGTCAAACCCAGTTGCAGAAGACAAAGAACACATCATCTCATTGAGAAGAGAATTTGGAGGAGCAGATGAGTACTGTTCCATGAAACCAGAGGTGATAACAGCAGCTTTATTCCCATGGGGAAACCCGCTTAAACCCAGACCAGAACCTGGTGTTGGCTCGGCAAAAGATGTGGAGCCACCGGTTCCGGATGGCATGTAAGGTCGACTTTGCATGGCTACAGGTGAATGTAAGGGCTGGTTTTGGCTCATGGTGGCACCCATTTGAGCTGCTTTTTGCAACAGTGCAGTTGCAGACATGGTTTGGCTAGGGTTTTGGTTTTGTGACAGTGGGTGGTCTAGCTCTAACCATTCAGTTCCAGCTCTTGCACTGAAAAAATGAGCTTCTTCTCTTTTGACTGATAGGGAATTGAAGCCATGGCTATGGAGCTGGGGTTGCAGATTGTTGATATGTGCTGTAATTTCCCTTGCACTCTCCTCGGCCAAGGCATCACAAAACGCTCTGTGAGTGATGAAACTATCCCTTCTGTACAGAAAAAAACAAGCAAATAAAACAAAAAGAGCAACTAATCTAGGTATATTTTTACCTTTTTTTTTACTTCCCCTACGACAAAAGACATAGCATAGGTAAGTAACCATCAAAGCTATACTAATTTCTATGTACGAGAGCGCAGAAATCAACTCGACTAAAAAAATTGAATTGTTTGATTTAATTTGATGCGAAAATACTTTATACAACTCAAAAAAAATTTCAAATAAAGTTTAAAATATAAAATGGAAATTTAAATAACTCGAATAAATAAAAAATTTTAGTAGTTAGTGGATAGTTTTCAAGTTCGAATTGAACATCTCAATTATACCTAACCACATATGAAAAAATATGAAAAAAATATATATGTGTTGTATATAGTTATAGAAAACTATTTAAATTGGAAGTAATTAGTACCGTAACATTGTTCATGTTTAAAATTAAATTTGAACATGTGTGACCCTTTTTATCAATAAAAGTCATACATTTGTCGAGAAAAAAATTAAATTTGAACAGAAATTCGGACAACTCAACTTGACTCGAATTTTGTTTAAAATAAAGTTTAAGTTATAAAATATGACTCTTCAACTCGACTAACACGAAAATTTTCCACTCAACTTGATCGAATGCCCACCTCTAAGCACCAGAAACTGACACTATGTGCATGCAGTAGAGTGGAAGGAGATTTGTTTTTTGAAACATTACTTACAATCGAAGGGAGGGGAAGGGGAAATGCTCTTAGTGAGTACTGAACTTAGAATTTAGTAAGGAGAAGAATGTCAACGGGAGTCTTAACAATTTGCTCTAACAATTGTTTACGAGAGTGAGGAGAGATGAAATCCAAGGATTTGAAGGATATTTTGAGATCTTTAACATAATGGATACATGATTTGAACATAAAATTTCACTTATGTTAAGTTTTTTACCTGGAGAAAAGGGTGCCGCAGTCACATCTATACTCTCTGGTGCCACAAATTTTGGAATGAGCTTTCCAGTCAGATTGAACAGCATAAGTCTTTGAACACTTTTCACACTTCCATTTCTTCTCCCCATGCTTTCTGCAAAAGTGTTTCTTGATCCCGGTTAGGTCCCCGAGAGCCCTAGACGGGTCGTGGTGCACGCATGTCGTCTCCGGACAGACATACACTTTCTTCCTCGGCACATCCTTGTTTGCTCTTTGCTTCAGCTTCCATGGCAGATTGTGTCCTCTTCTGTGTAGCTGGAGATTCTGGTCTCTTTGGAACCCTTTGTTGCAGATCTCACATATGAATCTGTTCGTCGCCAACAGTGTCTTGGGTGACAAAGCTATCACTTCAGCATCTGGGTCTGAAAAGGAAGGGAAACACAACATCAAAACCCCATGTTACATGTTTTGTTTGTTTTGAGAAAAAAATGAATGAAACCTGGGTTGCCTGGTAGATTTCTCTTCTTCTTTGCTGCTGTGGGTGCTTGGTTTGTTGCAGTCCCTGAAGAAGCACTAAATTCACCAGATGTTGAAGTCAAATTTGACATACTCTCGTCCATCATTATATATACATATACATATATATATATATGTATCAACTTTATAATATATGAACCCTAATTCAGAAAGGCTACTCTTAAAGCATTCAAGTTCCAAAGAGAGAAATTAAGAACACTTTGTTTGTTGCAGATGATAACTCCATGAAGATCATTGAACAAAACGCCATAAAAAATTAGACCCAGAAAAGATTTTAAAAAAGACTAAATAAATATGAATTGGAAAACGTGAGAGAAAGGGAGATGTGGGTGAGAAATGTAGAGGAGAGAGAGAGATTCCCGAGAAACAAACACTCCGCTCATCCCAAAATCCAATACCGAAAAACCCAAAGCAAGTAGAGGTTAGCTAAGCTTGTTTGTAAACTTTTTCACTTTCTGTCTTTTCTTTTGTTTTCTTCTTAGGCTTACTCTCTAGAGGGGATGAAAATCATCTGCCCCCAAAGTATGCCCCCATTTGTGCCCCACTTTAAAATAATGGGTTTAGGGTTTAGGGTTTAAGGTTGGGGCTTATGGTTAGGGTGTAGGGAATTAGGGGTGAGGTGTATTTTTTTAGGATTTAGGGTTTGAGATTTAGGATATGAAAATTAGGGTTATGGGACAAAATTTAATTTTTAAGTATTTTTAGGCATGGGACATAGAAGAAGGCATGGTTAGGGGGCAGGAGATTTTTACTCAGAGGGGAAAGGAATTCTCTCTTTTTATTTTTAACTTCTTTTTCATGCTTTTCCTAAGAAACAAACACTGATTTTATTCCCCCATTTTCACACCGCCTTTCCTCTTAACATGAAAAGTAGACATAAAAGTAACCCATATTAAAACCAACTATATTAGATTCAATGTGACGAGACATTATTCGAATTTAAAATTATAAATAGAGTAAATTAGATTAAAAAGATTGTATTTATAATAAAATTTTACAATATTTAATCTAAATTAGTCAAATAATAAATTAAATACTACTAGTAGTTATATAAAAATAACTCATATCGAAAATATGGCATTAGACCGATGCTTATTATGAAGACAACCCTTACAACTTAATTTTGGTTCATTTGTAAAGTTAGAATTCAAACTCATGACATTACTTAAATGTTCTAACGTCTAACCAACTGCTTGATCATGACCGACATGATAAATATAGTTATTTTTTATATAAAAAATTTATCGATAATTCGAATAAGTGTCTTTGTGTCCTTAAAAAAATTATTAGATGGATCCAGCTTGCCGCGTCATTCATGTTCTTGGCCAATAATGTCTATACATCTCAATGTAATTTTCAAATGACTACTGATTTCATATTTACATATAAAAAGTAGGTGAAGATATACCTTGAGCATTTAGTGAAATCTCATAATAATATTTGTTTATTTTCATTAATAAAATTTGATATAGAATAAAATTAACAATAACACTAACAGCAACAAACAAAATTTCACAATTTTTTAGAGTAGCTCTTAGAATAAAGAGAGTGTGATTTTGAAAGAAAGAAAGATTGCAGAGTTGATTACAGGCTTTGCAAGGAGTAGGATAAAAGAGGTTAGAAAGCAAAACATCTTTCTTCTGAGAAACTTATGTAAAACATGATTGCTTCAGTGATTGAACTCCAAATTATTCCAGCAGACACACAGTTCCCAAAATTCTTTATATATACCATTTAATGTTTTGGGATTAACTTTTTTAACTGCATCAGTTTATATAAGGAAGAGTTTGGTCCCCAAATATCCTGCCCAACTCATCATCATCACTTAAATTATTGTTGATGAGAGAGAGAAGCTAAAAGTTGAGAGCAACATGGTCATAAGGCAAAATGAGGAGGGTAAAGTGTGAGAAATGTCCAAGTTCTTTAACCATGAATGATTGAACCATGTGCACAAGCTATTGTTTTCAAGAGAAAACTTTTAATATATAAGTTGTGTGAATTATTTTTTTTATAATTATCAGTATACGACTCAATAGTCGACTAATATAGATCGAGTACTTATTATTAGAGGAGTTTATGATTAACCAAAATACTACAATAGTTTGTTGGAAAATATACTGCAAAATCACATTGTTAATACTGTGGGGAAAATAAATTCAATGGACAAAATATAAACAAGTGTGTCATGGTTAAAACCACTGCCTTAGAAACAAATTCACCCTGATGTGTGTAATCGATGCGATAGACGAATTCTCCTTCGATCCGATGATCCGTAAACCCTAAACCTATATAAATAACAGTCACTCATCTAACAATTCTTTCACATTCTTTATTCATCCAAAAATTCTTACGAATTTTCTCTAAAAAGATTTGACATGCCATGCGGCAACACAAAAGATTGTTCTTTGTTCTCTATCACTCAACATAGGAGGGGAGAATGGTCACTATAAATACTCTTGCCTTGGTATTTTCTCACTCAATGTGGGATTGAGACTCTTCCTATTCCAACATAGTTAACCAGTAAGTTATGTTTTTAGTGCAATTAGATGATAATATTTAAATATAACGAGTTCTAATTACACTAAGAACAAAACCTACATGTTAACCGTTGTAGTATTTTAGTTAACCATGAACACCCCTATTTATTATAGGGTGAGCCTCCAATTTAGTTTTTTTTTAGGAATCCAGTCCAATTTTCTCCATTCAAAACATCAGGATCTTAACCCCTATCACACTAAACAGCCGATTGTTGGTAAAAAAATCTCGTAGTATATGTTCATAATTTTTCCTTGCACCTTGCATAGAAAATTGCTCGAACTCGGATATCTTAAGATTAACATCATCATCTTTTTCACTGGAACTACTCGTTAGATTAAAAAATCTATATTTTAATAAATCATAATCAAATTCTTAATTATGAGAAGTGAACTCCAATTTGAACCAACAAATATGAAGGAAAAAAAATAATTGAGCACAATCCACCCCGACCAACTCCACACATCATATACAGATCTTACAAGACACAAAACAATGTGACATGTTTATTTGGAGATGCATTATATATGGTTTATTCATGTTTCACGGTAGCTTTTTGTCTTCGCACTCCTAAATGGAACGATTATTGTTTAGAAGAAGAAAAAGTTGTGTTTAATGTGTTTTCATTTGTCATTTTCAGCTTTATATAGTTGTTTACTAATTTCAATTGGCTGGTTGTAACCCTTCCACACCATTATATATGCATATATTTGATCACTTGTACGTTAAATCAAACACATTAAGATAATATGACAGACGTGTTGAGATGGATTATTTTTTATTAATATTACAGTCGTGCGTCGTCCACATCTTTTTTCCTTATTTTTTATTTATCTTCTTTCCTATACATATGAAACTTTTTAAAACTTCATCCATGTACCATGTCAACGCCAAAATCAAATATTTTTCGACGTCTTTTATGGCCAGTCAAAACATCAACAAACTCACCTTATCGTCCTCTTTTATTTTACTAGTCTAAATTTTCTCAAAATCTCTTTAAAACTCACGAAACACAACAACAAAATCACAAACTAATTTAATCTAAAATTTCTACCATTCGATTAACATAAAATCATGATATATAGCTCGTCTCCTCCTTCTCCTCTTCCTGCCGTTGAGATTACAAAGAAAATGCATATATTCTTTACCAATACTATAGTATAACAGAGAAAAAATAATTATTTATTTAAAATTTTAATTAAGTAATTTTAATATGATTTTTTAGCACATCGTATGATCTCATAATATATATATATTTATTTTATAAATAATATACACATATTTTATAGACAAATTGCTCAAATTTAATTCTTCTAAAAAGAACGACATTCCCTCTTTTTGAAATAAGTGAGAGGGTTCACTTTCAATATGATTTTTTTTATTAATCAATGGGATAAAATACTATGGCAAGCCTCATTAAAAACCTCCCTAACCTAAATGGAGGAAAAGAGTACTCACCATAGCATTGCAACAATGTGAAACAAACTAAGATTATAAACAATTAAACCGAGTTAGGCAAGTCATCGTGCAACATGCCCAAAACTGCATCAGGCGGAGAACCAAAATGGATCGCCTCATAATCCTGCCAAGGTCCCAACTTCGCCAAAGCATCCGCAACTCTATTAGCCTCTCGACACACATGCCGAAACTCGCAAGCTCTAAACAAGCCACTTAAAGCACGAATCGCACTCACCATAGAAGTCTGACCTACCATACCATCGTTTTTTTGCAACACGCGGACAACCTCCGCGCAGTCCGATTCCACAATAACGGCATCAACATTACAAAGTAAGGCATACCGCAATCCCTTATGAATCGCCCACATCTCCGCATCCACCGCGCTACACCGCCCAATGAACTTCGAAAAGCCTCCTTTCCAAGTCCCGGCTGCATCACGTAGTACTCCGCCACAAGACGCCATCCCCGACAAGCTATCGCAAGCTCCATCAACATTGAGCTTCCAATCCGTGGTTGCCGGTGGTGCCCAGATGTGCTGCTGCTGTTGCGTCGTCACCTGCTGCACCGCCACAATCCGACGAGACTGCAGCGCACGTTCAGTTTCCTGCACCAGCTGAATGCACCGCGCAACAATTTTGTCACTGTCCCGATTTCCCCCCTCAAAAACAGCATTGTTCCGTGCGATCCACAGGTTCCACAACACGATACCAAACAACAAATCCCAACGATCATTCCCTCCCCACACAGCCGACTCATTCCGCAAGTTGATGGCCATCCACTCCTTCACCGAACCAGTAGAAAACCATCCACAATATGCAGCCGGCACCAGCTTCGACCAAACACGTTTTGCCGTCGAACAGTCCCGTAGAATATGACCCACACTTTCCACGCTTGCCCCGCAAACCGAGCAAGATGCCAAGTCTGTCATATGCCTTCTAACCCTCTCCTCATTCGTCAACAACCGGCCAGTACATACCAACCATAAGAACATTTTAATCCGTTGTTGACCTTGCCAACGATGCACCAACCGCCACAAACCACCGTCCGATACACCCACTTGCTGCTGATGTATTGCATATGCCGACTTCACAGTAAAACACTGGTTCGTGTTCCACCGCCAACCAAGCGCGTCAACCACATCACCACCCGATGGGGCCTTAATATCCATGATCCTATCAATAACCTCATCGTCAAACGCGTGTTTAAAACGATTAATATCCCACTGCCCTCCTCCTGTCGCCATCTCCTTAAGGGGCGTAAAAGTATCCGATACCATCCCCGAATGTAATACAACACGCTCAAGCGGACCAACCCCACTTACCCACTCATCACGCCAAAAATCAATGTATTCCCCATGCCCAACTCTCCAAATCACACCCTCACGAACATCATCCCATATTGCCGAAACTCCTCGCCATAGGTGCGAACAACTACTTCTACGAATCGAAACTGGTACGATCTCCATACATTTATATTTAGCACGCAAAAACCGAACCCAAAGCTGACCCCGTTTATCAATTAAATTGAAACCAATCTTCATGAGAAACGCATCATTTTGATCGCGAAGCTTTTTGAAGCCCAAACCACCTACCTCCAAAGGTTTACACAACTCGTCCCAATTAACCAAGTGTACACCACTTTTATCGGTCGTACTCCCCCAAACAAAATTACGTATCAACCTTTCAATGTCTTCACACACACCCACTGGTAACTTGGTTGATTGCATGGCATAATAAGGAATAACCGAGAGCACCGCCTTCGCAAGGGTAATCCTCCTCGCAAACGACAAGTACTTCGCCTTCCAACTAGATAATCTATCCCGCACCTTTTGAATAATATAAGAATATGTAGCTCTAGAAACACGTCTATGCAACATGGGTACACCGAGATAACGCCCAAGATCTGAGACCTCCGAAAAACCCGCCACCGAACTCAAAGCATTACGAACCTCCTGCAAGACATTTTTAGAAAAAAAATATACAAGATTTTTGCACATTCACCTTAAGGCCCGAAAATCTGCAAAAATCAATCAGAACCTCCCTTATAACATCTAAATGCTCCATCGAAGCCTCCGCAAACAGTACCATATCGTCCGCAAACATCAGATGCGAAATAACTGGGCTCTGGCGAAAAGAACGAAACCCCTTCCAATGACCCGATTCCACTTTCTGCTGAATCGCCTGACTAAGCCTTTCCATACAAAGCATAAATAAATATGAAGAGATGGGGTCACCTTGCCGGATACCTCGAGAAGGCGAAAAAGAATCTGTCAACGAACCATTCCAACTAATCTGTGTCGACACACTAGAAACACATTTTAAAATCAGCTCCTGCATAGAAGTAGGAAACCCAACATCACTAAGAGTATCATCAATAAAACTCCACTCCAACCTGTCATACGCCTTTTCCAAATCAATTTTCAACGCCATCCATCCCCGCCTCCCTGTTTTCCTGGACATCGAGTGAATAATCTCTTGGGCAATAACGATATTATCCGTAATAGCACGCCCCGGAACAAAACTAGTCTGGTTCTCTAAAATCCAATCTGATAAAAAAGGCTTTATCCGATTTACCACCACTTTAGTAATAGCCTTATAAAGCACCGAACACAGACTGATAGGTCGAAACTGACTCATATTTTCAGGAGCAACAACCTTTGCAATCAACACCATAATCGTTCTGTTCAGCTCTTCCGGAAACGATTCCCCAGAAAACACACTTTGTAAGCAACGACACACACTGTCCCCCACCACATCCCAGTTAAGCTGATAAAAACCCGCATGTAAGCCATCAATCCCCGGAGCCTTCCACGGATCCATGTCAAAGATAGCCGCCCTGATTTCAGTGTTTGTTACGGGTGCACATAAAGACCGCCACACACCATCCCTCATCCGCGGAAACAACCCTCGGATATGATACTGACCCTCACAGCTCTGATCAGCAGTAAATAATCTCCTGTAGAAATCAATCGCCCCCGCGCGCGGAATGTCTTGATCCGTGATCCAAGCCCCGTTACTCGACTTAAGCCCCATAATAAGATTAGCACGTCGCCGCGCCATCGTGGAAGCATGAAAAAACTGAGTGTTCCTGTCCCCATGCAAAATCCACTGACTACGGGATTTCTGGAACCACAACGTCTCTTCTTGTTCCAGAACAATATCTAACTCAGCTCGCAAATTACTCCTTAGCTCAACCAAAAAATCAGAATATGAACGCTGCAATGCTCTATCAATACCCCTAAGACGTGCTAATAACCTCTTCTTCTTCCCTATATGACCAAACACATCGACATTCCAATTTTTCATCGCCTCCTGAAAATTTTGAACATTGGTAACTACTGACGATAACCCATCCCAAGCATCCTCAAGAACCTCGCGGAACCCAGGGTGATCCTGCCATGCTGCTAAAAAAACGAAACTGGCTCTCACCGGTATGTATACGAACCCCATTTGGTTTGATGAGGAGCGGACAATGGTCACTACCAACACGATCTAAATGGATAACTATCGACAACGGAAACTCCATAAACCAGGCGTTATTTGCCAAGCATCGATCAAGCCGTTGATACAAATCACCACGACACCAAGTATACTCATCCCCTTTAAAGTCCAGCTCTGTCAACTCTAAACTATCAATAAACTCTTGGAAAAGAGGGCTAGTCCCCAAGACATCGCTCGATCCACCACATCGTTCCTCTTTCCGGAGGATTGCATTAAAATCACCACCTAACACCCATGGTTCCGCACCCCCCGGATCAAGGCATTTTAACTTATCCCACAAATATCGCCTAACACAAGCATTAGGACTGGCATATACAGCAGTGAAAAAGAACCAAGTATCAGAACTAACCTTCCGAGCTTTTCCATGTACAAACTGACTGGAAATAGACAAAATCTCCACATCCAACTCATCCCTCCATAACAACCACACACCACCACTAAAGCCCCGCGCCTCAACCCGAAAAGAATTCGGGTACCCAAATCTCTGAATCACTCTATCAGCTTCACCGTAACTCACCCGTGGCTCAAACAAAGCCACAATATGAGGATTGTTAGAACGCACAAAATTTCTAAAATGGCGCCGGAATTCAGCACTTCCCGCACCCTGTGTATTCCAGAACATAATATTCATTGTAACAAAATAAGCGACACACCAAAACAAAACCAGAACTTACTGAGAGGGTGGACAATTTTCCTTCCCTACGCTCCCGCCATTACCATCAGTAGCCATCCGACCCAAATCCATCGGTTGATCGCCCATGTTATTATCCGCAACCTGGCCACGCTGCTGTCCAGTATCCTGTATCTGATCAAGTTTCGAAGAAAGCTCCGAGACCCATTCTGTAAGAACCGGGCGAGGAGGCACTCTAGCTTCTTGCTTTTTCGAAACCTTTAGACTTTTGCGTTGCACTGCTGATAGCGAACTCCCAGCTTTACCCGAACCAATTCCATGACGAAACCGTGACGTCGACTTAAAGTCCTTTCGCCCTTCCTTTATGGACACCGCTCTATGGGAACCCGACATGATACCAGGCGTGTACGGAACGGCTTGGGATTCAACACCCACCAGAGACGAAACAACAGCAATCGTAGGCTTCTCCCCGCTAATCGCCAATCCGCTATGCGGAATTTCCAGCACCTTCCCTGCGTCATGCTGTTTAGCCGCTACCTCTCCTACGTCAAGGCCCTTGCCTTTATCCGCTCGACGTCCCGCACCTGCGGACATGGTTGAAACCGCAACCTCAGCACCCTTACTTCCAACGTCCCTACCCACACCCTCAGCATCCTTACCGCCAACGTCATCCACAATTTTAATCCTACCCACCTGCCTAGGAGCATAGCGCAAATGCAAAGTAGCATGGCCCACTGGTTTTTTTGCCATGCACGTCCTCCATCACCCTATTCGCATTACCCCCTATCACTAGCTTAGACTTCCCCCCATCCACAACACTGTCATCCCCATGCAACTCTTGCAAAACTCCAAACCGAGACCCCCTGCGCACACCCGGATTCCCACTTTCACTAGCTCCAATCGCCCAAGATGCCCGACGTCGGGGTCGCTCAACCACCATCCAAGGGCCAAATAAATCATCCTTAGTTATTTCCACACTCGAGGCGTCGTCCTTACTACTTGCCTCCGCCACCGTCGGCATATCCACATTCTCACCCTCAACAGTCGAATGCACACATGAAGCCACAGAATGTCTATACCGACCACATTTAAAACAAATTAAGTGAAGTCCCTCATACTCAAGCTTTTGAACAAATCCGTCAATCCCAATACAAGACAGAAGAGGCTTGTTCAAATCAACAACCACCGCAAGTCTCGCGAATCGTCCCCTTTCGCCTAATGTCGTACTATAATCAATCTTTATCACTCTTCCAATAACATCTGCAATCCTCGTAAACAAGGCCTTGGAATAATACCTATAAGGAAGACCCGGTAATCGAATCCACACAACCACCTGAGACGGATGTTTTTCCGTAGTCGAAAAGCTCCTACTCCACGGTTGCACCGTTAAATAACATCCAAACAAAGTCCACGGACCACCCGTAAGTACCTTAGTATAATCCTCTACTGATTCAAACTTCACTAAAAAATAGTTATTGTCCAAGTCAATAACCTGAAAGTTCTTTTCCGTCTTCCAAATTGCATGCACACGAGTAGCCAAAGTCTTAAAACCAATTGTTCGACCAAGAGGCCGAACGATAATTGTGTTTTGCATGCTATCGTCAATACGAGCATGAATTCGCTCCGAGAAGGAGATGCGAGGGAACAAACCACTGCGATCCACCACGAAGTCTGTGTCCAATACTTCCAAACCATCATCAGCAGCACTGGCCATGGTACCCACTCCTACCGCCGGCGATCCCGCCACCATTGAAGCATAGGATTTCTTACTAACCCCTCCTGCACCAGCCTCGCCGCCTGCCCCTGCCAGCGACGGCTGTTCCATCCCAACAGCAACCATGTCGACATCAAGACCTTCCGTGACCACAATCGACCCATCCATCCCTCCCGACGCTTTCTCAGCCGGCAGAACCTTCATATCCGCAACATGTTTCTGCTCCTCCACCGCGACTAGAAGATGACCGTCAATCCCCCCTCCCGGTGGCTGCCCGCTTGAATCGCAATACTGCGCCGCCGCCGATACCCCAGCGATCTCCGGAGAAATAGGAGAAAGGTCAACGCCCATCGTAGGTTTTATTTTTACTACTCAAACCTTAGACTTTTTACTTTCAATATGATTTTTAACGGTAGGATAAAAGGCAAAAACTTTTAAAATGTTGTCTTATGTTTATGTTTTACAACAAAAATAAGATGTTTTATTTCATGTGATGTGAAAAGGCTTTGGTTGTAGTTATATATATATATATATATATATATATATATATATATATATATATAATAGTAAGAAATGAGAAGATTATCGCAAAAAATTAAAAAAATAATTTTAATCATCTATTTATTTTTATGAAACGGTTCAAAAAAGTGTAACATTAATTGAGTTTTATAAAGTAAGTAAAACCTGACATGTATATATAGTTAAGCTAGGGGCAACCCGGAGGATGGGCAGGAAAGACACCCACCCATGACCCATTATTTATAATTAATTTTTTAAATTTAATTATTTATCGATGGCTTCCATCCTTTCTAATTAAATAAAAAAACAATTAAAATTTATTTAGTTTAAGTATTAATGGGTTTTAGTACCATAATTAAGATATTTTTGATTAAATAGAGAGGTATTATGTTCACATATTGGGATTTAAACCCATATAACATTGGACAATAGCTGATGTGAGCATCCTCAGCCACTAAACCAATTAACGGATCACATCATAATTAAGATTTTAGTGATAGTTTGTTTTTTTTAATATTTGTTACTAGAGGTCCAATTTATTTCAATACTTGTTATTAGAGGTTCAATTTTTTCTCAATATTTGTTATTAAGGGAATACTCTTAAATTTTATTTTATTTTTCAATATTTGTTATTAGAGATCCAATTTTTTTCAATACTTGTTATTTGAGCCTATTTTTTTTCAAATATTTGGCACTAGGAATTTATTCTTAAAATTTATTTTTTAGAAAATATTTTTTATTATGGGTCTACTATTAAAATTTATTTTTTTTCTTCAATATTTGGCATTAGGAGCTTATTCTTAATTTTCATTTTTTTAAAATATTTGTTAGCAAGGGTCTACTCTTAAATTTTAATTTTTTTAACATTTGTTATTAAGAGTATACTTAAAATTTAATTTTTTTAATTCTTATTATTATGGGCCTAATTTTTTTATTTATCCCATACCTCTAAAATCTCAGAACCGAACTTAAGTTAAGCATTCGATGTTTTTATATACAAGCAAGGATGAGGATGAAGATGAAAATGAAGATGTGCAATATCCAAACTTCAAATGTAATCTATCAGAACAATAGACATTTCATCAAACATGAAAAACTAATAGAAAACATTATATATATATAGAGAGAGAGAGGGGTTGAGATTCACTTATACAGTATAAAACTCTTTAAGTTTTACACGTTTTTTGAATCATTAGATGGGGAAAATGGATGACTGAGATTAACTCCTTATTTTTTTTCCCAAGTGATAATATTCACATATTCTACTGTTAATCTCAGCCATCCGTTTCACCCATCCAACGATCCAAAAAGTGTAAAACTTAAAGAGTTTTACACAGTGTAACTGGATCATATCACTATAAAAAAAATAATTAAGTATAAAAAAATAATTTTAATCATCTATTTATTTTTATGAAACGATTCGAAGAAGTGTAACATTAATTGAGTTTTATAAAGTAAGTGAAACCTGACTTGTATATATAGTTAAGCTAGGGCCAACCCTCAGGGTGGGCAGGAAAGACACCCACCCATGACCCATTATTTAGAATTATTTTTTTAAATTTAATTATTTGTTGATGGCTTCCATCCTTCCTATTTAAATATAAAAAACAATTAAAATTTATTTAGTTTAGGTATTAATGGGTTTTAGGAGCATAATTAAGATATTTTTGATTAAATGAAGAGGTATTACGTTCATATATCGAGATTTAAACTCATATAAGATTGGACAATAGCCAATATGAGCATGCTCAGCCACTAAATCAATTAACAGATCGCATCATAATTAAGATTTTAACGATAGTTTATTTTTTTTAATATTTGTTACTAGAGGTCCAATTTATTTCAATACTTGTTATTAGAGGTTCAATTTTTTCTCAATATTTGTTATTAGGGGCATACTCTTAAATTTTATTTTATTTTTCAATATTTGTTATTAGAGATCTAATTTTTTTCAGTACTTGTTATTTGAGCCTAATTTTTTTTCAATATTTGTTATTAAAGACTCAATTTTCTTCTCTCAAATATTTGGTATTTGGAGTTTATTCTTAAAATTTATTTTTTTAGAAAATATTTTTTATTATGTGCCTACTATTAAATTTTTTCCTTCAATATTTGGCATTAGGAGCTTATTCTTAATTTTCATTTTTTAAACATTTATTATTCAAGGTCAACTCTTAAAATTTATTTTTTCAATATTTATTATTAGGAGTATACTCTTGAAATTCAATTTTTTAATTCTTATTATTATGGGCCTAAATTTTTTTATTCGTCCCGGACCTCTAAAATCTCAAACCAAACTTGAGTTAAGCATCCATTGTTTTTGAATACGAGCAAGGATGAAGATGAAGATGTGCCATATCCAAACTTCAAATGTAATCTATCAGAACAACAGACATTTCATCAAACATGAAAAAGAAAAAGTAATAGAAAACATTATATATATGAAATTGAAAATTCTGCAACTTTCTTTCTTTTCTTTGACTATATAGAATCATTTTTAACTCTGATATTCCCAAGCTGAAGAAAAGAAAGTAATGCATTTATATCCACAGTACTATGATAGATAGAAAGAAAGAAAGAAGAAACCAGAGTCAACACTAGTGCTATCATTTCAATCCATTTTTATATATAGGCACAGTGAACTGTGAAGGTAAGATGTGTAAAAGCTGAATTGCTTGCCACTAGGATGATTCGATTTATTTCGAGTCCATTCAATTGGGGTTTTAATTTTTTATTCGTTTTCATGTTAGAATAATATGAAGTTTTAGTTTAATATATTTCGAGTTCAATTATCTTCAAGTTTTCGGCTTATAATTATTTTTTTGCATACACAAGATCTCGAACTCAAGACTTGATTCAGCAATATAAAACTGCTTATCATTTGGACCAATTTCGTTGATTAAATTCGAACCATTTTGAATTACTTATTTAAATCATTTTAATGAGGATAGAGTGCACTACTTTTGATGTAGGCTTTGTCTCATTAATGGAAGGGAATATATATTGACAGACATTTGACATGAGATATTTTTGAAGGGTCACAGTTCTACAGTATATGAAAACTAGAAATTAGGGGTTTCAGTCTTGGATAGGGTTCAATCAATAACCTCACAAATCAATCCAATATATTTCAATTTTTATTTGGGTAAACTACACTGGTAGTCACTGAACTTTTAGAGTGTTTTCAATAAGGTCACCGAACTTTTAAAACTTTCAATACAGTCACCCAACTTTTAATTCGCTTTCTATAAGGTCACTGTCGTCAACCACCATTAAAAAACTGACATGGCATGTTAAATTTAAGGTTAAAATACACTATTAGTCACCGAACTTTTAAGAGGCTTTCAATATGGTCACCGAACTTTTATTACTATCACTCAACTTTTAATTTGCTTTTATTACCGTTAAAAAAAACTGATCTGACACGTTAAGTTTAAAAATAAACGTTTTCCCACCATATTTTCTTCCATCCAAACATGTCTCTTTCTTCCATATTAATTAAATTGTAATTTTTTGGTGAATGTCGTTACTTCTCTAGTAACACATCAAGGAAAATTTTAATGTATCTAGACATGCATGTGACATGTGTGAGAACAAGAAAAATATTGGGAGACATCCGATGATGGAATGCTAAAGAAATAACTAAAATTTTGCTCATAAAAATCTTCTTTATGCTTCAGGCCCGACATTTACTGAGTTATGCACTAGATAATGAGGAGTTCAAAGGAAAATATTAATGTATCTAAAAGATAGACATATTTGGATGGAAGAAAATAAAACATGGAGATAAAATAGGGTGAGAAAAAGTTTATTTTTAAACTTAACGTGTCACATCAACTTTTTTAACGGTAATGAAAGTGAATTAAAAGTTGAGTGATGGTAAAGAAAGTTCTAAAAGTTTGGTGACCATATTGAAAGCCTCTTAAAAGTTCAGTGACTAACAGTGTATTTTACCCTTAAATTTAACATGTCATGTCAGCTTTTTTAACGGTGGTTGACGGAAATGACCTTATTGAAAGCGAATTAAAAGTTTGGTGACTGTAATGAAAGTTTTAAAAGTTCAGTGACCTTATTAAAAGTACCCTAAAAAATCGGTGACTACCGGTGTAGTTTACCCTTTTTATTTTTTCTAGCGATCATTTGATTCTTTCAGGTGGTTAAGGAAAACTCTAATAATTAATTAATATTGTTCTAAACTAATGATTTGTCTCTTGATTTGGTTTATAATGAAATTCGTGAAACATAATACTCATTGTTAATGTTTGACGGTTTGACAGATGACACTTAACAAGTTTTATCAGAAACAATCAGAAAATTATAAATCATAACCATAAAAATTATTATTTTTTGATAAATTTTAATTCTAATCTTAAGGGAAATGAGGTGACAAAAATGAGCTAATTTATCCAGATATTTTCTTTTGTGAAATTATCTGGAAAATACCCCCTTAGAAGAATATTTAGAAAAATACCATCATTCAGGCCACGTAGAGTAAAGTCGCGTTTTGCACAACGCAACTTTCAAAGTCGCGTTTTGCAGGACGCGACTTCTGTGTAATAAAAACTTAAAATTTTTTTCTTACCTATCCACTCAACACAGAAGTTGCGTCCTACAAAACGCGATTTTAGAAGTTGCGTTCTGTAAAACGCGACTTCGCCTTACGTGGCCTGAATGGGGGTATTTTTTCAAATGTTCTCCCAGGGAAATATTTTTCCAGATAATTCTCTAAAGAGGAATATCTGACCAAATTAACCACAAAATTAAACAGTTTAACCAACCGATCAAATGTGCTTGCTTAATAAAAATTAAATCGTTGCCATTAAAGTGATATTTAATCTAAAATAATTTATTATTATTTTAGATCAAAAATCACTTAAATGTTACAATTATATACCAATTAAAATTAACATTTACAATCATAAATAAGATCAATTAACTCTGCATTTTTTGGATGATGTTCATCCTAAGAGACACGAGTTCAAATCGTTCTGTTTACAAAGTGTATGTACATTATCAAGTGGTTAAAAATATGTATAAACATATACTACTTTGTAATTATCTTTAGACTATTAAAAAAATTAACTCGGCATTTTTCAATCAAACAGTTCTAAAGAAAATCACATAGAGAAAAAAAAGAAAATAGTTAGCATTAATAAGTTAAAATTATTGAATCATATTCTGATAACAATAACACCGAAGAGATGAAAGATTATTTTAATCGATAATAATGAAAACTGTTAGTATTATACTGAAACCTTGAATAAAATTGAATCGAATTATATCTCAAAAATTCAGAATATTTTGTCACCCTTAACAAACCCTGAGAATAGGAATTCAAAAACATAATTCAATAGTCTCAAGGGTAGCATTTCAGCTCTATATTAGAGTTAAGGCAAGAGCTGTGGTTTTAGGGACGAACATTTCACCCAACCCGATCAAGTTGGATTTTTTCGTAAAAAAATTGAGTTAGGGTCGTGTTAAATTTTTATTAAGGGTGAAAATATTTGACATCACCTGAGACTAATATTATAATTTTTTCTTATATTTTAGGGATATTTGATACCTCTCTTTATATTTTTTTACAATTAGGTCTTTAAAATTAGTTTTTTACAATTGAGCCCCTAAAATTATTATTTTTACAATTAGCTCCCTAAATTGAATTTTTTATATAAATCGGGTATGGTCAGATTCGGGTTGGGATATATACTTTTTGGGTCGGATCAAGTTCAGATTTAAGGTAATTATTTTTAAGTCGAGTTCGGGTCGGTAAAAAATCCCGAGTTGCGTCCATCCCTAGTTCAGTGCACTACAACAAAGCGGTTCTTTAGCGGCGTTTTTTAACCTTATAGCGGCGTTCTTTAGCGCCGCTAAAAACTTTCCTGGTGCTTAAGAAAGCGCCGCAAAAAATGCCGCTTAAAGCAGCGACTCAATAGTTCACAGTATTTTTAGGGAAAAAACGTCGATATATATTTAAATTTAGCGGCGTTTAATTTAAAAACGCAGCCATATACCAAATTTGGTGTAGTGGTGGTTTGGTTTCATTCTGATTGAGGCAGTGGTGGGTGGACCAAGTCATCCACATGGTTCGAGACCCACCTCGGCTATGAGTCTCATGCCAGATGCCACACTTGTTTGAAATCATGTGTGTTTGTGTACGTCACATATTAGGGTTGGAAAAGAAATGCGACAGCCTGAGAATGAAATGATGAAAGAAATGGAACAATCATTCCTGTTTTTCATTTATTGTACCACAAATCTCTGGCCTACTTTCATCTGCATTTTTGCTTTTCTTGGTAATTTCCACCTCTTTTTTCTTTTTATTTTTTTAGCTCAAGTGTTGAAAGTGATTACTATAAGAATTGTTGTTTATGTAAGTTGTTTCGAAAAATAACAAAGATAATAAGAGTATCTATTTACAGAGATAAATACTTGATTACAAAAAAAGTCAACTGAACATCCTACTTTAAATTAAAGTATGATTGTTGAAGTACAGTCTTGTTCAAGACGGAATTCGGGTGGAAATGATTCAATTAATCTTGTCCAAGGCGAAATTATTTTAAACTCTAAATCTTAAACCCTAAACACCGTCTATTACAAAGTTATGGTATATAGCCCTGACTAGGCTAAAATTCCTTATCTCAGCTGCACTGTCAAACAACATATGAACTATTGAGGCATTATCACATTCCACCTGCAGTTTGCGGAAGCCACGGTCCCGAGCCATCAACTAGCATCGTAAATAGCTCCAAGTTCCGCCTGCGTGATATCGAGCATGTCCCGGCATTCTGGTTATAGCCTGCGTGTGATTCGAGTCCCGTTTATGTTTCGAATAACAACAGCTGCGGCTGCTATGTCTGTGCTTGTTTTGAGTGCACCATCAGCGTTTAGTTTAATCCATCCTTCATGTGGAGGACTCCACCCAATGTGTTTGACAATTGCCCTGCATAGCTTATGCGGATCCACCGTGAATGCACCAAGAAAAATACTACAAGATTTAAAACTCCAAACAAACCTTTTTCATCCCTTTTAGTCCTTTTAATTTTTTTTATCAAATTAAACTAATTCTTCCCATGATGATCGATTCAAACTCTGATAAAAAAGATATACGTCCTATTGTTCCGATGGACAGAAGAACCTATGATTAGTTTTTCAGGAAATCTTTCAATTCCGACATGTAATAATCTTCAAATGGGGGACTTATGGCTTTGCCTCTAACGGTAAGCTTTTCGATATGTTCAATGTTTTGATCATTAGAATGCTGAAATAATTCATACGAACAAAGTCCCAGAAGTTGAATTTGTAACAAAGTTTATAAATCTTGTGAAAATGATCCAATCTGCAACATGTCCTATGTATTACAAGGGAGTTTACCACCTATTCTATCAACATAACAAGGTCTCGTTCGATATCATATGATCTTGTAAACTGGATTCATCTTGACAATGCACTAGCTCCCGATGATCCTTTCGATTTTAACGGTTGCTGGTCAGGCTCGACCACGTTCTTTTCGGGTGAAAAGCCTGTTATTTTATACACCGGGAGTGATACCATCACCATGAACCGCCAAGTTCAAAACTTGGCCGAGCCGAAGAACCTATCGGATCATTTGCTAGGGGAACGGGTGAAATCATCTCATAATCCTGTCATGACCCCTGTTGATAGTATCGACCCGAAGTTCTTTAGGGATCGAACAACAGCTTGGCAAGGCCCTGATGGTCGATGGATTATAGAGAGTCTTGGTCGGTAACCAAATGGATGGCCACCGTATCGAAGCCGAGATTTGTTACATGGACTAGGAGTAAAGAACCTCTGCACTCATCCACAAGGACTGGCATGTGGGAATGTCCCGATTTCTATCCGGTTTCGATTGATGGAAAAGAGGCCACAAATTTGTTGCTAAATGCCGATGTCGAAGTTCCCTTCGACTTGTCCAACTTAAAGGAGGCTGAATTAATGGATCAGAGTTGGGTTGATCCACAACTGCTATGTAATCAAAAGACAACATCTGTTCGAGGCAATGTCGGACCGTTCGGAATACCGGCTTTTGCATCGAACTACTTGACGGAGCAAACTGCAATCTTCTTTCGCGTTTTCAGAAGTAACGGCAAGTATAATGTGCTCATGTGTAGTGATCAGAGCAGATCATCTCTAAGGGAAGGACTAAAAAAAGCTATATTTCAACTGAAACACAAGCAAATGCAACCATTTTCAGCCACCCTTTTCATCAAACACATTGCTGGTGTAACCTTTTGAATTGTTTCATTTTTTTTTCACCATCTCTTTATTAGTACCTTTTTTCATGCCTTAAAATGCCCAAATATTTGGTACCACGTGTGTGATCTCTGATTTAAATTATTTGTACAGTGTATTTCTTTCACTTAAGTGTCTGGTCTTACTTTTTTTTTTTATCAAATAGAACTTCCATAAATTAAACGGGGCAAACATACAAAGAAAACGATACACCTTTGACAACAAAGCCAGAAACCGCCAAAGGTAAATGTCGAACGAAACAAAGGAAGACAGACAATGAAACTAAACAGACAGAAAGAACATAACATCCGCAGCCTAAAAACATGCTAAACATCAAAACGGATCTCGAGTCCGAAACCACATCGCCCAAGTAAAGTCTACAGAGACAGCCAAAACCAACGTCGATACAGAAGGTTCTATTGGCAAAACCAACATGCCGGCAGGAATAATTACTTAGGCCCGAAAATAACATCCTCATCTCCGAAGGAGGGAACCTCACCGGAGCAGCGCCTGAGAGCTCTATCCAGAGGCAGGCTTCCGATCTGCGAAGACCGGTCCTTGTCAAGGCACAAACTTCAGTAAACCACTGAAGAACTAATATTTTGATATAATAATTGAAAAATGTGTTGGACTGATTTAAAAAGAATTTAAAACATTTCCAAAAGTCCAAACAACTTGAAATTATGTTTAGGGAAGTTTTCAAACCGTTTCGATACTCCCACATAAATCCCATTGTTATGATGTACTATAAAGATTTGAATTATTTTTGATATAACAAAAAGGGGAGAAATAAGTGAAAAATTAAGGGGGAGCTTTTTGTCAAAAACAATTTTTCAAAGAAGTTTTGTTATATCAAAAAGGGGGAGATTGTTGAGAAATATTTTGATATAACAAATATGTGAAAAATGTTTTAGGGACTTGTTTAAAGATTTCAAAAATAATTCAAAAGTCCTTAAAACGTGACAAAATGTTTTGAAAGAGTTCGATTGAATACCTATATCGAACTACTCTTTTAAAAGTCGAAAAATGCCCAAAATACATGTTTTTAGAGTAAAGTTTCGAAACCTTAACAAAGGTCTCGAAACTTGTCAGGGCAGTAGCCAAAAATTTGGAAACCTAGGCAAAGGTTTCGAAACCTCTACAAGGTTTCGAAACTTTGGCTCAAAGGTTTCGAAACCTTGTAAAGGTTTTGAAACTTTGGCCCTGTAACGGCTCCAAACGGCTATAAAACGGCTAGTTTTTTGAAACCCCTCTTAAGGTTTCGAAACCTCTCAAAGGTTTCGAAACTATTGTGCAGGAGAGCATTTAATGCTCAACTTAAATGGCTTCCAACGGCTCCGGAACATCCCCAACGGCCATAAACGGCTAGATACTCATTCCACACTATAAATACAGCCTTGGGACACTTGAAGATAGCAAGAGATGATATCCAAGCTTCATGATCAAGAGAAATAGCGTTTAAGTCTTTACTTTCTTCATTTCTCTTGTATATATTGTATAGAGAGTGTTTTTCATTGTTTTTATTCTTTACACTCTTGTGAGCTTAATTCTCGTAAACACCCACCTTGTGAGGTATATTTGTTTACATCTTTCTACCCTTGTAAAAGGAGAGGTTCTAGTTTAGCCTTGAGAGAAAAACTAGAGTGGTTCTATCTTAGCCATTGAAAAGATAGGGTTGTAAGGTTACCCTTTGTCCTCAAAAGGAAGAATTCATTGTTGAGTGAATTGGGAAATCCTTAGTGGCGTGCTAAGGTAGTGGATGTAGACTCGGTTGAGTAGTCGAACCACTCTAAAATCATCGTGCAAATATTGTCTACTATTTTCGGTTTTAGCCAATTCAACCACCAAGCAATTACAACCCTCCTTGACGGTTTCGGTGATCGATTCGAGCGTGCTACAAGCCCAACAATTGGTATCAGAGCCTCGTCTCCATCGAAGGACTAACATCCAGGAGCAAAGATCCAACGCTCGTAGTCCACCGTACAAGAAAATGGCAAGCGGTTCTACAATGATTTCATTTGAAGAAGGCCGCTCTATCATGTGTCCTCCTCTCTTCAAAGGAGAAGGTTACTTCCAATGGAGCAACATTATGAAATATTTCATCCAAGGATTCAACCTTGACATTTGGAAGATTATCATAAATGGACATTCGGAAGCTCCTAAGAAGAAGAAGAAAAGGAGTGTCAATGACACAAAGAAGGACCATCTCAATGCAAAGGCTATGCACATTCTTCTCTGTGCCCTAAGTGAAGAGATTTCCAAGAAGGTCTCCCCATCCAAAAGTGCCAAAGAAATCTGGGAGAAGCTTGAGAAATTCTATGGGAAAGAAGAGAAGAAAGATGATGCTTCATCATGTGCAATCCTCCCTTCAACACCTAAGGTGGATGGTGTTTTGGCTCTCGATGAGCCCGAGGTATCTTCTAACTCAGATGAATTAAATTCACATTCTTTTGATGAGTTACAAGATGCTTTTAATGAATTATATTTGGAATTTGAGACCATGAATTCCAAATTTAGGAAAATGATTTCAAAACTCGAAACTGAAAATGATTTTCTTTTAAAAACAAAAATGGATTTTGAAAATCAAAATGAAATTTTGAAAAATGATTTAGAATTTTCAAAAACAAGCAAAGACGTTTTAGAAAAGAAAATCTTGATTTAAAGGTTAAGCTTGAAAGCTTAACAAAAGAAAAAGAAATCATTTCTAATAATTCATCTCATCCCATAATGGCAAAATGCTCACATTGTCATTATCATGGTCATTCGTTGCATACTTGTCCTATAAAGAAAAGAAAAACTTATAGGATTAGACAAGTATGGGTTCCTAAGGGAACTAGAGACATCGAGATTAATGTTAATGGATCCAAAGCAATTTGGATACCAAAATCGAAGTAAATGTCTCTTGTAGGTGTGTTGGAGCAAAGGCAAGAAAAGCAAGAATCTCATATGCTCTAGTCACACAAATGAAGAAGATAGGTAACCTCTAAGCTTAATGCTTTTATTTTTTATTCATTTGGTTATCTAATTTCTGTTTGTCTAATGTTCATGCATTTGAGCTTTTATTCAAATATCTAAACAAGCATGACATTATTTGAAAATTTTATGCATATGAGTCTAATGGTTTCATTCATATGTTTGCATAAAAATTTTTTTGTCTTGGATAAATTGAATTTCATATGCTCTTAATTTAATTTTATTTTGAAATTCAATGCCTTTAAGTGTCAAGTTTTGAGCTAAAAAGTTAATGGAATGCTTGAGTAAGGGGGAGCCAAATTTTAAAACAAAATTTTTAACTGAATCAAAATTTTTAAACCTCCATTGTTATTTCGAGCTTAAAGTATTTTAAATTCTTTTTGATATAACAAAAAGGGGGAGAGTTTGGTTTGAAAAATTGTATTTTTAAAGAATAAGAGGGAGCTACTTACTTTTCAGATTTTCATCTCTTATTCACATTTTTAAACGTTTAAAACTTGAAGGGGGAGAATCCCAAACAATTTTTCAAGTTGGTTTTATTATATCAAAAAGGGGGAGATTGAAGAACTAATATTTTGATATAATAATTGAAAAATGTGTTGGACTGATTTAAAAAGAATTTAAAACATTTCCAAAAGTCCAAACAACTTGAAATTATGTTTAGGGAAGTTTTCAAACCGTTTCGATACTCCCACATAAACCCCATTGTTATGATGTACTATAAAGATTTGAATTATTTTTGATATAACAAAAAGGGGAGAAATAAGTGAAAAATTAAGGGGGAGCTTTTTGTCAAAAACAATTTTTCAAAGAAGTTTTGTTATATCAAAAAGGGGGAGATTGTTGAGAAATATTTTGATATAACAAATATGTGAAAAATGTTTTAGGGACTTGTTTAAAGATTTCAAAAATAATTCAAAAGTCCTTAAAACGTGACAAAATGTTTTGAAAGAGTTCGATTGAATACCTATATCGAACTACTCTTTTAAAAGTCGAAAAATGCCCAAAATACATGTTTTTAGAGTAAAGTTTCGAAACCTTAACAAAGGTCTCGAAACTTGTCAGGGCAGTAGCCAAAAATTTGGAAACCTAGGCAAAGGTTTCGAAACCTCTACAAGGTTTCGAAACTTTGGCCCTGTAACGGCTCCAAACGGCTATAAAACGGCTAGTTTTTTGAAACCCCTCTTAAGGTTTCGAAACCTCTCAAAGGTTTCGAAACTATTGTGCAGGAGAGCATTTAATGCTCAACTTAAATGGCTTCCAACGGCTCCGGAACATCCCCAACGGCCATAAACGGCTAGATACTCATTCCACACTATAAATACAGCCTTGGGACACTTGAAGATAGCAAGAGATGATATCCAAGCTTCATGATCAAGAGAAATAGCGTTTAAGTCTTTACTTTCTTCATTTCTCTTGTATATATTGTATAGATAGTGTTTTTCATTGTTTTTATTCTTTACACTCTTGTGAGCTTAATTCTCGTAAACACCCACCTTGTGAGGTATATTTGTTTACATCTTTCTACCCTTGTAAAAGGAGAGGTTCTAGTTTAGCCTTGAGAGAAAAACTAGAGTGGTTCTATCTTAGCCATTGAAAAGATAGGGTTGTAAGGTTACCCTTTGTCCTCAAAAGGAAGAATTTATTGTTGAGTGAATTGGGAAATCCTTAGTGGTGTGCTAAGGTAGTGGATGTAGACTCGGTTGAGTAGTCGAACCACTCTAAAATCATCGTGCAAATATTGTCTACTATTTTCGGTTTTAGCCAATTCAACCACCAAGCAATTACAACCCTCCTTGACGGTTTCGGTGATCGATTCGAGCGTGCTACAAGCCTAACAACCACCAACAAAGACGACTGAATGTAAACAAGCCCAAAACCTTCCAAAGCACATAAACGACACCGAGAACATTCGCAGAACACGTGAGAGCTTCAAGCTCGCTATGACCAAGCAACCCAACGAGAGATTTCCGAACCAAATAAGGCCCCTGGTCGACCGACGAAAAAAGACCAGCTATAATCCGGTAGAAAAATTTAAACAACCGAATTTTAAAACTCAAGAGGGAACCGCCCGGATCCCATTTCAACCTTATATCACACGAGGACCAAGGTTCAACAGTAATTCCACCAAAGTTGACTTTTGGCATAGCTGCAGAGAGATAAAAAGATGAAAGCAATATCTCTCTCGTAGAGATTAAGGAAATCAGATTCAAGCTCGCATTCCAAGACATCAGGGATGTTTCCACACAAATGACAATCTCATTCCAGCAAGTAAATGGGGTGGGCCCCGCCAGATCCCAATATCGATCCCGTTCAGCGTGGATTGGCTCTAGGAGGGGAGAAAGGTCCTCCAAGCTTGCAGGTTTACCCAGGCTCGGTACGAATGCGTTGGCAAACGTGCCATTTTCCGGGGACGGGGAGATAAGGCGTTGGACCGGCAGCTTCCTTATTCCGGAGGCGCTCCCCTGCAGCAACACAAATACAACGAAGTCCCATACCGCCCCTAACTGTCACCGAGGGCATAAACAGTTCAGAGAAGAGGCTCTCGCAGGGGGCTTGCGGTTTCCGGTAGAAAAATGCCGAGGATGGTAAGGACTCGAGGAGGAGATCCACCGTCCTGCTGGCCACTCAACCATCAGTCCACCAGGGTCAAAGCAAACGCCGTTTGGCTCCATATTTTGCCGGTACGCATAACAGCGACGGACCAGACTGAAGCACAGGGGGCTTAGGCGGGGACATCGCCTCCGATGCTCGGCTGCCAGAAGTCCGGCCAAAAGGTCTGCATCCACAAATTTTACGATAACAACCGCCGTTGGGGTCCTGCCACGGGAGCCACATACTTTCGCAAACTGCCTGCTCCTCGCCCTCGTTTCTCCACCGTCAAGAAACCTCCGAGCAAACCAACAGTCAACCTCGACCCCTAAAATTCCGGCGATCTGATGGCCCTCTGACGGCGACGAAGTCCTCCATGCAAAGACTACACAAAAAGGCCAGCTTCGGTAGAACAAAATAGTTGTCTGAGGCCCGAGGAACTTTGGGTGGGAGAAAGTTTTAGGCGCGTGAGGCGCGTTGAAACCGATGGCTACCATTTTTAGTGTCTGGTCTTACTAAATTGTTAATTTAATCAACATGTAATATGAGTTATACCTACCATCTTCTCCGTTACTATTGATTTGATGAATAAAAACGTAACTTATCTCTCTCTAATATTCTTCACATTCACAATCTACCGTGACTCTCTACTCAAATCAAAATGATAATTATTCGAATCGCCGACGATTATCACCATCCCACTTTTATCATCAATAACTATCTAACTTTTGAATCTTACCCTTTTTTTTATTAAGCTAAAAAGCTGAATTTAAAAGTCAAAATACACAATTTAAGAAATCCATAGTCCTTCCGATGAGATCATAAATAAGAGGATTAGGGTGACACTTGGCAAAAGCCAAAGGGCTTGTTGAACCTTAATCAATGCTAATAAGGAATCTTAATCTCAATTAGCCAAAACTGAGAAAAAATAGAGAGTAAAAGAAAGAAAAAGAACTCAACTTACCTCTGATCAAACAACCCCATTGGGAAATGAACCGGCTAGGACAAAATTCGTTCTTTTCCCTTTTGGAAACACAGTAGTAGATAAGGGACGAACATTCAGACAAGAGAGAGGGCATCTAAAACTCTGTTCTTTAGTAAACAGAGCAGTTTACTATGATTCCATTAATAGGCATTGTTTCTTCATTCGTTTTAGCGCCCAGCTGTTTTCCCACCATTTCTACTCAGTAGAAGAAAAAAGGGTTTCTTTTTCTTTCTTGAAGTGAAAGCAAATTCTGGGTCTTTCGAAGTTATGAGTAAAGAAGAAGACGAAGTAGAGAACAGGGGAGGGGGAGGGTTAAAACCGGCGTCGGGGCCGTACGAATGGCTGGCGAGCTTCCACCGTGATCTGTTGGCGGGGGCGGTGATGGGCGGCGTGGTGCACACGATCGTGGCGCCGATTGAGAGGGCGAAGCTGTTGCTTCAGACCCAAGACAGCAATTTGGCTTTCGTGGGAAGTGGGAGGAGGAAATTCAAAGGGATGCTTGATTGTATCTTCCGTACTGTTAGAGAAGAAGGCATTCTTTCTTTATGGAGAGGCAATGGGAGTAGCGTTCTCAGATATTACCCTTCCGTTGCCCTTAATTTCTCGCTCAAGGTAACGATTCTTTTTCAAAATTTGTGATATTTCCCCTTCTTTATATTGGTTTTTTGTATGAAGTGAAGTGAAACATTTGATTTTCTTTCTGGGATATTTAGAGTGAATCAAATGGGGTTTTCAAATGGTATTCATAGAGTGGTTGTTAATGTTCTTGAGAAGGAGATATTCCATGCACGTGAAGTGAATGATGAAAGGTTTCTTTGAGGTTCTGTGTTATTTTCATTACATGACATGCTTTCTTTGGTTTTCTATGTTTGAATGGTTATTAATGCAGTCGTGCTGATCTTTTTGTCCTAGGATTGGGAATTTGATAGAGTTTAGGATTTGGATGGAACAGGGAAATGTAGCAGCAATCTTATCTGATTTTAAATTCCATGGACATTGAAAGAAAATGTTAGAGGATAACAATCAAACTAGCAATGTTGTATTTGGTTTCGGTGTTGGCCTTAAAGTATCTATGAGTGCATGAAAACCAAATGCATGTCGCGGAGATGGGACTGTTATTCTGGATGTCTGGATAGGTTCCGGAGATTATATTGAGGAGTTTAAGTATAGGGGAAGAGGGAAGATTTGATTTGATGGAGAATATAACTTATTTGTCAAGTGAAATAGATGGAATCTAATCCATAATGCAGACCTTGTTTACTGAGTTTGAAAGAGTTGTAGTCCTGGTTCTCGAATAGACCACAACAATGTAGATTAACCAGCTAGTTTAGGTTAGCACAAGGAGCCTTTGTACTGCATATTCAGATAATCTTCTTAATATGACGATTTACTGTGTTGGCGTCGTCATATGGTATAGGAGCATATAATAAAAGAATAAGGCTGAGATTTGAATGTAATCTGAAGAGATCAAACTTTCTAAACTTGAAATTTATTTTTGTGCATGATTATTCCTATTCCAATTTCCACCTAGAAAGATGTACATGTTAGCTGTAACCTGGAGATAGTTGTATATACTGTTAGAAGAACTAGTCATGATTCTATTGGTTATAATAAGGTTGTAAGAATAAAATTGTAAGTTGTCATCGAATTAGAACCTAAGCTGAAACTTCTTCCACGTGTATGTGCACGCTAGTGCCCAGTTTGCCTGTTTCTTTTATTCTTTGTTTTCCATAGTGTGGCACGTTCATCAAATCTGATCTCAAAGATAACCACGATGTTGTAATAATAGGACAGAAAAGGTAAAGTGATACTGAAACATGGGCCTGATTTGTAGGATTGCAACTCTAGTTGTATGAATAGGTTAGATGAATTTGCCTAGCATACATCTGTGAAAAGTTCAATGAAATCACTTGATAGATGCAGTTGAGACAAGTCGATGACGGTCTATTTCAATTCAAATAAAATTTTACTCAGCGCTAAGCAAACTCGAAAGTTCCTAGGGGATTCCCCTAAACTAGGAGGTCTCTGGTTTTAATCTTGCCGATCGAAGGTGTAGGATTTATGAGATGGTAGAGAATTATCTGTGCCTTTTACTTATAGCTCAAGGCTTAATGAAGCCAAGCCAAAAGTTCAAAACCAGTTCCTCAAAAACGAGAAATATATGCAACTTTTTTTTCTTTCTTTTGAGGTTTTTAATATGACTCCGAGTAAACTTACAACATCTCTGTGTGGTTATCATTTTACTCACCTTGCATCACTTTATGCAGGACCTTTATAAAAATATATTAAGAAATTATGGAGATGGTCATGTTTTCTCTGGAGCATCTGCCAACTTTATTGCCGGAGCTGCAGCTGGTTGCACAACATTGATCTTGATCTACCCTCTTGACATTGCTCACACCCGCCTTGCTGCCGACATCGGAAGATCTGATGTTCGTCAATTCAGAGGCATCTACCATTTCCTGAGCACCATACGCAAAAAAGATGGATTTCGAGGAATTTACAGGGGTCTTCCCGCTTCCCTACATGGGATGATTGTTCACCGGGGTCTCTATTTTGGAGGATTTGATACCATAAAGGAAACCTTGTCAGAACAATCCAAAACTGAATTGGCGTTATGGAAACGTTGGGTGGCTGCACAGGCCGTGACAACATCTGCTGGATTGTTGTCGTATCCACTTGATACAGTTAGGAGGCGGATGATGATGCAATCCGGTTTAGAACAACCAATGTACCATAGCACCCTGGATTGCTGGAGGACGATTTATAGAACAGAAGGGGCGATTTCTTTTTACCGCGGGGCACTATCCAACATTTTTAGGAGCACTGGTGCTGCAGCCATCTTGGTTCTGTACGATGAGGTGAAGAAATTCATGGATTGGGGTGGATTGTAGAATTGGAAACAACATTTTTTGACAGTCTTCTTTTTGAACAGGAAGGATTAGAGTAGAATGAGATTCAGGATTACAATCATGAAAATCAGTTCTGAACCGGTCGATGTGCACCGTTCCGGATCGCTCAACTCACGAATCAAATGTATACCGACTTAAAGGAAATCTAAAAAGTCGATAGTTGTATAAGAACAAATCTTAACCATTCACTGCAACAATGTTTCAACTGTCCTCCATTGTAACATGAAGTTGGTTGCTTGTTTCATTACTTACTGCTTCCAGTGTAGCTCATGGAAAGTTAAGACATACGTATACAAGTGGGAAACCCCATAAAGAAGCCATCAAAGAAAAAGGGTAAAAAGTGTGAATTAAAGATGCTTTCCCCCCTAGTTTTAGACAACCTTTTTAGACCTAATAAAATGCAAAACCATTAAGGGATTTTTTAGTGGGTACTTGGGTTGCCCATTCCTCATTACTTTCCACTTATTTTTTTATAATCATCGGTATGCAGTATATTGGTTAAGCAATTCGAATTAGATATTATAAAAATTCATTCTGAATAAGATCATTTTAATCTAATCATTCCATTTACAGTACCAAAAATCAAATATCTAAGAGATCTAATATTTCGTTCCGCTGTATATAAATTTAAAAACCCAAATTTAATTATATTACCAGTTTCACTCCACAAAGTGGTTATTTATAGAGAATCATAAAAAAGATTCTAGATTGGGGTCCATTTAATGAGGTTAATTCACACAATGGAATGTTGACATTGGAATGTTTGTGATTTGTGGGTTGATATTTCATGGTTGTTCCTCTCATGGATTGCATTTTCTTTCCAAAACCTAAGGAATATATAAATACATAATATATATTATTAATTTTTATTAAATCAAGTGGTAACAAATTTGATGTTCCTTAAATAAGATTTAAACTTTACGTTTTATAAATAAAAGAACCGTGCGTAAAGAGCTTTGCTCTTGTTTAAAAATATGATTGGAGTTGACTTTAGATATTTAGATGAAACTCATTTGACTATCACACACCAAAAAATCTACATATTTAGTGTTATATTTTCATACACATATTGTGTTAAATTTATTTTATATAAGTCTGCGTATTTACACTATAAAATTAAAATTTTAAATTTTTAATTCTAAACTCTAAATCTTAAATCATAAATTCTAAACATTAACCTTACATTTTAAACAAGAGTGGTACCTCTAAGGGACCAGCAAGGGCCACGACCCTTAAAAATTTTAGAAATTGGAAAATTGTATTTTAGTCCCTTAAAAACATATAATTTACATTGTTGATCCTTTCTAAATTTAAACATTTTTAAATGGCCCTTCAATAAATAATTTTGAGTTCCGCCACCGATTCTAAATCCTTAAGCTCTAAATCTGTATTCCTCTTTATGACTTTAAACATTTTTAAATGGCCCTTCAATAAATAATTTTAGTCCCTCAATTCATCATCTTTATGACTTTAACTCTCACATTAAGGTCTTTAAATTTCCACTGCCTAACACGGTACAAATGAAATGTACATTTGAGTACATACTATTAATTGCTCATTTAAAGTAAGGTTAGGCCATTAATAATGAGATTCCCACTTTCCTCATTCTTTTTATAATTACTATTAATCAATAATTGCTCGTCTCAATAACACCCATATATATATATATATATATATATATATATATAATTTTTAGGCTTTTTCTAACATATACATACATGCATGTGTTATGGGTCATTTAAGAACTTTCATTAAATATAAAAATTCTATTTTAAAAAATATAAATCATTTATTGTATTACAAAACCCTAAAAGATTCTATTGGAAAAAATTTTAAAAAATTTTATTTTAAAAAATACAAATCATTTAATGTATTAGAGTTTAGAATTTAAGGTTTAAGGTTAGGGTTTAAGGTTTAAAGTTCTAGTTTGAGGGTCATTTAAAAGATTTTATTAAATACAAGATTTTATTTAAAAAAATTACAATTATTTAATGTATTACAAAACCCTAAAAGATTCTGGTGAAAAAACACTCATTTAATATAGTAAACCCTAAAAGATTCTAGAGAAAAAACACTCATTCAATATAGTAAACCCTAAACACATAACCCTAAACCCTAAACACATAACCATAAACCCTAACCCTAAATCCTAAAACCCTAAACCTCAAACATAAACAATAAACCCTAACCCTTAAATATAAACATAAACCCTAAAACTCTAAGCCTTAAAACATTAACCATAAATCCTAAACTCTAATACATTAAATGAGAATTCTCTCAATAGAATTTTTTTAAGGTTTTGTAATATATTAAATGATTGTGGTTTTTTCAAATGGAATCTTTATATTAATGAAGGCTCTTAAATGACCCTTAATCTATGCATAGGTTAGAAAAAATCGTTTTTTTTAACTAAAGTTTACATAAGTTTATCAATTTAAGATTTTAAGGGTTTATATTATATAATTTAAAATTTAAGGTTTAGAGTTTAGGATTTAGAATTTTTAGGATTAGATTTTATAGTTTAATATAAAGTTTTATGTAAATTCTTTTACATATAATGGGTCTACATCATCCGATCTAGATTAATCAACTAATATGTTAAATACTAGTGATTATAAAAAAGAAATTATTATTTAGTTATGTCAAAATTCAAATAATAATTTGTTGGCCTTTGTGTTCTTAAAATTTGGAATTTAATATATTTATTTTAGTTTACATAATTTGATCATTCTATTTTGACTTAATAAGAAATATATTATGAAATTAAAAAAACAAATTATATTGAATTAAATATAAGAACGGAGTGAATCTATTGAGTGATTTTAGTGGTAAAGAATGACGTTATTCTTCTTAAGTGACCCGAATTTGAGCAGTGTAGTTTGTAGGTTTGCAGTTTTTTTAAAAAATAGTTTGTATGTTTGCATGAGTTTATTTAAATTTGAAACCGAACTAAGATAATGCATTCTTTCTTTCTTTTTTTAATAGAGTAAGATACTACATTATAATCGAATTAAAATGTTAAAAAATATAAAATCTAAATACCGTATATGAACATAATAAAAAGGACCAAAACCAAAATTTGACCATTTTAGTTATAAACTTATTTCGTTGGAATTTGAGGGTCGTCGTTGTCACGAAAAAGCATCACAAAAACATCCTTTTTCCAAAAATAGCAAACCCAAACCACATTATTAACCATTCATTTTTTTTTCATCTACACTAACAAACATCAAATTTCAACGGCTCTGATTGGATCCCACTTCAATGGCCCCAACAATTCCACTCATTGCTCAATGTCTCAACTTAGATCAAAAGTCTCACCAAAACACTCAAAATCCGAAAAGAAATCATTTTTAGATCAAATAATTAGAAATTCGATATCTCGGATTCAGATGTTATAGGTGAAAATGATAATAGCAAATAATTTATCTTTTAAGAGAGTTTGACTTGATTAGATTTCGAATTGTTTTTTTAAATATAAAAAAATAGCTAAACCATTATACTAATCAACGTTTGATCTCGAATTTAATCTAAACTTGATTTTCAACAAATTCTTTAACTTTGATAAACAAAGCTAGTAGGGAAAGAAACAAAAGATAAGCAAGGGAGAAAGAAAGAAGCAGCAATTTACTTCTCTTTTGGAAGTGGACTGCCCCCCATATTGAAAATCAAAAGTCAGTGAAAATGGCATATTGATTTATATTATTTCTAATGCTTTTGTGATTATATATGTATATGTGTATATATATCATACCACGAGAACGCCAACTTCGACGAGCTTTGGGATGAGGTGGCCACTGAGGTGGAGAGCGACGAGGGATTCGAGTCCGCCGACGCAGGTTCCGCCGATAAAGACGGCGGGGGAGAGGTTCTGGGAGGAGAGGCCGCCGTGAGAGGAGGGTCGAGGGATAGAAGCGAACTCGTGGTCGTCGAGTTCGATGACGGTAGGGTGAACACCGATGGTGGACAAGAGCTTCTTCATGACATGGCACATGCAACAAGATGATCGGCTGAAGATTATGAGTGGATGCTCGGATATCAGTCTTCGGATCCGTGTCTCCGCCGTCTCCTCTTCATCTATCGAAAAGCTGCCGCCGCCTCCTGCGTTGGGGCTACTCATGGTTGTGGTGGTGGTGGAGGATTAAAGCTGCACCAAAGTTACTAGAGCAAGTGTTTTATATATATAATTGTGATTTATGGTAATGGAGTGTCAATGAAGGTTAAATATAAAAGAGAGAAAGGGGCAATGCTTTGCTTACATCATAAAGTACTGTTTTAAATAGGGTCTCTTTATGACTGTGGATCATGGGATTTTTGGGTGTTGGTGAATTGGGGAAATAATAGTAGTATATAAAAAATTAAAGATTTGAATTTATCGAGTGATTTCATTGGTTTAAAACTGTTTACCCCCTCCGTCCCATTTAAGATGTCTCTTTTGTGTTTTAAAATTGTCTCGCTTAAATTGTCTCATTGAAAAAATCAACAACTTTTATAAGATGCATTTCTCTTGCTACCCTTTCTTTAGCTTTCCAACAAAAAAAATTCTACTTTTCAAGGATAAAATTGTCATTTTAATTAATTTACATCACATCTCTTATCTAAACTTTTTCTTCCTAAAACTGCGTAAAAAGTCAACAATGGACACATTGGGTGAGATGGAGGGAGTATTTTTTTGGTGATTTAGTTTTAAATAACAATGTTTTGGGATGAAAATCCTCTACCTTTTTCGGTGCCCCTACATATGTCCCACGCTCAAAATTAACTTTAGGGTTTAGGGTTTTAGGGTTTTAGGTTAGGGGTTGTAGTTAGGGTTTAGGAAATTTAGGGTATGATGTATTTTTTAGGGTATTGTGTGTAGGGTTTAGGATTTAGAATTTAGGGTTAGGACTTAGAATTTAATTTTGTAGTGTTTTTTAGTGTTGAGGCATATGTAGGGGCACCGAAAAGGGGCAGATGAATTTTATCCCAATGTTTTGGGGTAGAGACTCGATTGGGGTGGTTTGAAATGGACAAAATTTTTTGTCCATTTCTTTGCCCCAATACTAAAAAATCAAATCTTAAATCTTAACCCTAAATTTTAAACTCTTAAAATACACACTACACCTAAATTTTTTAAACCTAATTCTTAAACTCTAAACCTAATATTTTAGTGTCTACATAGAAAAGAGCAACGAACAAGAGGCGGGCGATTTCTATTCTTTTAGAATTGTTAAAAAATTAAAACCTCATGTGAATTTTATCATTCATGTTTAGAGTTTATAATGGTGGTTAGAACACATGTTGTCTATTTCAAAATACTATGTGTCTTATTTCTACACTCATTCTTGGTTGTTTATAATATTTATATTTTGGTATAGTCTTTCTTGACTTTAAAGAATTGATCGTATTTTATTATGTATTATACGCTTTTCTGAATTGTCTAGTTTGATTGATAATATATGTTCAATAATTATATTTTTTTAATAACACACCGTACAAACAAGCTGCTCGAACCTGAATCGTCTAAGAATAATAATTTAAATTACTTTGGAAAATTGGTTGTCGAAATTAACGACTTTCCTCCAAGAAAGTTACAATTACACCAACATAATAAATACAACTCGAATAACAATACTTAAACTACCTATAACCTTCAACTATTAAATAGAAGATAATTATGTTTAAGTGAACTCGAACTTACAACTTCTTAATTATTACAACAACAACGATCTCAACTAAACTAATATTCAATCTAATAAAACAAACTGAACCTAAAAAATTCTCTAATATTATATAGGGATAACTAAATATTTAGTACAACAACTATTTTCGTATTAATGTTTTAATACCCTACTTATTATTTTTTTTTGGCAAAATGGTACATAACGTTACGTTTTGTTTCTGTTTTGGTATCCCGCCATTAAAAAATTAACGGCAAACTGACTAAGAGAGATAAAATTACACGTGGCATGTTGCCACGTCATTTTCTCTCTCCTATTCAGCATGCCACGTCACTAAAATCACAAAAAGTACATGTGGCATGCTAACTAGGAGAGATAAAATGACGTGATAGCCTGCCATGTGTGATTTTCTCTCTCGTTGTTAGCTGCCACATGTGCTTTTCTTTCTCCTAGACAACATGCTGTTAAATTTTTAACGACATGGTATCATAATAAAAACAAAACGTAACGCTAAATACTATTTTACCAAAAAAAAGTACTAAAACAGTAACGCAAAATACGTAGATACTAAATATATAGTTATCACTATTATATACTATAAGCCAAAGTCTTATGCTAACGTAGCGACTGGTTTATATATACATATATATAACGCTAGATACACACACGAGTGTTTCGAAATTATTTATTTTTATAATAAAATATAGTAGTAATATTTTAAGGTAAAATGATAAAACATGTCTCCAACATTTGTATGTTTTGTCATTTAATCCCTATTCTTGTTTGGAGCAAACAACTTTCAACGTTTCAATTTGATCCAAATATGCCTATGTTGGATAAAAATTGTCAGTCAACTGACGGACAACGACTGACTCTGACTGGACTTGCCACGCATTAAGATTGACTGACGTGGCATATGTCACATCAAATTTTTTAAAATAAATTATTTTCTTATACCCTTCTTTATGGTGACATGTGGTCGAACCGGATAGTACACATGGCGAATATAATGTTGACACGTAGTGAATATGATGCTGACACGATAGCAGATCTTAACACGTGATAAGTTCAGTCAACATTAATTGTTTACCGTTAGTTGACTGATAGTTTCTATCTAACAAGAATATATTTCGACCAAATTAAAACGTTAAAATTGTTTACTCTAAAAAATAAGAGGATAAATAACAAAAACATACAAACGTTGGCCATCTTTTAACGTTTTGCCTATTTTTAATTGGGAAAAGAGGGCTGACGTGGAGGAACACTCATGGGTGGGAAGGTGGGAATAGTGGACCCTACTTCCATGACATAATCATCGGGAACTAAATTGTCATCGATTACTTTAATGCCACGTGGAAGCTCCATTTCACTTTCCTTCAGGCATGGAGATTGGCGGGCCTTTCCCGGTGGAGAACGAATATGTGGGGCCAACCAACCCTTTTGAAGTCTTAGGTGGAACCAATCGAAGTAACCCTAAATTTTTTCTATAATTTTTTAGATAAAAAAACATTATTACCATATGTTTTATTAAAAAGACCATAAAAATAATATATAATAGAATTTAATTTAATTTAATTTAATACACATGCAGTTGAAATATTTTTTTTATTGATGCCTTAGTTTTAAGGTTTAAGTTTAGATTGTAGGGTTTAGATTTTAATTTCTATAATAGTCATATATATTAGGCTAGGTTCCAATAATTTCACTATTAGATTTGTATGCATGTGGAGTTAGGGACGGATTTACATGGGGTGGGGCAATCGCCTCCCATCTCTGAAGAATTTTTCTCACCTTTGTCTCTTTATTTAAATTTCTTTAAAATTAACTTATTTATGAATTTGCCCTCTCCATTTTCAAACATTTATAGTTTACCCCCCACCTTAAATCATGGCTCCGTACCTGGGTGGAGTGGAGCAAAAAGTTACTATAATTGCTCCGTTTCACTATACACATCCACCAATGTCGTCTTAGAAAGGAGAATAACATGAACTAATTTTGTTTGGGCTTTTAATTTTTTATCTTTGTAGCTTCAATAATTTCTCAAGTGACAATTTTATAAGTTAGCGGTTGTAATTTATTATTTTAGTTGAATTTAAGATGTTTTTTTAACAAAACAACGAAAATAATATGTTTGATAAAATTTGATCATATTTCTATGGTTTATTAAAGGAATATTAAATCAATTATTCAAAGTAACAATTTTCTTTTATTATATAGAGATTTATTTTTTAGTTTTCACCCAAGACCTTAAAAATGTCCGAGACAACTCTCAATTGGTCATCATGCATAAGGGTCGAGTCCGAATATCAACTCAAAAAGAAGTTATCGTCATGCTTAACATCACCCGCCATTGTTGATGGAGGGAAATCTTCTAAGGGCTATTTGTTGCAGCCACTTGCTTGTCATTGCCTTTGCCATAATATGTTTATAGGCATCCATTGGTCCTATTCCTATACTATGAAAATTAGGCATGAGGTTCAAATGAAAGTGGCACTAAAAGCTTACCAATTCCCTATCTGATTCTTAATGTGATATCGTGGTAGCATTTGTCATATATTTTAGCTCTGAATAACTCACACACAATACATATTTTGTAGATAACGATGTTAGAACTCGAATTATTTAGAAGAAATGTCACACTTTACCACTGAGATCAGGCAATGGTGACAGATATGCTTGAACCTATTCGAATCTATAACTACTAGGAGGTGTTAATCAAACTATAGTTAGAATATGCTTAATAAATTAAAAATATATATTTGCAAAAGCAATTGATAGGAAAAAGGGATGCATGGGCAGCTGCCATTCTAATCCCTTCCCATTTAGTTTTGGCCATTATTTGTGGTGGCTGGTGGGCTCCTATTACCATTTCTTTCTTTTGATAAATCGCTTTTAATTCATGGTTTACAAAGGATCAATGATGATGCATGGACAGTGGCACTAAATTATTGATGATTTTAATTATTTCTAATATAAGCCAATCCCCTTTTTATAGAGTGAAATTTTCGTTTTGGTGTCGGTTCGAAGGATTGAATCCTGACATTGTGAATGAAGTAAATTGGGTTAGATAAGTCGCCTCCATAATAGATCTTTGTAGTATCTGATAGGGGTGTTCAAATCCGGGTACCCGAAAAACTAGGTACCCGGACCTTCGGGTATTAGATTTGTCGGCCCGTGTCCCGACCCGTAAATACCGGGTACCCGATAATCGGGTACCCGGTTCTTATTTTTTTATTATTATTTTTTATTTTAAAATTTTAAAAAAATCTTAAAAGTTTATAACACATGATCCAAACAAAAAAAATAATAATGATTTGAAGTTTATAACCATAAGAAAAACATTAAAAATATTAATCTCGATCGTGATTTTTTTTAATCTCATATTTTTTAAAGAAACATACTAATGCATAAATGCAATAGAGAAAATTTGTTGTTTGTTTCATATCGAATTTTACATATTCACAAATTAATATTTTTTTTGTTGAAAAATTAAAAACATGAAAGTATATAAAACAAATATAGAATGAATTTAGAGTTTTAAATATAGTTCTAAAGTAAAAATATTAAGTAATCTAATAAAATAAAAAATAAAAAAATAGGAACCGGGTACCCGAAAAAATCATATTTTTTGACCCGGGCCCGACCCGGGTAAAAAAAAGTTTTCCGGGTAAATACCCGATTATTTGTGTTCGGGTAGTCGGGTAGTTCGGGTCGGGTAATTTTGAACACCCCTAGTATCTGATCTGAATTAGTCGGTCAACAAATTTGATAAGTCGCCGTCATTGACACTCTTGGGCTAGGAAGTCCCATGTTTGGACCAGAGCTTCCAAACCGACCATGGCTGATGACTGTTGGAGATAAGTTCAGTTGTTCCATAGCTTGAGATTGCAGCTCTATTGGGTAGTCTCCAACACCACTAGTCAACTTGCAAGACAAAGTCAAGGCCATTGAATCTGTTGGTTTTGGTGTTGCCATTGGATCTTTGATCTCCCCATGCATGGACTCATCATCCACCGCACATCTCTGGCACAACAAATCAGATTTTAGGACCATTTAGAGCCAACATGGAGGGAATGTAGTTTGTATGTTTTTATTACCTCAACGTTGGTCAAATCCATAGTGTTCCTATAGGAAGATAATGAACTCCTTGAAGTTGTCTTCAGTTGGGAGGTAATGGCCACTATAAGGCCCTGGAGGACTCCTCGAGAAGACACCGATCTCCCGGCAGCTACCGTGGCCTCACCGGAGAGGAAACTGAGTGTCGAAAAACACCTTTCTTCTTCACCCCGACATACAAGGATCTTGATTTGCTAAGTACAAAAATCCAATTAGAACCTTCATTGGTGTTGACAGCCATTCCGGATTGCTTGTAAACAAGCTTTCCACTTTCCACCATCACTTCAAATGCTTCTCTTTCTCTCTGCAAGAAATTAAAAACAGATATGGTTAATAAATGACACTGTATTTTGGTATGCAGCGTTTGATTTTTGGAGATGGACAGCATGGATGTTATACGCATGCTTCGAGAGCAAGATGGATTAACGACTCCTTCGACATTAGTTTACCACATTCACGAGCTACTCGATAATACACATACACCTTGCAAACAAACAAACTGCTCGAATCTGGGTCGAGCTCTTTTTCATTGAAACCAATCAGAAGCATATTTATTTTACTACAAGTTAAGGGATGTGGGGACTTTAATATCTGAACTGTTGTCGTTGAAACATCGTTTTCAGCCATGCTGGTAAACATGGATACTTGGTTGACTATAATTACTCGTTGACCTTTCATGATTTCTTGAATCTGCTCTGTTTTTGGTCAAAATCAATGGTGTTGATTAAGATAAGGCATTTTATATTCATCCCAAAGAGAAAACAACATAACAATCACAATGAATTGTGGAACTAGTTTTTATGTTGACAAAGCTTTCTGTTCATACAATACTACCAAAAAGTTTTTCGTTTGAATTCCGGTTGCAACCCATCATAAATCCATCTCTCTTTATCCAGACGATGCTGCCTGTGATTTCTGTCGGGGTGGAACACGGAGCCAAACCTTCATCATGTCGTACGTTGCGAATCCAACTGCCACTGAAGGAACAATCTGACAACCAAATCGTAACACACGCCGTTAGAATGAAAACTAGAAGCTATGTTTGATATAATTGCCGAGTATATAAAATACCTTGATGTAATTAATGCTCAAGCCTGCAAACAATTGTCTCCATCCTTGATTACGGACAATAGTAGTAAGCCCGTCGTATGTGTTTCTATATCTTGCATCACCTTGAATCGATGAAGACTTAAGACTTCCAACCTGTAGGGTAACATTTAACCTGTTGAATCAGATTGTTTTGAAACCGGTTTATTTAACCAGGTTGATATATATACATAGCATTAAGGTACGGTGTAGCATTTACAGCACAATACCTGCATCTGTCTCCTTACGACGTCTAATGGATATGTGAAGGTCTGTCCAAGTAATCCAGCTGTTGCTCCACAAGAAAGATTCATCACAATGGACTTTTGGTGTTCTTCGGGAACACGTGTCTTTATTACCTCATAGATGTAGAACTTTAAACCGGCGTAAGGGAGGATCCCGGCCAGTGTTGGACCTATGTAAGCAAAAAGTTTCATCAAGTTCAAGCACATCAAGCAAAGAAAGTAAATCCATAATGAAAAAAGAATTTCAAGATTGCATGTTGAACTAATGAAAACCTCTAATACCATGAAAAACTGAAGATACTTAAAACAGGAAAATAAGAGTGTTCAGGCCGGCCGGTCTACATACCTACACCTCGATACAATCCACGTATTCCTCCTTCCCTGTAAACAGTTCTCAGTACATCTCTTATGCCACTATATGCAGGTCGAGGATGTAAACTTGTTATACCGGAACTGAATTTTGTCGTGGTGTCAACAACCTGTTAAACCGTAAAAGTTAAGAGAGATAAAATAGATTAATTCATTAAAGAATCAGCAACTGCAATGACAGATTTGATTAAACTAGTGTGAAAAGATGGAATTAATTTATACAAAAACTATGGCATTCTTATGGAAAATTTCTTACATGATAGGCAAGTTTAGTGCGAGCCAAGTCCAAAGGATATGTGCACAAAACTGCTGTTCCACCAGAAGCAGAGCCGGCTAAAAGATCAACAAGAGGCCCTGATCCAAAGAAAGTACAGTTATCTAACATCCAACCTCGATACTGTTCGTAAGTCATGAAATGCAAGGCTGCATAAGGAATGATCCGAATAACACTCGCTCCGTTTCCTCTGCGAGTCCGAATAGGCATGATTAGTCCATCTTTTAAGGGAGAGCAGACAGAATAAAATGGTGAAATAATCTGTAAACTTACTTATAAAACCCCATAACACCTTCATGCTTTAGCACCTTCCTTAAGGATTGATACACCCCAAGTGATTGGAAACCATCAGTCCTTGTCTGCAAATTCGATTGTAAGCAACAAATACATAACTTGACAAACAACATCAAGCACCAGAGTAACATACACATACATATACATATAGGCAACATAGACATTATCTGTTGGCTCTCACCTGCAAGAGTATTTTAATCCGTTCTAAAGGCGCAATTGTAGTTTTAGCAATGGCACCAGCAGCGCCACCAGCAATTAGCTCTTTGACATAAACAGGCAAACAATCAACGAAGGAAACATCGCCGCGAGCCGTCGAACCATCGACAAGTCCGGCCACATTCGTGGTCAATGTGGAGCCTTGAGGAGAACCCATCTCAAAAATATCCAAACCCAAACCGATTATGTTACCAAAATCAACAAACCCTTCAAATTATTACAATCACCCGCCTTGAAGCTTGAAGAACTCTTTATCCCATCGATCTCTTGGGATACAAAAGGAAAACGATTTCTTTTCAAAGGGCAGTTTCAATGGCCGGAGATCATCCGGATAACGAAAGCCAGACAAGCTCAGAAACCGATCGTTTTCTTCGATAAACACAAGATTCATCCAAACAAAAAACAGGGTTTCAGTTATAACACTGCTGTCCCATGGGATCGATGTTATAAAAACGCTTGGATTATCCTCAAATAAAAAAGTCTCCTTTAAAGCACCTTCGAATTCGATTACTCCAAGGGGGATTAGAATTTAGAAAACGTACCGGAAAAGGAAAAGAGAGTTCATAAACCAGAGAAGAAGAAGCGTGTAAGTAGTGGGTAAAATCCAGAATCCGAAAATATAGAGATTTCCTTGTTGGGTTTTCAATTCTTCCCCCTTTCTTTATCAAAATCTCGGATTTTTTAATGGTTTTTTAAGCTTCAAAGGGACTTTTTTTTGGGAATTTGAAATTGGGGGAAATAGTAATACTATTGTTTGACTATAAACATTGAAGATGAAGTTGGGATCCACCGGATCTTCAAACGTAAACCGCGTTGGATAAACACTGTTGTAGGGTAAGTTGGGTTGGTTTACGGCTCAACATCCTAGGAATTAGGGATTCTTGAAACTGATCAACTGTTTTGCTTGGACTAGGGTGTCTTTTTTTCATTTTTTGTTCGAGATATAAAATGAGACTCGAAATTATTAGCGATTAGTGGATCAATTTTAAAGTTTGAGTTCAGTATTTCCACTCTATTTGATATGTTTTATATTGTATATGAATAAATATATATATATCGTATATTGTTATAGAAAATCGTTTTTGAGAATTAATCATTATCATAATATTATAAATATTTACAATTAAATTTGAAGAAAAAAAACTTGAACAACTCAACTTGATTGACTCGACTCAAATTTCATAAGCTCGACTAAAAAAAGTAACGTTTAAGTTATAAAGGATTCATCAACTCAATATCTTGCAGACAAAATTGTTCAAACTCATGTCTCCTAACAAGGATGCAAGATTTTATGTCATGTGTGCAAACTGATATGAAATTATATTAAAAAATTATAATGCGAAATTATAAAATTTTAAGGGTACACACTTAGATTATCGATACAAAATACAAGAAAAAAATATAAATTATACGAAAATTTTCTTCTATAATAAACGTCATCACATTTTCCATGAAAATCACTTATGGGATTCACAACCTATTGACCTACAATAATGATTGAAACCAAACATATATCTCAATATGACCATTAATCTTAACTTTACTACTACTACTACAATATCTATGTTAGTCTTTGGGCCAGTGCAATAAGGTCGACGGCTGATTCACAACTTATATGGATTAAGATTAACTTATATCGTGTAAAATTTAATTACTTTTACACAGCTTTTAGACCGTTAGATGATGATAATTAATGGCTCAGATTATTTTCTTATCTATGGATCAAGTTACATGGTGTAAAATTCATTTAGTTTTACACTAATCTAGGACCATTGGATAAGGGAAATGGATGGATGAGATTAACAGTAAAAAAAAGTGAAGATTATCACTTAAAAAAATAAGGAAATAATCTGAGCCATTAATTACCATCATCTAACGGTCTAAAAATTGTGTAAATTTTACACAGTGTAAGTTGATCCTAACCCTATATATATGTGGGGGGGGATGGGATCAAGTTACATGGTGTAAAACTCATTTAGTTTTACACTAATCTAGGACCATTGAATAAGGAAAATGGATGGATGAGATTAACAGTACAAAATGTGAAGATTATCACTTGAGAAAAAAAGATAAGGAAATAATCTGAGCCATTAATTACCATCATCTAACGGTCCAAAAACTGTGTAAAAATAATTAAGTTTTACACAATATAAGTTGATCATATATATATATATATGCAATTGGGTAAAGACTTCAAAGTTGGAAATTAGAATAAAGTCTGCTGCATGGGGCCAACGACATTATTATTATTATTATTTGGATAATTCATTATTAACTTTTTATAACTATTTGAACTTTAAACTATTGTTTCTTTAGATACAATTTAACCAAATTTACAAATAATCTAATACCATATATTGTACCGTTATTTTTTATTTCTGCAAAAATAAAAAAAGATATCGTTAGTTTGTAATTAGTATAGGCTTTAGTAAATTTTAGGGTAATTATTAAGGTTTTAATAATAATTTATTTTTTATTTTTAATAAGAACAAAATTTTCAAATAGACATATAAATAATCATTGTATTGTTCTTGTTCTTCACATCTCAATTTCTCCTCAATTTTTTCTCTTTCTTAAAATTTAATTTTTTAAATATTTGTTATTAGAGGCTCATACTTTTTTTTTCAATGCTTATTATTATGGACCTACTCTTAAAATATAATTTTTTCAATACTTATTATCAGGAGCAAAGATTTAAATAACGGTCTGCAACCGCAACAATGACCGTTGTATATCGGTAGCGACATCGTCCGAAATCACGATGTCCACAACTGTTATATCTGCAATCGCGATAAACGCAATATGACCGAAAATGCGACCGCAATCGTAATTTAAATTCTCATCAGGGACTCAATTTTTTAATTCGCCCTAGAGCCACCAAAATCTCAGAAACGGCCTGACAATACCAAATATCTACAGATACAATAAAAACTCTCAACACCATTTCCACCAATATTTTCAGTCACAACCTTCGTATTCAAATGTTCATGTGTATGACATTCACTAATTGATCGAGTAATAAAAATGTTCATCTTATTTCATCTTGTATGAGTTTGAATCTCGACATGTAACGATAGAATCGAGATTAGAGATTAGGGGCAAAACATAAATGTTTAAAAGTATGGATAAATTTATAAATAAATCAATTTTTTAAAAATTATATAAAAGAATAAAAATAAAAAATTCTTTGGGCGGGGGACAATTGCTCTTCTCCACTTCTATTTAGCTATGTCCCTGTCGACATGAAAATATAAAATCTCTATTTAATAAAAAAATGTTCACCTGTGTTATTTATTTATTTATTTATTTTGAAATGTCAACTAAGAACACTTGCCAAACTTCTTAAACACCATCTGTGAAATTAAAAACATAGCCTAGAAGTTTTGTCTTGTCTGATTTTGGTATTGCTCGAAATGATTTAGTCGATATATTGTTTTTTAAGTATAATTATTGGTGTCTAATCAAGGGCTAATTCATATTTTATATTGTAGATGTTTATTACGAGACCACTCTTTTAATTTAATTTGTTCTATTTATAATGTTATAATTTAAATATTTTATATTGCGTAAAAAATCAGTGTTTCATCACATTAGACGGATGTAACAATTTTTTAATGGAAACTATATAATTTTATAAGAAAAGAAAGGAAAACAGGTGTCTCGTTAAAAAACCTCCATAAACCTAAATGGAGGAAAAAGAGTACACCTGTAGACCTCGGATATACAAATCACACTATATCACTACTAACATCAGCGTGTAATGCGTCAATAATAAAACTCGGCGGTTGCACAAACGACATATCCCCTTGGGTCAACTGAAAACTATACTTAGCCATCACATCTGCCACCCTATTAGCCTCACGAGTAATCTGTATAAGAGACACCTCCCAATTTCGATCAAGCAATACCTTAATCATATGAATAAGTGAGCAAAACCTACCATTTTCTACGTTCTTGGTCAAAATCCGTATCACATCACTATTATCCACCTCTACCTTAACAGAGCAATTATTAATGTATGATGATGGCATCAACAATTTCCTAGACAAAGTAATTAATGTATAATACTTAATTTGGTCTTAGACTTACTTACCTTACCTAATAGTTTTTGGAACATTTCACAATGACGACGTCCTTTGAAATTTGATCACCGTTTTCCAAAGCTGAGAAATTTTCCTAAAAAAAGACATATATAGTCATCTTAAATTATGGATAAAGTATACAAATAGGTCCCTAACTAAAATAAAATAATCTTTTTAGCTACGAAAGTTTTATAATTTTATAAAATAATCTTTTAACTTAATAAAATGTATCACTATTTTATAACGTGTACGTCCTTTAGTGATCATTTTGTAACATATCGATAAATATAATGATCATTTTTTAATGTTCGAAACTTTAATGACAAAAATATCATTTCTATTTAGTTTAATGAGCAGGTTGTATTTTACCCTAAAACATCATAGAATTTTTAACCTACAGCCTTAAACATTCCCAACAACATTAAAAACCATTTCAAGTACAAAGATTTTTTCACTGACAATGTTTCACCTAAAAAAGTTGTTGCCGGCAAAGAGTTGTTTCTGAGATTTATGCCTCAATTGGAAGGTTTTATAATAGAAGGGTTAATTGTACAAGAAGTCCCTAAATTATAATAAGGATTCAAATTGGTTCCCATTTGGGCCCTCGAATAATCAATATAATGTCAATTAGATCTTTTGTAGCCTAATATTAACTAAGATGTTAAATGTCAGTTTAGATCTGACGTGGAACACATGTTAAAACACGTGGATAAAACTAGAATCACATATGCACTTATTGGGGGGGTACTTTGTCGCCTAAATTGACAGGAGCCAAATTTTTTTATATAAGCCTAACTTGAATTATCAATTTTTGGAAGGGTGAAAAATATAATTTGTTCACTAAACTAAGGTGCTAATATGTATTAAATTGAGTTATTAGATTTTTAAAGGGCTATAAATGTAATTATTCCATTAACAAAAAGGAGCCTAAGCCTATGCTTGCCTCTTGAATTCGTCATTGATTGGTGTGTTTTAAATATACTCCGCATCAAACTCAAACAAACATTTAATATCTAAAATCACGGTTAAATTAACTTGATTGATATGAATATGTATTGATAATTTAAAGATTCAATCAGAATTTTTTTTGAAATTCAGGTATCTATTTAAAATTGAAGTCATCATTTGAAAAATTAACCCAATTTATAATTAAGCCTTTATTAATATAACCACTATTTTCCAATAAAATTGGGAGGGGTTGGTCATATATTATTCAAACAAGCAAGCTGACTAGGGAAATAAATTAATTAGTTGGAAATTGATCAAATTTGTCTTTAATTTGCATTTGTCATTGGCAACAATTGTGTTATATATCATACAACAAGAATCTACCTACTACTTTTCAACTAAAATATGTTATTCACCAATGCCGAAGAATCTTCTCCATACTAAAAGATTTAAGTTCGAACCGTTTATTTGTAGGTTGTATATACGTTTTTAAATGACTAAAAAAAATTATACTATTATGTACTCACACCAAAATAAAAAAAATAGTATTCATGTTTTTCTTATACCTACTTGTCTTGATTAGGAAGCATGATTGAGTTTTCTTAAGGTTGCATTATATTTACTTATGTTTAGAAGATTGTATATCGAATTCATATTTAAATATGTGTCAAATACAAATATTTGATGCAAATAGTGTTAGAAAACTACATGATCAAATATGAATATTGATTTTATTTCTCTCTTAAATCATAGCGGGGGGATTAAAATCTTCTTATTTGGTTTAAATTTATTTATGATTTTAGTCTTTCTAGCATGTTAAATTTAGGGATTTGATCCTTTTATTTTTTAGTATTTATCAATATCTGACTCATTGAGTGACTAATTTGAATTGGGTATAGTAAAGACTCAATATTATGAGACAACTCTTCCAACTCAATTTGTTCTCTTCAAAATGTCAGAACTCGATCCTTTTAACTTTATTTAAATTACCTAGCATTTCTTCTACTAAACCAAATGTTGCAGGATATTTACGTGTTTGTTTCGCGGTGGGAGGGCCAAAATCCCGTTCAATCAAGATTTTATGTCTCGAACGCCGTGCCTACATGTTTGGATGTAAAAATCCAAAATTAATTTTTAGGCACCAAACGTGATTTTGAAAAAAGCTACATGATAGTAGCTTTTGCGTTTCGTCGTGATTTTTACAGTATATTTTTACACAATCGTAATTTTTAAGAAAAAAACTCCCAAATATAAATCACATTACTTTAAAATCAATTTTACACAAAATCAATTCTTAAAATCACGGTGATCCAAAATCAATTCTTCCACCGCATATCCAAACACACCTTACCCTTTACTTTTTTTGGATGTATTTTAGTTTCTTTGTTTTCACAGTGTTAGTAGTAGGACAAAATTGATAATACTTATAGTGTTGCCTCTAAGGTGATATTTAATCCCTTTATATATTTACATTGTCTTGATCACGTGAAATTTCAATCAATTATATTCATAAAAAACATTAATTTTATATGGCAGCCGAATGCTATCGGTTCATGGTATTAACTAATAGTGTTATCAATTTAAATATACTATTAACGAGCAAACACGTTTAGTCAGTTAGTCAAGCTGCTCATCTTTGTTCTCTTATATTTTTTTAAGTTATGAGTTCTAGACCCACTAAGAATACTATTTTTTTTTCTTAGAGCCCTAATTTTTTTCCCTCTAAATATGATTAGAATTAAGATTCATCAAAAAGATATACTATCAACATTATAAAAATAAGGCTTTAATATATTTTTTGGCTCCTCCAATTGTAATATAAAATCAAGTTAGCCACCGCTTTTTAATTGTGAATCAATTGAGTTCTCATTTGAAAAATCATACCCTTATGTTCTGGTTAAACTGTCACATATTAATTTTTTTTATAGTATTTTAGTAAGAAAAATTTTAGTAAGAGATGTGATTTATAAAAAAAATTCAAATTATAATTTTATGCTCGAAAAAGTTTTTGTCGATTTGAAATTAAAAAACTCTGCTTTATTAAATAAATGGCTGTGGAGGTTTGATAATGAACCAAACAGATTATGGAGAAAAGTCATTTGTGCTAAGTACGGATTGGAGGATAGCAGATTACTCCCGTGGGGACTAAATCAGTCGAAGGCCTCATGGATTTGGAGAAACATATCGAAGCCTTTGGACATGCCGCCTCACACTTTTCTACTTCATATCAGAACTGAATTGGGCGATGGTAAAACTGTTAACTTCTGGGAGGATTGGTGGACCGAGGTGCAGAGTCTTAGGGAGGAATTTCCTAGGATTTATGCGCTAGCAATCAAAAAAGAAGGAAATGTTGCTGACTTTTGGGACAACAGTGAGGGCCATTGCGTTTGGAGAGTGGTGCTTAGGCGACCTTTGTTTGACTGGGAAAAAGAGGTATGGAATTCTTTCAAAACCACAATAGACAGAGCAACTCCTACTTTAGGCGTAAAGGATAAACTGAAATGGTCCGGGAATTCCAGCGGTACGTATAGTGTTAAATCTTTTTGCTCATTATTCCAAAGCAGCAGCCTTACGGACACAGATTTTTGGAGGGTCGTTTGGAGAAAGGTTGCACCTCCAAAGGTAGAGGCCTTTGTATGGAGAGCCGTACAAAACAGGATTCTCACCCTTTCGGAACTTGTGAAACGCGGAATTAAGGTCCCTAGCTCAGGAAAATGCTTCTTATGTTCGCTAAGTATTGAAACGGTGGATCATCTATTATGTCATTGTTCGATGTCTTGGAGCGTTTGGCAAAAATGGGGTAAGATTTGGAACTGCTACTTAGTGATGCCCGCTAATTTCAAAGCCTTCCTATTAAGCTGGAATGAAGAGGCGGAGAAGTCAAAAAGGAAGGAGGTATGGTGGATGGCTTTTTATGGTTTTACTTGGTCAATATGGCTATGCAAAAACGATTTAATTTTCAATGCAAAACTGTGCAACTCACAAAGCATCTTCGATATAGCCATGGCGAAAATTGAATTCTGGTGTAAATGCAGATGGCTAGAAAAGTATAATTCGGTGTTGGATTTTATACGAGAACCTACTCTTGTCAATCACTTCAAACCCAAAACAAAGAATAGTAAACCAAGGTTGGGATGTTGGGTTCGGCCGTGTAAAGGAGTGGCAAAATTCAACGTCGACGCTGCAGTGAGGGGGAGTTACGGGGTGTCAGAATAAAGCTTGAGAGCTTAAGAACAAAAGAGGCAATGAGGTGAAGGAAGGTTTGATCTGTGAAGAAGACGATATGAAGAACTTTGAAGAGAAACGAGAAAGAAAAAGAATAACAGAAAGAAAGAATATTTGTTTAAGAGAGGAATCTGGTATATTATTTCATTAAAAACAATAGGCCCAATTACAATGTCTTTATATAGCCCAAGCATAGCTGGCAAGCTAGAGGCCCAACTGACTAACAAAATAATAACAGATTTGTAACAGAAATAATCTAGATTATTCTAAACTATTCTAGATTATTCTGGCTAACATTCTCCTGGTTTGTTTTCTTCTTGAAATGTCTTTGCTCCTTCTTGAGTTAATGAACATCAGCAAGAGAAGTTACCCCAAGCTTATTCCTCAAAGTAGAATAAGTTGCTGGTGGAACAGGTTTGGTGAGTATGTCAGCAGTCTGTTCAGCACTGGGAATGAAATTCACAACAAGTTGTCCAGCAAGAACTCTTTCTCGAACAAAATGAAGATCTATCTCAACATGCTTAATCCTTGCATGATGAGTAGGATTTGCAGACATGGACACTGTAGAAGTGTTGTCACACCACACAGTTGGTTTTCCCACAATTTCAACTTTCAACTCTTTGAGCAGTTGTTCAATCCACACAAGCTCAGAGACTGAGTTTGCTAAGCTCCTGTACTCAGCTTCACAAGTAGAACGAGACACAACATTCTGTTTCTTGGAGCACCAAACTATTGGATTATCACCAAGGAAAATACAGTAGCCTGAAGTTGATTTTCTATCCTCAAGAGATGCAGCCCAATCAGCATCAGTGAAACAAGTTAGACTGAACTCTTTACTGCCTCTGTAGTGCAGCCCATACTCAACTGTTCCATTAAGATACCTGAGTATTCTTTTAACAGCCTTCCAATGGGTTTCACAAGGATAATTCATATACTGACTCACATTGTTCACAGCATATGCAATATCAGGCCTTGTTAGGCACACATATTGTAATCCTCCAACCACACTTCTGTACAAGTGAATATCATCAAAATATGCACTATCACTTGCAGAAAGTTTAGGGGTTACCACTATGGGAGTTGGCACTGGGGTAGAGTTTGTCATATTAGTTTTGTTCAACAGCTCAGCAACGTACTTCTTTTGGTTTAAAAATAAACCACTGGAATCATGATGAACCTCCATTCCCAAGAAGAATCCTAAACTGCCCAAGTCCTTTAAAGAAAAGACTGCATTGATTTGATTCACCACAGAACTCACATCTTCTGAATTGTCCCCAGTGATGACTATGTCATCCACATACACCATCAATATGACTTGGGAGGATCCTTTGAGTTGAACAAACAAAGATGTGTCTGCTTTAGAGGCAACAAAACCCAGTTTAGAAATGAGAAAAGTCCTTAAGGTATCAAACCATGCTCTTGGAGCTTGCTTTAATCCATAAAGTGCCTTCTTCAATCTACATACAAGCACTTCACCATTGGGACCATATTTTTCAAACCCTGGGGGCTGATCCATAAAAATCTCCTCAGTCAAGCTTCCATTAAGAAATGCATTGTTGATGTCAATTTGCCTAATACTCCATCATTTCATCACTGCAACAGCTAACACAGTTCTGATGGTACTAGCCTTGACCACAGGGCTAAAAGTTTCTCGAAAATCATAGCCAACAGCTTGTGAGAACCCCTTTGCTACCAATCTTGCTTTAAGTCTATCAATAGAGCCATCTGCTTTCTTCTTGACTCTAAAAAGCCATTTGCAGCCTACTGTATTTCTGTTAGAAGGCAAGGCTTGTAACTCCCAAGTGCCATTATTGATTAAAGCAGTGTACTCTGCATGAACTGCCTCTGTCCAACCAAGATGCTGAAGAGCTTCAGTGATGGAGGTAGGTTCAGGGATAGGAGCAGCAACAGACATTTCAGTAACAAACACCTTGGGCTTAAAGATTCCCGCTTTGGCACGTGTAACCATAGGATGGACATTAGTAACCATGGGTGATGATGATGGTGGTGAGATGGAGGAAGGTAGAGGTGAGGTGAAGGATGAAGGTGGAGATGATAATGATGGTGAAGGTATGGAGGACATGATGAGAGGAGACAATGAAGGGGACAGAGAGTGAGATGACTCTTTTGAATTGGATGACATAGAACGATCAGAATGAAACTGACTTTTAGAGATGGAAGAAGAAGAAGTGGGAGAAGACTGAGAAATATACTGACTTGGATCATGAAGAAAGGCTTGACCTGGACTATTTAACTCAACTGGTTGAATTGAAGATGTTGGAACAGACTCATGAGGTAAAGAATGACCAGAAGGAGAATGATTAGAAGGACAAGGTGAATGCAATGTAGTTGTAACAGGGGGTTGACTAACATTTTGAGGAAAATGAATGGAATTAACATGACTTGTGACCTGATGCAATGTTTTATTTTGAGAATTATGAGACACTGAACATGTTTTGACTGGAATTTGAAGAGAAGGAATAGAAACATATGACTTCTTAACAGCAGCAGCACACTTTTCACATTTTGAACCAAGCACAGTCTTATAAGGAAAATGATGTTCATCAAACTGAACATGCCTAGTGATATAGACTCTTCCAGTTTTGTCAAGACACTTATATCCTTTGTGAGAAGGTGAGTATCCTAGAAAAGTGCAAAGTGATGACCTAAACTGTAATTTGTTTTTATTGTAAGGACTTAAATGTGGATAACAAGCACACCCAAAGACTCTCATAAGATCATAATCAGGTTTCTTTTTAAAGATTTTCTCATAAGGTGAAATGCCTTCTAAAGGCTTTGTTGGAAGTCTATTAATAAAAAATATGGCACTAACAAAAGCATCATTCCAAAAGGTTAAGGGCATAGAGGCTTGAGCTAATAAAGTAAGACCAACTTCCACTATTTGCCTATGTTTTCTTTCTACCAACCCATTTTGTTCAGAAGTGTAAGGGCAAGAGAGTCTATGTATTATACCTTTGGATCGAAGATAAGGATCAAGTGCTATGAACTCTCCACCACCATCTGACTGAATTGCCTTCAATTTGCAACCAAACTACCTCTCAGCCTCCTGATGAAACTGAACAAATGCATCAAACACACCATACTTCTGTTTAAGGAAATATAACCAAGTAAAATGGGAGTAAGCATCAATAAATGCTACATAGTAGCGAAAACCATTTGAGAAACAAGGGGCTGGACCCCAAACATCAGTGACAACAAGTTCTAAGGGAGCAGAATAATCATTCTTAGAAGAAGAAAATGGCAACTTATGAGATTTGCCATATTTACAAGTAGAGCAAAAAGAAGAAATTTTATTCAAGTCAACAGAAACATTACAACTTTTTAGAATATGAAACAAAGTATCCTTTGCAGGATGACCTAATCTATTGTGCCAGGTTTCTACAGACACATTATTAGCAGAAGATGCATTACATTCAACAGTAAGGCAATTATTCAAACTGGAAGAATGCAAATCAGAGGAAAATGAGGGTCAAGATGAAACAAGAGTGAAAGAAGAATCATGATGATGATGCAGCAATGGAGGTGAAACAGAAGAATGCTCTGAAGATAGAGAAGCAGAAAACTCATATAAGCCATTGTTCTCATGTCCTGTTAACAGAACAGCTCTTGTATGTAGATCCTTAACAAGACAAAACTTAGGGAAGAACTCAATTGTCACCTGATTGTCCTGTGTAAGTTTGGACACAGACAACAAATTTTTAGTAATGTTAGGCACATAGAAAATATTCTTAAGATGTAACTGTTTAAATGAACCAAATAAAGCAGACTGTCCTATGTATTTAATAGGAAGAGTTTGTCCATTACCCACTTTAACATTACCTGAACCAGTGTAACAAGTGGCACCATGCAAATTCTGAGGATCATTGGTTAAGTGATGGGTAGCTCCTGAATCAGGGTACCAGGTATTATCACTGACAGTTTCTGGAGTTGCAACAAATGCCTGAGGTTGAGCTGGAGGACAAGATGATGAAACTGGCATCACAGGAGGAGGACCATATTGAGGATAAGCAGAGGTATGTGATGGAGCAAAAGGCAGAGGAGGAGATGGATGGAGAAACATAGAGGGTGGTGGTGACCTCATAGGAGGGGCATGATAATAGTGAAGGGATGGAGAAGTACAGAACATAGATGGAGAGGAATAAGGCTGAAAATGGTTACCACGACCAGTGTAGGTGCTGAAATTAACTTGAGGTGCCCTACCATATCCTTGTGTGGGTCTAGCAGACTCATTCTTAAAGTGCATGTCAAAACGAGACCAACACCTCTCAACCAAATGCCCTAGTTTCCCACAAAGTTGGCACTGAGGTCTTGAGAAATTATTTCTTCCTCTGTCCCTACCTCTACCATAACCAGTTTGAGAAGGAGAACCAACAAAATTATCAGTATTAGCCCCTGAAGCTTTATAAAAACTACTCCCTGAAGAATCACCAGTTTCTTGATAAGAGGAGTACTGTGGAACCATATCAGTAGTAGGCTCATGACTAAACTTTTCAGTAGGAAGAAGAGATCCTGAGGTAAAATTTTTAACAGCAATATTTGCAGAAGCACTAACAGAACTGAGCAGATGAGAATGTCTATCATCAGCATCTAGGAGAATTGTTCTAACAATTTTAACATCAAAAGGGGAGGGACTAGCTGTAATCACTGTAATTACAGACTCATACTCAGGTGGTAGGCTATTAAGAATGGCAGTTACATGCTCATGATCTGAAATGACCTCACCACAGCTTGCTAAATTATCACAGACAGTCTTAACCTTCATCAAGAATTCTCTCATAGGTTGATCTCCTTTTTTCTGGGAATGAAGTAACCTTCTGAGAGACATTAGCCTAGAGGTGGTCTTACCACTATAAAGTCTATGCAATGTATTCCATATTTCAACTGAAGTATTGTGACCAATCAAGTGAGGTAAAACCTCTTCACTCACAGTGGATAGAAGCCATGAGGCTAAGGCCCCATCCTGTTCCTCATAATATTCATAGTCAGGATTAAGACTAACTACTCCATCTTTTGTAACATATTGAACAGGCCAAGTCAGCTTTCCATCTATAAATTTTTGAAGTCTATTAGACTTAATAGTCAACAGGACTTGCTGTTGCCACAACAGATAATTGTTGTCATCTAACACAACATTAATCTTTTTGGATGAGAAAATCCTAGAAGTGCTTAGAACAGTGTTTGTAGTCTGACTAGGGCCTTGAACAGTTGTATCAGCATTGTCATGTCCAGGATCAGTATTATCAGAAGTTCTAGTAGACTCAACCATGATAGACAACGACAAACTTCAACAAGTTTTAGTATAGCAATCGCAAGAAATAACAGAGCAATCTCAACAACAGCAAAGTAGCAATCAGACAGAGAATTCCAGTAAGAAACGAGTAATACAGATGTGAAGCACATCAAGAATGGCAAACAACATATCAAATCTGAAGATACAACAGCAAACGATAGCAAACTGAAGAAAATACTCAATTCTCACAGCGTCATAAAGCCTCAAGATCCAGCATTCCAAGATCTGGAGAAGACGAGCCACGAACTGAACTTCAAGATATCGAACGGAATTAGTCAGATCCGATCACCAGGGCCATGAACGGAGCTCTGATACCATGTCAGAATAAAGCTTGAGAGTTTAAGAATAGAAGAGGCAATGAGGTGAAGGAAGGTTTGATCTGTGAAGAAGACGATATGAAGAACTTTGAAGAGAAACGAGAAAGAAAAAGAATAACAGAAAGAAAGAATATTTGTTTAAGAGAGGAATCTGGTATATTATTTCATTAAAAACAATAGGCCCAATTACAATGTCTTTATATAGCCCAAGCATAGCTGGCAAGCTAGAGGCCCAACTGACTAACAAAATAATAACAGATTTGTAACAGAAATAATCTAGATTATTCTAAACTATTCTAGATTATTCTGGCTAACACGGGGAAGCTGGAATTGGTGGTTTGGCACGCGACCATAATGGAAATATATTGCTGAGTTTTGCTGACAGGATCGGTTTGTCCGATCCATCGAGGGCTGAATTTAAAGCCATACTCAAAGCATGTTTGTTGTGGAATGAAAGCAGTTGGAAAAACAAGCTAAGTCTCACCATTGAATCCGACAATTTACTGAGAGTGAATTGGGTGTGTAACATAAATCAAGCCTCTGCCGCTTTTAGCGAGTTGGTAAAAGAATGCAGTATTTTATCAACAAATTGAATATTCAAGTTATCTTTGTGTTTAGAGAGGGGAACATTGAAGCGCACGACCTAGAAAAGAGAGGGATCGCAAAGGACAAAGGCAGCCTATGGGCGGGGAGAGATTGATCGGGAGTTTGAGATTCGACGATACACTGAAAGCTCTCAAACAGGTTTATCACGAACCCATCATTACACTGGGTGGTTTTTGTTGATGTTGTAATATGATGCAGTGAATTTATTTTGGGCATATAGCTAGGCATGATAGGTTCGGGGTGTCGTTTTGATAGGGAGAAAGGCAAATGGAGGTTGTATTGTGTGTATACCAGCTGTACTTGTACCCCAAAGCCGAGTTCGATTAATAAAAGTTAAGGGCACTCTTTTCCCATTACATAGGTTTAGAGGGGGTTTTTAACGAGGCCCATTTTCCTTTCAAAAAAAATTAACTTTTGCTTTTGGAAAAATTAAAACAAAGGGTAGAAAAGAAAATATAAATTTAAAAAGTTGTTGCCTTTTTTTCAAGATGACAATTTAGGTGAGACAAATTTAAAACACAAAAGCAAGATAAATCTAAAACACAAAAGTGACAACTTTATTGAGACATGGAGAATAATTAACTAATCCCCTTTAATTGCACATGTGGTTAATAACATCAACTCCGATTAAATTTAAGGTAAATTTTATAATATTACACATTTAGTTCTTATTATTTACCTATAATATCAATTTGGTCTTAATTTTAATTTAATTAATTAAATTTAATCATCAAATCGGATGACAACACATGTCATCACCCGATTGGATAATTTTCAACCAGGTGATGACATGTGTTACCTCATGGTTAAAAGAAAATCAAAGAAATAAGGAATGTACTTGGTATGGTTTGAACCTGGGACCTCCAAGGTAAAAACACATATTATTACCACTGCAACAAACCACTTCTATTAATACAAATTACATTCTTTTGCATGTATCTTATAATACAGTAATTGTTAGGGAAAAAGAAGTAAAAATAATTGAGAGGGGATTCGAACTTAGGTCATTTGGGATGTGTAAAAATATACAAACTATTAAATTAAGTCAATTATTTTAGAAGAAAATTAAAATATTTTAAATACATTTAAAGTATAGTTAAAGTAAGATTTAAAATGAAAACAAATTTATGATTTTTATATTTTTAGATTAAATTGGATTTTTCTTTATTTCTCACATTTAGTTTAATAATTTTATAGGTATAATATTGAAACGATTTAAAATAAATGTTTTTTCTTTCTCACATTTATGGTTTTCATTTTAATCTAAAAATATAAAATTATAAATTTGTTTTCATTTTAATCTTGCTTTAACTATACTTTAAATATATTTAAAATGTTTTAATTTTCTTCTAAAAAATTGACTTAATTTAGTGGTTTGTATATTTTTACACATCTCAAATGACCTAAGTTCGAATCTCCTCTCAACCATTTTTACTTCTTTTTCCCTAAGAATTACTGTATTGTAAAATATATACAAAATAGTGTAATTTGTATCAATAGAAATGATTTGGTGTAGAGGTAATAGCATGGGTTTTTACCTCGGAGGTCTCGGGTTTAAACCACACTAAGCACATTTTTATTTTTTTGATTATTTTTTTGATTTTCCTTTAACCAGAAGGTGACACATGTCACCACCTGGTTGGAGGAAAATAAATATATTAAATATTAAATAAAATAATTAAAACTTAAAATAAATTGTTCAATCGGGTGATGACACGTGTCGTCATCCGATTTGATGATTAAATTTAATTAATTAAATTAAAATTAAGGCCAAATTGATATTGTGGGTAAATTACACGGACTAAATGTGTAATTTTACAAATTTTTGTTAACTATCACGTTACCCATCCATTAGTTTTTTAATGGCGATAGTCAAAATAGACAAATTTAATAAGTTTGGTGGTATGGTTGACGAGTTCGATAGTTCGATGGTCAAAATAGGTATCTCCAATTAGTTCGGTGGTCATTGGTGTAGTTTAATCTTAAATTTATTAACGTGGCAACATTTTATTGGTTAAATTTTATTTTTCTTTAAAAAATATTAATTTTTTTAAAAAAATCTATTTTGAATACAACCACTTAACTATTCACTCCATTATTCATCTATTCTCAGTTTTTAGAATACAATTTGGATTAGAAAAATATTTTATACACGAGCGGTAAAAAATTTGTTTTTCACAAGTACTTAATTTTAAAGGTTTAGGATTAATGTTTTAATGATTGTGGTTAGCTTTTAAGGTTTGTGAATAGAATTTATGGTTTAATGTTTGGATGAGTCTACCACGGGCGACAAACATTGATGAACACCACTAACGATGAACATTGATGAACACCATTAAATTAATTAATAAATATTTAAAATTTCAAGGACCCACCATACAATTAATAATTATTTTAAAAAATTCAATTAAATTATTTTTATATATTAAAATTTTATTTTTTATAATAAGGGTAAACTATATATTTAGTATCTCGCCTTTTTTTGTATTTCTATTGAATCCTCACTATTTAAATATTATTTTAATTTAACCCATTCTTTATAAAAATAATTTAATCCTTAACCCTCAACTTAAAACCCTAAACTATTAAACCTTAAACCCTTAAACTCTTAAACATATACCCTAATCCATATACCCTATTCTTTAAAAATTCAATTAAACTTTCAAATAAACTTAGAGAAAAATAGTATGGTAGTCATTTATGTAGTTTACCCAAAAAAAATTATATTGAGTTTAATTCTGTTGGTACGTCGTTGGTGTAATGATCAAATATGCTTAAACATTCAATATTCTTCAATTTATTAATTGAAAGATATCTGAATAGTATAAATATTTTATCCAACTATATGTCAAAAATATATATTTCAATTATCCAAAAAAAAAACTATATATGTAAGGGGTATTTATTATAGTGCTAAATCGCAATACTCATGATAGCGAGGTAGTTACTTGTATATGATACAAAATTGTTCGAAATGTTTTTCTTATCACCCATCTCCTTTAAAACAATTCAAGGGGAAAAAGTTGTCCTTTTAGCGGTTAATTTAAATTGTATATTGTATTGGGTATATGGTTTGAAAGTTTAATTTAATTTTTAAGGGTATATGGTTTAAAAAATAATTTCACCAAATTATTTGAAAGTTTAATTTAATTTTTAAAGGTATATAGTTTAGGGTATAAGTTTAAGAGTTTAAGGTTTAATAGTTTAGGGTTAAGGATTAAATTATTTTTTATAAAGAATATGGTTAAATTGAAATAATATTTAAATAATGAGGGTTCAATAGAAATACAAAAATAGGCAAGGTACTAAATATATAGTTTACCCTTATTAAAAAATAAAATTTTAATATATAAAAATAATTTAATTGAATTTTTTTAAAATAATTATTAATTGTATGGTGGGTCCTTGAAATTTTAAATCTTTATTAATTAATTTAATGATGTTCATCAATGTTCATCGCTAGTGATGTTCATCAATTTTTGTCGCCCGTTGTAGAATTTTTTTAATGTTTAGAGTTTATGGTTCAAAAGTTAAGACTTAAAAAATAATTATCCAATTTTTTTATTTTTTTCATAAACCGGTATATCAAATAATTATCTATTTGATTTTTTTAAGAATAAAACAAATAATAATTAGCAAGTGCAAAATGTGTTCATTAATTATATTTTCTAAATATATTATTAATTTAAATAAAAATAATTGTAATAAAATGTCACATGAAAGATTGAAGCCGACAAGGAGACGTTGGATTAGAAAGGGATATAGCTGGTGGGCTTCCTCATGTTCACTTCTTTAATTTAAAAAGTCCCTCTTTCATTTTTATTTTATTTTCCCTTATTTATTTATTTATGAACTTGAGATTAATCTAAACTCGAATTGGATCATTTTGATAATAAATATGATATTTTAATTATTTAATTTTTTGATGTGAGAAAGAGTATTACTACAAACCTCATTAAAAATTTACGAAAATTTAAATAGAAGAAAAAAGTACTATGCGGTCTAGCAAAAAAAAATTAGGCACTAATCGTGACTCCGATCCGCATTAAGCAATGGAAAAATCCCCGGCAATGGTTGTGCATATCCAATCTCACTAACGTGCATCTCCTGACCGACCGAGCCAAGGCGTCCACCATCGTATTCCCTCCACAGCGAATATGTAATATTTGAACCTCCTAATTTTTAAATTATTTTTTTAAACTAATATTTAAATTTTTATACTCTAATTAAAATATAATAAACATTACAACTGTTATATATGTACAGACCAGGGATGAAGCTATGTATGATTGTGAACGGGACAACTAGTCAAAAAATTATGCTTAACTACAAAATAAATGTCAAAATTATATCTCCTTTTTTAATAGGTGTCTCAAAAATTTTTTGACTGAAATGGGTGCTTATTTTATTTTGGGATAATGGCACCAATGCCCCCTGTACTTTGACAGAAACTTCAATGTGGTGCCTAAACTTTGAACGTGTTCAATGTGCACCCTGTAGTTTACTTCCGTCATCTAAAATACCCCTCGACGCTAACACCATTATTGCATGATGTGTCGTGGACACGTGGCACTCTCTTATGATGCCACATGTCACTTTTTTACAAAAAAAATATATTTTAAGTTAGGGTGCATTAAAATAATTTTACCTTTTTCTTTTTTATAATAAATTAAAAAAATAAAGAAAACACAAGGGCATTATTACAATTTTATCATTTTTCATGAAAAAAAAATTAAAATGGATGTTTACATATTAGATTATCTTCTCCTTTTTCATTCATTTTCCCCTCACATGAAATCCTTAATTTTCAATTCATTCTTTTCCCTTTTCATTGCTCCAAAACCAGATTTTTCGCTTTATTCTCCTTGTCGATGAAAAATTTTAATCACTCGAACTTTAAATTTTTCCATATAAGCTCTTCAATGCCTTCGCCAACACCTCTTATTTCTTCAATCTAGAGAGCTCAATCAACAATGGTAGGAATTTTTAAAGTCGACACAGTTCTATTTAAACCCAACAACTGGGATCCATCGGACTCCACTGTCGTCGCCTTATTGACACATGCCTCTCTCCCTCTATATGTTCCCTTCGCTCCATTCTCTCGCTCCGAGAAGCTGGGCTAAATCGCCGGCTTCACCCGCAATTTTATTTTCTCGGTTGCCAACCCATCTAACCGCCCTTTTTTGAGACATGGCCCCAAAAATCCTTTCGACTCGCCTTTCAATTTCTCCCTCGACTTCGGCGTTTTTCATTTGACTAACCTGAAGATGATTTTTCCTTTCGTTTAGTTGGCGCCAAGCCTCTGCCGCGAAAGAAAAACCAAAAAAGAACAAGCTCGCGGCGACCAACTTTATAATCTCAACCAGTCCAACCAGAACCAGCAATGACAGGAAATCATGATTTTCAAGTCATCCGTCGATATCTAACAAGTTTTAATTAGAGAAAGAATAAAAGAAATTTTAAAATGTTAATAGAGAAGAGAATAAATTGTTAAAATCTAAAAAAGAAAAGATAAAATTGTAAAGTTATTTTAATGCCCCTTAATTAGAGAAAGAATAAAAGAAATTATTTTAATGCCCCTTAATTTTAAATATTTTTTTTGCAAAAAAGTGACACGTGTATCATAAGAGAGTGCCACATGTCCATGACACATCATGCAATAACGGTGTTAGTGTCGGGGGGCATTGTACATGACGGAAGTAAACTACATGAGGCACATTGAACGCGTTCAAAGTTTAGGCACAACATAAAGTTCTGTCAAAGTACATGGGGTATTGGTGCCATTATCGCTTTCATTTTTAGCTGAAATAGGTGCTAAAATAGGTGTCTCAGTTGAATTTAAAATAAGCAAAAAAAGAAACTTTAGGCATATATTTTAACAAAAAATACTTTAGGTGCTTCTTGCAAAAAAGAGACGTAGTTTGTACACTTGTTTTGTAGTTAAGCCAAAATATTATTTCTCTATTTGTTACTGATACAATACACATTTGAAGAGTTAGGCGACCCAAGTTCAAGTAGCTTGTCTGTATGTGTGTTATTAAAGGGTTAAGATTATAGAACATATAATGTTTTGTAATTACACTAGACAGTTAAAAAATTACACATTTAAAGAGAGTCATGGTCTATTATAACTAGATAAATTATATAATTAAAATTAATTATTATTCTCTATGTCCCATAAAATTTGTCTCTTATTGACTTTTTTGTCAGTTTTTTCAACTTTGATTCACAATTACTTAAAATTTATTATTGATAAAAATATGAAAAATATATATATTAAAAACTCTAATCAAGTAATTTTTAAATATATATTTTATAAAATTTAATTATTAAAAAAATTAATATAATTATAGTTAAAAGTTAAAAAATTTTAACTTTTGAAAAGCCAATAAAAACAATCTTCGTGGGACAGTACAAAATATTAGGGGTGTTCAAAACTATTCGACTCGACTATCCAACGACTTGGAGTGAAAAAAGTGGGTATTTTGCTAAAAAAATTACTCGACCCGAGATTTTTTTTCTTCGAGTAATTAGGCCAGGTCTAGGCCGAAAGTTTTTGGTAATTGGGTACCCGACCCAACATGATACTTTTAATATATTTATTGTTTAGTTTTAAATTATATTTTTATTTTAGGTTCCTTAATATTTTTATTTAAGACTAAATTTAAATCTCTAAATTATTTCTAAGTTTGCAATATGTAATTTTAAGTTTTAAAATTTTCAAATATATTTTTATTAATTTGTTAATACAAGATTCGAAAGAAAAAACGAGAATAATATTTTTAATGTTTTTTGGGTGATAAACTTTAATATATATATATATATATATATATATATATATATATCCAAATATTCATTTTAAAACTAACTTCAAATGACTAATTTTTGTGTTTGGATTATGTATTATAAACTTTTAAATTTTATGTGTTTACTATGTGATTTTTTTAACAAAATTTAAATTTAAAAATAAATAAATAAAAAATGTGAGCCGGATACCCGTTACTCAATTTTCCGAGTACTCAAAATTTATGAGTATCCAAATAACAGATACTTAATTAAAGCGGGTCAACATATTTAATACATGTATGAACCGAATACTCGATTTTCCCGAGAATGAACACCCCTACAAAATACGGTGAAACAAATAACCAAAGGTGGGAGTTTAACATGAGAAAAGACCAAAGATCCTTTTGCCAACTCTATCATTTGCTAGAAAAAAAAATATTATGTAATCAATATTAAAATGGAAAGTTTAAAGTTCAAGTAAATTGATCCAAACGGGTCATTATCCGACAACTTTTGATAAAAATACAAAAGAAATTACTTTTGGCCTTACTTTTCTATATATTGTATATGTTAAATTATAGTTTTGGTCCTCGTAGAGAATATATGATTAAATAACAAAAAATAAAAATAAACAATAGCCTTCCCCTTTGAAGAAATTACTTGAACATGGTTGATTTGATTTCAATAGCCCTCAACTCTGTGATTGAATAATAATAATAATAATAATAATAATAATAATAATAATAATAATAATAATAATAATAATAATAAATTATCATAAATTTAACGAGAACAATTAACAATGTTATCGATTTAGTCTACTAATTACATTATAAAAGTGGATGGGTCAAAATTATGCTAATTAAAGTAAAAAGATTAAGTATAAAAAATTAGCATAATGAAAGAACTAAAACAATAATCAGACCATTACAATATTAAGAGTTAATTGTATTATATGTTGCCACCCTTATTTTAAATTGGTCCTCAAACCTTTAAATATTTCAATTGCATCCTCAAACTTTGACTCTCATTTTAAATTGGTTCCTAAATTTTTGAACATTTCAATTTCATCTCCAAACTATAACTCTCATTCTAAATTGGTCCTCAAACTTTTGAACGTTCCAATTTCATTTCCAAAATCTTCAAATTATTAGTATATACTAATCACATGTCATGTTAATGAAGTCTTTATAAAACTATTAATTTCCATGTAAGCATCGATGCCTATTATGTAATAATACGATGTGTAATAAATGATAATTTGAGGATGAAATTGAAATATTCAAAAGTTTGGGGATTAATTTAGAATGAAGTTTATATTTTGGGGATAAATTGAAACATTTAAAAGTTTGAGGATCAATTTAGAATGAGGGTCATTGTTTGATGATGCAATTAGAATGTTTAAAAGTCTAGGAACCGATATAGAATAAGGGTCATAGTTTGAGGACATATGATGCACTTAACTCAAATATTAATTATATATTAATTATACAAATTGATAGAATATATAAGTAATAGAGACCTAATATGTTATTATGCAAAAGAAATTTAACTACCACGTCGACAATTACATTTGCATGTTAATAGTTGTTGGTTTGATTGAAACTAAATTGAAAGTATAATGACCTAATTGATAAAAAAAAAATAGTGATCAAGATAAAATTGACTTCATAATTTAGTGACGAATATGATAATTTACCCTGAAAAAACCACGTATTCATAGGTGTCGTTACCCTTTTAACCTATTTGTAAAGTTTAAGCCTCCGTTAATAATTTTATGGGTAATCTTCACCAGTGGTCCCTTTCGTTTAAGGTGTGTTCTATTTTGGTCACCAGAATTCAAAAAAGATTATTTTGGTCACTTACGTTTAGAATCGTTTCTATTTTGGTCCCTTGGCCGTTAGTCTCCGTTACTTAAAAAATTAGTTTCTAATTTAACCCCCAAACTTTCAAAAATTTATTTTTCACCATCTTCCCCAAAAATTATAAAACTAAAACCCTAGAAAATTAAATCAAAGATTAAAAACGCCAGCTTCCATTGCAAAATAAAAATGATTAGAACTGCCAATGAATTCAACAGTTCACGGCTACCACAACAACCCCATTTTTTTTTTGCTTAACAAATACCATAAATCCAATGAAACATTAGAACCAAATAACAAATACCATGATATATACATATATATATATATCATTTATTTTATCGTTATTCCTTCAAATATTTGATAAATTCGACTCAGGTTTCTAGGGAATATAAGGAATTTAACCCAAAACAAAAACGTTGCTGTTTTTTTCCATTTCCCCAAAAAACGAGTTCACATGAAGGTAGAAGATACGAGGACTTTCAATCTCAGCCGCAAAAGCAGAACAAGTTTCCCCATTTTTGAAAACTCCGGAACCTCATTATTGCACTCTCAATCTCCATTTTATCTTTTTTCCTTACCTTTTTAATGGCGTTTGGTAAAAACAAAGTGCATAAATACATATGAAAAAAAGGAAAGCGAAGAACTTTGAGGTGAGATTGAGTTGCTTACCGATGGGTACTTTAATGGTGGTTAGAACGGAAGGAAAAAGAGAGAGAAAATTTAATTTTTTTGAGTTTTAGTTTTATAATTTTTGGGAATATGATGCAAATTAAAAATTTGAAAGTTTGGGGGTTAAATTAGAAACTAATTTTTTTAAGTAACGGGGACTAACGGCCAAGGGACCAAAATAGAAACGATTCTAAACGTAAGTGACCAGAATAATCTTTTTTGAATTCTGGTGACCAAAACAGAACACACCCTAAACAAAAGGACCACTGGTGAAGATTACCCTAATTTTATTCCACAATTTCTCGTATATAATAAAATTAATATATAATATATATGATTAAATTCTGTGCTTTCTTCAGTTTTTCATTGTCAGGAGGACAATCTTTATCTCTTCAAAGGGGGAAGGCTATTGCTTTTTTGTTTTCTTCAGCAAAATTCAATGATTTAAGATTGTAATAAAAACAAAAACTGATACACATATTTGTTAATGGAAGAAGATAGAGCCAGAAGCAAGTTCAAAAGGGTGTGTGTTTTCTGTGGAAGCAACTCCGGTCATAGAAAAATCTTCAGCGATGCTGCTCTTGAATTGGGAAAGGAACTGGTTTGCCTTTTCTTTTCACTCCAACACTATTTCTATACACATTAGTTTCAGAAAAAGAGAGCAAAGTTTGTGTTTTTGCTTTCAAAAGATGAAGTTTTTAATGTTTTAGCATATGTCTTGTCTTTTATGGAATTGGGGTGATTGTTTTAGAGTATTGGGTGTTAGTTTCTAGTGAAAAAGATGAGATTTTTGCTGGAGTTTGTACATTTGGTGTTTCGTGCACTGAATTGAGGTTGCTTTGTTTGCTGTGTTTTAACATCAAAGGTTGTTCCTTGCTGACTATACATGAGTTGAAAGTTGAAGTTTTTGATGTTTGTTATTTGGGGAAAAATTGGGTCTTTTTCTGGTTTTATTTACCTTGACTTCTATGCCTAAATTGTCTAATTTCTTTCAACAATTTGTGGACTTTACTTTTTGCTTATTTGTGGTGTTTTGATTTGATCATAGGTTAAGAGGAAGATAGACTTGGTTTATGGGGGAGGAAGTGTTGGGTTGATGGGTTTGATTTCCAAGACAGTACATGATGGAGGCTGTCATGTTCTTGGGTATGTAAGAAACTTGCATTAATCTGTTACAAGTTGCAGGCAGCTTCCTTCTTGTTTCACATTAGGTGTATTAATAAGTAAAACATTTGTTCTTTACATGCAGGATAATTCCAAAAGCTCTCATGCCTCTTGAGGTATCTGTACTTGTATCCACATGTTGTAAATCTTGTTTATTGAATATTGGGTGCAAGTGTCTTGTTTAATATCATCTTAACTGGTAAATCTTTGGTTTTTGGCTTTCTGCATTCACGATTAGAAAGGTTTTATATAGTTTCATCGTTCACCCCGCCGGATTTGGTACATTACTAATACTTGATGTTGCTCATTGGTGCAAGAATTTGGCGGAATATCTTTAATTTCAATTGATGCTTTCTTTATGCTTAATCCTGGATAATATTGACAGATATCTGGAGAAACAGTCGGAGAAGTGAGAACAGTTTCAGACATGCATGAGCGCAAAGCTGCAATGGCCCGAGAATCCGATGCCTTTGTTGCTCTTCCTGGTAAAAAGTCCTTGGCCTTTGTTGCCATGCTAGAGATTAAAAAAGAAAAATTTTGGTGAAAATGATATAATCTAACTAGTTCTAACATGAAAATTTGGTGTTTTAGGTGGATATGGAACAATGGAAGAGTTGCTGGAGATGATAACATGGTCCCAACTTGGAATACATAAGAAAACAGTAAGGAATCATTCATCAACTTCGAAGAATTAAGCTTGCTACGTTGATATTTGTTAATAGAACTGTGTAAATTAATCTTGACGCAGGTTGGTTTGCTGAATGTTGATGGTTACTACAATAATTTGCTCGCGTTATTCGACAATGGTGTTAGCGAGGGTTTCATCAAGCCAGGTGCTAGGCATATAATTGTCTCTGCTCCAACAGCCAAAGAACTTATGGAGAAGATGGAGGTATGAACTTTATCTAAACATTTTTTTTCCAGATCACGCAGTTAAAGAAATGGCTAGCCTGTCAATCTTAACAATCCGAAACATTCCGAGAAACACATAGTGAAACAGGCGTATTTGTTACAATAATCTGCCTAAGCCTTGGATTATGATTATCTAAAATTTGTACTTAAATTTTGCAGCAATACAAACCTTCCCATGAACATGTGGCTCCTCAAGAAAGCTGGCAGATGGAGCAACTTGGCGATTATCCCAATCAACTAAATGCACAATGAAGCATTGTTGGTAGGTTTCCCCTTCTTTTGATTCCTGATGTGATTCATAATCATTGAGTTATGAACGACAAAACTCTCTTTGAATGGGCCACATGTTGGTCGTTTACCGCGTACTTTTATCACCATAAAAAGGGATTTGATTCTATTAAAACCATCTTAGCTGTTTTTTCACAGACATGCACTGATTTATGGCCAACCAAGTTGCCATCAGATCTCATTCTATAGTCATATTAAGCTGTTACTACTACTACTATTACTACATATCGGAAACAAAAGTACTTTGCAATGCAAAAAGTATATTGCAGAATCTTCTATAAGGTATGGTGAGACGGCCCCGCCGTGCCTTAGCTAGGGACATCTTATGAATTTAGCAGTAAAGTTGAAGAATCTCAAGGACCTAAATTTGGGTTAACTTTAACTACTACCTGGGTATCTTGGTGATAGTTATAGGTATTTAAAGCCAAAATTTGGCTTTGTAAGGCATTTCTTCAAGGAGAGGGGAAACTAAAGTCGAAATTCGAACCGTTTTTACATTTACTGAAGGGAATGGGGCATAGGGTAAAGTTGCTTGTTGACAGCTGATCCATACATCTTTTGACAATGTTTTGCTACAAGAATGACCGACCATATGGCCATGGGGTCACATTTAGGTCTAATCTCTAAAGAGAGTTATTCCTTGAGATTAGTGCCCAAGCAATCATTCTATCTCAGTTCCCACCTTTTATATTTCCCACTTTCTAATAGATTTAAGGTGATATTTTTGGCTTTGGCTCATTCCCTTAGTGGGGTTCAAAGTGGAACATTTTGGTTCTGCATTACTTTTGACAGTGATAAATTCTGCAAGTTCTTGAATGATATTCCAATGCCAACAATCCTAAGTTGATGCCATAAAAAAGTAGTGAAATAGAAAATGCATTAAAAAAGCCCCAATCATCTTTTTCATTATTGCTTCAACTTTCTCCCTAGTGGCTAAGCAAAACGAATTGTGACCCGTGTAGTCGAATCTGAGACCTTAAGGCACATTAAATTCCTTACACTCGACTCAACCGACATCGGTTATTCCTTTATGTTTAGTTTGCTGTTATCTGTCATTTCAAAACCAGGAAAATAGAACAGGCCAGCCTATTTCCATTGGTAGTAATGCCACTTCATGGCAAGGAGTGGCCCATGATTGCCTGGTTTTTGTTTATGGAACATTCACTTCACTAATGGTGGACCTTGGTTGGTTGGAGGTGGATGCTGGTTGCACCAGGGTCCATCTTCTCTCCATTGCCTACTCTGCAACAACCCAAAAGCCACTTACTGTTCACCAGACATACCATGAGTGATTTGCAGAGGTTTCCCATCACTCTTTTTTTCTGCCAAATAAGGACTATGGTGTTGGGGTACCCCATGAAAGGACTATGGGGACTGGGGACCCTCCTTTCATTTTGACACCTATTTTTCATCTGAGAATCAGATATTGTTTCCATCTCCATACATATAGTCTCTTTCATTATTGTCCTCTCATTTTTGAGTTGTGTGAGTTGATTGTTTCACAAATATATTCTTTTTTTGGTTGTACTCCCGGTTCTAGGGCTTCACCCTGACTAATCTGAAACGACCCACTTCACAAACCTAGTTTTGGTAGGTGAGTCTCCCAATGGATATTTTCTGCATACACAAGACGTCGAACTTGAGATCTGCCTAATTGATATGAATCTGCTTACCATTTGGACCAATATTCCTTTCATTCTAACATAGTATTGTTCTTTCTGTAAGGTAATGGTGGGTGAAATTGAGAATACTAATGGTTAATTGCACCGATGTCCCGGAACTATTGGATGCATTGTAAATTAATCTCAATACTTAATCCTTTCTATTTAAGTCCTCAAACTATCATGTCCTTTAGCCAATCAACCTTTTAACTTTTCTGTTAGATGTCACTTGGTGACATTTCACCATTTTACTGCCACAAAAAATAAGTATGAAAAAACAGATATGTATCCAACTCCAACTAAAAGATTCAATTAGAACCTTTTTAAGGTTTAGGGACTAATTTGATATTTGTTTGCAGTTTGGGAGTGTATGATGCAATTAACCTGAATATTTTTTTAAGAATAAGAAATCTTTGCAGACATCACAAGTGGTCACACATACAAATAATGGGTACATGCAAAAAGGATTATGCTAAAATTATTCTAGAGGGCTCAAGTGTGTAGCAATAGTTGGTACAACTACTGGAACCTGATAGGAATCTAAGAAGTATTTAAACTAAAAATGAAAATTCGAGTTTAATTTATCTAATTTCAAAACCGACATATTAAGAAAATAATTTAAAAATATTATCGTTGATTGAATTAAGTGGTAAGAAATTTGATGTCTTTTGACAAGAAGAAATCAACTATTGCGTAGAAGAAAATTTCATAAAACTATATTGCAGAAAACAAAGAATGTCTATAAGATAGTTGTCAAAAGATGTGATCCGAATTCTGTTTTGTTATTTGTCGAAAATTTTGTGGTGTGATTAATTTTGTGACAAATAAAATTAGAACAATATGTGGTGGATGTGACCAGAGTTATTGTTCGCACAAATCGTACTAAGTTACAATTCTCTTGCTATTATTATTGTTCAACATTAGTGAATTTTTTTTTTGGATAATTGTTGTAATATTATTATTCAAGAAGCAGTGAAAAACTGCTACAATCAAACTCTATACAACCTTTAGGCCATCTACAGAATTTTCCAGGCAGTACAAATATCTCTATTTATAGTATCTAATCTAGAGTTCGTATACTGTACTCTATTACAAACATTATCTTTAATACAATCAATCAAAGAATCAGCAATTCTAGAATTGCCACGAAAATACCTCCAGTTTTGTTCAGTCCACACATGGTATATGAAAGCTTGCCAAGCTAGTTTAAGAACAAATACAATGAAGGACTTCCCTTTGAGTTGCTGAATGCTCCATTGTAATTCACCATTTCAATTAGTTATTTCTCGATGCAAGCCACAAAGCTGAAGTACAGCTGCTCATACTCTTCTCGAATAAGTACAAGAGAAGAAAATATGCTCTCGAGTTTCCAACTCCTCCATACAGTTCATACACATACCATTAGTGAATTTCTACTCCTCTACTCGTGTTTTTTTTTTGTCAACGTATATTTTGGTGTCTTTTATCTTATACTTATCGTTATATTTCAACAAAAATTTGACCAACAAATGGTGATTTATGGTACAAGTGTTGTACCCTTTGGAGGCCCAAAGCTCCTTTGTATTTTTAGCAGCAAAAGGTTCAAAACTTATCCAATGGAAAATGAAACCATGAACCAAATACAGTTTTTAGGGTAAAGTACACAATGCCCACTAAATTATCCCAAGAAATATAAAATAGTCACTGAACTTTAAAAAATTACATAATAGACATTAAACTTTAATTTTTGTTATAAAATAGGGACTAAACAGCTAACAAATGTTAAATTGGTGACCTGGTAGTTACAAAAATTTATATAATAACACATTTAATCCTTCATATTTACACATTCAATAAGTTTAGTCTTATTTAAAAAAAATCATTAAGTTTATCCCTCATTAAATATGTTATTATACAAATTTTTATAATTGTCACATCATCCATTTAACAGCGGTGAACGGCTAATGACTATTTTGTAATAAAATTAAAATTTAATGCTTATTATGTAAGTTTTGAAAGTTGGTTGCCATTTTACATTTTTTGAAATAATTTATTGATCATTTATGCACTTTACTCTTTTTTTTTATCATGAGCTAAGGAAGAAGGATTGTCCAGGCTTGAATAAGAAATTTTGTGTAAACAAAGACTTAGGCCCGGTTAGGAACAAGTTTCAAATAAGCTTTTGAAGTGCCAACAAGAAAGCTGCGCCGAACAATAAAAAAGCATGCTTTTTTCAACCAATTTCTATACCTGATTTACTCTCCAAACCAAGATTTTAGAAGCGTTAAAATTTTCAACTTCTCTTCAAACTATCATTCTCACCGCTTTTCACTTAAAATTTCGTTTTAAAATCATTCGAGAACGGAACATTAAGCAACTCAACGGGGATTTGTTCTATAGGAAAATGAAACCATGAACCACTACCTATATGCAGCATACCGTATGACTAGAAAATACCCAAAAGTTCAAACCGATCAATGGAGATTTATTCTCTAGGAACAAAATCTATTGTCTAAGCTACTCAAAGACTACAAGAAAGCTAAGAACATCAAGAGTTAGAAATGATTTTAACATGTAAAGATACACCTAGAAAGCTTTTTTTTCCCTCAGGTAATAGAGCAGAATGAACCAAACTTACAATCAAGTTAGTCCACATGTGGTCAACCACATCAATATTCAATCAAAATCCATCCTTTTTTAAAAAAACTGAAACTTTCTGGGTTTTTTTCACAAACACCTTGGATACAAAGCAAGACAACAAAACACAAAAGCAAAAAGGATTCAAATTCAATTCAACCAAACTGCAACAATCACCACCAGCCATAGACAACTTGTGTGTACCTATCTTTAAGCCACCTAAAGCTCCTCCTCAAGGACCCTTTGACCTTACCTTCAACGCTATACATCTTGTAGCTAGCCACCCTTTTCTTCCTTTGGAACTCAGGGTCCGAAGCAAAGCTCCATGATTTCGAAGAAGATGAACCAGAAGTGCTCTTCACTTTCTTCAACTTCAAGTCCCTGTTGTTGCTGTTGTCCCCCATGTTGTTGTTGTTAGCCGCCATCTGGGATTGTGCATAGGAAACACTATAGGACCTGAGCTCATAGGAGCCGGGCCTTGGTGGCGGCGGCGGTGCCTCGCGGTAGGTTTCCAACTGCATCATCCCATTTCCGTATGATCTTGATCTACTGTAATCTTCCATTGAAGTTTTTTTCTTTTGGAAGATTCAAAAGAGAGGATTCTTTAGGAAATTGGTGGCCTGGTGGTGGCGTTTGTTTTTGTAGTTGATTTTTCTTGTGATGTTGTTGACAGGTAAGGGATGAAACAAGAATAGTTATAAACTGTGGAGGTCCTAGTACAAAGAAAACTTAATTAGTGTTTTAGTCCCTTTACTATGACATGATTTACTCTTCTATTTTTGTATATTGTTATTAGTGATCCAAATTAATAAAATCATTAGATACTGCCGTTAAAACGATCAGTTGGTCTAGTAAGATGAGACACTATATCTAGGGGCGGTTCAAAGATTTTAGGGGCCCTGTGCAATTTATTAAAATGAGGCCCTTAATTTATAATCAGTAAGAGATCGTATAAGTTTTTTTTCTTCAAAAAAATATCTTAGTAGAAAATATATTATTATATTATTCTCTTGAGCAACAAAAAATCAACTTATAAACATCTGAAAATCAAACATTCTTACTTAAAAGGTGTCATTCTTTTTGCATGTTTTAAGTTTTAGATAATTGTTATATATATATACATACATAATTGTATATATAAATTTATAATTTTTCTACAAATATTAATTTAAGTTATCTATTTGTGGGGCCCCTCTCTCTCGGGGGCCCTGTGCGGTCGCTCCTATCGCGCCTGTCCAAAACCCCCACTGACTATATCCCTTAAGCAAGGTTAGATGTTCGAATTCTGACATTGTGAATGGAGTAAATTGGGTTGGGAGGGTCGCCCTCATAACGAGACTCTGCAGTATTCAATTCAGATTAATCAATTAATAAATTGGATACTAATAGTTAGCCCAAAAAATAGAGGGATTAATTCATGTCAAATCAAAGTAAAATGGCTAAAACTCGAATTTTAACATAGTAGAAGGACTAAACAATAATTAGACCACTAAGGGATGATTAGATATAGTTATAATTGGTAGATAAAATGGTTGTTGACTTTGGAGACATGGGGGAATGATTGTAGATGGCGTGTTTAACGGGAAATCATGGTGTCCAATGTTTTTCCGTTTTATTGTTAAATTATATAATATAATCGATATTATCAATCAGTTGATCTAGCGGATTGAGGCGTTAGATTATAGATTTAAATTTTGATATTGTAAATGAAGTAATTAGATTAAGAGAATTGTCTCATAATGAATATTTAAAACATGTAATTCGAATTAGACAATTAATAAGTTTAATACAATTGGTTATAAAGAATAATATAAATCAATTAAATCTACATTTTAAGTAAAATTTTGAATTAATTTAAAATAAATTTCTTATTGGACTGGCTTAACTAATCCATCACGTTGGCTTTGAAAAGTATTTTTTCCCTAACATATACCCTTTGAAGCAGTCCAAATACAACTAAATACATTTGTTTCCCCATTTTTCTTACTCGTTGAATGCTTGACATTGGAAGTCTACGCATCACAATTCACACGTATGCATTTGGGTCTCAAAAGATTTTTTAATCATTTTAAATTAACTCGTACCAACTGCTCTAAGTAGTAAGCAATTTAGTATCACTTAAGTAGGTTTTAAGTTTGAGGTCTTGTGTATGCGGAAAATTCATATTGGGAGACTCACCAACCAAAGTCAAGTGTGCGACGCGAATTAATCCAAATTAGTTAGGACAAAACCCTAAAGAACTGGAAGGACAAAAAACTTTTAATTACTTTATAATACAATATCAAAGAGTATTCGATCAAACATATTTTGATATTGTGTCTAAATTATATATTAAATTTAACTCATGAGAGTATTTTTGATGATTAGGAATGAATATTTGATCGAATCGAATTAAAAATATTTGAGTTAGTAAAATCGACGAATTTTATTTTATCATTCACATTATATTTGATTATTTTTTAGGCAAGTCAAGTTGTTCGAGTTTCTATTCAAATTTAATTGTAAACTATTATAACATTGTGATACTGATTGGTTTCATTTTAAATGACTTTCTATAGCTAGACATGCTCATTTGACAAAGACACCATGAGTTATGACTCGACCCTATATGGTTGGATTTTTTGTTGTTAAAAATTTCAGGTCGAATCAGGTTTTGTAAAGATAAGGTCAATTCAAGCTTTAGAGTGAAAAATGTTCGATTCGACTTGACTCGATATAATAGTGCGATTCTTTTCTAAGTACTTAAGATAATTGTTATAATGCATATATCTGCATATTTTTTCAACTATCTTTCTATTTTTTCGAATAAAAATGAGATAATTATTATAATACGTCGTCGCTATATTTTTTATTTATCCATTATTTTGTAGAATAAAAATTGTAAAATATTTTGGGTTAACTACTGGGATAGTCACTTTTGTTTTCCCTCAGTACAGAGTTGGTCACCGATTTTGAAAAACGACCAGTAAGGTCACTTACGTTTTCGGGGCGTAAATTTTTGGTCACTCAGCTGTTTGGTGCCGTTAAACATTAACAACAATCTGACCTGGCACAATAAAAAGAAGGATAAATTACCTAAATAGTCCCTAAACTATTACTTCACTCATATATTAACCACCGAAATAAAAACAATTTGTATAATTACACAATTAATTCTATATATTTACAATTGTTTTTTATTTTTTCTCCCATCTACCATCTTCTATATTTACATAGATGTATCCACTCAGCTTCCCATCCGTTTTCTCCAAATCTAACGGTCCAAGGAGTGCGGCGCCAAAGAGTTCGAAGGGTTGCTAGGGTTTGCTTCCAAGACCCAATCTGGACCGTCAGATCTGGATTAAATCTGACGGGTGTGGTGCGGCTGCGCAAGAACCAAAACAATGTGTTAGAGTTTTCATTCGGGCCTCATTGGGTCAAGTTTTAATAATTTGGGCTTAATATTTGTACTGAGCTGATTTATTAATGCATTTGGGTTTTATTTATGATGGTGATAATAATAATATTAATAATAATTATAATAGTAATAACAATTAATATAATAATAATGATAAATAATAATAAATATAATATAAATATAATGGTAAATAAATAACATAACTAATAATAATAATAATAATAATAATAGTAATAGTAAACAATAAAAGAATAATAATAACATGTTAGTAATGTTTAGGGTTTTTTCAAATAAACAATAACAATATGATAATTAATAATAGTATAATAATATTTTGGTTTTTCTTTTTAATTGAAAAATAGTATATATATATATATGTATGATTTTTTTCTTTTTTTTAAATAATAACAAAAGCCCATTTTATTAAGCCCAACATTAAAAGCAAAATTTGAAACGGGTTTGCCTCTTACAAAAATTAGTGATTACACTCTAGTATCCTAAACAGATGGAGTTATAGCAAGATAAATCTAATAAACAACATAATCTGGTCCATAACCTGTTACAAGTCGATAAGGATAAAATTACACAAGAAACCAACATAAATTAGAAGAAAATAAACACTTATTTTGCGATATTGCAAGCACGATCAAGTGAGTTTAGAATTTCGTAGTAGAAAACAAAAAAAATTAAGAGCAAGTCCCACCATACCAACTTGTTATTATACAAATGGGAAGAAAACAAATGGGAAGCTGAGTGGATACATCTATGTAAATATAGAATATGGTAGAGGGGAGAAAAAATAAAAAAAAAGTTGTAAATATAGAGGACTAAATGTGTAATTATACAAATTGTTTTTTATTTTGGTGGCTAAAATGAGTGAAGTAATAGTTTAGGGACTATTTAGATAATTTATCCTTCTTTTTATTGTGTCAGATCATATTTCCGTTAACGTTTAACGGCACCAAACGGTTGAGTGACCAAAAGTTTACGCCCTGAAAATATAAGTGACCTTACTGGTTGTTTTTTAAAATCGGTGACCAACTATGTACTAGGGGAAAACAAAAGTGACTATCCCAGTAGTTAACCCAAATATTTTTTATTTGTGTCAGATCGGTTCGAAATTACTTTTTACTATATAATTTGGGTTGGGTTCGAGTTACATGAAGTATCATCAAATTGTCGGATCGAGGAGAATTTGCGTGGATGCTTTGAAATTTGTGGTCAAATTCAAGTCGACCAAAAATTTGGTCTGACCCGCCCCGTTACCATTCATATCTATAATCATACACAATATACATATATATCCTTTTATATTTTTTTGCACAAGTGTCAATAAGATTTATAATCTTATTTGATAAATCAAATACCAAATATTATATTCACGTTGGTACAATAGTAGGTAAACTCGAAATAGAAAGAAAAATAACTTCGGGTTTTGTTTATTTATTATATGATGACTTTATTGAAAATAATTCAAGCAATGATATTTATTTCACTCAAGATTGAGTTTTTCTACTAGGTGTTCTGCTCGTGGCTTTGAGGATATTAAGTTTGGCATGTGCCTGTTTTGACCAAGATCTTTAGAGATGATTTTGTACTACAATTTGGTGAAGAACTTTAGGACACCATTAAGAAAATACACCGGGTGCCGTAACGAATTGAGTAGCTTTAAAAGCATATGTATAAGCTCGTAATGAGAGACGCGACCTTGTCGCCCATAGTATTGAAATTATCCGCGAGGCTAGTAAATGATGTTCTGAATTAGCTGCTGCTTGTGAAGTATGGAAGGAGATAAAATTTAAATTCAAACATATAGATACTTTAAATAAACAAAAATAATAATAAAAAGAAAAACCGACTTAAAAGATATAGATATAAAAGAATAAAAAATTTGTAAAAAAATAATTTGTAAAAAATTGCAGTAAGATAATTAAATTGAATAAAGCTCAAAGTTAAGATATTAAATTACAAAAGGAGAAAAATTGTCTTTAAAAAATAGAATCGAAATTATATAGATATTTTAGTTATTTGAGTCCTATTTTAGGTTTAAGGGTGTAATAAGCCTTCGAGCTTTTAAAAAGTAATTAATTAAGCCTTTGAACTATTTTAGCACCCAATTAAACATTTGAACCAAGAAATTAAATCAATTAAATTTTTGAACCAAAAAGTTGAATCAATTAAGTTTTTTTTGACTAATTTTGACATTACATCTTGACATTTTTTCTTTGGCTTAACTGCAAAATAATGTGCCTCTTCTTTTTTAACGATTAAAGTATTTTTTTAGCTGAATATGTGCATAAAATTTCATTTTTAGCCGAATAGGTGCACAAAATCTTGACTTTTTTTTTTTAGAATTTTTAAAACTTTTAAAGATTTTTTAAATAAAATAAAAAATTCAAGAAGTTTCAGGTGGAAACACTGTGATATGACGCACTGCAGCAACATATTTAAAAAGAAATCTATAAAGATTTAATGATTAAAATTAGTCAAAATACTTAATTGATTCAATTTTTTTTTAGTTTTAGAGTTTAATTGAGTGCAGAAAATTTTAATTTTAATTTTTTTTCAAACGTTCAAGAACTTCATTCACCCTTAACCTCATGTTTTATTATTCAAAATTTATTTCAAATTTATACAATCAATTTTATAAAATTCGAGTGGAATAAAAATATATATTTTTTCGAATCTAGTTTTCCCGATCCGTGTCACTGATGATTTGATGTGTTATATAATAGACAATCTGTATATATTTGTAACTGAACGTCGAAACACCAGCGAAGTCAAACTTGAAAATCGCCACTCTCAATATATAACACAAACACAACGGCATTTTCCAATCTTTTAAAACCTATGTCGGAATCCCTCTTCTTTCCAAACCCAAATTCGAAATCAAAATGGATCCGGACCCGAACACTTACCCTCTCCTCTCTTTCGTCATCTCCCGCATCGCTTCCGGCGAAACCTCCGCCGTCACCGCTTCCACCAATCCGCCACAGATATTGAGCAAAATGCCCCACCTATCCCGTCCCAATGTAATCGCCTCAATGACCGAAGCAGTCTCCGATGTATGCAAAACCCGCTCGTTTCTCCAAAACCTAGGCCCACGGCCCGATCACGAGGCTGTCGAGACGGCCCGATCCAAACTCGCGGTAATCGAATCCAATCTCGCCGTATCGCTGGAAGAATTGTCCTTGTGTCCTCGACCCGGGGTGGTGGATCTACTCGAGTGGCGGGCCTTCTTGGCGGAGAAGGAATTCGAGATTCGACAAGACGCCGACAAAGAGAAGCATCCTCTGAAACTGATTTTGCTGTGGGATGAAATGCACGAGGCGTACGGGAAACTCCTCAAGGAAGCGGAAGAGAGGCTGGTTAAGATCTACGAGAACGAGGCGGAGAATTCGGAGGAAGTTAAGGCGGAGATCGCTAGGATTTTTGAGGAGGCGGAATCGAAACCACTGGAAAGAGTGGATTTATCGGAAAGGAAGCTCCGGTATTTGCCGCCGGAGTTTGGAAACATTAGTGGCTTGCTTTTGCTTAATGTTTCCACTAATCAGCTCAAGGTCTGCTCTGTTTTCGCTTTCTTTATGAATTTTTGCCTTTCATCTGACTCACCGATTATGAGCAAACAGGTTATTCCCGAGTCGATTGCTAGATTAGAACAACTCGAAGAACTCAATGTTTCTACAAATCTTCTTGACTCACTACCGGACTCGATCGGGTTGCTTCACAACTTGAAAGTCTTGAACGTTTCTGGAAATAAACTGAAAGCCTTACCTGACACCATTTGTCTTTGCAGGTACTTGATTCTATTATAAATATAGTATTAAATTACGGTTGATACGATGCGATTACGAGTGTTGCGGACACTACGTAATGCATTCGCAACACTCGCAATCGCATTGTAATGAACGTGATAGATTCTATTTATGCATGTTTTCATCATAGTTTAGGTATGTAGATATATTAAAGGTAAACAATATCATTGGTCAATAAATTATTCGTACTTTTTATTTTGGTCACTAAATTATTATTCTCTTACAAAATTATCATCAACATTGTGTTTTTTTCTTCTTAATTTAGTCACCCATTGTTAAAAAAACTCACAAGAAAACAATAGATGGGCGACCGAAACAAAAAAAATACAATCACAATGTAATGGCGGCAGATATTTAAGCATGATCTGGAATTTGCGAGCACAATTTAATACTATGATTATAAAATCAAACATTGCTTTTGTTGATTATCATGATCTGGAATTTGATCTTCGTTGATTCAGGTCTTTGATAGAGTTAGATGTGAGCTTCAATTCCCTGTCAAAGTTGCCGACCGATCTCGGCAGATATTTAAGCAATCTACGAAAGCTTTCGATTCATTTGAACAAGATCCGCTCCCTGCCCGCTTCGATTGGCGGCATGAGTGCTTTGTGTGTTCTGGATGCTCACATGAACCAACTTTCCGGCCTTCCAAACGAGATCGGGAAACTAACAAACCTCGAGATCCTCAATCTGAGCAGTAATTTCACTAATCTGACGCAACTCCCTAACACGATCGGTGAATTGAAGAACCTTAAAGAGCTTGATCTGAGTGACAACCAAATCAATGCTCTCCCCAATTCACTCGGCCGTCTCGAGAAGCTGACGAAGCTCAATTTGGAACACAATCCTCTCGACGTTCCGCCGGCGGAAGTAATAAAGGAAGGGGTGGAGGCGATCAAGACTTTCATGCGCGACGTACTTGAGGAAGAAAATAAGAGGAGCTTAGAGGGAAATGAACAGACGCGAAGCGGGTGGTTGATGAGTAGCGGCTCGTGGTTGTTGAATTCAGCTTCGGTCGTCGGTGGAAGCATCACGGGCTACCTTGGAGTTGTCGGAGGTGATGCCAAGAACGCCGCCTACCTTGAGGAGGCGCGATGATTTCATAGTCCATATTTAGGGTTCACCTTAGTATAAGCTGTATTCCCTTTTCTTATAAAAGAAGATACAATAAGTATTTAGGATTTATTAATTAATATAATTTTGTCGTAGTTTTCTTACAAATAAAATGAAATTCATTTATATTTAATACCACATAAATGTGCAAAATACCGCTAATATCATTTATCATTTTTAATATATCATTTATAAATTATAACGTTTCAATTTCTTATATTATTTGTAATGTTAAAAATGTTTTTTTTTTCGTGTAGTTTAAGTGAAATGAGAATATTATTAATTTAAAAAAGATTCATATTCGAATAACATGTTTTCAAAGTATGTTTTATTAAAAGATTAAAAAAATATTACCACAAAATTACATATCAAATGTCAATATATGTCTTTTCGCGATTTTTCATCCAAGGTTTATTTTATATATAATCCTTTGAATAAAAGTTGACTTAATTAAGCTTGTTTATGTAATATCTCCTTTGATTAATGAAAAACTAAGGCTTTCTTTAGTACGAAAAATGATTAATATTTATAATCATTTTTTTTACTTTGAATGTTAATATTAACTATTTTTTCATTCATGTTACTAGTTTAAGGTATAATACTAAAAATGTCTTAAATATTTAACTAAATGATCATTTTAGTTTATATTCTTTTTCTTTGAATAATTTAATATTTAATAAAAATTGTTAGTCAATTAACGGTAAATAACTTGATAGAATAATTAGAGTAAGAATAATTTTATTTGATTGATGTGACATTCTTTCAAGTCAACCCATTTATCTATATGACATTACCATATCAACATGAAACTACTATGTAGGGGGTTTTCTAGCATGCGGCCGCTTAATATACGGCTAATATACGGCGTTACCGAAAACATGATAAGACGTTACCGGAAACATGATAAAGTATGGATACTTTCGAAAAAGTATGGATACTTTCGAAATCAACATATCCGGTACCGCTTTACCGAATACATTATCCATACTTTTTCGAAAATATCCATACCTTATCATGTTTCCGGTAACGCCTTATTATGTTTCCGGTAACGCCTTATCATGTTTCCGGTAACGCTTATCATGTTTCCGGTAACGCCGTATATTAGGCGGCTGCATGCTAGAACAACCCACTATGTAGGTTTGTCACGTCATTTCAAGCTATTTACTTTCAATTGATTAATAATTTTTATCCGTAAATGGTCATTTTAACCAAAATAAAACGTTGCGTATTAAATTGTTTCAAGAAAATATAAATAAGTTAGGATAAGTGGATAAAAGTAACCAAAAGACGCCGCATAATAGAAACAGAGGATGGAAATTCTCTTCCCTTTTTGGTACCCTATTTATGTTTCACCCTCAAAATTAAGTTTAGAGTTTAGGATTTAAGGTTAGAGATTAGAGAATTTAGAGTAAGATATATTTTTTAAGGTATAAGGTATAAAGTTTAAGATTTAGAATTTAGGGTTAAGGGTTAGAATTTAATTTTATAGTGTTTTTTAATATTGGGTATAAGTAAGGGTACGGAAAAGGGACGAATCAATTTTATCCGAAACAGAGGGGGTAAAATCGTGAAAACAGAAAAGGGAAGTTGGAAGGTCGACCCCTCGAGTCTTTTGCATGTCTCTGTAGTCTGTATTGTCTATAAACTCGTCTCCTCCCCTTTCCCAGTTTCCTTACACACCGAGGAGTTTGGTCCAAAACCCTAACTCTAAACTCAGTTCTCGACCATCTTCAACGTCAGGTATCTTTTCCCTTGCTCTACAGTTCATCTTTTTTTTTCATTACAGTCAAATACAGGTAAACGACCGTAGTTCTGCTAAATACTTGTTCAACGCTCCGTATATAGTTGTGGAAGACAATAGATCCTGGAATGTAAAATGAAATGAATCTCTAAATACATGTAAAACCTTAGAAAGTTATAGTCTTGCCTATGTCGGGATACATACTAGTATGTGAAACATATTCAAGTTTGAGTAACATGGTTGTGGACTGTTATGGCACTAGCTTACTGTTTCTTATTTTGTTATTTTCCCGGTTGGTAATGAATATATTCCAGATTCGCCAGATTATACCGACCAAGACTCTGTTATGGATGATGACAGTGAGATGTTGGTATTGAAGGAGGAAGTAGTTCGGCTTCGAAAGAGATTGGTGCGGTTCGAATCCAGGACCGAAAGCTCAATGGAACAGCTGCGTATGGACTTACGAAATCAATTAGAAGGCACGCACACTGAAATGGAGAAGATGTTTGATAAAATGCTATTGAAGGAGGAAGTATATCGGGTTCGGAAGAGATTGGTGCGGTTCGAATCCATGATCGAAAGCTCAATGGAACAGATTCGTGTGGACTTACGAAATCGAATCCAAGGCATGCGGGCTCAAATGAAGACGATGTTTGATAAAATGGTTGCAAGAATGGATGATGAAAAAGAGGAAACCATTCAGTCGGATTCTATCCCTACTGATTGTGAAGGTATTTCTCCATCTACCATCTCTTATGTGATGAACTTTTTGTTACTCTTCTCTGTTATTTGCAGTCATGGCTGGAACTGAACCTGATGGATCGCTACGCAATGCTCGCCAACACGACGGTACAATGAATGGATTGTAAGGTTTTGCTACATTGTCTCTGTATGTTCTTAGTGATTGTCATTTGTGCTTGGTATTTATTTCTGATTATATAGGTTTGGTGTTGATGGAATTACTACTTTCGATGAGGTCTACGATAGCTTTGATGAAATGGGATTGCAAGAAAACCTCCTAAGAGGCATCTACGCTTGTGGTAATCTTCCTTCTGTTCTAACCATTCGTTCTAATTTCTATTGTTATGGTACTAATTTATTTCATTACCTTCCCGACTGCGATTCAGCAAAAGGGAATCGTGCCCTTTTGTGAGGGTCTAGATGTGATTCAACAAGCAGAACGGGGTACCGGTAGAACTGTGACGTTCTGTTCCGGGATCTTGCAGCAGCTGGATTACAGTTTAGTACAATGTCAGGCTTTGGTTCTTGCTCTCGCAACAGATTGTGAAACTCATGCAGGCTCTGGGTGAATATTTGGATGTAAAAGTTCATGCGTGTGTTGGTGGAACCAGTGTGCACGGTGTCCATGTTGTCGTCGGTACTCCTGATCTTGTTGTTGGCATTCTCCGCAGGCATTTTCTTTGTGCTGATTATATTAAGATGTTTGTGCTGGATGAAGCCGATGAAATGCTCACTCGAGGTTTTAAAGATCAGGTCCGCAACTTGCCATTCAGTAGTTTAAATGGTTTAGCATCATAGTAAATGCCACATTTGTTCACTGTATAAACTGCTACTTCAAGTACTTAGGTAGGTGCTTGATACTGAGTCTATTTAACTTCGATTAAAATCGAGAAGAGGTAGAAATTGAAGAGACACATCTTGAGATGATTAATGTTACGGTAGTAAATCCTGCCCCTGTGACTGTCTGTTTCTTAATGACTATGATAAGCCGGCTCTGTCATCGACTCCGTTTGCTTCGTCATGTCCTTTACTTCTCATATGATGTGTTCAATTTAGTATTGATTAACCGTTACGTCTTCGTTTTCAGATACATGATATCTTCCGGAAACTCCCTGCAAATGTACAGGTTGGTGTTGTTTCCGCGACAATGCCGCCCGAGGCTCTTGAGATTATCCGGAAGTTTATGAACCAACCGGTCAGAATTCTTGTAAAGCATGACGAGCTCACCCTTGAACATATTATTCGTGACACGAGATGATGAACAGGTGCTTGCCGACATCGGGAAGTTTTACAACGTAGTGATGGAGGAGCTGTCTGCAGATGTTGAGGATTTGATCTGATTCAGCCACCATTTTCATACACAAGACCAAATGATGTCTTCTGGTTAGATTGTGAAAAGGTTAACGGATTTGGCACTATTGACTTCATTTCTTTTTTTTGGCTACATTATTGATTTAATTATAATCATTGTTTTTGTTATTTACACTGTCAATTTTCTTTTTAAATTTTCCTAATTCATATTTTGATATGGGCATTCCCTATGTAAAAACTTAAAAAAAAAATTAAATTAAGAATCAAACTCTTAAATTTTTTTGACACTAGAGCAAGTACATATAGTCGGCTGGCCAAGCTGCTTATTTTTATTACCTTACATTCTCTTAGGTGTGAGTTCTAGACCCACTAAGTAGGGGTGAGCAAAACTCGACTCGAAAAAACTGAATAGCTCAACTCGAGGCGAAAATACTCGACTCGTCTTGACTCGACTTGAAATTTCATAAACTCAACTCGATTCAAATTTTTTTTAAATAAAGTTTGATTTGAAAAATAGAAATTCTAATAACTCGAAATTTTTAGTAATTAATGGATTTATTTTTAAGTTCGAAACGAGTCCCTCAAATTTTTATGATATATATATATCGATATATAAAAATATGAAGAAATAGTGTCACATAATAAAAAAATATGAAGAAATAGTGTCACATAATGAATATATATATATATATATATGTGCATATCTTATATGATTAGATAAAGTTGCTTAAATTGGAATCAAACCGTACTATAACTTGATAAATAATTACAATTAAATTTTTATAGGAACTCGAAAACTCGACTCGAATAAAAAAAATTTCAAATAAAGTTTGAGTTGTATAATATGACGCGTCAACTCGAAATTTTTTGATTCGCCTCGATCGAACGCTCACCCCTACCACTAGGAACACCCCTTCCTTCCCCTAGAGTGCCCATTCCTCTCCCCTCTTGGTAAGATTAGAATTAGGATTTGTCAAAAAAATTGCACTAACTTTTTCAATGAAATAAAATAGTTAGTTCCATAGTATGTCCTCAAACTATGACGCTCGTTTTAAATTGGTCCTTAAACTTTTAAACTTTCTAATTCCATCCTCAAATTATGTCTCTCATTTTAAATTGGTCTCCAAATTTTTGAACATTCCAATTTCATCCCCAAACTATAACTCTCATTCTAAATTGGTCCTCGAACGTTTGAACATTCCAATTACGTTCCCTATAATCTCAGATTATTAGTATATGCTATTCATATCCCATGTTCATAAAATCGTTATAAGATATATTAATTGTCGTGTAAACACATATGTCTTTTGTGTAATAATATGATGTGTCAAACGATAATTTTAGGATGTAATTGAAATATTTCAAAAGTTTGAGGGAGCAATTCTATAGTTATAATTTAGGGATATAATTGAAACATCCAAAAATTTGAGGATCAATTTAGAATGAGAGTCATAGTTTGAGGATGTAATTGAAAAGATTCAAAGTTTAAGAACTAATATAGAACAAAGGTCATAGTTTGGGGACAGGTTATGCAATTAACTCGATAAAATATAATTAATTCGAATACATATTCAATCCGAAATTAAATGTACTTTTGTCCACGGTTTGGTCTAAACAAATACAATTAATTAGATTATATTTTGATATACAAATTGTGTAAAACAATTACACAATCACTCCTACTTAAACTATAAAACCTAAATCTTCAACCCTAAAGACTAAACTCTAAATAATAAATTATAATCTTAAAATTTAAATCTAAAATTAAACTCCTAAATTCTAAATTAAACCCTAAAATTAATAGATTTGTGTAAGCAATTGTTTTTATAGTTTGTGTCAAAAAATATTTTCTTAAATAATTTTATTTGTATTCAATTGATCACATATACAGATATACTTACTTCAAAAAAATCGATCACATATACAAATGCTCTTTCTAACTACATTCTTTTTGGAAAATGATTTAATATACAATATTTTTTGTTTTAGGGGTCGGGAATTTAGTTTAAGGTTTATAGTTTAGTGTAATAATTTTTAAGGTGTAGAATTTAAGATATATAGTTAGAATTTATAATTTATGATTTTAAGGTTAGGGATTGGATTAAAAAAAGATAAATATAATAAATTATATATATTATTTTATACAATATATGTATAAAAAAATTATTTTTTTAAAAGTTCTGAAACAATTATAGAAGCATTTGTATACGCAAGGGATGATTATGGGGAGGTATTATTATAAAATTGTAAAGACCCTCCCCTCTCTAAGCCAATGTGTTGAAGCATGGGATGATGCATGTTACAAAGTTGTAAAGAAGCATGTGATGAAGCGCATGCATCTTATCCATGAATATCACCACATGCACATGCTTTGTTTCCATTCAACTATTTTTTAAACTACATGGATCTTTGTTACCGTTTATGTAAAAACTACTTTTATACAAATACGAGACAATTATTTTATTCTCAAAAGTCATGTATGATAGGATGTGTAACGTCATTATATTTATATTTTAAGATATTTTTTCTTTTCAACGTGAGATTAATGTCTCTCGCCACTTTAAGACGTGACATGTTGCAATGCCAACCTTTTTAAATTTGAAACCTTGATTAAACTAGAACAAAGTATTTGGAATAATCTCAAATGGATAATGTAAGCTAAGCTATATGAAGAGTGATTCTTGATTGGACACCATTCAAGAATAAAAGGGAAAAAATGGGTTTTCATATATCTAATGTTGTTCCTGCTCAACTGCTTTTCAATGCAATTCTGGCCTTTCTTTTTCACTTTGGACTTTGCATCATTAAATCATTAAATGCAGGGATGAAGACCTAATTTTATGTTATGGGTGAATTTATAAAATTTTAGAGAAGGCGAACTTATAAAATTTTAAGGAGGAGAAAAAAGATTTCTAATAAGAAATATATAAAAAATTTCTAAATCATATAAAAATTTCAAATTTTTAGGGAGGCGACTGCCCCCTCCGGCCGCTCTAGGTTCATTCCTGATTAAAGGCAAAATCAATAAACTCATGGCTGGGTCTCAGCCAGCAAAGGTCAACCCACTTGTGTACAGATAAACCAATCTCCAAATCTGTTGCTACTCGGCGAAAGTGGCATCAAAGATACACAAAATTCTTGACCTGCCATTACTGTTTATAACAGAAAAAAGAACAAGATGATGCTTATCAATTGTTGATGGCCAGTTAATTATATTGTTTAGTCTAAACAATCAATTAATCGTTTCTTAACCGTTCAATTACAAGTTAATTTTTTAATATATAACAGTTTTTTTACATGTTACTATTTCTGAGAATAATGAAACTATCCTTATAATAAACATTATATTAAATTTTTTAGAAAAAATACTTGAAAAGTAAGATTTTAAACACAAACTCTATATTTAGTTAAAAATTTTTTGCCTATAAGCTAACCATTAAACATCATTTTTACGGTCCAATTAACCGAAACTGTTTAACCTTAATAATTAGGTTATTAACCTGTAAAATGTAACAATTATATCAATTTACAATTACAGTTTATTTTACCCGTATTATCATAATTGTTGAAATGAATTGGGGTATGGGTATGAGTAGTTGTCTTTCATTTTATTTGTGGGTTATATATATATATATATATATATATCCGGGTTGCATTTTACAGGTTAATAACGGTTGAAGACGAGAGAAGAGCAGAGAATCGAAGGAAATGTAACGATACATGTATATATTGCTAGAAAGTTGGCGTTAATCCAAAAATAAAATAATAAACAATAAAATCAAATATTGATATTATTATAAATCGAGCAGAATAAGAAATAAAAATTAATAATTTAGATAAACATATCTAAAACCAAACCGATTGGGAACAAGGTCTGAAAGAAAACGTGTTGAGGCCTACACGAACGCAGTTTCCTTAAGACAGATTTTCGGCCACTCCTATGGTGCTCGAGTTCATTGGTCGTCTGTCTCCCAGGATACAACAACATAAGATCAGCCACAGTTGCACTACTATGGAGATCACGAACTGACCCTTGCCTTCGCCTATCACCGAAAACCACTTGTAAAATCCACAGAGTAAAACAATAAAAATTTTCTGTGGTTTTTTTTGAGTTGTGTAAAACCTAGAAGGTTTACTCCCTATTTATAGAAGTGTCATGAGTGTATAAGTGGAAATTTGACCTAATGGAGCATTTGATATTGAGAATCAATTAATTCTTCTTATAAAACAATTTCCAAAATTATTATCTGAATTAAAGGTAACTTCCAATATTTACCCTTTTAATTCCAAGATAAAATATGACAAATTTATGTTTTTATTTGAGGAAAATTCACTTCAAATTTGGGTCAAAATATCTGCAAGCCCACGAAGGACCAGACCGGTTCAGACATTTGCGTTACCCACGTCGTGCACGTCTGCACATTTACGAACCAACAATTGGTTCCACATTTTCCTCAACAACATTTGAATCAATTTCTTATTCAAAGTTCCAAAATTATCAATTTTTTCCAACAATCCCCCACATTAATGAAATTGATTTAATCAAAAACATTTTGACTCGATGTGGTGATAGATTCTATGATCGATAGCTGCATAGGATAGGTAGGTGTCCACCCTTGAACCTTCCCTTGTGAAAGTATATTTACTTTACTAGCTGACCAGTAGACGTAATGTCCTTGAACTGTTCTTCCGTTTGTGTAAACGATGATATACTTCACACAACTACCTCTCTGACAAGAGTATTAGTTCTCATGGGTATGTCCATATGGCCGTGGAAATCGCCTGGTTCTGCAAGAGTTTGAAAGAACTATGCCCAATAGTCTCATTGAAGCGGCCCCACTTCACTCTCACATAGGTGACTTATGTTGCTTGACTCACAAAAACACACAATGGTCATTAAAATCATTACTTAGCCTAAACCACTTTGATCACTGTTTACATCATAGGAATGGACTTGGGGATAAGAGCCCCTACAGTGACCGCACAGGTCTATGCAATTAGGTTGTCCCTTTGAACCTAGATCTTGGGATCTCCAGTCAACTAGGTAGGGTTTTCCTTCACATAGCACCTTAAATTTATATGGGCTTTAGTCTCATTCCTTTCGGGTTTTTTTTTGAACTTGATCTCGACTTAACCCTTTGGTTAGTGGATCCGCAATGTTATCCTTTGATTTCAAAAAATCAATAGAGATAACTTCATTTGAGATCAGTTGTCTAACAGTATTAAGTCGATGACGCATATGTCTCGACTTACCCATTATACACAAAGCTCTGTGCTCTACCAATTGTGGGCATTGGCTTTGGTCGTTCATGAATATCCTTCAAGAAATTTCTGAAGCCATTCGACTTCTTTTCTAGACTTGTCTAGAACTACAATTCAAATTCTATGATTTGATTATAATCATTTTCTTAAGGATTTTCATGACACAGTTCCTCCTCCCAAAGTGAAGACATATCCACTTGTGCCTTTGATATCTTGAATATCAGATATCCAATTGCATCGGAGTATCCTTCTAAATAGTAGGATCTCTGAAATAATGCAGTTTATAATCTCGAGTATATCTAAGATATCTCAATACCCTCACAATTGCTTTCCAGTGATTTTCACTTGAATTGCTTGTGAATCTACTTGAACTGCTCACAGTAGAAACAATATCTGGTCTATTTTTTCTACTTGGTCAACACTTGGGTCTTTGTTCTTGAATAAAAGTTGGCATGTATTTATTGGAGTTATGGCTATGCCGGAAACATCCTTGCCAAACTTCTCTTGCCCGCGTAGTGTGACTACGTCAATATGAGACCTTCAAGTGATCGTTTGATTTGGATGCCCAAAATCAAATATGTTAATCTCATATTTTTTCATGTCAATCTTGAATTTGACAAGTCTTTGGTACGTTTACCATTTTATTGTTGCTTCCAACAATGAATATGTTATTAACATACAAACATAGAATAATATATCCAATGTTAGTAGTTTTGACATATACACATTTGTCACACTCATTTATCTTGAAGTCGTTTGTCATCATGACATTATCGAACTTCTCATGTCTTTACTTTGGTGCTTGTTTAAGTTTATACAAGAACTTCACCAATCTACATACTTTTCTCTCTTGACTTGAAACTACATAACCCTCAGGTTGTTCCATGTATATTTCTTCATCAAGATCTTCATTTAAAAAAGTTCTTTTAACATCTATTCGATGTACGTCTAGATTTCGCAAAGCGACAATTGTAAGTATCATACTTATGGAGGTTATCCTTGATACATGAGATTATGTATCGAAATAGTCAAGACATTTGGTAACCTTTTATTACCAATCTGGCCTTATACTTGTCAATTGTTCCATCTATTTTTATTTTCCGTTTGAAAATTCATTCAAAACTTAGTGGTTTAATTCACGGAGAAAGATCCACTAATTCCCCACGTATAGTTTTGCATGATGGAATCAATTTCACTCTTAATGGCATCCTTCCATAAGGTGCCTTCAGATGAATGTATAACATCATTATACGTTTGAGATTCAACCTCTAGCATAAAGTTTAGAAAAATGATCCAAAGAATTTTTCTACCCTTGCTCGTTTACTTCTTTGTGGCTCTATTTCAAGCTCAAACTCTTGTTGATCATTTGAGTCATCTTTATCGATAAATTATGAAGTTCGTTTCATTGAACTTTGACCAACTTTCCTAGCTTTACAAGGGAATACGTTTTCAAGGAAAAGGCATCATTTGCTTTCATTATCGTATGCTTGTGAATCTTAGGGTTCTTCGATTCATACACAAGAAATCGATATACATTGCTATATTTTATATAGCCAATGAAAATACAATCGACCATATTTAGGGATATATTCTCAGTTGCTTTAGTAATGAGGACATTACCTTTGCAAGACACCCCCACATTTTCAAGTAGTTGTAGGAAAGTTTAATTACCTTCCATAACTTATATGGTGTCCAGTCTCTTTAATTATAGGGAATCTTGTTTAAAAATTAATTAGCTTATAGAACAACTTCCCCTACATGTTAGGCACATTATAGTACCAACGTTACTCATATAGAGCTTCTCCCCATCTTAAACCTTTAATTAAGTTTGGGATTTAATATCATGCTCATAGAGAAAAATTTCACTATAGCTTCATCTTTACATTATTTTTGTGCTATCATCAATGAAGGTAATAAACATATTCCTTCAACCAATATGTTGCCATATCAATTGTTATGGCAATAACATTGCCCTCGTTTGGAAGTCTATAGTCTGAATATTTGTTTCCATCTTATGGAAATTAAAGCATTTTTTTCATGAAATTTTGCTTCTTAAACACACCGTCTAATTTACGGTTTGAAGTCGTTTTTGACTTCCACTACGTTTGCCGTGATAATATTTTTCTTAGCAATATTTACCTTAGTAACATTTGAAGGTGGTAACAATATTTACCTTATCCTCTCTAATAATAGGAGGATCGCCCTTCAGATATTTAACCAGGTTTATCACGGTCAATTATGCAACATCTTTTGTTGCCATGTATGAAATTCTTTTCAATAAATTTCACTGATTTTTCCATTGTGTCACGTAGACACAATCCAAAACCAAGCATTACGAATCTGTTAAGCGCCAGGAATTTAGTCAAAGACTAAAATCAGAAACAGAAATATAATTTCTAACTTTTGTTTGACGACGGAGATTTAGTAAACTAAACCCAAAACAAAAGTTCACACGGTATTAATAGAAAGAACAATAATAAACAATGCACCAGGTAGGTAACTTATGAAAGAGAGGTGGTGCACTAGGCACACTTAAATACCAAGTCTCTCAAAGAACCAATCCTAGACATGCATTTTTAAATTTCCTTTCAATCACCGTTTATGGATTCCATACTTGAAATCATTCCAAGCATGGATGATCAATCGGAATCACTACCTTTGATTCACAACAATTTGAAATCTTCCATTTATGGTCTAACGACCCTCTCGATTCTTTAGCCATTTTTAAATACTGTGCACTTCATAGCATGCATCAAAATAGACTTTAAGAATTTAATTTTGACATAGAGAACCAAATTCTTCTATGCTTTGATTCGAGACCTCAGTCAGAATCAGCGCTCTGAATTTGGTAACCAATGTTACTTTCCGAAATAAATTCACCAATTTATTTCCAAAATAAAATCATACTTGATAATCAATTTGAGTTATTTTTTTTCAAAATAAATTCACCAATTTATTTCAAGATTGAATCATTCTAGATTCCCACGAAATTAAATCTAACAATTTATTTTGTTTTACAAAATAGAATCATATTTGATTCCCAAGAAATAAATTCAACGATTTATTTCCCCCACAATGTTAGAATCACACGAGATTCTATTGAAAATAAACCCAATGATTTATCTCTTTTTCCAAAATTAGAATAAACACAATATTCTAATGAAGAAATAAATTTAGTAATTTATTTCCATCATATCTTCTATTAAACAACAGAGATATCAATCCAACTTGATTCTGTTTAACCAACAGAAACCAAAAGGAATTAATCCTTAGATTTTAATTCCATTGACTCTTGTTTGGAAGATCAAGTAAACCCGTTAAAACGGCAGGAATTAATTCCCGAAACGAATTATTTACGAGATCTTTATTTCTAAAACAAATCACGACTTCGCCTGGATATCTTGTTTCTCTCTACAAAATTTCTCAAAAGAAATTGTTAGTACGGAATAAAATCCACATAGATTCCAAAAAAAATACAAGAAAACACATTTAATGCCAAAATAATGGCACATGATAAATCATATTAAAAACCAAAATTCATTAAGGAATACTAAAATTCCCTTAATATCATGATTTAAGGTATTGAAAATATCATAACTTAAAAAGAATCATATTGATTCTTATTACCCAGAAAGGTAAACTTTTAAAGCACATATAAAGATATTCCAAATTTATGGCTGCAAATATTAGGTAATAATATCATAACAAAATTTCCAATATAATATTATAATTTAAGGATCTACCTTAAATATATTTCAAGTTTGAAACTTGGCAAAACTTTGACTTGTCATCTCCTATATAGAGAGTATTTACCTTATATAAAATATTATAGCAACTTTCATAAGAAAACAAACATGTTAGGAAACAACTCACATAAAAAGAAACAATATTCTTACATAAAATAAAGCAATTAAATATTCCATGTCAAACATAATGTAATATTTTACCAACACGTACGATATATATTGATCATGACCATAAATATGAAATCTGTTCGTCTTGAATTAAAACTCAAAAAGTCTGTCTTAAGAATGCTAGAAAGTTGGCGTTAATCCAAGAATAAAATAATAAACAATAAAATCAAATATTGATATTATTATAAATCGAACAGAATAAGAAATAAAAATTAATAATTTAGATAAACATATCTAAAACCAAACCGATTGGGAACAAGTTCTGAAAGAAAACGTGTTGAGGCCTACACGAACGCAGTTTCCTTAAGACAGATTTTCGGCCACTCCTATGATGCTCGAGTTCATTGGTCGTCTGTCTCCCAGGATACAACAACATAAGATCAGCCACAGTTGCACTACTATGGAGATCACGAACTGACCCTTGCCTTCGCCTATCACCGAAAACCACTTGTAAAATCCACAGAGTAAAACAATAAAAATTTTCTGTGGTTTTTTTTTTGAGTTGTGTAAAACCTAGAAGGTTTACTCCCTATTTATAGAAGTGTCATGAGGGTATAAGTGGAAATTTGACCTAATGGAGCATTTGATATTGAGAATCAATTAATTCTTCTTATAAAGCAATTTCCAAAATTATTATCTGAATTAAAGGTAACTTCCAATATTTACCCTTTTAATTCCAAGATAAAATATGACAAATTTATATTTTTATTTGAGGAAAATTCACTTCAAATTTGGGTCAAAATATCTGCAAGCCCACGAAGGACCAGACCGGTTCAGACATTTGCGTTACCCACGTCGTGCACGTCTGCACATTTACGAACCAACAATTGGTTCTACATTTTCCTCAACAACATTTGAATCAATTTCTTATTCAAAGTTCTAAAATTATCAAAATTTTCCAACATATATCGTGAATCATAGGATGAGCACAAAAGAATTATGATCTCTGAGAAGAGAGAACAAAGGTTGAAGACGAGAGAAGAGCAGAGAATCGAAGGAAAGAAAAGAAAGAAAATGAAGATTAAGCTTTGAATTATATTTTACTGATATTGAAAAAGGGCTTAAAACCCATTTACATTTCCTCTATTATTTATAGCCCATACAAACATATAGCCCAATAACGGTCTAACAAACAACTAACCACTTAACAGAAATAATCTAACAGATTCAAACAGATTTTAAAGTCAACAGACTTAATTCAACTATACAACTCCTCTGATATTCTCCTGGTTCTTCTCCTCTGTGCAAACTTTCGAACAAGAATCAACTCCCAGTCGAGCACGCATCTGAGAATATACAGCTGGTGGGAGAGGCTTGGTTAGAATATCAGCAATCTGTTCTGAAGAAAGAACATAGCTAACAATGAGCTTGCCATTAAGCACTTTTTCCCTAACAAAATGAATGTCAATCTCAACATGCTTCACACGTGCATGATGAGTGGGATTTGTAGCAATGGAGACTGTGGAAGTGTTATCACACCACACAGTTGGTGTACGAACAAGAGTTACACCAACCTCCATAAGCAATTGTTGCAACCATACAAGTTCAGACACAACATTGGCAAGACTTTGATATTCAGCTTCTGCTGTAGATTTGGATACAACACTCTGCTTTTTGGAGCACCAAGCTATGGGATTACCTCCAAGGTAAATACAAAAACCTGTTGTAGAGCGTTTATCTTCAACTGAAGCTACCCAGTCAGCATCTGAATATCCAATTAGATCAAAAACTCCACCAGCCTTGTAACAAAGACCATAGTGAAGTGTTCCTTTCAAGTAACGCAAAATACGCTTGACTGCCTTCCAGTGCAGATCAGATGGAGAATTCATGTACTGACTGACCTTATTGACAGCAAAAGCAATGTCAGGTCGAGTCAAACAAATGTACTGCAGCCCTCCAACAATGCTGCGATACAAGTACAAGTCTACAATGACAGGGCTTCCATCATCAGAATGTAACTTAGGAGCAACAATCATGGGTGTTGGTGATGGATTACAATCTTGCATGTTTGCTTTGTCTAACAAATATGAAACATACTTTTTTTGATTTAGAGTTAAACCAGAAGAACTGCTCTCAATCTCCATTCCAAGAAAAAATTCAAGATTGCTTAAGTCTTTCAGCTTGAACTCAGAGTTAATATGTTGCACCAATTCAGACACAGCACCTTCATTGGAGCCAGTGATGACTATATCATCAACATACACCATCAAGATGAGCTTCTCAGCACTTGTACCCTTAATGAACAGAGAGGTGTCTGCCTTTGAGGCTGTAAATCCAAGCCTTTCAACCAAAAATCTCCTCAAAGTGCTGAACCATGCCCTTGGAGCTTGTCGAAGGCCATAAAGAGCCTTTTCAAGTGACACACCAGGGTTTCCCCATTTGGACCTTGCACTTCAAAGCCAGGTGGCTGACACATGTAGATCTCCTCAGCCAGCTCACCATTCAAAAATGCATTATTAATATCAATTTGTCTTATTGACCACTTCTCCAAGACTGCAGTGGCCAGGACAGCTCTAATTGTGGTAGCTCGAACAACAGGGCTAAAGGTCTCACGATAATCACACCCTATCACCTGAGAATAACCCTTAGCAACTAGTATGGCCTTAAGTCTATCAATGGACCCATCAGATTTTCTTTTGACTTTGAACAACCACTTACAACCAACAACTTTTTCTAGAGGCAGGAAGAGGTTGCAACTTCCAGGTGCCATTCTTCATTAGAGCAATGTATTCAACATTTACTGCTGCAGTCCAGCCTGGATGATTGAAGGCCTCACGAACTGATGTTGGCTCAAAAATATCACCTTCTAGAAGATAAGCTTTGGGCTTGAATATGCCAGATTTCCCACGAGTCACCATAGGGTGATTGTTTTGAACAGGAACAGTAGTGGTGGAGTGTTGTGGTGGATGAGAGGTGATGGTTGTAGCATGTAAAGTGGACTATGGAGATGATTCTTGAATTGGAGATGTGGATGTGGAAGTAGCATGTAAAATGGATTGTGGAGATGGAACTTGAAGTGGAGAAGTGGAGGTGGAAGTAGCATGTAAAATGAATTGTGGAGATGGAACTTGAAGTGGAGATGTGGAGGTGAAAGTAGCATGTAAGAAGAATTATGGAGATGGAACTTGAAGTGGAGATGTGGAGGTGGATGTAGCATGTAAGATAGATTGTGGAGATGGAACTTGAAGAGGAGATGTAGGATGGGAAGAAATTTGTAAAGTGGAATGAGAAGGTTGAACTGGAAAAGAAACTGGTGAAGATAATGGTGTAGGAACACTGGAATGAGTATGAGAAGAAACTAGAGGAGCTGAAAGAGGTGAAGAATCATGATGATGCTGAACAGACACAGATTGAGGACCAGTACCATCACTTTTATTTGTAGGTGAGGGATCAGAAACACCAGACCCTGGACTATGAGCATGAGAGAAGACATGACTAGTATGATTGTAACTAGGTACAAGAGGAGGAACTGAGGAAGAAGCAGACCTAAACTCACTAGGACATTGAAACAAATCAAAATCAACCACAAATATCAAAGAATTTTGAGAGTTAGAGACAGACTTGACAGAGGCAAAGGGAAACACATTCTCATCAAATTTAACATGCCTAGAGACATAAGCACGACCATTAGCATCTAAACACTTATAACCTTTGTGTGCTGGTGAGAAACCAAGAAAAGTACATGGTGAAGATCGAAATTGCAGCTTATGATTGTTATAAGATCGAAGTAATGGAAAACAAACACAACCAAAAGTCCTAAGAAAACTATAGTCATGACTCTTATCAAAAAGAGTTTGATAAGGTGAAATACCTGACAAAACAGAAGATGGGAGCCTATTGATGAGAAAAATTGCTGTAGAGAAGGCATCTTGCCTGTATTTCAAAGGAACAGAACCTTGAGCCAGCAGAGTCAAGCCAACTTCTACTATCTGACGATGCTTCCTCTCAACCAAGCCATTCTGCTCTGAGGTATGTGGACAGGACAGTCTGTGGACAATGCCATGAGACAAGAAATAAGATCAAAGGGCTGCAAATTCTCCTCCACCATCAGACTGAAAAACTTTCAACTGCACACCAAGTTGTCTCTCCACTTGTAAATGAAATTGAACAAAAGCTTCCTTCACCTGGGACTTAAACTTCAAAAAATACACCCATGTATATCTAGAATATGCATCAGCAAATGCAACATAATACTTATAACCATAAGAAAGGAGAGGAGCAGGGCCCTACACATCAGCAACAACAAGTTGAAGAGGAGAAATATACACAGTAGAAGAATTTTAAAAAGGCAACTTATGTGCTTTGCCCATTTGACAAGCTTGACAAAGTGAAACATCATGCTGAACTTTATTTGAATCAAACAAAACATTACAACTTTTCAAGGCTTGATGTAAAACAGAAAAGGAAGGGTGGCCTAATCTATTATGCCAAACACTTAAAGGCAATTTATTACAAATCATAGTAGCGGCACAAGAAGTAGAAGATTTCTGAATCTTATTCCTAGATAAAGCAGATGCAGAGGAAGTAAAATGCTGAGATTTAACACCAGATTTATGCCTAAATTCAGACTCATGAAGCTGAACATCCAGTTTATATAGACCATTGGACTCATTCCCTGTAAGGAGAACTTGACCAGAGCTCAGATCTCTGACCTGACAGTGACTTGGATAGAACTCAAGGCTCACCTGATTATCCTGTGTAAATTTAGAAACAGAAAGTAAGTTCTTGGTGATATTTGGTACAAACAGTAAATTATTAAGCTTAAAACTCCTAGAAGCTGAAAGAAAACTAGATTGTCCTGAACATTTAATAGGTAAAGGACTACCATTTCCAACTTGAACACTACCTGAACCAGGGTATGATACAGTTTGCAGATTGTTGAGATCATTGGTTAAATGGTGGGTTGCTCCAGAATCAGGAAACCAAGAGTTATCATCCAGCACATCAGAAGTAACAAGATGAATATGTGGAATGGCTTAAGATGGATGCTGACCAGTACATTGGTGTTGTTGAACAGGGACATATGAAGAGAATTGAGGCTGCACAGAGGGATATGTCGAAGGAAACAAACTGGCAGGAGACACAACACGAATCTGATTAGGAGCAACACTTATGGTATGCATAAGCTGAGGAGATGGAGTAGATAAAAACATAGGCTGTGATTGAAGAATAGAGCTTCCAACATGAAAAATCTGTGATGAAGGTTGAACAAGATGTACAGGGGACTGAAAGGAAGTGGAATAAGATGGCTGATAAGATGGCTGAAAAAGAGAACTCATGTTATTATAATGACCAGAAGGGGCAGTAAAGACAGATGAGTTTGCTTGAGCAGGAGCAAAACTACTACTAGGAGTGGTTGCAGAAGGTCTAACATTATCCATGTTATACTTGAACTTCATGTCAAACTTGTAATAGCATCTCTCAGCCAAGTGCCCTAATCTTCCACACAACTGACACTAAGGCCTGTTGAAGTTAGTGTTCCTACCTCTACCACCTCTGCCTCGACCATAACTATAAGCAGTAGACTCATGTGTCTGATCAGACCTATCAGCAACATTAGCCTCAACATTAACATCTACAGAATCAACAAGAGCTAAGTGGCTAGTATGTTGTGTAATCACATGGGCTGAGGCACTAACAGAAGGAACAAGATTTGAATGTCTGGTCTCAACATCCAAAAGAATAGAACTAACGAAAGACAGATCTGAGGAAGATGGACTAGCAGTGATGACAGAATCAAAATCTGAAGACAAACCATTAAGGATAGCAATAATGTGTTCTTGATCAGAAATTCTTTCTCCACTACTAGCTAAGTTGTTACATAGGGACTTGATTTTCATCAAATACTCATGCATGGTAAGATCTCCTTTCTTTTGAGTATGCAAAGATCTTCTATAAGACATGAGACGAGAGGTAGTTTTACTGCTATACAACCTATGTAGAGTATTCCAAATATCTGAAGCAGTACTTAGACCTATCAAGTTTGGAAGAACAGACTCACTGATAGTGGACAGAAGCCATGTGGCTAAAGCACCATCTTGTTCTTCAAACAACTCAAACTCAGGGTTTATGCAAACAATTCCATTTTGAGTGATGTATTTAGCAGGTAACTGAACAGTATCATCAATGAATTTAAGTAACCGCTGAGTTTTAATAGTCAGGTATACTTGTTGATGCCACAGAAGATAGTTGTGATCATCCAAGGTCACATTAATCTTTTTGGTTGAAAAGAGTTTAGTAGAGGCTGAACTAGCTACAGTAGCATTAGCAGAACTAATACCTTCAGTTTGATTATTAGCAGTAGCATTTGCAGGATTAGTAGTTGTATCTTGAATATTATCAGTAGATTGAGTGACCACATCATTAGGACCCATTTTCAACACAAAGAAACAGCACCAGAACAATAGGACAGACGCAATCACAAAGAGAGACAAATCACCAGATAATCAACAGATCATAGGATCAGAAGCTAACCAAACATGAGATAACATGAAATCATACTGCAGCAAAACCTCAAATCGAAAGGCGCAACAGATTGCAATTACTAGAGATGTCAAATGACAGTCGAGAACACAATCCAAACAGAAAGCAATTAACAGAAGCGCAATCGTACAAAAAAATCAGCGAAGCACAAACTAGGGCACAACCAATTTGCAATCCAAACTCCGTCGAACAGGCACAATAGCATGCAAAAGTCGTAAAAGAAGAGCAAGAGTCGAAATACCTTGTAGATCTCAATAAATGAGAGCAAGATAAAAGCAACAACAGCAGCAATCTCACCAAAACGCCGCGGCAATCGACGAGAAACTTTTCGAGACAGAGTGACGGCTGCTACACCATCACGCCGGAGAAGAAAGCTGTGGAGCTATTCACTAGCTCTGATACTATGTCGTGAATCATAGGATGAGCACAAAAGAATTATGATCTCTGAGAAGAGAGAACAAAGGTTGAAGACGAGAGAAGAGCAGAGAATCAAAGGAAAGAAAAGAAAGAAAATGAAGATTAAACTCTGAATTTTACTGATATTGAAAAAGGGCTTAAAACCCATTTACATTTCCTCTATTATTTATAGCCCATACAAACATATAGCCCAATAATAGCCTAACAAACAACTAACCACTTAACAGAAATAGCCTAACAGATTCAAACAGATTTTAAAGTCAACAGACTTAATTCAACTATACAACTCCTCTGATAGTATATCCTTCTTCCCACCTGATGTACTCTAGTTTGGATACAATTGATAAAAAAAACACAAGTTTTAATCAAAACCAAACCATGAGGTAGGGTACACCGTACACGTATGTTAAAAAATGCTCTATGCTTATTTTAATTTTTACATTAGGTTCGAACTTACATTTAATGTTAACGGTTAAACTCGCAAAAAGATTTAACCGATGTGATATTTTGAGGATTCATTTACAAAAATTTTATGACCAATGTAAAACTGAAGTCATAATTTAGGGACTTTTCATGTAATTAACCCATAATTTAGGGAATATCCACCTGTAAGGGGAGCCGCCTTCTTCCCTCATCTTCCACTCCTGAAAGGAAAAGTTAATAGCCATAAAGGGATGGACTGATAGGTACTGGAGGTGACAATCGTATTTTTTATGTTTCTAATATAACTTTCTAATAATTTGTATCTTTATATAAAATTTGACGTTCGTCCATAAAAATAACGTTTAAAATAATACTTTACATGATATAACTAAATGGGTATCCGTTACATTTGTGATCATAAATGAATATGGCTGTGGTGTTGATCAGAGATAGAGCTTTGTTTGAGCCCAAGTTTCTGTTAAAAAATCTACATACTTAATATATTTTGGTCTAATAGTACTTGGTTCTTGTGAAAATAATTATTTATATTTAAGAAAATACAAAGGTTTATTAAATACTCCTATTTAATTAAGTAGGTGCTAAACTAAAGAAAGGAGGATTTATGTACTCAATTCTTTTGGTCTAATGACAATTTATGTCCTTATAAATTTAAATATTAGATAAATAAGGTATTATCTTTTGAATTTTAATTTTAAATACTTAATAACTCATTATATTTTTTAAATTTAATATTTGGACTACTATTCAATTCTGATTCCGGGGTTGATTAAAAGGATGAAATCATTATATCAAACAGAAGCATGCATGATCCGGAGAGAGATAAAAATAACAAAAGGAGAAACGTGAGATTGCAGGGTGCTTTACGCAAGTATCAAATAAATGGTAAGCAGAGATTGAGTAAGAGAATATGAAGGAGCGGTTGGGGATTTACAAAACGTCAAAACGATTCTTTGCATTATCATTACTATTAGTATTTAGGGTTTAATTAATGAAAAGCACATTTACTTTTGTTGCTCTACCGCCGTATTGGTGCTTTCTACGTTTTCATGCGTTCATATGAGGTGTTGTTGAGCATGCATTGGCTCATGCTTACTTTCTTTAAACTTTAAAATATAAACAACTCTCTCCTTTCCAAAGGCAAAGCGCAGGGACCAGCTGCACTTTCTGCTCCCAATATCCTTCATTTCTTTATATTAATTCTACAAGTAGAATTCGTATACCCCTTTTTGGTATTATTATTTAGCTCTATTATTAAAAATTAGATTTAGAGTTTAAGGTTTAGGGTTTAAAGTTAGAGTTTAGAGTTAGATTTTAGAGTGTTGGGCACAAAAAAGACACTAAAAGGACAGGATTTTTGTCAATACTCAATACATGAACAAAAATTTCTATTCTATGCTCCAACACAAAAAAAAAATTAAACCCTACACTCTAATTGGAATAAATGTAATCAAGAAGAGATATAGTCTTTTATACTTGTTTATCTTCAATGTCTGAATATTTGGGAGTGACCAATAAAATAATATATCCTGCATTTATTCCCTAAACTGATGCAGACCACTCTCTTCTCCCTTGTATATAAAGCCCCCTGTGCTCCTCCACTGCTTCCCACACCAAACCAAACCAAAAACAAGACATGTTTCACTTGTCTGCTATTCAAACATTTCTGGGAATTTCCATATATATAGGGATGTCCTTGAAAACCAGATTCAACAAGCTCTTTTTGGTGGGAAAATTAGCAAAATGATCTGTCTGTTATGGAAGAAAGGGGGTTTACTTTAGGGTAAGGGAGATGACAGAAGAGAGTGAGCACTGAGGGTACTTTCTTGCATTTTCATGCTTGAAGCTCTGAGTGCTCACTCTCTATCTGTCATCCACTTCTCTCATCTCTCTCTTTCTTTACAATCTTATGCATGCTTGAACCTGTATGTAATGAATTTTTGTGTTTGTTTTGCATGGATTTACTGCCCAATATAAAATCCACGATGTAGTTCACAGCTTTTTCTAACAGACGATATTCAACTCATTGACTGATTAATCCGAATCGATTATTGTAGGGGTCTATTATGGAACGACCCTCCCAACCATTTATATAATGTATTATAAACCAGATCTAAGCTAGGTTATAACTGGTGCTTAATTTGTTAACTCGGTATATACCTAGATTATGTCTATGAGAACTGTAATAATAATGCATGATTTGTCTCGTTAGGGAAGAGACAAAACTTGTATATATAATTATGAGAGAGTGCTCAAAAATATGTGCAAAGATCAACCGGAGCAAGCTTACCAACAGCACATAACCATTTGGCTGCAACGACAACACAAAGTTTGAACATGAAGATAGGTGCCAAGTTGGCTACGATTCCCACGATGGCTCCTCCCTAGGGCTCGTGGGATCAGTGTCCAGCGGATCTTGTTGGTTATTAATTACGAATTGCCGATGTTTTTTTTTTTTTTGAACGTTATGTAGTTAAAAATTTAGAATCCAGTGTAGAATGCTTATTCATGTCGGACAAGTTTAATATTTTCTTAAAATTTTATTTTTGATTTTTTATACAATATATAAATAATCCAGGCTCGCATAATATATATCGTAGGATATTATGCTTTCAACGCTCAAATTCACAACAACCTTATGTTACAGTATCATTTGTATCAATCCAACTAATAGTTTTTTTTTTCTCTTTTTATCATTTTCAAACGTGAGACAAGTTTCTTCCCACCTCAAATAAAGCAAAAGCAAAATAAAACCTTCCTTTTCTTTTAATTGAAATTTAAAGAGAAACTTTGGAACACATGTTATGTAGTCTAAATTACACAATTTATTTGCTTTAGGGATAATAAATTTAGTTTAAATTTTAGAGTTTAGTTTGTATGGTTTAGAGATTTTAAATTTTATATTTTAAAGAGTAAATATGCAGGCTTATGTATTTTTTCACACCATATGTATCAAACATTTACTTAAGTCTAAATGAACTCAATGACAAATTGTAAGTATTTTCTTCCTCGATAAACCCTAAATCAATATATATATATATATCATAATTCATATGTTTTTAATAGTCTTAAGATGATTACAAGGTGTTATTTGTTCATACTTTTTTTTAACTCTTTGATAAGACACCCACACCTTACAGACAAAGCTGATTGATTCTAGATCTTTTAGTATGAACAACATATTCTTTTCCATTTAGACCACTTGTTGAATTCATTGCATAGGAAGATGTTACACCCAAATTTCGAGCTGTGATAAGAATTGAAAAATAGAATAAATTGATTAAGGGAACGGTTGAGGTCACGGGTTCGAGCACCAGCAGCTGCAGTAGAGTGATTAAGCGTTTATTGTCAAATGGTTGAGATTATATTTAGAACAGATACTACTTGTAATCACTTTAGCTTTCATAAAAAAAGAATAAATTGAAAAGGTTTTACTAATGAAAATTTGAGTTATAATCTATAGACAAATCCTTTAATCCTTTTCTTCAGTTGAATCGTGTAAATGAAAAAAATGTAAAAATTTCTTAGCAAAAAAATTAAGAAATAATTTTGCAAAAAAAAATGCAGAACTGAAAGTGCTAAAAATATATGTGCAAAGATCGACCCATACCATATTTACCCTTCAATTCATTGCATTTTCCTAGGTTTCTTTCAAAACAAAACGAAGCAAAAAATAGTAAATGATTCTGTCTGTTTTATGATACATACTTTTTAATTTCCTTTTTAGTGTTGGATTTTCTTAGGTAGATTTATAATGTTGATTTGTTAACGAATATCATTGTTCTATATTTTTTGTATTTGTATTTAAGAACAGAATTAAAATCAAATATTAAGATGCACAAATCACATACGTTCAAAATATTAGACTCATTAATTATTGAATCTAAAAAAAATATTGAATCGAAAAAAATGAGGGGACAGAAATGTCTAATTTAACTTCAATTTAAATTGATAAAGACCTAAAATGTCATTAGAACAAAAAAAAATTGAGAGAAACAACAACTCGCCCCTCTCTCCATATACATGTATCTGTCCATATCTGTGTGGATGGTGTATATTATTTCTTGTCGACAAATGTATTTGTTTTTATTTTTATCTGATTTGTTTGGTTGAGATTTTAAATTTTCTTTATTTTATTTTATACACAATGATAATTTTAAAAGAAACATCCCGATTAATCTATTTTTGTTTAGTGAGTATTTTCTCTTTATTCAACAAAATTAATTATTATTATTTATTAAAAAAATTAAGCAATGAGATTTACGGCCGAGTAGTCAAAGATGCTCATATTATCCTATTTTGTATGAGTTCGAGTCTTGGCATTTATTATTTAGACACCAATTAAAAAAATTAAACAATATATAAATATAAATGGGTGATTCTTGATTGGACACCATTTAAAAAGAAGAAAATAGATTCTCATAAATCTGATGAACTGCATTTGAATGCAATTTTCGTCTCTCTTTTTAGTTTTTAGCATTGGACTTCCATCATTATTCATTACCCATGAAAAAAATGATATAAATCATTAAAGGAAAACTCAATAAACCTACTCACTCTTCTACAGATAAACACAATCTCCAAATCTGTTGCTACTCATAAAAGATACACATAATTTCTTTACCTCCCATTACTGCTTAATTTAACTTTTCATGTATTTATATTGGCAAGAATGCCTTTTCTTAATGATTAAAGTAATTATTTCCAAGAAAAAATAAGACATTGATGAAGAAGATGATGATGTTTATCGTGATTGTTGAACTTGAAACGAAGTTGTGATGGGTGGTTGCCTTTTATTTTACTTTCTCGATTTTGGGTTAATTGTATCAAACATCCTAAAGTTACGGGTAAAATTTTAAATGTCAAAAAATTTCAAAAAGTACTGATAATTTAACCATCAACTTTTCAGATCTCTCCTATTTTTGAAACTAGACAAATTAAGTATTGTCTCTGTTTGGTTTTTTTTTTTTTGGATTCATTGGGTTTCTAGGTCCTCTTAATTTTGAAACTAGGTAAATTAGATCATATTCTCACATTTTTGGTACAATTATTTTTTACATCCCTCTTAGTTTTAAAAATAGACAGATTAAACTTTGAGAAAATATTTTGATACACAAACTTGTTAGGTTATATATGCTTGTCAAATTTAGAGTTAGGGTTTAGTTTATGGTTTAGGATTTAGAGATTTAGATTATAGAGTTTATAATTTAAGATTTAAGGTTAAAAAATAAATTACACATTGTATATCAAAATCAAAATGTGTGTGCGAGTGTGCACGAGAAGCCTCCCCTTCCCTCATCTTCCACTCTTGAGGGGAAAGTTCAGACATAATTAAAAATTACCCACATCCCTAATGGAGAAATTTTATAATTCTTTTCTGTTATTTGCCCACCTTAGTTAAATCATTTACAAATAAATAATGCAGTAAATTAGGTTCTTCTCTATTAGGTCATTTTTTACACAAAAATATCATTGACTTGTATCGATTGAATAGTAAAAAGTTTAATGTCAAATTTAAAATGAAACTTGAAAATAACTTTACCTCTTATTTAAGAATTCGACTTACTTCGTTGACAAAGGTGATTGTTAACCGACTTAAGCCTTTACTTCCTACTTTGATTTCGCCGTCTCAGGTTAGTTTTGTTCCGGGTAGAAGTATTATGGATAATGTCATCTTAGCTCAGGAAGTGATACATTCTATGCGTGCAAGGAGAACGCGGAAAGGTTGGATGGCTTTGATGATCGATCTCGAGAAAGCCTATGACCGCCTGGAGTGGAGTTTTATAGCTGATACGCTCATGGATGTGGGTTTGCCAAATGATTTTGTTGCTTTGATTATGGGTTGCATTACATCGGTTACTACTCAAATTGCTTGGAATGGGGAGTTGTCAGAATGTTTTACGCCAACCCGTGGGATTAGACAAGGGGATCCGATGTCTCCATATATTTTTGTTTTGTGCATGGAACGACTATCCCAAGCGATAAATGTGAAAATTGATAGCCGAAGGTGGAAGGAGATAAAATTAAGTCGGTATGGCCCCGACATCTCTCATTTATTTTTTGCCGATGATATCGTTCTGTTTGCTGAGGCGACGGTGAATCAAATGAATGTTATCCGCCAAGTTCTTGACTCTTTTTGCTTAGCATCTGGTCACAAAATTAGCAATGCGAAAACCAACATCTTTTTTTCGAAGACAACTTGTATGAATGTTCGTGCGGATATTGTTCATGGCTTCGGCTTTAATGAAGTTGCTAATTTAGGTAAATACCTTGGCATACCTCTGTTGCATAGCCGGGTTACGAAAGCGACGTATAGCTACTTGGTGGAGAAGGTTCGAGGCCAACTTATCTCGAGGCCGGCTAAGTCTCTCGCTTTTGCGGGGCGAGTTACACTTGCCCGGTCTGTTTTGCAATCCATTCCGTACTACACCATGCAAGCAACTTGGCTGCCTAAAAGCATTTGTATGGAGTTGGAAAAGCTGATTAGAGGTTTCATTTGGGGGAGTTCATCGGATCATAGAGGCGTGAATTTGGTGCGGTGGGACGAGGTGCAAGCGCCAATTGAATGTGGTGGTCTTGGCATTCGCAATCTGGAGTGTGTGAATCAAGCTTTTCTTATGAAATTGGGTTATCAGATTCTTACCGAGAGTAGCAAACTTTGGGTGCGGGTGGTTCGAGCCAAGTATAAGATGGAAGGAGTTCTCCCTAGCAGCATTCGGGTAAGCAACTGCTCCCGACTATGGTCCGGCATGTGTAATGTCTGGGAATCTGTAGTTTCAGGCATGGGTTGGGTTGTGCGGGATGGTTGTCTTGTGGATTTTTGGTATGACGAGTGGTTGGCTTCGCTCGGTCCTTTAGCTCATTTTTATAAGCGAAGCGGTAGACCGGCACCTTGCCCAGTTTTTTCTTTTGTTTCTGATGGTTACTGGGATGTTCAGCGACTTGATGAGGTGCTCCCGGAGGCATGTATCCAGCAGATCATTGCGGTTTATCCGCCATCGCCACATTAAGGACATGATCGCCTTGGATGGAGAGACGACAAACGTAGTATTTTTACTGTTAAATCTGCTTATAACAGCCTTGTAAGCAATCCGCCTATGGAGGGTGCTAATGTGTGGAAGATGATTTGGCGTTTGCCTGTTCCGCAACGTATTCGTGCTTTTGTTTGGCTTGCGTTTCGAGGGAGTTTACTGACGAATAAAGAACGCACGAGGCATCATATGGCAGATGATCCAGGGTGCTCCTTGTGTGGTCATGTGTGCGAGGATGGAATCCATGTTCTCCGTGATTGTGTGATATCGAAGGGGTTATGGCGGCAAGTGGTAGACGGTAATGTATACCACAATTTCTATTCTACTCCCTTGCACGATTGGCTTTATATGAATCTTGTTGGGAATGGCATTGGTGCCAGTATTATGGACAATTGGAATATCTTTTTTGCCATTCTTTGTTGGAAAATTTGGCAGCGGAGAAATAGGATGATCTTCGATCCTGACGTGGTGGAGACCGAAGATATGCTTAGAGCATGCTTGTGCTACATGAATGAGGTGGTCGGTGCGAGGACCACGCTGAGCGTTATGGTTCGGCCACAACGTGTTGTAAGTAGCGGTGCGGTTTCGGAATGGAAATGTCCTCCGGTTACTTGGGTCAAGCTCAACGTTGATGGAGCTGTGAACACGACCACCAAGGCGGCTGCCATTGGAGGTGTATGTAGAACGGATAGCGGGGATTGGTTATTTGGCTTCAATAGACGACTTGGTTGTTGCTCGGTTCTAAACGCTGAACTGTGGGCGATCCTTGAAGGCCTTCGTCACGCATGGCGGTGTGGTTTTCATCGTGTTTAAATTGAATCGGATAGTAGAGAAGCGGTGGACTGTGCAGTAGAGGGATCACGAGTCCGAACTGCAAACGCCTTAGTGATTGTGATCGAGGAGTTTTTGAAACGAGACTGGGAGGTGGCTTTGAAATGTGTTGGGCGGGAGTCGAACGCGGTAGCGGACTGGTTTGCAAAAGGGGCGCGCGACAATGAGTTGGGTGAGTGGTTTTACAATACGCCACCGTTGGAGGTGCAGCTACTGCTGGAGAACGATCAGCAGCAGAGATAACTGCGTTGGGTCTTGGCTGGTCTTTAGCTGCTGCATCGGGTAGGTTGTTGGCTTGTTTTTTACTGCTGTGGGCAGCTGTTTTGGCTTTGTCCGTGCGTTGGTTTGTTGTTCGCTTTAGCCCTACGACATGCACTCTTTTTCCTCCATTAGGTTTAGGGAGGTTTTTTAACGAGGCATGCTCGTAGGTGCTCCTAACCCTTATTAATCGAGAAAAAAGAATTCGACTTACTTAAAATATAGTTAGAATCAAATATCGAATTAATTTATGCTTAAAAAACATCCCAAATCAATTAGTATCACAGTTAAAAAAGTATTTTGCAACCAACAAATATTGGGTGCATTGCTAAGGCACATTGCAGTTTCAAAATGAGGATACAACTTCAAATCTTGAACACGACATTATTAGAAAAAGCAGCCTCACACTCCAAACATGAACCATAAAATGGATATACATATTATAAAAAATTATTTTGCATGATGTAAACTAAATGGGTATACTCTACTTTTGTGATAAAAATAACAAAGAAGAAACGTGAGATTGCAGGGTGCTTTACGCAAGTATCAAATCTATGGCAATGGAGATTGAATAAGGTATATGATTTATGAAAGAGCGGTTGGGGATTTACAAATGTCAAAACGATTCTTTACATCATCATCATTATTATTCTTTAAGGTTTAACCAATGTAAAAAAAGTAACATACTTGCAAGTTTTTAAATTTTTTAACCGTTTAATAAATATAGGGTAAACTACACTGGTAGTCACTGAACTTTTAGGGCGCTTTCAATAAGGTCACCGAACTTTTAAAACTTTCATTACAGTCACCCAACTTTTAATTCGCTTTCAATAAGGTCACTGCCGTCAACCACCGTTAAAAAAGCTGACGTGGCATGTTAAATGTAAGGGTAAAATACACTGTTAGTCACTGAACTTTTAAGAGGCTTTCAATATGGTCACCGAACTTTCATTACCATCACTCAACTTTTAATTCGCTTTCATTACCGTTAAAAAAGTTGATGTGACACGTTAAATTTAAAAATAAACTTTTTCTCACCCTATTTTATCTCCATGTCTTATTTTTTTTTCCATCCAAACATGCTCTTGAATGAGCTTATTTGAAACTTGTTATATAATATTTGACTTGTATGCTTCCGATCATTATATTGAAGCAGATACAATACTGATCTTCAGCTGCTCTTCTTTGATTTTTTTAACGGGCATACTAATTGCTTAGTTTTGAGATGGGAATTTGTCGGTGCTAGTTTTATTTATTTATTTATTTATTTATGGATATTGTAGTTCTAATGTTATTTTTGTGGCGCAGTTGCGCCTAAATCCTATTCATGCAGTTGTTCAGCTCCGACCCTCGTTTTCCCACCATATTTTCTCTCCCCTCTTATTTTTTTCCATCTAAATATGTCTTTTTTTTCCATATGAATCTAATTGTAATTTTTTGGTGAAGGTCGTTACTTCTCTAGTAACACATCAAGGAAAATATTAATGTATCTAGACATGCATGCGACATGTGTGAGAACAAGAAAAATATTGGGAGACATCCGATGATGGAATGATAAAGAAATAACTAAAATTTTGCTCATAAAAATCCTCTTTATGCTTTAGGCCCGACATTTACTGAGTCATGCACTGGATAATGAGGAGTTCAAAGGAAAATATTAATGTATCTAAAAGATAGACATGTTTGGATGGAAAAAAATAAGACATGGAGATAAAATAGGGTGGGAAAAAGTTTATTTTTAAACTTAACGTGTCACGTCAGCTTTTTTTTAATGGTAATGAAAGTAAATTAAAAGTTGAGTGATGGTAATGAAAATTTTAAAAGTTCGGTGACCATATTGAAAGCCTCTTAAAAGTTCAGTGACTAACAGTGTATTTTACCCTTACATTTAACATGCCACGTCAGCTTTTTAACGGTGGTTGACAGCAGTGACCTTATTGAAAGCGAATTAAAAGTTGGGTGACTGTAATGAAAGTTTTAAAAGTTCGGTGACCTTATTGAAAGTGCCCTAAAAGTTCGGTGACTAATAGTGTAGTTTACCCATAAATATATAGATGGTTGAGATTAACAATAAAAAATATGAAAAGATTTTTATTGAGAAAAAAGAGAAATAGATAATTTTAGCCATTCTTTTATTATTATTAAACGGTCTAAAAATGTGTAAATTAAATGAGTTATTAGGGGTGAGTAAAACTCAATTTGAAAAAATTGAAGTATTCGACTCGACTTGAAAAAACTCGACTCGTGAAAATATGAAGATATATATATATATCGTATATAGATGTAGAAAGTCGTTTAAATTGGAATCAATATATATTATAACATTATAAATAAATACATTTAAATTTGTGCAGAAACTCGAAAACTCAATTCGACTCGACTCAAATTTCATAAACTTGACTTGATTCCAAAAAATTTAAATAAAGTTTGAATCGTAAAATAAGACTTGTAAACTCAAATAATATGTTTTTTTTTACTTGAATCGATCAAACGCCCAACCCTATAAGTTATACATAGTGTAGGTACGGAGTCAAGATTAAAGACTAGGGGCAAAACGTAAGTATTTGAAACTGAGGCAAATTAATAATTAATTAATTTTTAAGAATGTGGGGAGCCCCTCCCACTATCTACATAGTCATAGTCTTGTTCTCTTGCATCAGGTAAAACTTTTAAGTTTTATATTTTTTAGATTGTTTGACGAAGTTAAATGAGCGATTAAGATTTACGATAAAAAAGTAAATTTTACATAATCATTGAATTGATCTATTACTCAACTGATCTAAATCGAATATATTATGATTTAATTAATGAGAAGTAAATTTACCTCTAGCGCCGTATTGAAGCTTTCCGCGTTCATATGAGGTGGTGTAGATGCTTGCTTTGTTTAAAATATAAACAACTTTGTTTTTCCAAAGCCAAAGGGCATGGGCTAGTTGCTGTTTCTGGTCGCAGTATCCTTAATTTCTTTATATTCTACTAATTTCATTGATGTACCTTTTCTTTGTGTTATTATTTTGGTTGTTTATGTGTTTTACATTTAATCATATTACACATTAGTTTATTGAATAAATCATTAGTTTATATATATGTTTAATGTTGAAGCGGATGGTTAGATTGACCAAATGACTTGATTAATATGATAATGACACTTTAATAACTCAATTAGTATGACTATGAACCCGACAAATAGTCTTAGTGGAAAAAGAAGATGATATTCATCCTGAGAGACTCGGTTCAAATCGCTTTGTCTGTAAAGTGTATGTGTATTGTCAAATTGTTAAAGAATATGTATACACATATATTACCTTATAATCACTTAACACTGTTCAAAAAAATAGTACGATTTGAAATTCGGGGTCAATTTAAAATTTAACCATAGTTTGGGGGGTTGTGCAATTAACTTTTTGTTTACTTTTTCCAAAGCTACTGGGAAAATGGGGGAATATCCACATGTATGGGGAGCCGCCCCATCTTCCACTCTTGAAAGGGAAAGTCTGAGACCATAATTAAGAAGTACACACTTCCATAATGGGAAAATTTTTAGAGTTCCTTTTGCTCTATTCCTAGAACAATAGCAGTAATTAGGATAAAAAATCATGTCTTTTTTTTTGATGTATTTGTTTATATCTTAATATTAAAAATTAAATTTTAAATTTTAACTCTAATTTTTACTTTAAATCTAAAATAAACCTACATAATAAACATAATTTTTTAATATATGACATAAATAAAAACACCGAAAAAAATAGAAGATTTTTATTCACAAATTACGTTCTCCATTATACAAAAGGCACTGCAGATATATGGATGTGGTAATAAATAATAAATTTGATTACTGCGAAAGAAAATGAAAAAATATATAAAATCTTTTGTCATTTGTTTATAGATTTGATCTAATTCGATTTTAAATTTAGTTAGAAATTAGTGTGACTACTTGCCGTGATTAATTTTTTATAGGTATTCTTTAGATTTGTGATCAAGTGTGAATATGATTGTAACCATGGGTAAGGTTGGGTGAATGCATGATTTGGGAAATATAAAATAACAAAAGAGAAAGATAAGATAGTAGGGGTGAGTAGAAAAGGTTAAACTTTTTCTATTTTACTCGACATGAAAAAACAAGATTCGTTTTGAATCGAATCATAATTTTATAAACAAAATTTGAACCAAATATATTTCAAATAAGATTTTAATTATAAAATAAGACCGAATAACTCAATTCTTTTTCGTAAGTAGTGGGTCATTTTTAAGTTGGAGTCGAGTCCTTCAACTCTGCATTCTTTAGCGGGATTGATTATCCAACATGTTTGAAGCTCTTTGTCCAACACCTTAGGACATGTGACCAAGATGAAAAGAAAAAGGGAATTGGATACCATTCAAGATAAATGGGGGGGGGGGGGAATGGTATTTTGATGATTCTCAGAATTTTGACCTGCCGTTACCGTTTATAACAGAAAAAAAAGAAGATGAAGAAGATATGATATTTTGATTATTCATTTACAGATGTTTTAAACTATTGCGACCAATTTAAAATTGAAGTTATATTTTAGGGACTTCTCACGCAATTATCCCATAATTTTATAAAGCTGCCGATGGTGCTGGAGAAATGGGGAATATCCACCTGCAAGGGAGCCGCCTGCATCCCTCATCTTCCACTCTGAAAAGGGAAAGTTCATAGCCATGATTAAGAAATGCCCACTTCCATAATTGGGAAATTTTATATTTATATTTCTTTTTTTTGTTCTATGCCCACCCTACTCCATCATTTACTAATAAAATAATGCAGTAAAGTATTTCATTAAAAACAGTATATTTGATATATTGTAGGCAATTTTGTTGGAATGTTGTTCTTGAAAATTATTTTCTCAAGTGGGGTTGAGATTATTTCATGAAGTATAGATGTTACACTAAAGTGGTAAAGTCGTCGAGAAAAGTTGATTAATGCTAAAATCGAGTTCGTACTCAATTTGAATTCTTAACGATTTGAAACGAATTTAGTGCTATTCTAATTCAACTTGACTCATTTGCATTAACATTAATTTTGAGAATATAATTATATTTATAATTAATAAAAAATATTTTGCATATGTAACTAAATGGGTATGATCATAAATGAATATGATTGTGGTGTTGATTAAGAGGAATTAAATCATTATATCAAACAGAAGGAGCGGTTGGGGATTAACAAAACGTCAAAAACGATCGATTCTTTACATATCATTACTCTTAGTATTTAGGGTTTAATTAAGGAAAATTTTCTCCTATATTAGTACCTGAAATATACACTTTCTCTCAACTTGGTACTTTTGGTACCTAAAGAATTTTTGTTCTTAAGTTGGTACTTTAACTAGACACCTTATCCCAAGTTGGTATCAAAACTTATACATTCTATCAATTTGGTCCTAATTTGAAACAATTCAATAAATATAACTCTCTATATTTAAAAATTCCATCAATTTACTATGTGTTATTCACCTAAATTATTTGTTCTTCTCTTAGAATGTTATATTACTTTCTTGGTATAATAAAAGTTTAAACATAACTTGTTGATAAAATTCAGTTATCCAATATTGCTTTGATCCGATGGACTCGCTTGATTTGATATTATCACAAAAATGATTAAATTGATGGAACTTTTAAATATGTGATGTTTAATTTATTAAATTATTTTGAATTATGACTAAATTGATTGAATGAATAAGTTTTGAGGACTAAAATTGTTAATAAAAGTATTAAAATAGTGGGTGGAATTAAAGTTTGGGTACCAACTTGGGAGGAAAAGTTCTTTAGGTATCACATTGGGAAAAAGTGTATAGTTTAAGTACCGACTTGACAAAAGAATATCTTTAGGTACCAACTTGGGAGAATGTGTATAGTTTAGGTACCAGTTCAATATTTAAGCCTTTAATTAATGAAAAGCATATTTACTTTTGTTGCTGCACTACAGCCGTATTGGTGCTTTCTGAATTTTCATGCGTTCATATGAGGCGGTGTTGAGCATGCATTGGCTCATCCTTACTTGTTTATTTATATTTCTCTCCTTTTCCAAACCCAAAGGGGAGGACCGGTCCCAATACTCTTCATTCTTTATATATATATTTTTATCAAGTAGTGTTATAATAATATTTTTAATATAAATATTAAAATTCAATTTCATACAAAGAGTGAAACGAATGAGCATCTATGACTAATAGATCAATTAGCGAATTTCCTTCATTTTTGAAATTTGTGTTTTTGTTCACTAAACCGATATATATGAACAAAAATCGCATGTTTTATACTCCAACACTAAAAAACTAAATCTTACATCATAATCCTAACTTGTAAATACTAAATCCTAAACCTTGAATCTAATTTTTAATATCAGGACATAGAAGCGCCAAAAGGAAATTCTATTTTATATATAACATATTCCTCATGCATATCAGTAGAAATGATGAAAAAAAATCGTCTGTCCCTTTTGGTATTACTATGTATCTTCCGAAATTAAAAATAGAGTTTAGAGTTGGAGTTTAAAGTTTAGTTTTTAGGGTTTAGAGTTTAGTTTTTAAAATTTATTAAAAAATTAGAGTTAGAGTGTATGGTTTAATTTTTTTAGTATTGAGACATAGATAGGTTCCAGAAATGATTTGCTGCTCTTTATCCATCTTTCCAAAGATGATATGGCTTGCTTCAATTTTGACACGAAGATAATGATTCCACTGTATATATTCCAAGAGATGAGAGAGAGAAAGGTTTGTAGGAATGGGATTGGATTTGGAATTAGTGGGGAGCAATAGGGAAAGATGAAACAGAATAATTGGAATAAATGTTATCAATACAGATATAGTAGTCTTTTACACTTGTTTATCTTCAATGTCTGAATTATGGGATTAAAATATTCTGGAGTGACCAATAAAATAATATATAATAATTATAAAAGTATTGGGTCAGATCGGGTACTCAAATATAAAAAAAATTGGCCCAGACCCCGACCCAACTACACGTGAAAAATACGAGTCGGGTAGCCGAAACAAAAAAATCAGGTATTTTCATTGCATGCCTGATAATTTTAAATCGGATAGGCGGGTCGATGTGCCGGATATTTGCTAAGGTGAAAAGCCACATCTTACACATGCATTGTTTAGTGGGGATTGATTATCGAACATGTTTGAAACTCTATGTCCAACACCTTAGGACATGAAAAGAAAGGGAATTGGATACCATTCAAGATAAAAAGGGGAAAATGGGTAAACTCATGGCTGGGTCTCAGCCAGCAAGGGTCAGCTCAACCCACTTGTGCACACCATCCAAATCTGTTGCTACTTGCCGAAAGTGGCATCAAAGATACACAGAATTTTGACCTGCCATTACTGTTTATAACAGAAAAAAGATGAAGATATGATATTTTGATGATTCATTTACAGATGTTTTAAAGTTCTGAGACCAATGTAAAATTTAAGTCATAGTTTAGGGACTTCTCATGTAATTATCCCGTAGTTTGCAAAGCTGCCGATGGTGCTGGAGAAATGGGGGAATATCCACCTGTAAGGGAGCCGCCTTCATCCCTCATCTGAAAGAGAAAGTTCAGAAATGCCCACTTCCAAATAAAATAATGCAGTAAATTAGATTCTTTTCCATTAGGCAACTTTTTTTACACGAAAGAAATCTCTAATTTTTATTTGTCGAGTAATATGAATCGAATTTAGTAACAGTTATAAATTAAAATTATAGATAGGATTAATATCTTATATATATATTGGTGGTGAAAACAACTATCCCTAAATTATAACCTTAAATCTTAAATTGAAACAACTATCCCTAAATTCTAATCCCATACACCTAAACCCCTAAATCCTATACTCTAAACTAACTTTCTATACCCTAAAACTAAAACGCTTGTGGAAACTTTCAGTTCCACCGTCTGTGTATAGAATATTTATCCTTATAGATATAGTATAATTAATCACAGAAAATAGAAAAAAAATACAAATAAGTTAAAAATCTGAGGTACAAATCTCATTATACTTTTTAGTAAAAAATTAGAGACACAACCCCAAATTAAGCTATACTTCCGTCCCTAAACCTAATATAAGATTTTAAGTTTAATTTTTTAGGCTTAAGGGTTTTAATAAGTCCCTAATTTTTTTTAAAAAAATTAATTAAACTTTTATACTTTTTTGCACTCAATTAAGCCCTCAAACTTAAGAAATTTTTTTTAGGTACAAATAAGTACAAATCTTATTATACTTTTTGGTCTACTATTTGTTTTCCCTAAATCTGAGGGTGGACTTGGATTGAAAGACCTACAATATTGTAATCTTGAATGCCTCCTCTTTTTTATTCATAAAATCTTGCTTAGGGAGGGATCGATTTGGGTAGCTTGGGTGCACTCTTACATTATAAAGGATTCCTCTTTTTGGCAACTTTCTCGTAAGCAAAATTATAGCTGGTTATGGTGGACTCTGCTTCAGCTTCGATTTTAAGTGTTGAGTGGATCGAATTAACTGATATGGCTAAGAGAGGGTGAATTGGAACTTTTAAAAATAAATGGAGCAAAAAGAACAATTAAAGATGAAGAACAAGACACTTATAGTGGTTCAAGCTTCTAACCAAGCTTTACATCCACTACCTTAGCTCCCACTAAGGACTTTCAACAAATTTTTCACTAATTTGTTCTTCCCCTTTTCTACGCTAAGGAGGCAACATTTAGAAATTCAATATTTCTACCCAAAGATTGAATGACAAGACTGTAACCCCCTAGACCCGCCTATGCGTTACAACGGATCCTAGGAAGTCACATTAGGGTCACAAGAGCGACCCACAGTAAAAATATACGTAAAACCTTTTTTTTTTCTCAAAACACTTATTAAACTGTAAAACCAACTTCTGTTTTAAAATATCATTTCGAGAAGTCATTTAAACACATAATAAAAACTTCATAAAATATTTTACAGACATTGTCATAAAACAGTACATGACATACATGCCCACTAACTATACAGTACCGTACTCCAAGGCGACGCCGAGATAACTCCGAACAATGCTATCAACCATTTTACCATGATATATTCTTTTAACCTGCGATGGTAAAAACAACGTGAGCTTGGAAAAGCTCAGTAATACAGAACTACCAAAAGATACTTTAAGCTCATGCAGATATATGGTAGGCATAACATTTTCATGATATTTCACGTAGTAATAGTCTCCATTTTCTGTTCTACTATTTCGAGGTATCATCATACTCGAGAATAACGATATTTGTTCTTTATTCAAACATCATGAATTAGACGGGAATTATATAGGCTGGTAAAATACGGAGGTGGAAACAGAGAGTTTAGTGTTTAGTGTGTTCCAACGGTGCAACGTTAATGCATGAAATGTAACAATGCAGTAAATCTTTTTATTTCAAATACATTTGTTTCAAGTAGCCATAAAGTTCATTTTAATTCTATATTTACCCTCCAACCATACTCCAGTATATAGTTTCCCCAGTGCGGTGTCATGTACAGGCATTAACCCTAGCCTATTGGGCATGGGTACCATCCTAAGGGTATACCTTAGAATACGGGCGGCCATTGCCGAAGCATATGAACCGAAAACGGGCGGACCTCGCCGAAGCCTAGGATCCGAAAACGGGCGGACTTGGCCGAAGCCTAGAATCCGAAAATGGGCGGACCTGGCCGAAGCCTAGAATCCGAAAACGGGCGGACCTGGCCGAAGCCTAGAATCCGAAAACGGGCGGACTTACCAGCTGGATCAGGTCTGAGCCGACTACAACTTCATACCATGTCCCAAGTACCCCAGTGAATCAGATCATCAATAGTTCATTAATCAATAACTGTATTTTTAGTACCACATTAATCCATATAGCATGTTAGTCATATCAGGTGCATAGACATATATTAGAAATACAATACGGTTATGTTTAATTATAAAACATGTCATGTTCCTGAAAATTTAAGTATGTCGGTCATGTGCACGTGATCGGTATTATAACATGTAAATCGATATGCAAAAACAGTCGTGTAGCACACGTGGTACACACTAGGTGGAAACAGTTTATTCCTTAAAGATACTTGGCATTTACGGAAAGAAACACATTAACCTTGTGACAATTTGAACGGGTTTTAGAAACGAAATCCCTATAAAAAGGGGGTTCGTACTAGCGGTTCGAACCAGATATTCAGGAGATGATACATCAAGATCTTGAGAGTTTAGGCATATCATGAGTGATGTAGCCATTTAAGCCTACCAGGGGCATTATGGTCATTTTATCATACACGGGCATTTTGGTAATTTATACTAACAAGTCTTAAACAGTGGCTCGAAAAATTCTAGTTGCTCATCAGGTTTCCAACCAAGCATTTAGAGATCTCTACGTCAAGATCTTTCACGATATCAGATACATTCGGGGCTATTTAGATTACTTGGGCCAACGATGGCATTTTGGTCATTTAACTATCAGGGGTGATTTTATAATTTAGCCCAATAGTTGTAAAATGAAGATTTACAACATTTAAGATTTCCAGAAGTTTATCGAGCCTCCAAAATCATTCGAACTAACATATCCCAACCTTGCATTACTAACCAACCCTTCTAATGTATGCAGCTGTATCGTATATCTGAACGGTTGTTTTCATATATCACCACAAGATTTGCCACGAAGTAGTCAACTTGTATTTTGTGCGGAGAAACTTCCAACCTTACATTAATATCAGGAGTGATTGACGTACGTAAGTCATGCTTCAACCCTTAAGAGCATTTCGGTCATTTTAAACTTTATTGTCATTTCTAGAATTTCATCAAAGGCAAATTTACTTATTTCAGTTAGGGGGTATTTCAGTCATTCTAAAATTCGGGATATCCATCATTTCTGTCAATTGAACCATTTATAATATTTCAATCATTTAAATATTCGTGGGTGTCTCAGCCATTTTAGAAAAATCGGTACCTCTAACCACTTCATTCATTTCAGAACTCAAGTGTTTATCCATCCTTCCAGTTAAATGCAAACCTCAATGTCCGAGAATACTTCATCCCTTTTGTCAATACGATCATTCCGATAAATTTTAACCATAATAGTATTTCCAATACTTTTACCATTTCAATCAATTCAATATTCTGAGTCGCTTGATTAATTCGGAGGCATGGATAGTTTCCCGTAAATTTACATTCGGAGATTTACTCCAAATTCAAAGAAACCTAACACCTTACAATCTCGAAGGTTTAATTCTTGTTTTCCATAACTTTACAAGTAGATCAAGGTTTCCAGACGAATCGAGTTGTTTTACCATATCCACTGTAGATTTCTGGACCTCTTCCAATTCCAAAGGTATTTTAGTCATTCTCATACCTCAAGGGCATTTTCATAATTTCATAACCAAATATTTCTAGCATTTACTCATTTGACGTCAATAATTGAGTTTGGAGATTAGCTGCCTTATTACATAATTTATTGAACTCCAGATCCTTACATTTGTTAACTTTCTCGTTCGAGTATTTCGATCTTATCTAGATTATCATACTCAATTTCATATCTAAATTGACTTAAGCAGGATTAACTACACTCTTCATCATATTCATGCATGCATTAACCGAATACCAACATGTTCATAAAGCATACTAGAGGTAATAGTGTATTACCTTAACTTCGAGCTGCAACAGTCGATTTATGATGCCTCATTCGATTGCACTCGAACCCGAATTCAACATTCCTCAAACTCGTGTATCCAAGGAACCAAGAATACCTTCAATTACACAAATTCCAATATTAGACCTTACTTAGAAGCTCTTAACCAAATAATTAAATATAGAAGCATACTCGGGTTCAAGGTCCAATTCGGAGGCTTTCAGATCAGAATTTTGCAAAACGGGCTTCAAAAATAGACTCAGGACGTCGAAAAACATAAAATATGAGTTTTCGGAAAAATTGACTTTTTCGTCAACGGTCAAAGTCAACGCTGACGTCAGGAGTCAAAGTCAATGCTGACGTGATGCTGACGTCACTGGTTGACCGGGTTGACTCACTGTGTTGACTCGGGCGAGTTGATTCACTGGGTTGACTCGGACGAGTTGACTCACTGGGTTGACTCGGTCAACGGGTCGGGTCGGGCCAATAGGTTAGGTCAACGGGTCGGGTCGGGTCAACGGGTCGGGTCTTGGTTTACTGTTGGGCCGGTTTAAGTTGGACCGGTTCAGGTGGACTGACCAACGGGTGGGCCGGCCGGTTCAGCCGGTTCAGGCCGGCTCACTTACCCAAATAAATGAACTCGCCGGCCGGTCGCCGGGAAAACTCGCCGGAGACGCCAATCGCCGCAATCCTGTCGGGAAAACATATATCAGTGAACCACAAACTCAACCCATGAATTAACAACGCGAAACATGCCGGAAAGTAGGCCGGATCTAACCTTAAAGGTTCAACCTTGCCGAAAAATCGAAGTTTTCCGATGATGCCCCTCTCGATGTCAAAACGAAGATCGGCCGGAAGGGTTTTGTTTAACGTCACGTCGGGAGCCCGGATCTGGCGGCGGCATCACGAACGGACGGCTGAGGCGGCCGGAAATGGCAGAAAACAGGACGGTGACGCTTAGGCTTCCTGACGAACATTCAAACGCGCTCCCACGGCAAACGACGGCGGGACACTGCGAGTGGCGGCCATAAGCATGGTCAGGAGAAGGTGGCAGTTCGATTGGTTGCGGCGGTGCACGACACCGTCGGACGGTTAGGGAGACCGGACGTTGGTCGGGGAATACGAAAGGGTTGGGGAGAGAGAGGAAAAAAATAAGATATTTTTGGTTATTAATGATGGTAGGTGGATCTCAATGGCTATATTAAATTTGGTTCAGACTAACTAAACATACTTCAAAACAAATTTGGTGTGAGAACCAAACATAAGTGATCCTCAGTACGAACGGTTAAAGCTCGGGCTTACAAAGCCAAGGGTCACAAGTTCGAACCCCTGGGTTGGCAACCTCTTTTTTTTTGCTCAAAGATTTAATAATTTTAGGGTTGTTACAACTCTCCCTCCCTAAAAAGAAATTTCGTCCTCGAAATTTACCGAAGTCGGTGAAATGCAAAAACCGCCCTTCCATCCATTCATGTACTGAAACTTACCTATCAGAGTATCCTTATTTCTCGAGACTCTGGGGCGGTCATAGATTAATCTGGTAGCGTTCTCAGTCACTCGGTCTGTCTCTGGACCCAAAGTCACCCCATCGTACATCCTAGTCCAACTAATCAGTATATAATAACTGAATCCATACGAACTTCATGTGGTGCCAAAGAAACACTTGTTTCATAACCTTTATAATAAATGGTCTCTGTCATGGATAAGAAATTTCTTCCGGTACCACAAAAGTTAATCATATAACCCGAAAGCATATCCTCTAAAAACCCAACTTACTTTACAAAATTTATCATCGATTTACGAATGTAGAACTATATCTGAAATCCATACATGTACTCAAAGGCCTCAAAGAGAGTCCTCCAAAATCATGATGTTAACCTCAAATTTCATTTAGAATCGTTATATAGCGGAACACTATGCCATTTTTTTGCGGTCACATATCAATTTGGTCGTGTCCTTAGTCGCTCAACTATTCTTTAAACGCAATCTCATCCTATCATACAACTCATGCGAACTAATCATATTACGGTATTTGAATCCATATAGAACCTTGTACGAAGCCAAACGAACACTTGTCTTGCAACTTTCATTATATGTAATCTCAGTCAGGGATGCGAAACCTTTCCAACAACCACAAAAATAATCATACCTCCTAGAAGCATCTCCTCTACGATATGAGTTAATCACTTAAGTCAACCATCGATTTACGGATGAGAATCTGTACCTAAAATCCAAACAAGTAATCCAAGCTTCCAACATAGCCTTCCAAAATTAAGACGTAACACCAAATTTCAGTCAAGGATGATATAACGATACACCATGCCACATTTTATATAATAGGTCTTTCTTCAAGCTGATCGAACATAACCAGGGTTTTCAACGAATAACACTTACTTTCAGCACAACATTCTGATGGTTGCTCCCTTCGTGTACGACAATCACCATGAAATTTATACTTTCACCAATATCACGGACACAATTCTTTTAAATTCGTAAGACTTTTCTTAAATTTTCATCAAAATATTTTCAACCACAATCATTATCACCGAGCTACCTTACATGTGATCTTATACCGGTTACCACATATGATCAAACATTTATTCTCTATCAAATTCATATCTTCAATTCCACACGCATTAACCATCTCAGTTTCTTTATCTAGATTCAAATCCATCAATTTAATCCATATCATAGACAAACATTACCGATATGCCTTTCCAGTACGGCTCAAGCTATTACGGACAGAAGGGTTAGATGCACTTATTACAGGAAAGGATTCAACATCGGAGTCTCGGCATGGAGGAGTACGATTATGATCTAGGAGCATGCACAGATCAGACACCCTATGATAGACGATCGGTCGATCTACCCAAAATGACGCAACTCTAAGCTCTGATACCACTAAATGTAACCCCCTAGACCCGCCTATGCGTTACAACGGATCCTAGGAAGAGCGACTCACAGTAAAAATATACGTAAAAACTTTTTTTTTCTCAAAACACTTATTAAACTGTAAAACCAACTTCTGTTTTAAAATATCATTTCGAGAAGTCATTTAAACACATAATAAAAACTTCATAAAATATTTTACAAACATTGTCATAAAACAGTACATGACATACATGCCCACTAACTATACAGTACCGTACTCCAAGGCGACGCCGAGACAACTCCGAACAATGCTGTCAACCATTTTACCATGATATATTCTTTTAACCTGTGATGGTAAAAACAACGTGAGCTTGGAAAAGCTCAGTAATACAGAACTACCAAAAGATGCTTTAAGCTCATGCAGATATATGGTAGGCATAACATTTTCATGATATTTCACGTAGTAACAGTCTCCATTTTCTGTTCTACTATTTCGAGGTATCATCATACTCGAGAATAACAATATTTGTTCTTTATTCAAACATCATAAATTAGACGGGAATTATATAGGCTGGTAAAATACGGAGGTGGAAACAGAGAGTTTAGTGTTTAGCGTGTTCCAACGGTGCAACGTTAATGCATGAAATGTAACAATGCAGTAAATCTTTTTATTTCAAATACATTTGTTTCAAGTAGCCATAAAGTTCATTTTAATTCTATATTTACCCTCCAACCATACTCCAGTATATAGTTTCCCCAGTGCGGTGTCATGTACATGTATTAACCCGAGCCCATTGGGCATGGGTACCATCCTAAGGGTATACCTTAGAATACGGGCGGCCCTTGCCGAAGCCTAGGATCCGAAAATGGGCGGACCTGGCCAAAGCCTAGAATCCGAAAACGGGCGGACCTGACCGAAGTCTAGAATCCGAAAACGGGCGGACCTGGCCGAAGCCTAGAATCTGAAAACGGGCGGACCTGGCCGAAGCCTAGAATCCGAAAACGGGCGGACTTACCAGCTGGATCAGGGCTGAGCCGACTACAACTTCATACCATGTCCCAAGTACCCCAGTGAATCAGATCATCAATAGTTCATTAATCAATAACTTTATTTTTAGTAACACATTAATCCATATAGCATGTTAGTCATATCAGGTGCATAGACATATATCAGAAATACAATACGGTTATGTTTAATTATAAAACATGTCATGTTCCTGAAAATTTAAGTATGTCAGTCATGTGTACGTGATCGGTATTATAACATGTAAATCGCTATGAAAAAATAGTCGTGTAGCACACGTGGAACACACTAGGTGGAAATAATTTATTCCTTAAAGATACTTGGCATTTACGGAAGGAAACACATTAACCTTGTGACAATTTGAACGGGTTTTAAAAACGAAATCCCTATAAAAAGGGGGTTCTTACTAGCGGTTCGAACCAGATATTCAGGAGATGATACATCAAGATCTTGAGAGTTTAGGCATATCATGAGTGATGTAGCCATTTAAGCCTACCAGGGGCATTATGGTCATTTTATCATACACGGGCATTTTGGTAATTTATATTAACAAGTCTTAAACAGTGGCTCGGAAAATTCTAGTTGCTCATCAGGTTTCCAACCAAGCATTTAGAGATCTCTACGTCAAGATCTTTCACGATATCAGATACATTCGGGGCTATTTAGATTACTTGGGCCAACGATGGCATTTTGGTCATTTAACTATCAGGGGTGATTTTATAATTTAGCCCAATAGTTGTAAAATGAAGATTTACAACATTTAAGATTTCTAGAAGTTTATCGAGCCTCCAAAATCATTCGAACTAACATATCCCAACCTTGCATTACTAACCAACCCTTCTAATGTATGCGGCTGTATCGTATATCTGAACGGTTGTTTTCATATATCACCACAAGATTTGCCACGAAGTAGTCAACTTGTATTTTGTGCGGAGAAACTTCCAACCTTACATTAATATCAGGAGTGATTGACGTACGTAAGTCATGCTTCAACCCTTAAGAGCATTTCGGTCATTTTAAACTTTATTGTCATTTCTAGAATTTCATCAAAGGCAAATTTACTTATTTCAGTTAGGGGGTATTTCAGTCATTCTAAAATTCGGGATATCCATCATTTCTGTCAATTGAACCATTTATAATATTTCAATCATTTAAATATTCGTGGGTGTCTCAGCCATTTTAGAAAATTCGGTACCTCTAACCACTTCATTCATTTCAGAACTCAAGTGTTTATCCATCCTTCCAGTTAAATGCAAACCTCAATGTCCGAGAATACTTCATCCCTTTTGTCAATACGATCATTCCGATAAATTTTAACCATAATAGTATTTCCAATACTTTTAGCCATTTCAATCAATTCAATATTCTGAGTCGCTTGATTAATTCGGAGGCATGGATAGTTTCCCGTAAATTTACATTCGGAGATTTACTCCAAATTCAAAGAAACCTAACACCTTACAATCTCGAAGGTTTAATTCTTGTTTTCCATAACTTTACAAGTAGATTAAGGTTTCCAGACGAATCGAGTTGTTTTACCATATCCACTGTAGATTTCTGGACCTCTTCCAATTCCAAAGGTATTTTAGTCATTCTCATACCTTAAGGGCATTTTCATAATTTCATAACCAAATATTTATAGCATTTACTCATTTGACGTCAATAATTGAGTTTGGAGATTAGTTGCCTTATTACATAATTTATTGAACTCCAGATCCTTACATTTGTTAACTTTCTCGTTCGAGCATTTCGATCTTATCTAGATTATCATACTCAATTTCATATCTAAATTGACTTAAGAAGGATTAACTACACTCTTCATCATATTCATGCATGCATTAACCGAATACCAACATGTTCATAAAGCATACTAGAGGTAATAGTGTATTACCTTAACTTTGAGCTGCAACAGTCGATTTATGATGCCTCATTCGATTGCACTCGAACCCGAATTCAACATTCCTCAAACTCGTGTATCCAAGGAACCAAGAATACCTTCAATTACACAAATTCCAATATTAGACCTTACTCAGAAGCTCTTAACCAAATAATTAAATATAGAAGCATAATCGGGTTCAAGGTCCAATTCGGAGGCTTTCAGATCAGAATTTTGCAAAACGGGCTTCAAAAACGGACTCAGGACATCGAAAAACATAAAATATGAGTTTTCGGAAAAATTAACTTTTTCGTCAACGGTCAAAGTCAACGCTGACGTCAGCAGTCAAAGTCAACGCTGACGTCATGCTGACGTCACTGGTTGACCGGGTTGACTCATTGGGTTGACTCGGGCGAGTTGATTCACTGGGTTGAGTCGGACGAGTTGACTCACTGGGTTGACTCGGTCAACGGGTCGGGTCGGGTCAACAGGTTAGGTCAACGGGTCGGGTCGGGTCTTGGTTTACTGTTGGGCCGGTTTAAGTTGAACCGGTTCATGTGGACTGACCAACGGGTGGGCCGGCCGGTTCAGCCGGTTCAGGCCGGCTCACTTACCCAAATAAATGAACCCACCGGCCGGTCGCCGGGAAAACTCGCCGGAGACGCCAATCGCCGCAATTCTGTCGGGAAAACATAAATCAGTGAACCACAAACTCAACCCATGAAATAACAACGCAAAACATGCCGGAAAGTAGGCCGGATCTAACCTTAAAGGTTCAACCTTGCCGGAAAATCGAAGTTTTCCGATGATGCCCCTCTCGATGTCAAAACGAAGATCGGCCGGTAGGGTTTTGTTTAACGTCACGTCGGGAGCCCGGATCTGGCGGCGGCATCACGATCGGACGGCTGAGGCGGCCAGAAATGGCAGAAAACAGGACGGTGACGCTTAGGCTTCCCGACGAACATTCAAACGCGCTCCCACGACAAACGATGGCGGAACACTGCGAGTGGCGGCCATAAGCATGGTCAGGAGAAGGTGGCGGTTCGATTGGTTGCGGCGGTGCACGACACCGTCGGACGGTTAGGGAGATCGGACGTTGGTCGGGGAATACGAAAGGGTTGGGAGAGAGAGAGGAAAAAAAATAAGATATTTTTGGTTATTAATGATGGTAGGTGGATCTCAATGACTATATTAAATTTGGTTCAGACTAACTAATCATACTTCAAAACAAATTTGGTGTGAGAACCAAACATAAGTGATCCTCAGTACGAATGGTTAAAACTCGGGTTTATAAAGCCAAGGGTCACAAGTTCGAACCCCTGGGTTGGCAACCTCTTTTTTTTTGCTCAAAGATTTAATAATTTTAGGGGTGTTACAAAGACTCTCAATTACAAAGAACAAAAGACAATTTGAAATGAATCTCTCACAACAAGACTAATATATTGCCCAATTACAAACCAACACTTCTCAAACTTGAAAGAAAAATGAAAAATTTAAAATTTTACAAGTTGGGTACACAATTTGAATCTAATAGGCTCAAGGGTTTAGAATAAATGCTTTGATGTTGCTTGAAGGTTCAATAGTTGTTGTTGTAGCTTTGGAGATTTGTTTTTATACTCTTGCATTGACTTCTAGTCGTTTGGGTGGTTGAGATCATTAATCTAGCCGATGGGCTGCATTTTCCTGCAATAAATGCTCCTCAACTACATACTATATCGGTGTCATTCGTAACCGTACGGTACTTGTCTCAAAAAAGAAAGAGCCGTTGTGACTAAAAAACAAAACGTATCAATACGCGAGAAGAGCCTATCGATACGGTATAAAGGGGAGTATCGATACGATTTTTGCTCACTGTAATCCTGATTTGTGTTTTCATAAAAAGCGTATCGGTACGCTCCCTTTGCGTATCGATGTCCAACAACCATTTAAAATTTAGAATGGCAATAACTGACAAGCCGACGTTCGAATATTAAATGTGAAGATTTGCAAAGATCATCATATCGTATCGATACGGTGACATACTGTATCGGTACACTATAGCATTAAAATAATTTTCTTTGAAAAGAACCGTATCGATAATGTCCAGATGAGTATCGATACGCTATAGCTTAAAGCTTACCCAAATGAATATTGTATCGATATGAGGTTAAACCGTATCAATACGCTATTGGTCGATTAAAATTCTAGTAGTGAAAATTTGTATCGATACGCTATAAGGGTATCGATACGCCTGTGCGTTTTGTTAAAATTTGGCTTGAAAACTCATGAAAAAACTTAGTAAAAATTGAACCTTTAAATATGTTTTGACTTGAAAGAGTACTTGGTTCAAAAATACTTGTCAAATAAGTGAGTCTTTGAAATACTTAAAAAAAATTTGTTTTTTAAGTCACTAAAGTAATTTGTTATATCAAAATTAATTTTGGTTTTACAGCAAGCTATTTCTATTCAGGGGCTACTCACTTTATCTTCTATTTTCATGATTTGAAGAGAGATTAGATTAAAAAAGGCAAAAGCTTCTTGGGAGAGACTAGTATGACATTCTAGGCATCTTGGATGGTCATTCTTGACAGGTTACCCTAAAAAATAGACCTATCTCTTTTGGTTTACATATTGATGAAATGTGTAGTCTTTGTTTGAAGGAGCTTGAAAGTCGAGATCATTTATTCTTTGAATGCGAATTTTCAAAGGTTATTTGTGGATTTTCAAATAGTGTGTCGGGAGCAGGAATTAACTTGGGTTATGAGAAGGTTGAAGGGTAAATCTTTATGGTCTATTGTGATGAGACTAGCTTAAAATGGTTACATCGTCTCTATTTGAAAGGATCGCAACCAGAGATTATTTTATAATCGTGAGGCTTCGATCATAAAAATTATTGAACAAATATGAGAGATAGTTCGCTCTAAACTTTTTAGCACGAGTTTACATCAGATAGATACTGCTAATGTTGCATTTTGTATAACTTGAAAGTTAGAATAGAAACAACGTTTGTTTGTATAGTTCATACTAGATTGTGTATATTTTGTAGCAGGACAACTTTCATGGAATAGAATGAAATCATTCATTTAAAATCTCATTATACTTTGATCAACGTTGACCGTTAATTTTAATATTTTTTAATTTTTTTAACACATGTCGCAATATGATAATACCACTTGTTGTTCTACGAATTTTTAAATTTTAGCTTTTAAAAATTATATACAAAAGAGAAAAAAATTAAAAAAATTCTGGAAAATTCTAAAATTTATTTTTAAAATACAAAATGTTATTTTTTTATTTAGAAATTTAGATAAAAATAATAAATAATAAATTTTCAAAAGAATAAAATAATTTAAAAAATTAAAAATATTATTATACAATTGTAAAACATAATTTTCAAAATAACTTTTATTATTTTATATTTTTTTGAAGAATATTTTTTAAAATATAGTTTTAAATATATTTTAAAATAATTTTTTATTGTTTTATATATTTTTTTCAAAATTTATTTTATACTTGTATAATAATATTTATTTTTTATAACATTTTAATCTTTTGAAAATTATTATTTTTAAATAAATTTCGAAATTAAGAAAATAGTTTTTAGAATTTTCTAGAATTTAAAAAAAAATTATAATTTTTCATATTTTTAGATATATTTTTAAAAAATAAATTAAAAATTTCTTAAAAATGATGAGTGTCATCATCGCATTGCGACACATGTCAAAATAATTTTTTTAAAAAAGATATTAAAATGAACCGTCAACGTTGGTCAAATTAATTTTTACATAATGTAATCAAATAATATTACAAATCTACTAGTATCATAATTTGAAAAGTATTATACATGATGTGATCAAATGGGTAATCTTTACATTTGTGATCATGAATGAATATAGTTGTGGTGCTGGTCGAGGAAAAAAAATTCTCTGTAACTTAAGTAGGTCTTTTATTTATTTATTTCACACTCAAAAATACTAAAAATTAAATTTTAAACTATAACCTTAAATTTCACATCTTAAACCACACCTTTAATTATTTAGCATAAGAATCTTCTGCCCCCTTTTCGGTACTCATACTTATTCCCCAACAATAAAAAACACTATAAAATTAAATTTCAAGCCCTAACTCTAAATTCCAAATCTAAAACCCTACCCATATACCTAAAGAGACACACCCTACCCTAATTTCCCTAAACTCTAACCATAAACTGTAACCTAAAACCTAATTTTGAGCATGAGGGTATAAATAGGGGCACCGAAAATGGGCATAAGATTTCTATCCAATTATTCAAGGGTAAAAATCCTCTGCCCCTAATCACACCCCTTCTATGCCCCATACTAAAAATCACTTAAAAATTAATTTATAAAACTTAATCCTAATTTCCACATCCTAAACCATACACCCTAAAAATACACCTTACTCTAATTCTCTAAACCCTAACCACAACCCCTAACATTAAACTCTAAACTCTAAAACCACTATTTTAAAATGGGGGCATAAAAGGGGCAGATGATTTCCACCTATTATTTAAACTCTAAACCTACTTTTTTAAGTGGGGCACCAAAAGAGGGTAAAAGTCTTCTACCCCTAATCATGTCCCATTCTATGCCTTACACTAAAAACCACTTAAAAATTAAATTTTAAACTCTAATCTTATTTTTCACATCCTAAATCCTAAACCCTAAAAAATATATCTACCCCTAATTCCCTAAACTCTAACCACAACTCTTAATCTTAAACTTTAAATTCACTATTTTAAAGTGGGACATAAAAGTAACAGGCAATTTCCAACCAAAAAAAAGGCATAGTTAATGGCAGACTATTTTCATCCTCGATCAGAGGGTTAAATCATTATATCAAACAGAAGCATGCATGATTTGCAGTGATAAAAATAACAAAAGAGAAACGTGAGATTGCAGGGTGCTTTACGCAAGCATCAAATCTATGGCAATTGGCAATGGAGATTGAATATGGGAATGAAGCATATGAAGGAGTGGTTGGGGATTTACAAATGTCAAAACGATTCTTTACATCATCATCATTATTTAGGGTTTAACTAATGAAAAGCATATTTACTTTAAGCTCCTCTAGCGCTGTATTGGTCCTTTCTGCGTTTCCATGCGTTCATATGAGGTGTTGTTGAGCATGCATTGGCTCATGCTTACTTTGTTTAAAATATAAACAACTCTCTCTTTTCCAAAGCCAAAGCGCAGGGACCAGCTGCACTTTCTGGTCCCAATAGCCTTCATTTCTTTATATTCTACTAATTAAGGAATTTAATGCTTTTGTTCTACTATACCGATACATTTATATAGCATATTTCCCATGCATATTAGCAGAAAAGTGTAATGGAAGTTAAGAGGAGTATTAAACATATGTATTTCCCAACATGATTTACTTAGCAGCCTCTTTCTCCATATTTAACAAGTTTCATTTTCTAAAGATGATATGACACGAACAACATGAATTTCAATGTATAATATTCCAAGAGATAAGAGAGAGAAAGGTTTGAAGGAATGGGATTAGATTTGGAATTAGTGGAGAGCAAATGGTAAAGATGAAACAGAATAATTGTTATCAAAAGAGATATAGTCTTTTACATTTGTTCATCTTCAATGTCCGAATATTTGGGAGTGACCAATAAAACAATATATCCTGCATTTATTCCCTAAACTGATGCAGACCACTCTCTTCTCCCTTCTATATAAAGCCCCCTTTGCTCCTCCACTGCTTCCCACACCAAACCAAACCAAAAACAAGACATGTTTCACTTGTCTGATATTCAAATATTTCTGGTTTTTAGGAATGTCCTTGATTCCAGCTTCAACAAGCTGTTTTGGTGGGAAGATGAGCCGAATAAGCTGTTTAGGGTAAGGGAGATGACAGAAGAGAGTGAGCACTGAGGGTACTTTCTTGCATTTTCATGCTTGAAGCTCTGAGTGCTCACCCTCTATCTGTCATCCACTTCTCTCATCTCTCTCTCTCTCTCTCTTTCTTTACAATCTTATGCATGCATGAATCTATATCTAATGATTTTTGTGTTTATTTTGCATGGATTTACTGCCCAACATAAAACCTACATTTTAGTTCACAGTTTTTTTTTAACTATCCGTATCTAATTCTTATAAACTAATTAATCCAAATCAATAATCTTCGAACCAAATGCTCTCCACGGGAATGTGGAAACGTCTAGCCGCCGAACAGGAAAACATCACCGGCCGGAACAACGAATCACACACAGGCAGCAGACCAGCGCAAAGAGACCAGAAAAATCAGCAAGTCTGGACTCTATTCATCAGTGGCCTCTCTCGGACAATCCACTGGAAAGGATTGTGGCAAGTGTGTGACAGACATGGGATTGTAAAAGATGCATTCATACCGAACAAAAGGGCTAGAGATGGACAGCGGTTTGGTTTCGTTAGAATGGCGTCGAAGGAAGATGCAAACAGGGTGATAGAGAGATTAAACGGTAAATGGATCTACGGCGGCAGATTGAGAGTATCTATGGCGTGGAAGGGCAAAACGGAGTGGTATCGTAAAATAGTGGGCAACACAGAACAACAGGGGAAAAAAGAGAAGGAGAAATCAAGAAAATCAGAAACGTCGATAGAGAGAGACGAAGTGAAACAAAACAGACCGAGAGTATCAGGGATAGTGGATGAAGACAAATGGGCAATACTACAATGGTGTGCGGTGGGTTGGTGCCTGAATCCATGCAGCATAAAGGCTCTAGCGGAGAGGTTGGAGGTAGACAAACACGATGGTTTTTCGATCTTGCGATTATCCGGATCAATGATCTTGCTAATATGTACATCGGCATCCATCCGCGATAAAATTATGCAGCTAGACCGGGTGAAAGAATGCTTCGCGAAGGTAGAAAAATGGTCTCCAACAATCAAAGTAGAATTGCGAAGGATATGGATGTCGATAATCGGCCTTCCAATACACCTATGGCACAAAAGGATGTTCATGAACATAGCAAGCATATGGGGGGTTTTGATTCGAATGGATGATGAAACGGAAACACCATCCTCATTTGATTGCGGTAGAATTATGGTCGAAACATCTACGTTCAATAGGATTGAGGAACAAATTGAAGTTGAATTTGAGGGGGAAGCATATACAGTTCGAGTATTAGAAATGGATGGAAATTCCCCCGTGGTGGAATGCGATTGTGGGGAAATAGATTCATCGGACGACGAAGGAAGTAGTGATAACAATTCACCACCGACTAAGAGAGTTGAAAACGTAGTAGATGCAGCAACAATACAGGAACCTACAAAACCGGTTATATGGCTTGCGAATGAAGCATATCAACAGGGAGATTCATCCGAAAAAGAAATACAGTCTGATCGGAATTACATTGACGAACAAGGGGCATCAAACAATTCTACTCGATCGCCGGACAGGCCATCGGAGAACATGCCGGCAAAGACAATGGAGGCGGCGGAAAGAAGCCTGAGCGGGGAGAAGTTTGGTGGTGAAAGGAGTCCTACAGAGATAGGAGACATTCAAAATTGCAAGAGTTTTGATATAGCGGGAATTGCGAATTCTAAAAATAGTGATTCAAATGATTTGGAGTCTCATGCTGTGGATAATTTAGAATTTAATTCTAAATTAAATTCGAATTTAAAAGAATTTTTTCCTCCTATCTTTTCGACATGTGCACAATCAGATTTGAGCAAACCCGAAATTGTTCAGGTGGGTCAGGCGTATTGCAAAATCAGACGATTTTTAGGGGGCAATTTGGAAGTTTGTCGGTCTTATAGAAAAAAGAAGAGTAACCGAGGGACTAAAGTCAGCCACGAAATATTGTATACGGGAAGTTTGGATGACGGGCAAGCAACAAAAAATATTGAAATAGAAGCAATTGAAACGGTGAAGCTGGGTTCATTGATTGGGGTTAATTCCAACGGCAGGGAAGAAGCGATTATTCGAGACATTTCAAGGGTGATTAGCGGCGATCGTCGGGGTTTGTGACTCATGAAAATGCTATCGTGGAATGTTAGGGGCTTGGGAGGGAGTACTAAACGACGGTTTGTTCGAGACGTGATAAGGAAACATAACGCGGACATGGCACTGTTACAAGAAACAAAGCTGGAGGAGTGTCCGAATTTGTGGTTAGCAAGTCTTTGGGGAACCGACACGTTCGAATCAGTGATCGCGCCATCAATAGGTGCGTCGGGTGGCATTCTAGTGATATGGGAGGTCAGTAAATTTACATTAGAAATGGTTGAGATTGAACGTAATTTCATAGTGATGAGCGGTAGATGGCTGCATGATGATTTCTGTTGTGGTATAGTAGTGGTTTATGCACCATCCGATTTGGAAGGGCAACAAGATGTATGGGCAGCGATCTTGAGTAAGATTAGCAATCAAGAGGGCCCGTGGTGCATCGCGGGAGATTTTAACGCCATATTACTTGAGTCGGATAGAATTGGTACATCGGACAGGATTATGGAAATGGAAGCTTTTGGTGACTTTGTGTTACAAGCAGGGTTGGTGGATTTACCACTTTTTGGGAAGCGATTTACATGGTTTGGACCAATGAAACGTTGTAGCCGAATTGATCGATTCTTGATATCGACAAGTTGGATGGATGCTTTCAGCCAAATTCAACAAGAGGCGCTACCACGGGGTGTATCCGATCACACGCCGCTATTGTTGAAGTGTGATGAGAACGATTGGGGCCCGCGCCCATTCCGGTTTTTTAATTGTTGGATGGAGGGTAGGTACCATATGAGGCAAATTTTTGAAGAATGGATTCGGCTAACAACGTTGGATATTGGCACGGTAAATATCATGGTGAAACTGCGACTTTTGAAGCTATTTTTGAAACAGTGGAATCGAGACAGCTTTGGGGATGTGAATGAGAAAATATCTGAGATGCAAGACAAAATTGACCGTGCGGACATAACGACAGCTACATCCAATGTGGAAGAGGAATTGGAGGACGAAAGACGACAATGGTTGCAAGCTTTATGGAAAGCTATGAGGCACAAGGAGGCGATGTGGAGACAAAAATTACGTGCAACATGGTTACGATTGGGAGATCGAAATACAGCATATTTCCACCGTTCCGCTAAGTTGAGAGCGGCAAAAAATTTTATTCCAGGCTTCATGGTTAACGAAAATTGGATCGATTCGCCACCACTCATGCGAAGTCATGTAGTCCAATTTTTTATGAAACATTTCTCTCGCGACAAGAGGGAATGCGCGTGGAACTTCGAGGGGAATTTCAGGCAGTTATCGCAGGCAGCTAGGGGAAATTTGGTGGCGGCATTCACTTTGGATGAGGTACACGGTATAGTGAGGGGTTGTGATGGTTCGAAGGCACCAGGACCGGATGGTTTCACGTTGGATTTCTATAAAAAGGGGTGGGAGGTGCTCAACGGCGATATCCTACGCTTCTTTGACAATTTCCATGCTTGTGGGCGATTACCAAAGGATGTGAATTGCACGTTCATTGTTTTAATTCCTAAGGTAACATCCCCCACGACTCTTGGCGAATATAGGCCCATATGCTTAGTCAACTCAGTGTATAAAATCTTAGCAAAATGTCTTGCGACTCGACTTCAGGCGGTTTTGGGGGATTTGATAAGCGATACACAATCATCATTTATAAAAGGTCGCCAATTAGTAGATGGAGTTCTTTTAGCACTTGAGGTGGTACATTCTTTACGGCAACGGGGTGCAAGTGGCTTTTTATTGAAGCTCGATTTCGCCAAGGCGTATGATTGCGTTAGTTGGAATTTTTTAGATGAGGTGTTAGGAAGAATGGGCTTCTGCGACATATGGCGACAATGGATTCAGGAATGTGTTAGTTCAGTCAGATTATCGGTGCTTCTCAATGGTAATGCCACCAAAGAATTCAGAATGGGTAGAGGCTTGAGACATGGATGTCCGTTATCACCGTTGCTTTTTGTGATAGTCGCGGAAGCAATGCATTTGATGTTGCGAAAGGCTGAATCAGGGGGTTTAATTCGCGGAGTGGAAGTAGCAGCTGGGATATTTGTGACACATTTGCAGTTTGCCGACGATACACTACTGTTTTTTGAGGGTTCATTAGAGGTCGCGCAAAATGTGAAACGGATATTGCATTGTTTTCAAGTTTGCTCGGGGTTGAAGATTAATTTCGGCAAAAGTTCCTTGTATTCAATTGGCATAGAGGAAACGTTGAGCATTAACGTGGCCGAAGTAATGGGATGTCGGAAAGCTGAATTTCCGTTCATTTATTTGGGATTTCCAATTGGCTCCAGCCCGCATATGATAGCTACTTGGGAACCGGTAATTGCAAATTTTCGGCAAAAATTAGCGGGATGGAAACGGTCCTCTTTGTCCTTCGCGGCTCGGGTGGTTTTGGTTAATTCGGTACTGTCCTCGCTGCCGATATTTTATATGGGTTTATTTGTCGCCCCAAAAGGGGTAATCGAGAGGATAGACAAAATTCGAAGAGCTTTCCTGTGGGGGGAGTCGGTTTGGAACGAAGGATGAGTAGAGTTGGGTGGGAGATGGTCTGTCGTCCGAAGCAATTAGGGGGTTTGGGGGTTGCGGATTTGCGAGTCAAGAACATGGCAATGCTTTCAAAATGGGTGTGGAGATATGCGAGAGACAGAGATTCACTATGGCGGCGTTTGATAGTGGCAAAATATGGAGAACATCCGCAATGGTGGCGCTTCAACACGGAAAAGTTGTCGTCGATGTCGCTTGTATGGCGACAAATTGTTGCACTCTCAAGTGATGCACAGGTTGAAAAACATATGGGAATGGCTGGTTTTCTATGGAAGCTTGGTGATGGCAGATCGATACTTTTTTGGTTTGATCCGTGGGTCGATCAAGCAGCCATAAAAGATGTATTTCCGCGCTTATTCTCGTTGGCTTGTGACAAATTAGCAAGGGTGTGTGATTATATGGTGGAGGGCACGTTATCACATCACATATGGGCAGAGTTTTTTAGACGCCCATTGCGTGTTTTTGAGTTAGAAATGCTACACAATTTAATTAAGATTGTGTCAAATTTTCGCGCATGGGAAGGCAAGCTAGACATGTTAATTTGGAGGGCGGACGAGCGTGGGATTTTTTCGGTTGGGACTTTATCGAAATTGCTCATGTTCGACAGGGCGGGGGAGATGGAGTTTGGTGATTGTTTCACTTGGAAGGTGCTGGTGCCGCCGAAAGTTCAAGCTTTCTTATGGTTTACATGGTTACGTCGACTACCTACTGCCGATTTCTTGCGAGCACGTGGGATCCCATTGCCGGAGGACCAAGGCCGATGCCCTTGGTGCGCGAGTGTCGAGGAAAGCATTGCTCACATTCTTTATGAATGTCCTTTTGTGCAAGCAGTATGGCTCTGGATGCGTCAATGGTGGGGAATCGAATCTAGCTTACCGGTTAGTTTCGATACATTCTTTGTTCTTGATTTCCATAGTATTTTCACGGGATGCATGAAGTTGTGGTGGATAGCATGTGTTGCTGCTGTGTTGTGGTCATTATGGATTGCAAGGAATGAATTTATTTTTCGTGGGAAACGATGGAATTTGGCTGAATTATGCTTCTTGATTAAATTGAGATCGTATTATTGGATCAAAGCGGATAGGCGGGGGGAATAGGTACCCGAGGCAGGTTGGTGGACTTGTCCTTCCAAAATTGAGGTTACAGTTCTTCCGAAAAGGATGAAGGGGAGAAGGTGCTGGCAGCCCCCGTTACGAAATGTGTTAAAATTTAACACGGATGGATCGGCGCGGGGAAAACCGGGTCCGGCAGGTTGTGGTGGTGTGCTACGAGATGCAGACAGTCGGATTTTGGGTCTCTTTTCAGGACCTTTAGGGGTGATGGAGTCGAATGAAGCAGAGGTACGAGCGATAGCTTTTGCCTTGGGTATAATACAGGAAAGGGAATGGAGACAGGGTTGCGTGATTTTGGAGTCCGATTCTCAAGTTGCGTTGAGTTGGATTACTCAATCTGCAAAAAGACCTTGGCGGCTTTGGGAGGTATTTTTGGTAATTGATCAGGCTTGTCAAGTCATTTACGATGTTCAATTCTGCTATGTGCCGAGGGAAGCGAATGGATTTGCGGATGCTTTGGCGAAAGAGGGAGTAGATAGGCTTTCGATGTTTGAGGCATGTTTGTGACTTGGCCTTATTGTGTTTTTTTCTTTCTTCTCCGTTGTAATCGACGGATCGTATCGTACTCTTTTCCTCCAATAGGTTTAGGGAGGTTTTTAACGAGGCGTGCGATTTTGTCAAGCTGTATGTTTATTCTATTTTAATAAAACATACGGTTGCCGATAAAAAAAAAAGGTACTGAGAGGCTCGTTATGGGGCGACCCTTTCAACTCTTTATTATATAATGTATTATAAACCAGATCTAAGCTAGGTTTGAACTGGTGCTTAAATTGTTAACTCGGTATATACCTAGATTATGTCTCTAGAACTGTGTAATGATAGTGCATGATTTTTCTCCTTTGGAAAAAAGGCAAATATATATCTTATATAGTTATACAAAGTTGTTTAAATTGGAGCAAATTATTACTATAATAATATAAATATTTACAATTAATTTTAAATACAAACTCGAACAACTCTACACAAAAAAAAAAAAAATTCAAAAAAAATTTGAAATATAAAATAAGACTTTACAACTCGACTAATTCAAAATATTTTAACTCAACTAGATCGAATATTCATCCCTTACCTGAATAAGCGGTTCCAACTGCTTTCATTATCAACTTTCTCCCCATCTTTCACTTACCAATCAAAGCATTATACAAGTGCTCCAATCGTTGCATGCACCACGAACATAGCAGGTCAACCGAGCCATATCTTGTTTTATATAGTCTATAGAGAGAAAAAGATGGTTAGAGATCGAATTTAAAAACATATGTTTTATATTTAAGATTTACAATGTATAAGTTGTGTTTTCGAATGTTATAAAAGAAAAAATAAGTATCTAGGATTTATTAGTTTTCTTACAAATAAAATGAATTTTCTTTATATTTAAACCACGTACTGATGTACAAAATACCGCTAATACCACTTACCGTTTTAATACATTATTTGTAAAATATAATGTTTCAATTTCTTATATTATTTACAAAAGTTGTTTCGCGATTTTTCAGTAAATAAAGGTTCATTTTATATAAATTTCTTCAAATAATAATTGAATGGTTTAGTCCAGCAGTAGAGTCAGCACAGTTAAACTTGTTAGTTGCAGAATTTGGTGAGGATCATTGTTTTTGTGGGTGAGCCTGTTGTGCTTGTTGTGTAATGTCGTGTGAGAGCCTGTTTATTTAATTTCGCGAGTGTCTGTAATGGTCTTTTTTTAGGAATTGTGTTCCTTATTAATAATATATATTTTTGCTGAGCAATTTTTTTTTGTTAGTTGCAGGTTTGATTCCCAACCTACTCAATTGCTTAATTTTCAATATATGATACACATTGACTTAAAAAATTCAAATAAAATTTCACTTAATTAAGGTTCTTTTATGTAATAACTCATTTGATTATTTATCCAATTAGAGGGACATTTTTCCCCCAAATAGTTCAAGGTGATTACAAGATAATAGGTGATTTGAACTCGAATATCTTAAAATGAACATTATCTACTTTCCACTGACCCAACAGTTACACGAAAAACTTTTGGTGTCTGGGTTCTACCGGAGGAGGGGTGGGTTAAATTAAATACAGATGTATCGAGAAAACACTCTAATGCCTTCACGTATTGTGGTGGTGTAATCTGTAACCATAAGAGAAGATGGTGGAAGGGTTTCACAAAATTTATTGGCGTTAGATATGTGGTGGAGGCTGAGTTATGAGGTATCCGCATAGGGTTAAATATTGCCTGGGAAATTGGCTGTCGACGTATTTTGGTCGAATGTGATAGCAAGGATGTCTTCGTTTAGTCCACCAAATAAAATTATTTATGTCTTGCATGAGGATGGTCATCCTTAGTTCTATTATCCTTAAGAGCTAGTTGCGCCTATCCTATTTTCATTAAAAAATGTTCATTGCTAGAGCTTTAGTGTTTAATGTTTATGATTTAAGATTTAATGTTCAGTGTTTAATGTTTAAGCTTTGTATTTTAGAGTTTAGTGTTTAGTGTTTAATGTTCAGGGTTTAAGTTTTATTGTTTAGAATTGGCTGAATGACCAATGATGCTTATGTTATCTATCTTGTATGAGTTCGAATCTTAACATTTAACCTTGAAAATATAACACCTCTCTGATTAATTAAAAAAATAAGTTTAGGACTTAGGGTTCGGACGATGAGAATGTTAAATGGATAAGTAACTAAACGACGCCGCGTAACATAAACATAGGGGTGAAATCGTGAAAAGGTTTGGAAGGTCGTCCTCTTGAGTCTTTTGCATGTCTCTGTGCCGACTATAAACTCGTCCCCTTCCTTTTATACTTACTTCGAGAGACAGAGAGAAGCGAGGAGTTTGGTCTGTTAGATGTATAATATATCCATTGTAAATAGACAGTTAAGCCTGTTAAGAGTGTTAGGGTCGTTAGCCCAAGTTGTTAGGGGTTGTTGAGTCTGTAACATTGATCTGTTTGTATGATTGGGCTATAAATATTTCAAAGCCCACATTGTGTAATTCAACAATATGATATCCCATTAATCCAAATTACATTCGAAACACTTTCCACTTTCCTTCTCTTTCTTCTAAATCCATAGACTTCTCTAATTTCTAAGTTCTCTCGTCTTCTTCCTTTCACCTTTGTTATCTCACCGTTCACTGGTTGTAATCTATCATGGTATCAGAGCCTCCGTTGCACTGGTGACGCCGCCGGTGTGATTCCGTTTTTCATCTCTCGTGGTTGCTGTGGTTCGAAGGTTGTTCCATTTCTGGTGATTTCGAAGTTCGACGCATCTTCGCACTGGTGTTGCCACCGGTGCAATTCCTTTTTGCCTTTTGCTTTTCTCGAGGTTGCTGTGGTTTCAAGGCTGCAGTACTCTTTTCCGCTGCTGGTTTCTAGAGTTTCGTGGCTTGGTGAGATCCTTCCTGCTCTCTCTTTTACTTCGTCTGCTTGAGCATCTGCTTGTGTATGCGTTTCGTCTGTTTTTCGTCAAGTTTGCTGTTGATTGGTCCATATGATTCATGAGATCTGTCTGCATATTGTATTCTTGCTGTTGATTCAGTTATTCTGCCTCTGTTTGGTTGTGTTTGGCTGCGTTTTAGTTTTTGGTTTCATTGTGGATCTGCTCTCTACTTGCTTATGTGTTGTGATCTTCTGCTGAGTTTGTGTGTGTTCTGAAATGGGACCTACAGATGGTAATAATGTGTCTGAGTCCTCTTTACCTATTCATAATGCAAATAATGACTCTACCAGTATTCCTCAAGGAACTACTTCTGCTCCTATTAATGGTTCTTCCTTAGGAGATTCTAATTCTACTAAAATATTTCCTACTAAAAAGATTAATGTCACTCTAGATGACCATAATTACCTGCTCTGGCATCAACAAGTGTTTCTGATTATCAAAACTCAACGTTTGCTGCGTTTTATTGATGGAAATATTCAGCTTCCTCCTAAGTTTGTTACACACAATAATGTTACTAGTATCAACCCTGATTTTGAGTTGTTTGAGGAGCATGATGATTCTTTGGCCACGTGGTTACTATCCACTGTTAGTGAACCTGTGTTGCATAATTTGATTGGTCTTAGTACCTCGTCTGCTATATGGAACACCTTACATAGGATGTACAGTAGTAAAATCACCTCTAAACTAATGTCTTATAGGAGACTTTTACACACACAGAAAAAGGGGACCTCAGTATGCATGGGTATTTGATGAAAGTAAAGTCTATCTGAGATAACCTTGCTAACTGTGGTGAGAGAATATCTGAACAAGAACACATCACTGCTGCTCTCAATGGCTTGCCTGCTGAGTTTGATTCTGTCATTACTATCATTTCTGCTAGTTCTTCTTCCAATAATTTAGCTTCTGTTAGTACTATCTTGCTTGATGCTGATATAAGACAAACCAATAATATGATGGGTCATGTGCATGCTTCTGCTCATGTTGCTTCTGTTATTCCTGCAAATCCTAGTGGTCATGTTGTGAATTCTCCTGCTGTCAGTTCTGGTGGGTACAATTCTGGTCAGAATACTCAGCAAGGTTATAATACTTCATCTCCTAATTACAGTACCGGTCAACCTACTAGTTATAATTCTGGTCAAACTTTTGGATTTACTGGTCAGTCTTCTGGTTATAACAACAACAGGGGTAGGGGTAGAGGTCGTTTTTCAGAAGGAAATAGACCTCGGTGTCAGCTTTGTGAGAGGATTGGTCACCTTGCTGATAGGTGCTATTTTAGGTATTATCTGAATTATAGAAACAATGAGGCTACTAGACCACCTAACAGGGATTAATGATAGATTACAACCAGTGAACGTTGAGATAACAAAGGTGAAAGGAAGAAGACGAGAGAACTCAGAAATTAGAGAAGTCTAGGGATTTAGAAGAAAGAGAAGGAAAGGAGAAAGTGTTTTGAATGTAATTTGGATTAATGGGATATCAGATTGTTGAATTACACAATGTGGGCTTTGAGATATTTATAGCCCAATCATACAAACAGATCAATGTAACAGACTCAACAACCTCTAACAACTTGGGCTAACGGCCCTAACACTCTTAACAGGCTTAACTGTCTATTTATAATGGATATATTATACATCTAACATTCTCCTGGTATCTTCAATCTCTTCAAGCTTCAGGCAAGACTGAACACCAAGACGAATACGAAACTAATCAAACAGCATATGTGGCAATGGCTTGGTAAGTATATCAGCTACTTGTTCAGAAGATGGACCAAAGTTAACAACAAGTTTATCAGCAAGGACCCTTTCACGCCCATAGTGGACATCAATTTCAACATGTTTCACACGTGCATGATGAGTTGGGTTTTCTGCCATAGACACTGTGGAAGTGTTATCACACCACACTATGGGCAGTCGAGGAAGAGTAACCCCAATTTCAAAAAGAAGATGCTCTATCCATACTAACTCAGACACTGTATTGGCTAAGCTTCTGTACTCAGCCTCAGAGGAGGACCTGGAAACTACACTCTGTTTCTTAGAGCACCATGTCACTAGATTGCCACCCAAATAAATGCAATATCATGTAGAAGAGCGTCTATCTTCAACTGATGTAGCCCAGTCTGCATCCGAATAACACACAAGGTCAAAATTGGCAGAATGCTTATAGGTAAGGCCAAAGCTAAGGGTCCCCTGAAGATAATGTAAAATGCGCTTCACAGCCCGCCAGTGAACTTCATAAGGTTGATTCATATATTGGTTGACTTTATTAACATCAAAGGCTATGTCAGGTCTTGTTAGGCAAACATACTGTAGCCCTCCAACAATGTTGCGAAACAGATGCAAGTCAGAAAATGCATGTCCACTATCCTCATGCAACTTGGGACACACAACCATAAGAGTGGGAACAGGACTACACTGATATATGTTAGCCTTCTCAAGTAACTCAGAGACATATCTCCTCTGATTCAAAGTTAGAGAACCAGACTGTTGTTGAATTTCCATACCAAGAAAAAATTCAAGCTGCCCTAAGTCTTTGAGCTTGAACTCAGAATTTAATTGTTGTACAACAATTGATACTTCATCCTCCACATTACCCGTAATGATGATATCATCAACGTAGACCATCAAGAGTAATTTAACAGATCCTGAGTTCTTTATAAATAAAGAAGCATCAGACTGTAATACTGAAAATTTCAATTTCTCTGTCAAAAATTTTCTGAGAGTGATGAACCAGGCTCTAGGTGCATGCCTTAGGCCATAAAGAGCTTTCCTCAGGTGACAAACAAGATGTTCTCCATCCACACCTTTTTCCTCAAAACCAGGTGGCCAATTAAAACTCTAACCCTAACCCTAAACTCAGCTCTTTAAGAATTCCCGGCCATCTTCAATCTCGAGTAATTTCTTCCCTTGCTCTATAGCGATCAAGACTCGGTCATGGATGATGACAATGAGATTATGTTACTGAAGGAGGAGGTATCTCGGCTTCGAAAGAGATTGGTGCAGTTCGAATCCACGACCCAAAGCTCAATGGAACAGCTGCGTATGGACTTACGAAGTCAACTAGAAGGCACCCGCACTGAAATGAAAAAGATGTTCAATAAAATGCTTCTAAAGGAGGAAGTATATCGGGTCCGGAAGAGATTGGTGCAGTTTGAATCCATGATCGGAAGCTTAATGGAACAACTGCGTAGGGACTTACGAGATCAACTAGAAGCCACGCGTGCTCAAATGAAGATGATGTTTGATAAAATACTTGCTAGAATGGATGATGTAGTTGTTGATGAAAAAGAGGAAACCGTTCTTTCGGATTCTATCCCTACTCATTCTGAAGGTATTTCTCAATCTATACCATCTCTTATGTGTTGAATTTTTATTACTCTTTTCTGTTATTTGCAGTCATGGCTGGAACTGAACCTAATGGATCGCAACACAATGCTCGCCAACACGAAAGTACAATGAATGAATTGTAAGTTTTTTTTGCTCAATAATGTCGTATATTTAAAGAGAAATATACAGCCAAACGCCACAATGGTCGCCTCGTTAAAAAACTCCCTAAAACCTAATAGAGGAAAAGAGTACGGCCCGTATGTGATAATACAACGAAAACCAGCGAACAAACAAACGGAAAACCAAAACCAACCGCTAGCACTAACAAGCACAAAATAACGAAACCCGCGCCACCCCTTCCTTAGCCAAAGCATCTGCTAAGCCATTCGCCTCACGAAAAATATGTGAAAAACATACCGAGTGTAAATTGGTACAGCTACTATCAATCTTTCCCACCGGCCATTTATCAACAGCCCCGTAATAAAATTTCGCACTGCTCTAAGATTTTCCGCACGGTGGAAGAACCCTGTGTTGCGATCTCCTAAACGTAACCAATTCGCCCTCGATTTCTGTCTCCAAAGAGATTCCTTACGCCTGATTGCCTGCCATAACCGCTGCAACCACTCCCTTTTCCACTCTATCAATTCAATTTTTGATTCACATTGATCACCTTCCAAACCCGCCTCATCTACACCCTCCAGCTTTGCTTGAATCGACTTAATTTCTCGCTCAATATCGCCAAACACCGTACGGTTCCAGTTACGCAGAAAACTCTTCATGGTTCAGAGCTTGACCATAATATTATCAATTCCAACCCCCTGTTTCGACAATCGACACCATTCCTGTCGCCACCGAACTACACCCTGCACGTTCTGATAGCCAGCGTATCAAATTAAAATCCCCTGCGATACACCATGGTCCTGTGATATCCAGAATAAGCTCCCCTAACCGTTGCCACAGCTGTCTCTGTGCCTCCGCATCACATGGTGCATAAATATTCAACATGCAGCAGTTTAATTCTTCCGCACGCCACTTGCCTCTGATAAAGATAAAATTTCGATCCACCTCCAATGAAATGACACTGAAGCGTGATTGTTCCCATACCGTAATCAAACCCCCTGAAGCACATATCGAAGGTGAGAAAACAAAATCAAACCTGTCCGATGCCCACAAACTCGCAACCACTAATGATGACACATCCTCTAGCTTCGACTCCTGCAACATCACCATATCCGTCTGATGCTTCTTAACTACATCGCCCACTGCCCTACGTTTCAAGCTCGATCCCAGTCCCCTGACATTCCATGATACTATGCGCATCGCTACTTCTATCGTCTTTCCCCGGAAAAAACCTGCTGAAGATCCTTTATGATGTCCGCTTCACACCCCACTGTTCGCACACCCACTATACTGCCTAGAGCCACTGTCGCCTCTATTTCCTTAGATAGCAATTGTTGACGATTCTGCAAATCCGAATCTGAGAGTGACGCGTTCACAACTTGCGTCGAAATAGGCTGGTGTACCACTTGTCATTCGTGCTTGGTATTTATTTCTGATTATATAGGCTCGGTGATGATCGAATTACTACATTTGATGAGGCCTATGATAGCTTTGATGAAATGGGGTTGCAAGAAAACCTCCTAAGAGGCATCTACGCTTATGGTAATCTTCCTTATGTTCTAACCATTTGTCCTAATTTCTATTGTTATGGTACTAGTTTATTTCATTAACTTCCTCTCAGGGTTCAAGAAGCCGTCTGCTATTCAATAAAAGGGAATTGTGCCCTTTTGCAAAGGTCTAGATGTGATCCAATAAGCAGATTGGGGTATCGGTACAACTGTGACGTTCTGTTTGGGGATCTTGCAGCAGCTGGATTACAGTGTTGAAAAGCAGTTCACTTTCGGTGCAAAGCAGGCCACTTTCAGTGCATTGAGAAAGTGGTTGAAATTTTGGTATGGTATAATCATTTATTTGGTCCTTAAGTTTAAGTTATTTACAAGTTGGTCCTTGAAGCTCAACTATAAATAGCTTAGCCATTTGCCATTCCAAAACATCCCAAATCATTCTAACATCCTCCCAATACTAGAGAAATTAGAGAGTTTTCATAGAGTTGTTTTCTCCTTTCTTATCAAGAGAGAATTGTCTTTGTTTTCTCCTTATTAGATTGAGAGAAGTTGTAATTCCTATTTTCTCATAGTGAAATTCTTCTACCTTGTCCGTGGTTTTTACCCTATATTATTTAGGGGTTTTCCACGTAAAATTTGTGTCTCTTTTATCTTCATTATTATTTTCTCAAATTATCAGTTGCGTTTTTGCTCTATCCAATTACCGTATTCCGCAACAATTGGTATCAGAGCCTAATTTGGGTGCGTATATCTACTTACCGTATTCTCTGTTGGTTGCCACTGAAAAGTGGATCCTCTATCATAAGAAAGTAAGTTAGATATTACTCATTCATTGAAGGTGGTGGGCACTATTCACGTCAAAAAGGTGAAATAGTGGGAGCTATCTGAAATAGAAGCTATGGCAACGAAATTTGATATTGAAAAGTTCAATGGGAGAAATTTCTCACCGTGAAAATTGAAGATAAAGGCCATCCTAAGAAAAAACGGATGTCTAGCAGCTATCAACGAAAGGCCGACAGATTTTACGGATAACAAGAAATGGAATGAGATGGACGAGAATGCTATTGCAGACCTTCATTTAGCATTAGAAGATGAAGTACTATCAAGCATCGAGGAGAAGAAGACATCCAAGGAGATTTGGGATCACCTCAAAAAATTATACGAGGCCAAATCGTTGCACAATAAAATTTTCCTTAAGAGGAAATTGTACACTCTTCGGATGTCAGAATCTACTTCAGTGAAAGAGCACTTAAACACGTTGAATACTTTATTTTCTCAGCTTACATCCCTAAGCTATAAAATAGAGTCACAAGAACGTACTGAACTTCTGCTTCAAAGTCTACCTGATTCGTATGATCAACTCATCATCAACTTGACAAACAACAATCTTACCAATGATATAGTCTTCGATGACGTTGCAGCTGCTGTTCTGGAAGAAGAAAATCGGCGCAAGAACAAGGAAATCTGCAACAAGCAGAGGCCTGAACGGTGATGAGAGGAAGATCAACAAAACGTGGCCAAAGTAGCAGTCACAATCATGGTAGATCAAAGTCAATGAGTAAGAAGAATTTAAAGTGCTACAATTGTGGAAAGAAGGGCACTTGAAGAAGGATTGTTGGAGTTTACCTAAAAACTCCAATCCTCAAGGAAATATGACATACACTTCAGATGATGGAGATGCTCTCTGTTGTGAAGCATCAACAACCATGGAAGGTAGAAAAAGATTTGCAGACATATGGCTTATTGACTCGGGAGCCACATATCACATGACCTCAAGAAGAGAATGGTTCTATAACTATGAACCTATCTCAGGAGGATCTGTGTATAGCTGCAATGATCATGCCTTGGAGATTGTTGGCGTTGGAACCATCAAATTGAAGATGTATGACGGGACAATCAAAGTTGTTCGAGATGTGCGGCACGTGAAAGGCTTGAAGAAAAACTTATTATCCTACAGATTGTTGGATAATAATGCAAGCAAGATTGAAACACAGAAAGGAATCATAAAGGTGTTCCATAGAGCGCTTGTGGTGATGAAAGGTGAAAAGATAGCGGCAAATTTGTACATGCTGAAGGGAGAGACCTTGCTAGAAGCAGAAGCCTCTGTTGCCTCATGTAGTTCAGATTCTACCATGTTATTGCATCGGAAACTTGGACACATGTCAGAAGAGGGAATGAAAGTCCTTGTGGAGCAAAAGCTACTTACGGGTTTAACAAAGGTATCATTTCCTTTGTGTGAACATTGTATTACAAGTAAGCAGCATCGATTAAAATTCAACACATAAAATTCTAGAGGCAAGGCTGTTCTAGAATTGGTTCATTCTGATGTATGGCAAGCACCGGTTACATCCCTAGGCGGAGCTAAGTATTTTGTCTCGTTCATTGATGACTATTCTAGGAGATGTTGGGTGTATCCTATCAAGAGGAAGGGAGATGTGTTTTCAACCTTCAAAGTTTTCAAAGCGCGGGTGGAACTTGATTCTGGAAATAAGATCAAGTGTTTCAGATCAGATAATGGAGGTGAATATACAAGTGATGAATTTGATGACTTCTGCAGAAAAGAAGGCATCAAAAGACAGTTCACAACAGTATACACTCCTCAACAAAATAGAGTGGTAGAGCGGATGAACATAACTCTTTTAGAAAGAACACGAGCAATGTTGAGAGCTACAGGGCTAGAAAAGGCTTTCTGGGCAGAAGCAGTCAATACCGCATGTTATTTGATGAATCGGGCTCCATCAACTGCAATTGAGTTGAAGACACCGATGGAAATGTGGACTGGTAAACCAGTTGATTATTAAAACCTCCATATATTTGGAAGTATTGTGTACGTGATGTACAATGCCCAAGAAATTTCAAAGTTGGATCCAAAATCCAGAAAATGTAAATTCTTGGGGTATGCTGATGGAGTAAAGGGGTATCGCTTGTGGGATCCCATTGCCCGCAAAGTGATTATCAGCATGGATGTTATTTTTGTAGAAAATAAGCTGCAAAGAAAAGAAGAAGATGATAGCACTGATAAAGAAAAGCCAGAGACTACACATATACATGTTGAAAAAGAGTTTGAACAGAGAGATTGTTCTGAAGCAGAACCAGAGCTCGAGGAACCAGAACCAGAGAATTCTGAAGCTCCAACAACTCGTCAATCAGATCGTGTGAGAAGACGCCCCAATTGGCACTCAGATTATGTTATAGAAGGTAATGTTGCATACTGCCTTTTAACGGAGGACGGTGAGCCATCATCATTCGAGGAGGCAATGAACAACTCAGATGCTTCACAGTGGATTGCGGCAATGCAAGAAGAAATCGAAGCCCTTCATAAAAATAATACATGCGAACTTGTGCCACTACCACAAGGAAGGAAGCCAATTGGTAACAAATGGGTCTTCAAAATCAAGAGAAATGGTGACGATCAAGTGGAGAGGTATCGTGCAAGACTGGTGGTCAAATGATATGCTCAGAAAGAAGGTATTGATTTCAATGAAATCTTTTCTCCTGTGGTTCGACTAACAACGGTTCGAGTTGTCCTGGCAATGTGTGCTACATTGAATTTACATCTAGAGCAGCTAGATGTTAAAACAGCTTTTCTTCATGGAGATCTTGAAGAAGAGATTTACATGCTCCAGCCTGAAGGTTTTGAAGAAAAAGAAAAGAAGAACTTGGTTTGTAGGTTGAACAAATCTCTGTACGGTTTAAAACAGGCGCCGAGGTGTTGGTACAAGAGATTTGACTCATTCATCATGAGCCTTGGATACAACAGACTTAATGCAGACCCTTGTGCTTACTTCAAGAGGTTTGGTGAAAACGATTTTGTTATATTGCTGTTGTATGTAGATGACATGTTGGTTGCAGGCCCCAACAAAGATAATATTGAAGAATTAAAGGTACGACTGGCTAGGGAATTTGAAATGAAGGACTTGGGATCAGCAAACAAGATTCTAGGGATGCAAATTCACCGAGATAGAAGTAGTAGGAAGATTTGGCTTTCACAAAAGAATTACTTGAAAAAGATCTTGTCACGATTCAATATGCAAGATTGTAAGCCAATTTCTACCCCTCTTCCTATTAACTTTAAATTATCCTCCAGTATGAGTCCTAGTAATGAAGAAGAGAGGATGGAGATGTCTCGAGTACTGTATGCATCAGCAGTGGGAAGTTTAATGTTCGCTATGATTTGTACAAGACCAGACATTGCACAAGCAGTGGGAGTGGTTAGTCAGTACATGGTGAATCCAGGCAGAGAGCATTGGAATACTGTGAAAAGGATCACGAGATACATCAAAGGAACCTTAAATGTTGCATTATGTTACGGGGGATCAGACTTTCTTATCAGCGGGTATGTCGATTTTGACTATGTATGAGATTTGGATAAAAGCACATCTACAACAGGGTATGTGTTTAGAGTTGCTGGTGGAGCTGTAAGCTGGGTTTCAAAACTACAATCGGTTGTGGCTATGTCAACAACGGAGGCAGAATATGTAGCAGCTACACAAGCCAGTAAAGAAGCAATATGGTTGAAAATGCTATTGGAGGAGCTCGGGCACAAACAAGAGAATGTCTATTTGTTTTGTGACAGTCAGAGCGCCTTGCATCTTGCAAGGAATCCTACTTTTCACTCAAGAACAAAACACATTCGGGTCCAATACCACTTCATTCGTGAGAAAGTGGAAGAAGGGACGATAGATATGCAGAAGATCCATACTGATGACAACATGGCAGATTTCATGACAAAAGCAATCAACATTGATAAGTTTACTTGGTGTCGATCCTCTTGTGGCCTGTTAGAGACGTAAGCAACATGAATGATACAAGGTTGAAAGAATGGAGTGAAGATATGATTGTTCCAATCAAATCTTCAAGTGGGAGATTGTTGAAAAGCAGTGCACTTTCGGTGCAAAGCAGGCCACTTTCGGTGCACTTTCGGTGCATTGAGAAAGTGGTTGAAATTTTGGTATGGTATAATCATTCATTTGGTCCTTAAGTTTAAGTTATTTACAAGTTGGTCCTTGAAGCTCAACTATAAATAGCTTAACCATTTGCCATTCCAAAACATCCCAAATCATTCTAACATCCTCTCAATACTAGAGAAATTAGAGAGTTTTCATAGAGTTGTTTTCTCCTTTCTTATCAAGAGAGAATTGTCTTTGTTTTCTCCTTGTTAGATTGAGAGAAGTTGTAATTCCTATTTTCTCATAGTGAAATTCTTCTACCTTGTCCGTGGTTTTTACCCTATATTATTTAGGGGTTTTCCACGTAAAATTTGTGTCTCTTTTATCTTCATTATTATTTTCTCAAATTATCAGTTGCGTTTTTTCTCTATCCAATTACCGTATTCCGCAACATACAGTTCATTAGAATGTCAGGCTTTGATTCTTGCTCCGACTTGGGCAATCTCGCAACAGATTGTGAAACTCGTGCGGGCTCTCGGTTATTATTTGGGTGTAAAAGTTCATTCGTGTGCTGGTGGAATCGGTGTTCGGGAGGACCAACGAATCCTTGCTGCTGGTGTCCATGTTGTTGTTGGTACTCCTGGTCGTGTCTTTGAAAGGCTCTGCTGGCACCAGCTTCCTGCTGATTATATTAAGATGCTTGTGATGGATGAAGCCGATGAAATGCTCTCTCGAGGTTTTAAAGATCAGGTCCGTATCTTTAATGGTTTGGCATCATACTAAATGCCACATTTGTTAAATTTTGTATTGATATGTGTTAATGGTCGACGCAGGAGGTGGTTGTTCATCGGTTAATGTTCACCATCTCCCTCAACCCTTTTTTCTCTGATCTCTCCAGACTTCCATTGCATGCAGCTCTCCGTCCAATTCAGAAAGAATGAACCACCTAAACCTCCCCCTCCCATGTTAACCATCAACAATATGACTTTTGTGATTGATTAACCGTTGCGTTTTCATTTTCAGATATACGATATCTTCCAGAAACTCCCTGCAAAAGTACATATTGGTGTTTCTTCCGCAACAATGCCTCCTGAGGCTCTTGAGATTACCCAGAAGTTTATGAACCGACCGGTCAGAGTTCTTGTAAAGCATGATGAGCTCAACATTTTTTTATTAGCAAACTGTATGATTTTATTCAATAGGAAGAAAAAACATATAGCATGACAAGCCATACGCCTCGTTAAAAACCTCCCTAGTGGAGGAAAAGAGTACGATATGGCTTGTCTAAAACACAACACAACAACCCCCGACACTTATCATAGACAAGCCACGAACAATGACACTCGATCGACGCCCTCCTTGGCCAAAACATCAGCGAAGCCATTAGCCTCCCTAGGCACATAACAAAACTGTAACTCATATGCAACATGACACGCTTGATCAATCGCCGTGAACACATCCCACAACCGCCATGGCCTCTTCGCCGATCGTGTAGCCCAACTCAAAGCCACCTGTGAATCCGACTCGATTATCACACAATGATGTCGCCAACTCCTATCCACCACCAGGCTTAATGCAAACGCTATAGCCCGAATTTCAGCCTCATTGGAGTCCATCTCCCCCAATGGCCCCGAAAACAGCCCCAAAATCTGACTCTCCCCGTCCCGCATCATGCCCCCAAATCCCGCAGGCCCCGGCTTACCCCTCGCCGCACCGTCCACGTTAAATTTCAAAACTCTCATAACAAGTGGCTACCAAGACACCCCACGCCTCACCTTCTTCGTGGTCGAGCTAATCAAAAGAGTAGACGGACATGTCCACCAAACTGTCTCGGGCATTAACTCCCCCTCCACCCCCACTTTAATCCAATAAAACGATCTCAGCTTCACCAAGAAGCATAGCTCTTGCATCGACACACATTTGCGACGAAATAAACGCTCATTTCTAGCCAACCATAGTGACCATAACAAGGCACTAACGTTGGCCACCCACCATCGTTTCATGCTACCAGTAAAAGGGCAATGCAAATGTTCGACAAAAAAATCAGCAAAGCTATCCGGGAAAGGTGTCGATACATTCCACCAATTGCGCAACCACACCCAAAATTTCAGCACACTCGGACACTCATAAAAAAGATGTGCAATCGATTCTTCCGATGTCGCGCACCACGAACATCGACTTTGTTCTTCACTCAATGACAGCCCACGATGTCGCCAAAAATCCGCTGTTGGCAATCTCCATAACCATATGAACCAAAGAAACGCCTGAACCTTTGGTGGAACCAATACTTGCCAAGCGAAACATTCACCCAAGTCATCATCGCCAAATTTATCCATCATTAACAATTTGGATAAAGCCTTCACCGAGAAGGTACCATGATCATCCGGTTGCCAAATAAGAGTATCCTGTCGAGCCTCCCATAACCGTACCACCCTCACCAACTCTTGTAACCCATGCAAACGGTCCAGCTCAAAACCACGCAAGTGTCTACGAAAAAACGATGCCCACTGACCATGCTCAAACGTTCCCCCCACTGCATAATCGTATACCCACGCCAACTTATTTATAGACAACATGAACAATCGCGGAAAAATGTCTTTTAGAGGCTGCTGCGTTATCCATGGATCGAACCAAAATAAAACCATCTTCCCATTCCCAATTTTCCACTGAAAACCTGCCATTCCCACATGTCTATCGATGCTAGCGTCACAAGAATTCAGCACAATCTATTTCCACACCCCCGACATTGCCGATAATTTCTCCGTATTAAAACGCTACCATTGGATATGTACCCCATACTTAGCCGTGATCAATCTACGCCATAACGAGTCACGATCATTTGCATAACGCCACACCCATTTGGATAGCAACGCCTTATTTTTCACCCTCAAATCCGCCACACCCAAACCACCCAAATGACGTGGCCGACACACAACTTCCCAGCCCACCCTACTCATCTTACGTTCGAGTCCAACACCCCCCCCACAAAAATGCACGTCGAATCTTATCCAATTGTGCTATAACCCCTTTTGGAACCATAAACAACCCCATATAAAAGATAGGAAGTGCTGAAAGTACGGAGTTTACCAATGTTACGCGTGCAGCAAAAGACAGTGATGTGGGCTTCCATCCGGCTAACTTGCGCCGAAAGTTAGCTATGACAGGCTCCCAAACCGATAGTGTCCGCGGATTAGCCCCTAAAGGAAAGCCTAAGTATGTAAACAGCAACACCCCCTGCTTGCATCCCAACATCTCGGCCACCGAATTGACCAAACCATCTTCCACACCAATTGCATACAACGAACTTTTGGCGAAGTTAATCCGCAAGCCCGAGCACGGCTGAAAACAATGCAGGATTCTTTTGATGTTCCGTGCCACTTCGACCGATGCCTCAAAAAACAATATAGTGTCGTCGGCGAACTGTAAATGAGTTAAAAATACCCCCGACAGCTCAACCTTGACCGTATTAAACAGTATTACTATTACTACAATGTGGACATGGAGGATGATTGGAAAGTAGACACGCTTCTCGATCTCTACGAAATTCCGGCCATTACACGAAGTGTGATCTTTGTTAACACCAAACGCAAAGTTGACTGGCTCACCGATCAATTGCGGAGCGATGATCACACAGTGTCTCCTTACCATGGAGACATGGACATGAACATTAGGGACATCATCATGCAAGAGTTTCGATCGGGATCTTCTCGTGTGCTAATCACCACCGATCTGCTTGCTCAGGCGGTTGATGTCCAGCAGGTCTCGTTGGTTATTAACTTTGATTTGCCGACTCAACCGGAGAGCTATCTTCATCGTATTGGTCGAGGTGGTCGGTTTGGGAGGATAGATGTAGTGATCAACTTCGTGTCACGAGGTGAAGAACAGATGCCTGCTGACATCCAGAAGTTTTACAACATAGTGATGGAGGAGTTGCCTGAAAATTTTAAGGATTTGATCTGATTGAGCCGCCATTTTCATACAAGAGAAAAGGTTGTCTGCCTGTTTTGATAGTGAAAAGGTTAGCGGATCGGGGTTTTTCATCTTTTAAGTATGTAATCCATATTTTGATGTGGGCATTGCCTATTAAAAACTTCTAAAAAAAACTTCTAAGCCAATGTGATGAAGCATGTTACAAAGTTATAAAAGAAGCAAGTGATGAAGCACATGCATCTGATCCATGAATATCACCACATGCACATGCACATGCACATGCACATGCATTCAATTATTTTTTAAAACTACCTGCGTTATATGTTTATTCGTTTAATAATCTAATCAACAGATAATTTTGTCGAGCTGAATAAGACCTCGAAGATAGTAAAGCTCCCCATCAAATATTTAGCGTTGTTGCATTACCAAAAATTTCAAATATGAGACATTGATTAACATTTAATGTGGCTTGATTTGAATTGTCTACATAAATGAATGGTGAAAGAAATTCATTATTATTAACATAGATATTATAAAGAATTCAGAACATCTAATAGAAACACTAAAACCTAGTCCCAAAATTAATTATGCTTATATAGAATTCATAACATCTAATAAACACACTAAAACCTAGTCCCAAAACAAATTATGCTTATATAAATATCTTTTATCCCATCAACTTGGTATTTACTAAACATTTTTCTCGTGTCTCTAAGAGAACTACATCCTACATGTAGAGATCTCATAAAGATTATATGTCTCGAAAATCTAAAGATCAAAGACCTCCTTTATATTTAGGGATAATGGCACCAATGCCCCCTGTACTTTGACGGAATGTTCAAAGTGCTTAAACTTTGGACGCGTTCAATGTGCCCCTTGTAGTTTTCTTCCGTCATTTAAAACGCCCCCGACCCTAACACCTTTAACCTGTGATGTGGTAGGACACATGGCAGGTTCTTATGCTGCCATAAAAAAAGTCAAAGAAAAAATAATTCAAGGGCATCTAAGTAATTTGACCATTTTATTTTATGAAGTGAAAAAATAAAAAATGAAAAAAATGAACAGCGTCGTTCATCTTCTTCGTCGTCTCGTCTTCTTTTTCTTCTGGTAGCTTTTTCATTATAAACCCTAGTAGTAGTCGCCTTTATACCATCATTCAATCGATGTTCGTCTTCCGTTCAAGCCATTAAAGGGATCGAAAGATAAAAAAAAGTATATTTTTTGTTTTAATTCAATGGTACTCGGATGTGAGCAAAAACAGAAAAGGAAACTTAACCACCAATCATGGCATATAGAGGGAGTTGAACCTTTTAAATTCTATACTAAAAAAGAAGGGTAAAAAAGAAAAGGCGTGAACATGAAAATTATTTAAGGCGTACATAAGAACCAAAATTGATGAAGAAAATGGTGATGGTTCTCCGACCCTGTAAAAATTAAAGAGCTCCGAAGATGAATTAAAGATGATCCTTACCGGAAAGCAAAATAAGGGAATGAAATCTCGCTCCGAGAAGCTTTCACGGGAAATAAAATGGTTAATTTTTTTTAAATCCCCTCATTTAACTTTGGTAATTTTTAAGAGTATGTCCCTAATAATAAATATTAGAAAAAATTACGTCCCTAATGCAAGTATTAGAAAAAACTAGACCCTTAATAACAAATATTAATAAAATTAAATTTTAAGAGTAGGTCTCAAATAATAAATATTGGGAGAAATTGACCCCATAATTACAAGTATTAGAAAAGCTCTCTAATAACAAGTGTTGAAATAAAATTAAATTTCAATAGTATGTCTTTAATAAAAAAATATTAGAAAAAATATGCCCCTAATAATAAGTATTGAAAAAATAGACCTTTAATAACATGAATTGAGAAAAAAATTAGATTCCTAATAACAAATATTAAAAAATTAAATTTTAAGAGTAAGCCTTAATAAAAAATATTGAGAGAAAAATTAGAACCTTAATAGCAAGTATTCAAAATAATTAAAATTATTATAACAAATATTAAAAATTTTAAAATTTAAGAGTAGACTTTTAATAATAAATATTAAAAATATATACTATAATATCTAATAATATAAAAAAAAAAGTGGGACATGTGTGGGTGCCCCATTTACCCAGGGCGACACTAGTAACACCTTAGGACATGTGACCAAGAAGAAAAGAGAAGGGAATAGTCTCAAATGGATAATATCAGCTAAGCTATATGGGGAGAGCGATGAGAGGTGATTTCATAGACTGGCATATAATTTTATGTAAGAGGATGCGAATTAATAAGAAATAATATTAGAAATATAAAAGTATAAAATTACAAAGTTTTAGAGAATATGAAATCATATTATCAATAAAAAATAATAAATAAAATACTTGGACTAAATAAAAATTTAAAATTTTTAAGGGGTGGAATTGCCCCTCAAAATCCTCTCCGTCCATCCTGGATAATTCTTGATTGGACACCATTCAAGATAAAAAGGGTGAAATGGGTTCTCATACATCTAATGTTGTTCCTGCTCAACTGCTTTTGAATGCAATTCTGGCCTTTCTTTTTCACTTTGGGTAATGCATCATTAAAGGCAAAATCAATAAACTCATGGCTGGGTCTCAGCCAGCAAGGGTCAACCCACTTGTGTACAGATAAACACGTTCTCCAAATCTGTTGCCAGTTGACGAAAGTGGCATAAAAGATACACAGAATTTTGACCTGCCATTACTGTTTATAGCAGAAAAAAAGATGAAGAAGATATGATATTTTGATGATCCATTATATATGTTTGAAAGTTTTGTGACCAATTTTAAATTTAAATCAAATTTTAGGGACTTTTCATGCAATTAAGTCATACTTTTCAAAAGCTGCGGATGGTGCTGGAGAAATGGGAGAATATCCACATGCAAGGGAGCCGCCTTCATCCCTCATCTTCCACTCTTGAAAGGGAAAGTTCACAACTATAATTAAGAAAGGATAATTATTTTATATACAAGCGCTTTTGAAAATTTTGTTTACACAAGTGTCTTCATTTAGGGTTTAAGATTTATGTTTAGGGTTTAGGAGTTTATGTATAATAGTTTTGAATTTAGGAGTTGTTAACCAGGGCCGTCTTGGAGATTTTCGGAGCCTAGAGCGAATATTAAAAATGGACCCTTATATAATGAAAGCATATCTCATTACGAATATAAATCCTTTGTCACTATTTATGCCCCAACAATAAAAGTTAGGTTTGAAGTTTAGGGTTATGGTTTAAGGTTGTGATTTAGGATTAGGGTTTAAGGTATTGGGTGTAAAGTTTAAGATTTAGTATTTAAAAGTTAGGGTTATGACTTAGAATTTAATTTTTTAGTGTTGGGCATAGAAATGGACACCGAAAAGGGGCGAAGAATTTTTATTCATTTCATTACTTTGAACAATTAATTTAATATTTCAAACACACTATCTTCATTGTTAAATTAATTAATTTATTTAGGAAAAATTATTTTTACCATTAAATTAATTAATTAATTTGATAAACTAAAAAAAACAAGAATCGAAAAATATAGATAATTAAATTTTAGGGCCCTAAGCTGGTTGGGGCCATAGGCTGGTTGGGGGTCCTGAGCGGTCGCTCAGGGTGCTCTTCTTATAGTCGGCCATGTTGTTACAGAATTTAGGGTTTAGAGTTAAAATTTAGGGTTTATAGGTTACAACCTAATTCTCGAACTATATTACCCCAAATCTTAATCTTAACCTTAACCTTAACCTTAAACCTCAAATTCTAATCCTAAACTCTAAATTCTATCCATGACACTTAAATTCTAAACCACTACACAAAAACCCATAAACTCTAAACCCTAAACTGAAAATTAAGACACTTGTGAAAATAAAAAAATTACACCGCCTATGCATAAGATAATAATCCACTAAGAAATACCCACTTCCATAATGGGGAAATTTTATATTTGCTTTTGATCTATGCCCAATCTTCTTCATCATTTACAAATAAAATAATGCAGTAAATTATATTCTTTTCCATTAGGCAACCTTTTTTACACGAAAGAGATCACTAACTTTTGAGCATTCTAGTTTTATCTCCAAACTGTGATTTTTTTAAAATTAGTCTTTAAATTTTTTGAACGTTCTAATTTCATCCTAAAGTATCAATATAAGCTAATCATATCTTATGTTAATAAAATCGTTATAAAAATAATTAATTGCATTTGTAATGAAATGCCGATGTGTATTATGTAATAATGTGATCTAGTATATACAATAATTTGAGGATGCAATTGAAATATTCAAAACGTTTGGGGGATTGATTTAGAATGAGGGTCATAGTTTGGAAATAGAAATTGAACACTCAAAAGTTTGGGGACCAATTTTGAATGAGAGTCACAGTTTCGAGATGAGATTGAAACATTTAAAAGTTTACTGACTAGTTTAGAATGAGAATCATAGTTTGAAGACGTGTAATGGAATTAATTCTTTTCTTAAAATGAAAAAACTAAATTCAATAAAGTTTACTGTAATTTTTTTATTACAATCATATTCTACTTCTAACTTGTGAAACCAAAATTGATTTTGATATAACACCTAAACTTATGGACTAATTTGCAAAACAATAAATTTTTAAGTACTCTTCAAAGTCTCACTATTGACAAGTCTTTTTGAACCAAACTATACTTCAAGACAAAACTCTCATAAATGTTCAAAATCTACTAAGTCTTTTTATGTATTTTCAAGCCAAACTTCAGCAAAACGCCCAGGCGTATAGATACGGTTTTTAGTCACTGGAATTTTAATAGACCATAGCGTACCGATACGGTATTACCCCGTATCGATACGATATTCATCTGGGTAAGACTTTAAACGATACCGTACCGATACGCATTGCAACCGTATCGATACAATTTGCTTATCTTTGCAAAATCTTTGCATTTAATTTTTGACCGTTGGCTTGTTAGTTAGTTGGTATCCCAAAATTTAAATGACTGTTATACCGTACCGATACGCTAAGTAGTCGTATCGATACGCTCTTTATCAAAACCAAAGTTGGGATTCCAGTGAGCAAATTCCGTATCAATACGCCCCTTAAAAACTGTATCGGTACGCCCTCTAAGCGTATCGATACGCGATGTTTTCAGTCATAACGGATCTTTCTTCTTTGATACAGATACCGATACGCCCCCTAGCCGTACCGATACGGTAGGCAGCAGAGCTGCATTTATTGTGGGAAATTGCATCTCAACGGCTCTATTGATGATCCCAACTACCCAAACGGCTAGAATTCAATGCAAGGGTATAAAAACAAGCCTCAATTGAACAAGAAACAACTATTAAACCTACAAGCAACATCAAAGCACTCAAATCCAAACTTTGCACCTTTAGAGTCAAATTCTTGTACCCAACTCTTGTATTGTCATTGTAATATTTTATTGTGAGTTTGGGGAGTGTGAAATTGTAATTGGGTAAACAATCATCCTTTGAGAGGAACTTTTAGAGTTTACCAAATATTTCTCTTGTAAAAGTGAGTGGATTAAACTTTGGGTAGAAAGCTTAATCAAATTCTAAGGTTCTCTCCTCATCTAAGAAAATGGGAAGAATTCAAGTAGTGAATTGGTTGAAAATCCTTAGTGGGAATTAAGGTAGTGGATGTAGAGTTCGTTTGGAGAACATGAACCATTCTAATTGCTTTGTGTCACATTTTTATTTTTCCATATTTTCACCCAACAAAATTTTTATCGCCAATTCAACCCCTCTTGGCCATTTGCAATTGTGTGATCAACTCAACAATTGGTATCAGAGATACACTCATTGCAAGGATTACAACCCTCTTAAGTCGATTCTAGGAGAGTTTGATCAACAACTAGTCAAGCAATGGCATCCACCTCAAATTCCAACCTCTACGAGTCTCAATCTACCACCAAGCTACCATTCTTCAACGAGGATAACTACCCATATTGGAAGAATAGGATGAGGCTCTTCATCAAGTCTACCGACTACATGGTGTGGGATGTGGTTGAAGAAGGTCCATTCATACCGATGAAGAGAGAATGTGAAGGAAGACTTGTTCCAAAGGTCAAGGCCGAAATGACCGAAGATGATCGAAGAAGGATGGAAGTAAATGATAAAGCTCTTCATGTCATCTTTTGTGCGCTTGGTCCGGATATCTACTCCAAGGTGTCTTTGATCGAGAATGCTAAGGAAGTTTGGGACACCCTCGAGACAACATATGAGGGAACTAGTGACGCCAAGGAAACAAAAATCGGGCTACTCAATCTAAGCTACGAAAATTTCAAAACGGATCCCGATGAGAGTGTTTCCAAGATATTTGATTGATTCTCGGTCATAGTCAATGGGTTGAAGGGTTTCGGTGAATCATCCCCGAAGACAAGCTAGTGAGGAAATTGTTGTACTCTCTTCCGAAATCATAGGATAGCAAGAGAACTACTATTATTGAAGCTCGAGATTTGAAGACTCTCAAGCTAGATGCTCTTGTTGGATCTCTACTCACCCATGAGATCATGAAGAAGGGAAGAGAAGAAGAAAAGAAAATGGAGGAGAAGAAGGATGTTGCGAAGAAGAAGAAGATTGGAATCGCTCTTAAAACTTCATATCATGAAAGCGATTCTAGTGAAGATGAAGATGAGGAGATGGCCATGTTGGCCAAACGATTCACTCGCTTTATAAAGTCGAATCGTGGAAGAAAGTTCATTAGAAAAGGAGACTTCAAGAGTAAGAGTAAAGAAGATGAGAAGGACCAAATCATTTGCTACGAGTGCAAAAAATCTGGCCATATCCGTTCCGAGTGTCCTCAATTGAAGAGGAAGAGTTTTAGGAAGAAGAACAAGCTCAAAGCTCAAGTAGCAACTTGGAGTGACGAGGAGTCATCCGAGGAGGAAGAGGAAGTGACTAATCTTTGTCTCATGGCCATTGATGATGAACCAAAGGTAAACCTTAACTCATCTAATTTTGATTTTACCTATGATGAACTTCAAGATGCTTATGATGAATTGCAAGAGGTTTATGATGAGTTAGATGGAAAATATAAGGAGTCCATTTTGAGAAACAAGAAAAACATTTCCGATTTAAAAACTCAAAATCAATCTATTTCAAAAACTAACTCGGAATTGGAAAAAAAAGTTTTGTACTTAGTAAATCTTTCAAATGATCTTAAAAAGAAAAACTTTGATATTGAAAAACTTCTTTCCGATTTTCAAGATTATCACACAAAGGAAGTGGATAATCTTAAAACATCTATTGCTATTGGGAAAAACCATTTTGAAAAGGGAAAGTCTTCTAAATCCCAATATGTAAAAAGAAAAACTTTTGTTCCTAAACAAAGAAATTTTCCTAAGCAATCTAGAGGTCAAAGGATTAGGAGTGTTTGGGTTCCTAAGGAACTCATTATTTCTAATAACATGAATGCTATTGCTTATTGGATTCCTACGGGAACCAAGGTTTTGAGGGCTAACACACATGGACCCAAAATGATTTGGGTACCAAAAATCAAGGTCTAATTTCTTTGTTTGTAGGGGGAGCATTGCTACAAGGCCAAAGCTTCAAGACAAAACTTATGGTACCTTGATAGTGGATGCTCAAGACATATGATCGGTGACAAGAGTAGATTCGTGGAACTAAAGCCAAAGAGTGGTGGAGTGGTAACTTTCGGTGACAACTCCAAAGGCCATATTGAAGGAATAGGCTCCATTGGTAATCACTCTTCTATTTTCATTGAAAATGTTTTGTATGTCAACGGTCTTAAACACAATTTATTGAGCATTAGTCAATTGTGTGATAATGGTTTTAATGTTTTATTTGATAAAAGTGGTTACAAAATTGTGAACATTAAAACAAATCAATTGATGCTCATAGGGCATAGGATAGGCAATATTTACATGGTGCATTTAGATGACATCCATACATCTCATACATGTTTAGTTGCACATGATGAACATGATTCATGGCTTTGACATAGAAAATTAGGACATGCTAGCATGAGTGTTTTAAAAAAATTGACTTCCCTTAATCTAGTTAGAGGTTTACCCAAACTTAAGTTCTCTAACGATAAAATTTGTGATGCATGCTCTAAGGGTAAACAACATAGAACCTCATTTAAATCCATTAATGATGTCTCTACTAGTAGATGTTTACAATTGATTCATATGGATCTTTTTGAGCCTATTAGAACTATGAGCTTGGGTGGTAAATCGTATGCTTTTGTACTTGTTGATGACTATTCTAGGTTTACTTGGGTTCTATTCTTAAGTATAGAAGATGAGGCTTTAGAAAAATTCATCACATTTTCTAAATTAACTCAAAATGATCTTGAACTTAAAATTTCTCACATTAGAAGTGATCATGGAACCGAGTTTCAAAATCTAGGTTTTGAAGAGTTTTTAAATGAAAATGGGATTAGCCATAATTTTTCCGCACCTCGCACTCCTCAATAAAATGGGGTAGTTGAGAGGAAAAATTGAACTTTAGAAGAAATGGCTAGAACCATGCTTTGTGAAAATAATTTACCTAAATATTTTTGGGCGGAAGCCACAAATACCGCTTGCTACATTATAAATCGAGTAATGATTAGGTCAATTTTGAAGAAAACACCATATGAGATCTTAAAATCTAAAAAGCCTAACATTAGCTATTTTCATCCATTTGGTTGCAAGTGTTTTGTTTTAAATAATGGAAAAGACAACTTAGGTAAATTTGATGCTAAAAGTGATGAAGCTATTTTCTTGGGGTATTCTTTAAACTCTAAAGCATATCGTGTATTTAATAAAAGAACTTTAGTAGTAGAAGAGTCTATACATGTTGTTTTCGATGATAACCTCCTTCCGAGGAAGAAATCTTGTGATGATGGTGATATAGGGATTCTTGATGCCATTGATGAAGGACAAACGTCAAAGGTGGATGAGATTCCAACTAAAGATGAAGATGCACAAGATCCACCTCTTGTAGCCTTGAAGGATTTGGCTCTTGAGGAAAAGGAGGTATCTTACCCAAGGGAGTTCAACTATGTCAAAGGTGGTGAAATCTTGGGTGACCCATCCAAGGGGAAAACTACTAGATCCTCTCTCAAATTAATGAACCATGTTGTATTTCTTTCATGCATTGAGCCTAAAAATATCTAAGAAGCATTAAAAGATGATTTTTGGATTTTGTCCATGCAAGATGAATTAAATCAATTTGAGAGAAGTAAAGTTTGGACATTAGTTGAAAGGCCTAGTAATCAATCTACTATAGGAACTAAATGGGTCTTTAGGAATAAACTAGATGAAAATGGTAATATAGTGAGAAACAAGGCTAGGCTTGTTGCTCAAGGCTATACTCAAGAAGAGGGAATTAATTTTGATGAAACATATGCACCCGTAGCTAGGATGGAAGCCATTAGGATGCTTTTGGCATTTGCATGTTACAATGATTTCAAGATTTTTCGAATGGATGGGAAAAGTGTTTTTCTAAACGGTTTTATAAATGAAGAAGTGTATGTTGAACAACTACCGAGTTTTGAGGATTCAAAATTTCCAAATCATGTGTTCAAACTAACTAAAGCTCTTTATGGTTTAAAACAAGCTCCTAGAGCTTGGTATGAAAGACTTTCAAACTTTTTAATTGAAAAGGATTTTTAAAAAGGTAAGGTGGACACTACGTTTTTCATAAAAAGATATAATAATGACATCTTAGTAGTACAAATCTATGTTGATGATATCATTTTTAGTTCTACTAATGAATGTTATTGCAAAGAATTTTCTAAGCTAATGTAAGGTGAGTTCGAGATGAGCATGATGGGGGAGCTCTCATTCTTTTTGGGACTCCAAATCAAACAAAGGAAAGATGACACCTTCATAAATCAAGCTAAGTACGTGAACGATATGCTCAAAAAGTTCGGCTTGGAGAATGTAAAGCCTCAAGCCACACCTATGAGCTCTTCCATAAAGCTTGACAAAGATGAAAGAGGTAAGTGTGTTGATTCTAATCTTTATAGATCCATGATAGGTTCTTTGCTTTACCTTACCGCTAGTAGATTTGATATCTTGTTTAGTGTTTGCTTGTGTGCTAGGTTTCAAGCTAGTCCTAGAGAATCACACTTAGTTTCCATTAAGAAAATTTTTAGATACCTTAGAGACACACCTAACTTAGGCCTTTGGTATCCTAAAGATTCTTCCTTTAGCCTTCATGCTTATTCGGATGCAGATTATGAGGGTCTAAGATAGATAGGAAAAGTACTTCCGAGACATGCCAATTCTTAGGTAGTATGGTCGTATCTTGGTTCTTTAAGAAACAAAATAGCATAACGTTATCTACCACCGAAGCAGAGTACATATCCTTAGGGAGTTGTTATGCTCAAGACCTTTGGATGAAACAACAACTCTTAGATTTTGGCGTTGAAGTAGAAACTATACCCCTTAAGTGTGACAACACTAGTGCCATTTTTCTCACTAAGAATCCCATCCAACACTATAGAACCAAACACATAGAAATTAGACATCATTTCATTAGAGACCATGTGTTGAAAAATGATATTGTTCTAGAGTATGTTGATACCTTGAACCAATTAGCGGATATATTCACAAAGCCTTTAGATAAAGAGCGTTTTTGGACCCTTAGGAGAGAGTTAGGTTTAACTAGCCTTTCTTGACCCTTCTTAGGTCCCAAATTGTCAAAAATTTGCTTGAAATTGATTGATATTCATGCTTATGTTAATTTGCCTCTTTTTGCTTCTATGCATGTTGCTAGGGGGAGTATGCATTAAGTTTAGCCATTAAAACTTGTTCATATGTCATTCACATGCATTTAGGGACGTTTAAAGTTGGATTTTTGAACTTAAATCTGTCAAAAATGCCTTATCTGGTAAAGGCGCATCGATACGGCTGAAGCGTATAGATACGGGTTCATCAAAGGGAAATCTTAAAAGCTAAATGCGTATCGATACGACCCCGCGTATCTATACAGATAAGTCAAGGGAAGTAATCCAGGTCAAAACGTACCGATACGGTCCCGCGTATCGATACGATAATAACGTCAAATAAAAAATTAGGGCAAACGCGTATCGATACGCTCTACAAGCGTACCGATACGGTCTCGAAGGAGGGTTTATTTAGGGTTGTTTTTACAAAACACTTGAAAAATTAAAAACCCCTCTTTTTCTCTTCAAACCCTAGTCGCACCCCTCTATAAAAACCCCTTCAATCCTTCAATTTTTTCCATCAAACTTAAAAATTCATTGAGGGTTTTTGGATCTCCACATCAAAGCTAAGCTTTGTCAACAATCTAGTGCATTCACATCAACACATTCATCCAATCTAACAATTCAAGGTATAAAACTTTTCTCTTTTATTTTCTTTTATTTTCGTTTGATTTTTATAATTGTTTCAACTTAGTTTTTGTACAAACCATCTTTTTATTACATGGGTTTGAAACTTTTTACCAAAATTTTTTCAAAATCAAAATTTTTTCATTCGAATATATCTTGTAATCGTATTTTTTTCATCTGGTTTTCTTTTAAAAAAATTTTAAACTCTTTCTAGCATATGTATATATATTTTTAACAACAACATTGTCTTTTAAAATTACCTTGAACTATTATAATTTATTGGTTTGGATAAGATGTTAATTGCATACATATTCGAATCGTTTTGATGTGTTTTCAGGATTATGGCACTGAAAAAGAGAGCTAGACGTCACCTTGCCACTACCGATCCTATTGATGATGAAGAGGGTAACCCTAGACCAAATCTCCCTTATATTCTCCAATGTAGTTTTCTCGAACCTTCGGATATGTCTCGTTACAAACTCTTTCAAGGTTTCACTCTTAGGGAAGAACGTATTGTGTCTTTACCATTTTTAAAGTCTGCCCGTTTTAAATTTCAATACCTCCCTTTGATTAGGCAATGAAGATTTATCAACTTTTTAAATCTTCCTCCCATTCTATATAGGAACTTGGTCATCATCTTCTTTTCAAATGCTATATGTATTCATGATGAAGCTAGAGAACATGTAATTGCAATTGAGTCACATGTAATGGGCAAAATCTTTAAAATTGATCAACATATTCTTTGCAAGGCTTTTGGTTTTGAAAACGTAGGAATTGATGATGAAAAATCCTTTGGTCAAGGTCCTTTAGGCTCCATCAAAGTCTTAAATGATCATGACCGTATCCTTAATCTTATCATTACTTGGTTTTTGCGTCCATCGGGAGGGAAATTTTCCACAATTCATCAAGTCAATGATTTTCGGCTTAGGTGCTTTAGGGAGGGTCACCGTCCAAACCTTTGTCAAATTATGTTTGCCGACCTTGTCTATCTAGTTCAACACCGTCACACCGACCAAGTCAAATCATTTTACTATTCTATGGCATTGAGTTACCTATTCCATTCCCTTGAAATTGATTGTTCCCATGATTATCCTAAACCACTTGGCCAACCCATCGATGAACATTCCCTACCTCGTGCTCACTTTTCTTATGTTAACAATGAATGGGTTCGTGTCCCTCATGCTTCTCAACAAGATGCTCTGATTGATGCTCCACATGCTCCTTCAAGCTCTCAACGAGCTCCGATTGCGTCTTCTTCCATGGACAACCTAATAACATTCCTCAATGAGAAGTTCACAAACATGGAATCTGGGTTTGCCGCCATTTACACTCGATTCACATCCTTGGAAGATCGAGTTAAAGGTATTGACACTCGGTTCACTTCTTTGGAAGATCAATTCAAGGGGTTTGACACTCGTTTCACATCGTTGGAGGATCAAATGAAAGCCATCGCTCTTCAACAAAATTTCATGGATATCTCTCTCACCGCCTTCCATGATGCTTGGCTTAACCAAAATAGGAGGAATCAACCTACTCGAGACGATGAGGACGAAGAAGATGATGATGATGATGCGGACGAGTAGCTTTTTGCATATCATCTCATGTCATTTAGTTACTTTAGCTTTTGCACCTATGTTTAGTACTTTATGCCTTTTATCTATGTTTTTGGATCTAAGTTTGGACTATTATTGTAACCCCCTGTACCCGCCTATGCGTTACACCTAAGTTACAGATGATTATCATAACATATACATATATGACATGTATTCAGTTTTCATGAAAATCAGGCATCACTATAGAGGGATTAAGATAATAATAGGTAAAAACATATCCATTCTAAAGTCTCGTAACGATGATACTCACATACCATCGAATCAACTATCAAGTAAATAATCTAAAACCATTTCAGAGTTTGAGTTACAAAATAATGCCATCATGGCTAACTAGTAAAGTATATCATAACAAAATATAGGCTCATGTCACCCAAAATAGACAGTATGGTGGATAAGAACATTACAACAAAAGTATAGTAAGAATGTGCCGATCCTCCAAGTGCCAAGTCCACGGGTAGCCTATCCAAAATTATCTGAAAGGGGAAAGTTTGGGGGTGTGAGCTAGGAAGCTCAGTGTGTTCCAATAAGTGCAAGGAAACATATATATATATATACAGTTCAGATATGCATAAGACATTACAAACATGCCATAAGAGCAACCAAGGTTCCATTTTAACCCATCTACCCTCCAACCGAACACCAAAATGCATTTCCCCATGAACTGCATACAGAAGGTCTTACCCTAAGCCTGAGGCGTAGGAGCCTACCTAAGGGAATACCTTAGGTCCAGAAAGACTTACCCTAGGCTCGTGGGCGTAGGAGCTTAACAGAAGGATTTACCAGCTGGATCAGGGCTGTACCTGCAGACACTTCAAAACATATCCCTAGAATATACCCCCAAGCAGTACAGTTTTGTTCAATATACATAGGCATCAGAATTCAGATAGCAGACATATGTTTAATTACATCAACCAGAAATTAGATATTTCAATTCCAGATCAGACATGGGGCATGCTATCAGATATAACTCAACTACATTCTCAAACAACAATCATGCTTTCAACAGAATAGTCATGCTTTCATCAGGAATATAATCATGCTTTAACAAAAAGGTAGTCATGTCCTTAGTTCAAAAATTATCTCATAAATCATACATTTTCATATCTATGTTCAAATAAGTGCATTCAAGTGAACAAGCAAAACAGAAATGTAGCACACACGGAACACACCTCAAAGCTGGTCAGAGAATCTATCGGGCTCCTGCCTCGCTATGATCTACCACAGTGCTAGATCCTAGATCAATAAAAGATTATAGTTACTACAAGGTATAAGTGTTAACTCTAATAGCTTACAAGGTTTACGGATTCATACTAGTAACTATCGGAACGCGCGGAGGAGCGGATCGAGAGGAACTAGGCTGAGCAAACGAACAGTCAGGGGAGTCTCGATTACCTTTAAACAGATAAAAGCTTATATTAGTCATTTATTCGATTTACATTTAACTCAAAGAAACAATTAAACTCATATGCATGGTTTGGGTTTAGGGACAGATTCGGAGGTCTTCAGGTTAGAATTTCGCAAAACGGGCTTCAAAAATAGACTCAGGATGTCGAAAAACATAAGATAGGGCTTTTTCGAAAATTTTGACTTTTTGGTCAAAGTCAACGCTGACGTCAGCAGTCAAGTCAACGCTGATGTCAGCATGACAACATCAGACAAGGTCAACTAAGTTCACTCGGCGAGTTGACTCAGCCGGGTCGGTTCAGGTTATATGCGGGTCAGGTCGGACTCGGGTCTGGGTCAACCGGTTTAACCGGTCTGGTCGGTTCAGGCCGGTTCAGACCGGTTCACTTACCCCAAAGACTCGATCCACTCATTAAAATACGAAAATAAGGCGGAAATGTCGCCGGATTCTACCTAAAAAGACCCACGACAGCCGGAAATCGCGTAGCTCTGATGATGGGCTTACCGGTGTCGGACGGGCAAGAGGACGGCTGGGTTTTGATCGTCTCGACGAGGGGAGCGTTGTCGTACCGACGACAAATCAAGACGACGACGACACATACTGGAAATCAAAGGTGGCCTGACTCGAAACTACAACTCGATTTCTAATGCAGATAGAGGCACGGGAGGGCGCGTCACCGACGGTAAAGGGTTCGAAGCGGCGACGCGCGTTTGTCAGCGCAGGCGGTGGTGCACACCGGACGACGGTGTGGACGGTAATGGTTTGCCGGAACTGAGGAGGGAGAGGGGACTGCGAGGGAGATGAGGGGACGATTCAAAGTTCGAAATGGGTAGGGATTAATTGCGGGTAGGTGGAAAGACAGATAAAATTTAATAGGGTTCGAAGTTATTTTTAACTAAGTTAAAAAGAAGGTTTGGTAACCTTTGACAGGTATGAGGCTTAAGCTCAGTGGTAGAAATGTTGAATGGTTAGGGGTGAGGTCGCAGGTTTGAGCTCCCACACCTTCACCTTCTTTTGTCTTTTTTATATAAGCACATATGTATATATATATATATATATATATATATATATATATATATATATATATATATATATATATCAGGGTGTTACAACTCTCCCCACCTTAAGAAAATTTCGTCCTCGAAATTTACCTGAATCAAACAGATGTGGAAACTGCTTTCTCATAGGTCCTTCAATCTCCCAAGTAGCCTCTGCATGGCTACGATTGCTCCACAGAACTTTAACCATATGAATACGTCTGTTCCTCAAAACCCTCTCGTCTGAGTCTAGAATCTGTATTGGTTCCTCCTCATAGGACAAGTCTGGCCTCAACTCCACATCCTGGACCTGAATGACATGGCTCGGATCAGGATGGTATTGCCTCAACATGGACACATGGAAGACATCATGGATACAGTTAAGCTGGGGAGGCAACTCAAGTTGATAGGCAACTGGCCCAACTCTCTTCAAAATACGGTAAGGCCCAATAAATCTCAGACTCAGCTTACCCTTTTTCCCAAACCTCAGAACTTTCTTCCATGGTGATACTTTTAGAAAAACCTGGTCACCGACCTCAAACTCGATATCCTTCCTTCTCCGATCAGCATAAGACTTCTGTCTGTCAAACGCCTCATTCAGACGATCACGAATTAATCTGACAGTCTCTTCGGTCTCTTGGATCAACTCCGGCCCCAAAGTCTTCTTATCATACAACTCGGTCCAACATATAGGAGTTCGGCACTTGCGACCATACAAAGCTTCATAAGGTGCCATGCGGATACTAGCCTGATAGCTGTTATTATAAGCAAACTTGGCCAAGGGCAAGAAGTCTTCCCAACTACCGTGGAAGTCTATCACGCACCCCCTCAACATATCTTCAAGAACCTGAATTACCCTCTCAGACTGACCATCGGTCTGTGGATGGAAGGATGTACTGAAATTCAAATGTGTACCCAAAGCATTATGCAAGGCCGACCAAAAATGAGAAGTGAACCTCGGGTCTCGATCGGATATAATAGATAATGGTACACCATGCAACCTGACAATCTCTGAGATATACAGTCTAGCCAACTTCTCTAGAGAATAAGTAACTCGTACATGAATAAAATGAGCTGACTTGATGAGTCGATCAACAATAACCCAGATAGAATCCTTTTTAGAAGGAGTTAGAGGCAACCCGGTAAATAAATCCATCGTGATACGCTCCCACTTCCACTCGGGAATCTTAATGGGCTGCAATAAACCAGAAGGGTGCTGATGTTCTACTTTGACTTGCTGACAAGTCATACACTTTGATACATAATCCGATATATCCTTCTTCATACCCTCCCAACGGTACCTTTGCTTCAGATTCTGGTACATCTTGTCTCCACCAGGATGCATGGCATAAGGGATGCCATGAGCCTCACTGAGTATGGCTCGCTTCAGGTCAGCATCATCAGGGACACAATAACGACCCTTGAAGCATAGAACGCTATCCTGATCGAAGGCATAAACAAATGTGGATCCCTGCTCAACTTGCTGTATAACTGGAAGTAGGGAACTGTCTAAGAGTTGCTTGGCCTTAATCTCATTGGCCAAAGTTGGTTTAACTTGTAATTCCGCTAGCAAACTGCCATCGCTATAAATGCTCATCCTGGCAAACAAGGATCTTAGGTCGGATATGGCCTTACGACTCAAGGCATCGGCAACGACATTGGCTTTTCCCGGATGGTACTCAAACACACAATCATAGTCTTTTAGAAGTTCCACCCAACAACGTTGCCTCATATTTAAATCCCTCTGAGTGAGGATATACTTTAAGCTCTTGTGATCAGTAAAGATATAACACTTCTCTCTGTAAAGATAGTGCCTCCAGATCTTCAGAGCAAAGATCACTGCAGCTAACTCGAGGTCATGGGTCGGATAGTTACACTCATGAGGTCGTAACTGACGTGATGCATAAGCGATAACTTTCCCGTCCTACATCAGCACACAACCGAGCCCGGAGTGTGAAGCATCACTGTACACTGAGAAGTCCTTTCCAGACTCGGGTTGTGTAAGAACCGGGGCTTGAGTCAAGGCTGCCTTCAGTTTCTCAAAACTAGCTTGCTGGGCATCAGACCAAACAAAATGAACATTCTTCCTCAATAGCTTTGTCAATGAGGTGGAAATGATGGTGAAACTCTCGACAAAGCGTCGGTAGTATCCAGCCAAACCCAAAAAGCTACGGATCTCAGAGACATTTTTAGGTTGCTTCCAATTGGTGATGGCCTCGATCTTACTTGGATAAACCTGAATGCCTTGAGCAAATACAACATATCCCATAAATGTCACTTCTTTGAGCCAAAATTCACACTTGCTCAGCTTAGCATACAAAAGATTCTCTCTCAGGGTTTGTAGAACAATCCTCAAGTGCTCAACATGCTCTGTCTTTGTCCGAGAATAGACCAAAATATCGTCAATGAAAACCACAACAAACTGGTCTATAAAGGGTCGAAACACACGATTCATCATGTCCATAAAAGCAGCTGGTGCATTAGTAAGACCAAAAGGCATCACTAGAAACTCGTAATGCCCGTATCTAGTACGGATGGCCGTCTTAGCAACATCAGAATCTTTTATTTTTAACTGATAATACCCAGATCGAAGATCAATCTTCGAGAAAACTGTGGCTCCCCGAAATTGATCAAATAAGTCATCAATCCTGGGTAACAGATATTTGTTCTTAACAGTCAATTTATTCAACTTTCGGTAATCAATACATAACCGAAGTGAACCATCTTTCTTCTTCACGAAGAGAACAGGAGCTCCCCAAGGCGAAGAGCTGGGTCGTATAAAGCCTCGGTCAAGAAGCTCTTGTAACTAGACTTTTAACTCCTTAAGCTCTTTAGGGGCCATACGATAAGGATTCATGGACACAGGCGCAGACCCCGGATAAGTCTCGATTTCAAACTCAACATCCCTGTCTGGCGGTAACCCGGGTAACTCTTCTGGGAACACATCAGGAAACTCGCTAACAGTGCGAATGTCCTCAATATTAGATAGAGAGCCCTTCGTGTTCAAGAAACAAGCAATGAAGGTTCCATATCCTTTCTGGATCATCCTATCGGCAGTTAGAGCGGATACCACATTGGACAGGTAACCTCGACGCTCTCCGACTAAGATCACTGATCGACCATCTAAAGTCTTCAAGGTAGCCCTTTTGACTCACAATCCAGACTAACTCGATGCTCCTTCAGCCAATCCATACCCAGAATCAGATCGAACTCTTCCAATGGAAGTTCCATGAGATCGGCCAGAAAGATCTCCCCTTGAACCTCAAGAGGACATCACCTAAGCACTTTGTCCACATTCACGGACTGACCCACTAGGCTCATGACTGTAACAACACTTCCTATGGCTTTTAAAGGAATCTGAAGGTCTCGGGATACTGATCTTGAAATAAAGGAGTGGGTGGAACCATTGTCGAGCAATGCAAAGTATGGAACAAAATAAATGGTAAAGGTACCTGCAATAACATCTGGCTCGTCTCTGTCATCCCGGCGTCTGGTGGCATACACAAGTGCCGGCTGTCTAGCCTCAGATAAAACTGGTCCTCCACTCTAATATGATCGAGCTCTAGTTTCAGTCCTGGCAGTAGATGCAGAAGGTCTACTCTGGCTACGACCCTTAGCTGGAGTTTGAACAGAAGCCTGTGAACGGGCAGGAGTCTGAGGAGATGCTCGATGAGAAGATGGCGGAACAGGACAACCCTTCAAGAAATGATCTCCAGAACCACAACGGAAATAGGTGCCCACCTTCTTCCTACACTCCCCTTGATGCCATTTGCCACAATGCTCACAAAGAGGTGCCTTAGAAAAACCTGATGAACCACCTCGACTAGCTGTCGAGGGCTGAGGGGCTGGAGGCCTAGAACCGGTGTCACTCCTCGGAGGTGCAGTAGTGCGAGCCTTCTTACTTGCCCGTGTTGAAAACTCGATGCTAGAAGGCCTCCTAGATCGGTCTCGATCTACTCTGTCTTTCTCTGCAGCCATCAACTCAACCTCCTTTAAATCTTTTGCCAACTCGATCACCTTATCAAAATCCTTATCAAGGTGGCCGATAACCTGTACGCACAACTCATGACGGAGACCGAGTGCAAACTTGTGGCACTTTTTTTTTCAGTGGGTACCAAACAGGATCCAAACCTCAGGAGGTCTAAAAACCTCGTCTCATACTCAGATACAGTCATATCCCCTGTGTCAGAGTCCTGAACTGCTCTTGCATCTGTCTCATATAACGCTCTTCGATGAAACGACTCTTGAAGCATTCTTTGAAGAAGTCCCATGTCAGACGAGTAGCAAAGACGCTACTCACAACAGACTCCCACCAAGTGCGGGCACTCCTATAAAGCAATGAAACAACTCCCAAATATTTCTTGGGCGGCTCAAGACCCAACGAATCCATGCGTCTCTCAAGATCATGAAGCCACTCTTCTGCCTCAGTCGGGGCTCCACCAGTAGGGCCATCAAAAGTCTTAGCCCCGTTAGTGATTAGGGTCTGAGAGATAGGAACTTCAGGCACAAGTCCTGCAGCTCTAACTGCATCATGAATCAACTGTAAAAACTGTCTGCTAAGAGCCTCATCGGACACTATCGTGGATGGCTCAGTACGGGGTGATGGGGCTCCTCTAACCGGAGTCGTCATATCGATACCAAATGTAGGTGGTGGATCAACCGGAGCCGTAGGACCTCTAAGGGTAGGAGGATCTATAGGGGCTAAGGGATCATTAGTCACGTCATCAATCGGGTCAGAGAATCTAGTAGGTCGACCTCGCCTCCAAGCAGGTCGAGAACCACGTCTAGTACTCATCAGTTGGTCTCGGCTCTACAAAAAGAAGAACCTAAGGTCAGAACTGGCACTGGAGTACCAAACACAATTTAAACATATAAAAACTTGGTGACATGGCCTTTTTTTGAAAATATATAAATATTTAAAACGTTTTATAAAACATAGCATTTATGGCCCACTCACAGTCCGAGGTTTATAAAACCAAAAGCTCTTATACCAATTAAATGTAATCCCCTGTACCTGTCTATGCGTTACACCTAAGTTACAGAGGATTATCATAACATATACATCTATTACATGTATTCAGTTTTCATGAAAATCAGGCATCACTATAGAGGGATTAAGATAATAATAGGTAAAAACATATCCATTCTAAAGTCTGGTAACGATGATACTCACTTACCATCGAATCAACTATCAAGTAAATAATCTAAAACCATTTCAGAGTTTGAGTTACAAAATAATGCCATCATGGCTAACTAGTAAAGTATATCATAACAAAATATAGGCTCATGTCACCTAAAATAGACAGTATGGTGGACAAGAATATTACAACAAAAGTATAGTAAGAAAGTGCCAAGTCCACGGGTAGCCTATCCAAAAGTATCTGAAATGGGAAAGTTTGGGGGTGTGAGCTAGGAAGCTCAGTGTGTTCCAATAAGTGCAAGGAAACATATATATATATATATATATATATATATATATATATATATATACAGTTCAGATATGCATAAGACATTACAAACATGCCATAAGAGCAACCAAGGTTCCATTTTAACCCATCTACACTCCAATCGAACACCAAAATACAATTCCCTATGAACTACATACATAAGGTCTTATCCTAAGCCTGAGGCGTAGGAGCCTACCTAAGGGAATACCTTAGGTCCAGAAAGACTTACCCTAGGCCCGTGGGCGTAGGAGCTTAACAGAATGATTTACCAGCTGGATTAGGGCTGTACCTGCAGACACTTCAAAACATATCCCTAGAATATACCCCCAAGCAGTACAGTTTTGTTCAATATACATAGGCATCAGAATTCAGATGGCAGACATATGCTTAATTACATCAACCAGACATCAGATATTTCAATTCCAGATCAGACATGAGGCATGCTATCAGATATAACTCAACTACATTCTCAAACAACAATCATGCTTTCAACAGAATAGTCATACTTTCATTAGGAATATAATCATGCTTTAACAAAAAGGTAGTCATGTCCTTAGTTCAAAAATTATCTCATAAATCATACATTTTCATATCTATGTTCAAATAAGTGCATTCAAGTGAACAAGCTGATGAGTATTTATTTTGGTTATGTTTTTAGTCCTTATTTTGATCGAATATATGTTTGAAGGACTTAATTGGGCTGTTTTTATGTTGTTCTCGTGCAGGTTACGTAATGCTGCAGAAAATACTGGAGTCGTGGGCAGATTCATGGGCATGAACCAGAGCATGAATGCTGACTAGGCGCCACGTCAGCATCTTCTAGAAGATGACGTCAGCAACTCAGATAACTTATCAGTCCACTTATCAGATAGCTTATCAACCGGATTTTTATTTTAAATTTCAAAACTTGGATATTTATCTTATGTAATTTAATTTAAATTTAGAATTTATCATCTTAGGTTTTTAGGGTTTTCAACTACTATAAATACCCCACTTTGGGGGTGAATTAGATCATCAATCATTCCATTGTTCTCTTCTTCGTTGAGATTAATAAGAGTTCTCCATTTTTTCCATTTCATTTTTCTCCATTTTTTCTTTATTTATTATGGTTTTTTCACAAACCATGCTTAACTAAATTCCCTTTAGCCAAAAGCAACGCCAAACCCGACAAACCTCGTGAGATTAGGAAAATACTTCAATCCTTCGACAACTCCTTTTTAGATTCTCTGTAAACTTGATTAGGCAATCGGCCTAATCTTTAGGCATCGCAATTGTTTCATTCCGAGAGCGCGCATCGGGTTGAAGTGGTTTAGATCCATCATTGGGGACGAGGAAAAGCTTGTGGCCGATTCAACTCCCTAAGAACAAACTTAGTGGCGGTCCACTAAGGGGAATCAAAATCGGAAACAATTCTCATCGAGACGTTTATCCGAGTACGGGCTTCTCCAGCGCTAACTCAGATTTGAGTTAGCATCGATTGCCATAGCTAACTCACTAAAGCTTGACTTCAAGGATTTCCCTGGGAGTCGAATCTACCAAAGAGAAGTAAGTTGCAAGGGTTGGGCCTTGTAGACTGTAACCTGCAGGAAAGTCGAAGAAAAATCAACTTCAGTGATCGAGATATCGTGGCAAAGCGTAGCTTAAGGCTAATTCAATCTATAATACATTTTCAATATTTATTTTTATGTTCTTATTATTTTTCTCATTCAAATCACTCCTCTAAAATCCCCCCTTTATTTTCTATAGGTTATTGGTCTAAATCAGAACGAAAGGTGTTAGAGTTCCTATTCCCTGCGGATCGACCCTTACTCTCGCTATATTATTTTAAATCTTATTTATTTGAGTTTAAGGTTTTATTTTTGACACTATACGACGCGTGTCAAGCAAAACAGAAATGTAGCACACACAGAACACACCTCAAAGCTGGTCAGAGAATCTATCGGGCTCCTGCCTCGCTATGATCTGTTACAGTGCTAGATCCTAGATCAATAAAAGATTATAGTTACTACAAGGTATAAGTGTTAACTATAATAGCTTACAAGGTTTATAGATTCATACTAGTAACTATCGGAACGCGCGGAGGAGCGGATCGGGAGGAACTAGGCTGAGCAGACGAACGGTCAGGGGAGTCTCGATTACCTTTAAATAGATAAAAGCTTATATTAGTCATTTATTCGATTTACATTTAACTCAAAGAAACAATTAAACTCATATGCATGGTTTGGGTTTAGGGACAGATTCGGAGGTCTCCGAGTTAGAATTTCGCAAAACGGGCTTTAAAAATGGACTCAGGACATCGAAAAACATAAAATAGGGATTTTTCGAAAATTTTAACTTTTTGGTCAAAGTCAACACTGACGTCAGCAGTCAAGTCAACGCTGACGTTAGCATGACGTCATCAGACAAGGTCAACTGAGTTAACTCGGCGAGTCAACTCACTGAGTCAACTCGAGCGAGTTGACTCAGCCAGGTCGGTTTAGGTTATATGCGGGTCGGGTCGGACTCGGGTCTGGGTCAACTGGTTTAACCGGTTTGGTCGGTTCAGGCCGGTTCAGACCGGTTCACTTACCCCAATCAGAAAATGTCGCCAGAAGCTGCTGGAAAAGTCGTCGGTGACACATTTAGCCGCGATTCTGCCGAAAAGAGGTAGATCGTTGGCCCAAAGACTCGACCCACTCATTAAAATACGAATATAAGCCGGAAATGTCGCCGAATTCTACCTAAAAAGACCCACGACGGCCGGAAATCGCGTAGCTCCGATGATGGGTTTACCGGTGTCGGACGGGCAAGAGGCTGGCTGGGTTTTGATCGTCTTGAAGAGGGGAGCGTCGTCGTACCAACGGCAAATCAAGACGACGGCAGCACGGACGGGAAATCAGAGGCGGCCCGAATCGAAACTACAACTCGATTTCTAATGCAGACGGAGGCACGAGAGGTCGCGTCACCGACGGCAAAGGGTTCAGAGCGGCGACGTGCGTTCGTCGGCCCAGGCGGTGGTGCACACCGAACGGCGGTGTGGACGATAATGGTTTGCTGGAACTGAGGAGGGAGAGGGGACTGTGAGGGAGACGATTCAAAGTTCGAAATGGGTAGGAATTAATTGCGGGTAGATGGAAAGGCAGATAAAATTTAATGGGGTTCGGAGTTATTTTTAACTATGTTAAAAACAAGGTTTGGTAACCTTTGACAAGTATGAGGCTTAAGCTCAGTGGTAGAAACGTTGAATGGTGAGGGGTGAGGTCGTAGGTTCGAGCCCCCACACCCTTACCTTTTTTTGTCTTTTTTTTATAATCACATATGTATATATATATTTATCATGGTGTTACAATTATGTTGCTTTTCCTTTTTGAAGTTTGCTTTGAACTATTAAGTTGCTTTTAATTTGAAGTTTGCTTTGAAGTCTATCATATTATTGTTGCTATTATCTTTGTGCTTATGTTTGATCTAACAAAAAGGGAGAAGGATTATAGAGCCAATTTTTTTTGAAAACTTAAAATTGATTTTGAAAATCCATCTTAAATTAAGGGGAGAAAGCTTTTCAAAAATTTCAAAAACTTAAAAATTTATATGAGGTTTTGTTATATCAAAAGGGGGGAGATTGTGAAACCAAAATTGATTTTGATATAACACCTAAACTTATGGACTAATTTGCAAAACAATAAATTTTTAAGTACTCTTCAAAGTCTCACTATTGACAAGTCATTTTGAACCAAACTATACTTCAAGACAAAACTCTCTTAAATGTTCAAAATCCACTAAGTCTTTTTATGTATTTTCAAGCCAAACTTCAGCAAAACGCCCAGGCGTATCGATACGGTTTTTAGTTACTGAAATTTTAATAGACCATAGTGTATCGATACGGTAATACCTCGTATCGATACGATATTCATATGGGCAAGACTTTAAACGATACCGTACCGATACGCTTTGCAACTGTATCGATACGATTTGCTTATCTTTGCAAAATCTTTGCATTTAATTTTCGACCGTTGGCTTGTCAGTTAGTTGGCATCCCAAAATTTAAATGACCGTTATACCGTACCGATACACTCTTTATCAAAAGCAAAGTTGGGATTCCAGTGAGCAAATTCCGTATCGATACGCCCCTTAAAAATCGTACCGGTACGCCCTCTAAGCGTATCGATACGCGATGTTTTCAGTCACAACGACTCTTTCTTCTTTGATACAGGTACCGATACGCCCCCTAGCCGTACCGGTACGGTAGGCAACAGAGCTGCATTTATTGCGGGAAATTGCATCTCAACTAGGGATGGGCATTTCACCCGGACCCGACGGGTTCCGACCCGACTCGGCCCGATCGGGTTGGGTATTTTTATGAAAAATCGGGTTCGGGTCGGGTCAGGTTTTTATGTAGGGTGAGGTCGGGTCGGGTTCGGGTTTTAGGGTGAAAAAATCCGACCCGACCCGGGACTAATAGTGTAATTTTCCCCTAAATTTTTTAGGGATATTTGTAATAATACCCTCTCTTTATATATTTCTTTTATAATTAGGTCCTTAAAATTAATTTTTTATTTACATTTTAGTCCTTAAATTTATTATTTTTTATAATTATGCCTCTTAAAATTATTTTTTACAATTAGGTCCCTAAAATTAATTTTTTTTCTATAGGTCGGGTCGGGTCGGGGTCGAGTTTAGAATATTTATTTTCGGGTCGGGTCAGGTCAGGTTTTTTAAAAAATTAGATCGGGTCGGGTTTGGGTGGGCCAAAAACCCGACCCGACCCGACCCGTGCCCATCCCTAATCTCAACGGCTCTATTGATGATCCTAACTACCCAAACGGCTAAAATTCAATGCAAAGGGTATAAAAACAAGTCTCGATTGAACAAGCAACAACTATTGAACCTACGAGCAACATCAAAGCACTCAAATCCAAACTTTGCACCTTTAGAGTCAAATTGTTCTACCCAACTCTTGTATTTTCATTGTAATCTTTTATTGTAAGGTAGTGGATGTTGAGTTCGTTTGGAGAACTTGAACCACTCTAATTGCTTTGTGTCACATTTTTATTTTTTTCATTTTTTCAATCTAGGTGAAGATAACGCTCCTGAGGAGTCTTGAATCCTAGACCTAAGAGGAAAAGAGTGGAGTAAGTGAGCGTGCTCTGACCACCAGGCCGTCGCATGCAAGTTTACTGTAATTTTGTTTTTATTTAATGAAATAATTTTTCATCCACCCCGAACGAGCCATTCTTTTTCTTTTCAAAACATTATCACAATAATTCTTCCTTTTTACCTCTCATTTAAGAGTCCGTCTCGACTTTTGATGTAATCAAAATCAAATAATATTACAAATCTGCTAGTATCATAATTTAAAAGGTATTTTACATTATGTAATCAAATGGTTATTCTTTACATATGTCATCATGAATGAATATGGTTGTGGTGTTGATCAACGAACAAAATTCTTTTGCTTTTAAGTATCTCTTTCTACTTATCAAAAAAAATATCTCTTTTAAATTTTAAACTTTAATCTTAAATTTTACATCCTAAATCCTAAACCCTACACTCTAAAAATATACTCTGCCTCTAATTCCCTAAACTTTAATTATAAACCCTAAACTCTAAACTCATATTTTCAAAGTAAGACACCAAAAAAAGACATAGTTAAGAGCAGACGGTTTCTATCCTTTATCAATAGGGTTAAATCATTATATAAACAGTAAGCATGCATGATTTGCAGAGATAAAAATAACAAAAGAGAAACGTGAGATTGCAGTGTGCTTTACGCAAGCATCAAATCTATGGCAATGGAGATTGAATATGCGAATGAAGCATATGAAGGAGAGTGGTTGGGGATCATTTAAAAATGTCAAAACGATGCTTTACATTATCATCATCATTATTCTTTAAGGTTTAACTAATGAAAAGCATATTTACTTTAAGCTCCTCTAGCGCTGTATTGGTGCTTTCTGCGTTTCTAAGCGTTCATATGAGGTGTTGTTGAGCATGCATTGGCTCATGCTTACTTTGTTTAAAATATAAACAACTCTCTCTTTTCCAAAGCCAAAGTGCAGGGACCAGCAGCACTTTCTGGTCCCAATAACCTTCATTTCTTTATATTCATTCTGCTTATTAACTTCCTTAATATATTGCAAACCCTTCAAATAAAATGTAAGGAAATTAATGTTTCTCATGCATATTAACTGAAAAGAATAATGGGGTGTTAAGATACTAAACATACTTCAAATTTGACACGAAGATCATGAACTCCAATGTATAATATTCCAAGAGATAAGAGAGAGAAAGGTTTGGAGCAATGGGATTGGATTTGGAATTTGTGGGGAGCAATTGGTAAAGATGAAAGAGAACAATTGGAATAATTGTTATCAAAAGAGATGTAGTCTTTTACACTTGTTTATCTTCAATGCCTGAATATTTGGGAGTGATCAATAAAATAATATATCCTGCATTTATTCCCTAAATTGATGCAGACCACCCTCCTTTCCCCTTCTATATAAAGCCCCCTGTGCTCCTCCATTTCTTCCCACACCAAACCAAACCAAAAACTAGACATGTTTCACTTGTCTGATCCCAGGTTCAACAAGCTCTTTTTGGTGGGAAAATTAGCCAAATAATCTGTCCGTTTTAGGGTAAGGGAGATGACAGAAGAGAGTGAGCACTGAGGGTACTTTCTTGCATTTTCATGCTTGAAGCTCTGAGTGCTCACCCTCTATCTGTCATCCACTTCTCTCATCTCTCTCTTTATTTACAATCTTATGCATGCATGAACCTGTATGTAATGATTTTTGTGTTTATTTTGAATGGATTTTCTGCCCAACATAAAACCTGCTTTGTAGTTCGCAGTTTGTATCAACCCTTTCATTGTTGTGGGATTACTTGGCCTGTACATTTACAGTCAAACAAAACCTACAGTTTGTATCAACAAAGAACAGTTGAATTGAAAGATTATTAATTTGCAGTTTCCTTGGTTTTGGTCTCGTGTTAACTCTTTATATCATGTATTATAAACCAGATCTAAGCTGGGTTTTAACTGGTGATTCATTTGTTAACTCGGTATATACCTAGATTATGTCTCTAGAACTGTGTAACGATAGTGTATGATTTGTGCCATTTATCGGAAAAGAATTGTATGTTTGGGCCAGAATAGTTAACAACGAAAGAACTATGGTGACTGATTCTTAGACGAAAGCTCTCCACGTTCATGGTCCTAATTATTGATGCATAAAAGTAGCAAATATATATTTTTAAACTACAATAATTTTTTATATTTTTATCAATAATAAATTTGAAGCAATAAGAGTCAAAGTTTAAAAAAAATGACCAAAAAGTCAACACTAGATATATTTAGTGGGATGGAGAGAGTATTTATTTTTATATTTTTTGGATAAGTGTCTAATGTTTTACTATCCAAGAAAACAGGTACAAAAAACCTGTAACAATGTAACTGTGTGTGCTCTTGGGTAGCCACCCCCTTAGGGAATTCCCCAAGCAGCACAGAAATCCCTATTTACATCATCCAACTGAATGTTTTTACTTTGAACTTTTATACACACAATTTTCTTTATGTCTAAATCTTCTATAGTTACGCTCTTTTCATATGTAATAAACGTAGAAGCTCCATGCGACTTTGAGATTGAAAACAATCAAAGATTTTTCTTTCAGCCGAGTGCAAAGCCAATTCAATTCCCCTTCCCAATCCAGCATCACTCGTTGCAATCCACAGAGTCTAAGAACAGTATTCCAAACCTGCTTTGAGTATGGGAAGCTTGCAAAAATATGATTTCTAGATTCATGACCATCAAAACATAGAACACAATGGTCTTCAGTCACCACTCCCATGCGCAACAATCTATTCATGGTGGGTAATCTGTTCAGAATGGTCATCCATGCTCTCACTGCATGCTTAGGTATATGGGATCCAAACCAGACAATGTTGTGCCACTCTACTTTCGATTCAGTCATTCAAAATTCATTTCAAATTCTCCTTAGCTTTGAACATCTCGTGGGGATCACATTTATCATGTCTAGCAACACTGGTCTAAGCTTGGGCATTTTTCTAAGGCATCAGCTAAAGTGTGTCCTACTTACCACAGACTATAGGTCTCTACCCTTGAATACATAGGCTCGAACCCAAGCCACCCATAATGACCCTTCAGTAGAGAGCAAGTCTTTCATCAAATGGACAAGGCAAGCTTTATTCCATGTTTTTAGATCTTTCACCCCTAGTCCACTCTCACTTTTGGGCTTGCATATGATCTTCCAACTCACACTAGCTCCCTTAACAGCCACGTCTTAACCCTTCCAAAAAATTTAATTCAAAGTTTTTCAATCTGTTCAATGACTCTTTTATGGAAAATAACCTGTTGACACCAATAGTTGACTAAACTAAAGATGACACTCTTTATGAGTTGCAATCTGCCATCGAAACTAAGAAGCTTGCCAGACCAATGCCTCAATCTAGCCTTCACTTTTTCAATAAGTACGGTGCAGTTTTTAGCAGTTAACCTTCTTATAACCAATGGGATGCCCAAGTACCTCACTAGGAGCAGCCCAAGTTTAAACCCAGTAACCGTCCTCAAATCTTCTTTCTGTTCATTGAAGACATCAACAACAAATAGCTCAAACTTTGCAGCATTCAATCGAAGCCCTGAAAATTCATAAAATTTCTCTAAAAACACATTGTACCCCTATCAAAGAATTCATTAGGTCGTCAGCAAAACACAAATGAGTGACTTTCACATTTTTGCATTTAGGGTCATACTTGAATATCTCATTATCAGCAGCCAAATTTAGCAACTAAGAGAGGACATTCATAGCAAGCACAAATAGGTAAGGGGAAAGATGATCCCCTTGTCGTACTCCCCTTTTACCCTTAAAGAAACCTACCAAACTGCCATTCAAGTTAATAGAGAACCTGCTTCCAGTAAAGCAAGCCCTAATCCACCCTCTAAATTTCCCTGACAATCCAACAACTTCCAAAATACAATTCAAAAAATTCTAGCTTACCGAGTCAAAAGCTTTCTGAATGTCAACTTTCGTAGCACACCTAGGGAAGACTAACTTCCTTCCATATCCCTTAACTAGCTCTTGAGCAAGAATGGTATTCTCATATATACTTCTACCCTTAATAAAGGTAGATTGATTTGGGGAGATCAAGTGGGGTATGACAACATTCAATCTTTCAACAAGTATTTTTGTGATAGTTTTATAGAAAATAGAGCAGCAGGTTATAGGTCGAAAGTCCTTAACTGTGCATACATTAGGAGTCTTGGGAGCTAAGGAGATGGCATTAGCATTAAAAGAAGGCAGTGAAAAAATACCTCACTACAAAAATAAAACCCCTCCCTAAAATGCTCCAGGCCACCTTGAAAAACCAAGCGTTGAACCCATCTGGCTCAGGTGCTTTGTCTTTGCCCTGGGCAAAAATTGCAGCCTTGATTTTCTCATCAGTGATATCCCTAACCATGTGTAACTGAGCATCATTAGGGACATTAACTTACAATATATTCTTCAGATCCTCAACATTGTAACCACCCACTCCCTCATCAATAGTCCCAATCTGATTTGTAAAGAAGTGAATGAGCTCTGCAGAAATGCCATCAAAGGTTTCTAGTCTAGTTCCCCTCTCATCTAGGAGAAAATTAGTAGTACTCTTCCTTTGTTTCTTAGCAACTGCAGCATGGAAAAGTTTAGTACCTTGATCCCCTTCATTTAGCCATCAGAATTTTACTTTCTGCTGGTAGAATTTAGATTCAGCCCTCTCAAGCTTAGTAAGCTCAGCATGAATTTGTCTCTCAGCAATAATATTGTCTTGCATGATAGGTAGAGCTAAATTAGATAGCTAAAAGCTTTCTAATTGTTTCTTCTTCTCTGCAACCTTCTTTAAAATATCAAAATAATGGATCTGATTTAGGGCTTTTAAGTAGGGCTTGAGCTTAGCAAATAAGACTTACAGAGGGTTGTCATCAACTTGCATAACCCACGACTCAAAAACAATCCTTCTAAACTAAGGGTGATCGGTCCAGAAAATGAAAAACTTAAATGGCTTCGGTTTGTGCACAGGAGCCCTCACATGTATGGTTACCACGGCTGGGCTATGATCAGACTCTCTAAGAGCCTAAAATTCAACACATGAGTTAATGTGGGGATTTTAGGTGTTCGATTCCTTCAACCTTTCTTGCTCCCCAAGTGGTGGAGAAGTGGAATTTTGGGTGATAGAGGTGTGGAAGCTAAAAAGAATAAAGAAAAGATTATTTATAGTGGTTCAATCTTCTAACCAAGGTCTACATCCACTACCTTAGCTTCCCACTAAGGATTTCCAATCAATCCACTATTGATTTGTCCCCTTTTCTAGGTTTAGAAGGAAACCCTTACAAATCGATTAAGCTTTCTACCCAAAACCTTGATCAAACCCTCTTTACAAAAAGATAAAAATAAGCAAACTCAAATCCCTCTAATAGGTATTTGTTTGCACAATTAAGCTCTCACCCAATCCTAAAACACTTGAGCAAATATAACAATTTTGGCTCACTAGTGTTTGTCTATACAAGGAATTGGCAATTAAGAACTAAGACATATTTTGATCATATGTTGTATTACAATTGAAGCATTAACCATTACTAGATGCTTGGAGGTCCCTTTTATACTCTTCTTTGAGTTTGTAGCCGTTACTAGCTGTTGGGGTTGAATTGGAGCCGTTGGAGACTTTCTTTCTCATATTAAATGCAGTTCTACAGCCTTCCGTATCGATACATGAGGACCCATATCGATACGCTTTTCTTCAGAAACTAGCCGTTGGGCTCTTGCCAGTCTAAGCGTATCAATACGTTTGAGGGTGTATCGGTACGGTATGTCATTTAAAAGATCGTTGGGGTTGTTAAAATAGGGATCGGTACGCTTAAGGGGCGTATCACAACAATCCCTATCTGTATCGATGCGGTCTCACCTGTATCGGTACGGGTTTTGGCAGATTCAAAACTTGGACAAAAGGGTATCGATATTGGGTACACCGTATCGGTACGGGCTTGCTGAAAAGTCAAGTTTGGCTATTTTAAAGCATTAAAAACTTTGCCAAAAACCTTTTAAAATGTCTCAAACTTATTTTCAAGTTGCTTGGACTTAAAGACATGTTTTAAATTCTTTTCAAATTAGTCCAAAATATTTTTCAATTATTATATCAAAACATTAGTTCTACAATCTCCCCCGTTTTGATATAATAAAACCAACTTGAAAAATTGTTTGGGTTTTCTCTCCCTTTGTGAAATAAATTTTGAATAAGAGAATTAAGATTTAAAATCAATTAAAGCTCCCCCTTACTCATTTGAAAATTCAATTTTTCAAACCATTTCTCCCCCTTTTTGTTATATCAAAAAGAATTTAAACACTTTTAAGTTTAAAATAACAATAGAGGTTTAAAACAAAATGACAAAATTAAGAATTTTGGTTTTAAAAATGGCTCCCTCTTACTCAAAGCATCATAAAAAGATGTTAGTCCAACATATGTCATAATCTAGTTGAATTAGTCCAACATATGTCATAATCTAGTTGAAATAAAAAAATAAATCAAATTAAACAAATAAAAACAACTTGATTTTTACCACACTTGAACACAAGGGAGGATGTGAATCCTTCCTTCTTCAAGTGTTCTTCCTTGTGTGCATGGAGCTCCCCCTCAATGTTTGACTCGTTGATCAATCTCCATCACACCTAAACAAGACAATCAATTAATTTTTGGTATCCAAATTGCTTTGGATCCATAGACATTAGTAGCACATAATTTTGTCCCTTTAGGAATCCATTTTTCAATTTCATCCTTTTTAGTTAAAGTATTTAGACCTTTTTGGAACCCAAAATACTTCTAAAAACTTTACCATTTACAAATCTAGGGGCACTAGATTGTCTTACAAAGAAATTTGATTTTCCAAAATTATTTTTCGTTTCAAGCTCTTTGGAAATCAAATCCTTTTCTTCTTGAACTTTATGAAACAAATTTTGTAAATCAAAACATTTTTGTTCAATCTCTTCGAGTTTTGCTTCAAGTTCAAGCTTAGTTTTAGAAATCAAATCATTTTGAATCTTTAACTTTAAAATTACTTTTTTGTTTTTCAAAATGTGATTTTTAAACTCTAAAACTAAATCGTCATAGGCATATTGTAATTCATCAAAATAATATGAACATGAAGTAGATGAATTAGAAGTTACCCTTGAATCTTCTTCGATGGCCATAAGGCAAAGGTTGGCTTGTTCATTGTCGGCGGAGTCTTCATCACTCCAAGTAGCCACATATGCCTTCTTCTTATGGCTTGAAGTGCTTTCCCTCTTCTTCTTTATGGATTCTCGTTCAAGTTCTTTCAAGGCTTTCTTCATGTAAGGGGCACACTTCTTGAAGAGATGAACTATCTCTTCTTCTTCATCCTCCTCTTCACTTGAATCTACGCGATGGCATGTGGAGGATTTGAGAGCAATGGCATTTGTGTTGATGCCAAGCCCTTTGAGCTTCTTCTCCCCCATAACTCTAATCTCTTCTTCTCCTTTTCTTTGTTTTTCTTCATAATTTGATGAGTGAGAAGTGACCCCATGAGTTCATTAACTTCAAGGTCTTGAGATTCTTGGCTTCGATGATGGCGGTCATTTTTTAGTCCCATGACTCGGGAAAGGAGTCGATGATCTTTCGGACAAGCTTCTCTTCCGGAATGGCTTCTCCATAGCCTTTGAGTCCATTGGTGATAGTGGAGAACCTATCGAACATCTTCTCAATGTCCGCTTCCGGGTCCATCTTGAAGTTTTCATACTCTAGGTTTAGGAGCCCGATCTTGGTCTCATTTACTTCGTTTGTCCCCTCGTATGTAACTTCGAGCTTGTCCCAAACTTCCTTGGCACTCTCACAAGAAGACATCTTCTCATAGATGTTGGGGCCTAATGCACAAAAAAGGATGTCCAAGGCTTTGGAATTAAGCTCCATCTTCTTGCGATCTTCGGCACTCCATTCCGCCTTGCTTCGTTGAGGCACGAATGAACCATCTTCTACTATGTCCCAAACCTTGTAGTCTTTTGACTTTATGAAAAACTTCATCCTTGTCATCCAATGGGCATAGTGTATTCCGTCGAAGAATGGCGGTTTGTCGATGGATTGCGCCATAGAGCTGGTTGTTTGATATGTTAATCAAGATTGTCGGATCTTCTCAATAGGATGTTAATCCTCTTCAATTGAGCCAAGCTCTGACACCAATTGTTGGGATTTTAGGTGCTCGATTCCTTCAACTGTTCTTGCTCGCCAAGTGGTGGAGAAGTGGAATTTTGGGTGATATAGGTGTGGAAGCTAAAAAGAATAAAGACAAGATGATTTATAGTGGTTCAACCTTCTAACCAAGGTCTATATCCACTACCTTAGCTTCCCACTAAGGATTTCCAATCAATCCACTATTGATTCGTCCCCTTTTCTAGGCTTAGGAGGAAACCCTTACAAACCGATCAAGCTTTCTACCCAAAGCCTTGATCAAACCCTCTTTACAAATAGATAAAAATAAGCAAACTCAAATCCCTCTAATAGGTATTTTTTTTGCACAATTAAGCTCTCACTCAATCCTAAAACACTTGAGCAAATATAACAATTTTGGCTCACAAGTGTTTGTCTATACAAGGAATTGAAAATTAAGAACTAAGACATATTTTGATCATATGTTGTATTAAAATTGAAGCATTAACCATTACTAGATGCTTGGAGGTCCCTTTTATACTCCTCTTTGAGTTTGTAGCCGTTGTGGTTGAATTGGAGCTGTTGGAGACTTTATTTCCCATACACGAGGACTCGTGTCGATATGCTCTTCTTCAGAAACTATTCATTAGGCTCTTGCCAGCCTAAGCGTATCGATACGCTTGAGGGTGTATCGGTATGGTATGTCATTTAAAAGACCGTTGGGAAATAGCCGTTTGGGTTGTTAAAACAGGGATCAGTACGCTTAAGGGGCGTATCGAAACGATCTCTATCCGTATCAATACGGTCTCACCCGTATCAGTACAGGTTTTGGAAAGTCAAGTTTGGCTATTTTAAAGCATTAAAAACTTTGCCAAAAACCTTTTAAAATGTCTCAAACTTATTTTCAAGTTGCTTGGACTTAAAGACATGTTTTAAATTCTTTTCAAATTAGTCCAAAACATTAGTTCTACAGTTAGGAACATCAATGTACCACTGGGAATTAACCAATACCCTATCAAGCTTTCTGACCAAGAAACATTCATCTTGCTTATTTTTCAAAGTAAACATTGGACAAGAATAAGGATGATCACTTAATCCCATATCACTAAGGCAGCTTTGAAAATCCTCAATATCAGAGGACACATGAGGTCCTAGAGTGATGTAGTCTGAACTCTCCTCAGCACAAGTTGTGACATTGAAGTCGCCCCCCACAATCCAAGGATGCTCTCCCACAAGAGATGCAACATGCCTAAGCTGCTGCCAAACTCATTTCTATGGACTCCATCATTACTCTCGTATATGACCGAAAGTATGATGTGTTTGCCCACAAGAGTCCTCTGAACAATTACCACTTGATTTTCAGCATAGAGCACACTAAAACACAACTCCTTTTTGCATAAAATTCAAATTTTCTTCAAATCAATGCAATCATAGTTATGAAAACAAATCCAATCATTAGAATATTTGGCAATTAACCCAGGAAAATTTCTTTTACGTACCCTAGTTTCAATCAAGCAAAGAATGTCAACATGTAGTTTCTCCATACGCTGCAAAACTTTCTTCTGCTTGTTGGGGTTCTAAATCACCTTACATTCCAAAAGGCTATTGCCATTGAGAAATGGCATGTCCTCCCCTAATGAGCTACTAGATTTAGAGCCTTTTGACATAGCCTTATCTGCTTTCTTCATTTTCATTTCGTGCAGCAGATTGGCCACCCCTAAAGAAGCAACACTTGGCTTCCTTTGTAACCCCTCATCCCGGCCTAGCCAACAGAACGAACCGAACGGGTTACACGGGGAAAATCGGAGCGAAGCCCTCTAAGGCCTCACTCCGATTAACAACCCTATTTTTTCATTTTATTTATCTTGCCTAAATATCACTTTTAATCCTATGTGTGAAGGCAACAGCGGAAAAGCGAAAGCGGAATACGAACCAATCAGAGGGCATACGATAATTTAAACTTACCAAGTAGCTTATTTGCAAAATTTTATTCTCACGAGGCAAAACCATCACAAAGGGGCACATATGTCTCATTTAGGAAGCATACGAGCTTTAGGGACTAAAACGTAACATTTGGAAACCCTCGAAGATGCCTTTTAACCGTTTTAACTACCTTTCGAAACATGCATGCCCGTTCTGAAACGCATGCTTCATTCAAAAAGTAACACCAAGCCGTTCCAGAACGGTCCCACCTGGTTCCGGAACAGGAGCCTCTAGTGGCCAAATGTACCGGAACGGCCCTACATGGTTCCGACACAGGAGCCTCCAGTGGCCAAACGTACCGGAACGACCCTACATGGTTCCGAAACATGAGCCTCTAGTGGCCACACGTACCGAAACGACACCACCCTCGTTTCGATACGGGTGCCCCTGGAGCTTGGCCGTTCCGAAACCATATCAGACGTTCCGAAACGCCTAGACACAGTTTGGCCTGAAAATGCATTTCGGCATCTCCAAACGTTCCCAAACTTACCCCGGAACATCATAAACCATATGACAACTTATTATACAAACAATCTAGAGGCAAAACACCCTAAACACAACTTCAAACATGCATACACATGACAAAATGGATCTCAAACCCAAAGCTCATAAGAACACTTAGCTTAAAAACACCAACTAGTCAAAACACAAAACAATCAGCCCAAAGCCATAACAAACCTCCACAGAACATGGTATCAACATTTAAAACATGCTACCAACATTAAAAAAAGCCAAACAAATGAGTTTGAACACCAACTCCCTAACATAAAAGTCTAATATTCCCATTGTCTAAGCATTATTACAACTAGTAAAACCATACTTTGAGCTAGCAAGAACTCCAAGAAATCCTCCCTTGCCCACTTGCCTCCCGGAGCTTCTAACGATCTACATTGTTGGAAAAATAGAGTGCAAACTTAAAAGCTTAGTGAGCAGAACTCTAAAACACAACAACAATGAAGTTTAAAACATATATCTCAGTTTTTGAAAGCGAAACCACTTTACGAAAGAGATGTAATAAGTGTAAGCATAGACGAAACATGGTTTGTACATGCACAACCATCCCCGGTGGGACTATACATCACCGTACACAACAACTAGCACTTTTCCGATGGGACTACACATCACCGTACTCATCTACTAGTCACTACCGGTGGGACTACACATCACCTTATACAACGACTAACCATCACGTGAGGCTTGACATCAACTATGACAACACAACAACATTAAAAAGAAATAAAAACAATCCACAATCAATATCGTTGAGGCTCCACCTAAACCCCAAGAAACCTTCATTGAACATATTTAAAGCTTCAAAACAGTTTCCACTCACCGATAGAGCCCAAACGTTAGCCGAATCCCCGATTCAAGTTTCCGAATTACCCGGATTCTCGTCCACGAAGCCCAAATTCGTTTCCTCTACTTTAGGCAACCCAAAAATAGAACATTAGGATGCTAATATACCCACAAACATAGCAGCAACTAAAAACTCAACAATCTTACATCACAACACATCGACATCCAACCCAAACTTCACCCAAATTCGTTCTAGTGAAACCTCCAACTGAACTCATCATTTTCAAACATCAAAACACACCAATTATCGTCTAAATACACCCCACAACAACAAGGAAACCGTCAGCCATGATTTCAACCCAAAACCAAGCCAAAAACTCTACCTTTTCAACCCAAAAATCTCATTTTAGACCCATTTCAGGTTTCCTACTATTAGCCACAATTTTAGCATTTTTACGAAACCAAAACAAGATTAAAAACACCCTTAAACATGGTATCAAAAGACCCAAACGAAAATCCCATGAAAATACCCATTCCTCCAATCCAAAACCAAAAATGCATTTTAATGGATTTAAAGGAAAGTTTTCAATGAGTACAAGTCGAATATGTAAAAATCTAATCAAGGAAGAAATTACCTTGAAAAATCTTGCTTGGATGGAGAGTTAGGAGCAATAGAATAGTGAAATGGGGTTTATGAGAGGTTTTATGTGAAAAGGGGGATTTTTGGAGAAGATGATGGCTTTTCCAACTTTTTCTTTATTTCATTTATTCAAAATTCCCATTTTTTCCTTTTAAATAAAAGACCCTTTTTGTCCATTAAAAATGTTTTTCTTCAATTAAATTAACCCGAACCGATTTAACCAAACCTGGTTATCTCTCGGGCTCCAAACCACGGGCGTTACAACTCTCCCCCACTTAAAGAATTTCTTCCTCGAAATTACCTGACGGAAAAAGATACAGAAATTGTTTCTCCATGTATTCCTTCCTCTTCCAAGTAGCCTCTTCCACATCTCGATGTCTCCACAGAACTTTAACTAACTCGATTGATCTCCCATGCAACACTTTCCTATCCGTAGCAAGAATTCCAACCGGTTCTTCATCATACGACAGGTCTGGGTTCAACTCGATATCTTCCATTGGCATTACATGAGACGGATCCGACCTATACTTCCGAAGCACCGAAACGTGGAACACATCATGAATCTTCTATAACTCTATCGACAGTCTCAATCTATAGGCAAAGGGACCAACTCGCTCAATTATCTCATAAGGACCAATGAATCTCGGGCTCAACTTACCTTTCCTACCAAACTTCATCACCTTCTTCCAAGGTGAGACTTTCAAGAACACTTTGTCGCACACGGCATACTCTATCTCCTTTCTTTTCAAATCGACAAACGATTTCTGTCTATCTGAAGCTGCCTTCAAGCGATCACATATCAATTTTACCTTCTCGGTATTGCCCTTAAGTAAGTTTGGCATCGCTACAAGCTTCTGTCCGGCCTCGGCCCAACAGATAGGCGTTCTACACTTCCTACCATACAGAGCCTCATACGATGCCATCTGAATACTAGCCTGATAACTATTGTTGTATGCAAATTCTACTAACGGTAGGTGTTTCTCCCAAGAACATTGAAAGTCGATGATGCAACACATCAACATATCCTCCAACACCTGAATAACTCTCTCTGACTGACCATCTGACTGCGGGTGATACGAAGTGCTGAAGTTCAACCAAGTACCCAAGGCACGATGCAAACACTCCCAAAATCTAGCTGTAATCCTCGGATCTCGGCCTGATACAATCGGCTTCGGTACCCCATGAAATCTCACTATCTCACTGATGTACAGGTCGGCCAACTTATCTAAGGTGTAGGTAGTATGAACATGTATGAAATGGGCACACTTAGTGAATTTTTCGACTATCACCCACACTGAATTCTTCTTCAAAGGAGTCAACGGTAAACCCGACACAAAGTCCATGGTAATATGTTCCCACTTCCATTCCGGAATCTTCAACGGCTGTAACAAACCTGAAGGAAACTGATGCTCGGCCTTAACTCGCCGACAAACCATACACTTACTCACAAACTCGGCCACATCTCTCTTCAATCCAATCCAGTAGTACTCTTCCTTTAACCCACGGTATATCTTCGTACTACCCAGATGCATAGCAAAAGGACTGTTATGTGCTTCATTTAAGATAATACGCCTTAACTCGGCATCTTCTGGGACTACTATCCTATCCTTGAAACATAGGATTCCATTCTCCCCGAAGCAGAAATCTGTAGGCCTACCCTCGGTTATATCTTGCACGTGAGGTGCCAAAGATTCGTCTTGCAACTGTTTCTCTCGAATCAACTGAACCAATGAAGGTTTAACTTGTAACTCGGCTATCAAACCTCTATCCCGTGACACACTCAATCTCGCAAACATGGCTCGCAATTTAACTGCCACTTTTCTACTCAAAGCATCGGCTACTACGTTTGCCTTACCCGGATGGTACTCTATCGTAAGGTCATATTTCTTAAGAAGCTCTATCCACCTACGTTTTCTAAGGTTCAGCTCTCTCTGAGTCATCAAATATTTCAAACTCTTGTGGTCGGTATAAACTGGGCACTTCTCACCATAAAGATGGTGTCTCCAAATCTTTAGAGCAAACACTACTGCGGCTAACTCTATATCATGAGTGAGGTAGTTCTTCTCGTGAACCTTCAACTGTCTCGAAGCATAAGCTACAACATTGCTCTCTTGCATGAGCACACATCCTAAATCTACATACGATGCATCACTGTAAATCAAAAACTCTTTCCCCGGTTCAAGCTGAATTAAAATAGGAGCTTCGGTCAAAGCTTTCTTCAACTTCTCAAACGTTTGTTGTCTTGCATCTGACCACTCATACGGAACATTCTTCTGAAGAAATTTAGTCAAGGGTGCCGCAATCTTCAAAAATCCTTCGAAAAATCTTCGGTAGTACCCCACCAAGCCTAGGAAACTACAAATTTCGGTAACCGAATTCGGTTGCTTCCAATTCACTATGGCTTCTATCTTCTTAGGGTCCACACTAATTCCATTCGCTGATATCACATGACCTAAGAAGACTACCTCCTTAATCTAAAACTTGCATTTACTCAACTTGGCATACAACTAATTTTCAAGCAAAGTCTGAAGCACTAGTCGCAAATGCTCATCATGCTCTTCCTCGGTCCTAGAGTACACTAAGATATCATCTATGAACACCACTACAAACCTATCCAAAAACTCGTGGAACACTCGATTCATCATATCCATAAATGCAGCTGGAGCATTAGTCAACCCGAAAGGCATTACCAAGAACTCATAGTGCCCATATCATGTACGAAAAGCGGTCTTCGATATGTCCACATCTTTCACCTTCAACTGATAGTAACCGAATTTCAAATCAATCTTCGAAAACACTGAAGCACCTCTCAACTGATCATGCAAATCATCTATATGTGGCAAGGGATACCTGTTCTTTACTGTTACCTTGTTCAACTGCCTATAGTCTATACACATCCTCATACTGCCGCCTTTTTCTTCACAAACAAGACCGGAACTCCCCACAGAGAAATACTAGGCCTAATGAAGCCTCTATCTGACAGTTCCTGAAGCTGTGTCTTCAACTCTTTCAACTCTTTCGGTTCCATTCTATATGGAGCAATAGACACGGGTGCAGAATCGAAATACGTCACAATAGCAAACTCAACTTCTCTATCTGGAGGCAAACCCAGCAACTCTTCCGAAAAAACACTCGGAAAATTACAAATTGTTCTGATGTCTTGCGGTCTAGCCTCACTTATATTCGGATACATCATATAAGCCAAATACGCCTGACAACTCGAATCTATCAATCTCTGAGCTTCTAAAGCAGAAACAACATTGGACAAGAACTTAATGTTCTCGCCCACCACTACAACTTCTAAATCATCCGTAAGCCTCAAGGAGACTCTCTTGGTCTCAAAGTCCACCCTAGCTCTATGCTCTACGAGCCAATCCATGCCCAAAATCACATCAAAACCATAGAACGACAATTCCAACATGTCAACCGGAAACACATGACCTTGAATCGTCAAAGGAAACCTCATATACATCTTCCTAACTACCACCATCTCACCGAAAGAACTAGTAACATTCACACCTACTTCTAACCACTCATACGGTAAACCTAGAGATCTTGCATGTTCACCCAAAATGTACAAATCTATCAAAGAAAGCAAAGTCAAAGACTATAACGAGAAATTGCATACGATGACATTTGTGTCATTCCCAACCTCTCGCTGTGCATACACCATAGATGGTCCTCCACCCTCGGGCTGAACTGCCACCACATGAGCTAAGTTCCTCTGACTATCCTTCCTTGGCTAAAAATTACCTCGATCGCGCCCACGGCCTCTCTAATGCTCAAACCCCCTAGCTGGAGCCAGTCCGCCCCTAGCCGGGTGTGGGCAATTAGCCTCAAATGATCTCGGGAACCATAGTTCCAACATACCCCAAAGGTACCCATACACTCGCTTGGATGACGTCTCCCACATCTAGTGCACTTAGGAGTTTAAAAAATAGCCCCTTGGCCTTGATGGTCTTGTCCATGGCTATCGCCTCTATGTCTCGAATCAGGTTGATACCTCCTATCTTTGTGCCTCTTGGCATGATCTCTGTCTCAATCTGCGTGTCTCTTCCCGGAATCAGACCCACTAGCACGAGTACTCGAGCCTAAGTTCTGCTCGATATCCTTGGCCCTAGAGACCAAAACATCAAACTTGGTGTAATTAGAATCAAGCATATAAGTCTCCACATCCCTAGTCAAACCATAACGGAAACGCTCACACCGTTCCCTCTCTCTGGGAACCAACTCGGGTGCATACTGGATCAACCTCACAAACTGAACCTCATACTCTGACATTGTCTTACTACCCTGAACCAAGGCCATAAATTCTCTCTTCTTTTCATCTTGATATCGGACTCCAAGATACTTCTTCTTAAAGGTAGTTCTGAAGAATTCCCAAGTGACATCCGCTTCTGCCACACCCGAAGTAACGGTAGTCTACCAAGAATACGCATCTACCTGAAGCAAGGAGACGACACAACCCAACTTACGAGCATCTGAGCACTCCATCTGACCTAAGATTCGTGTAGTGCTCTCAAGCCAAGCCTCTGAACCCTCGGGAGTCAAACCATGGAACTCAACTCCGCCCAAGCTACGAAGTCTCTCAAGGGGTAAACATGTCCCCGCACCCTGATGTGGTGCTGCAGCATGCATACTGGCCAAAGCTGTCTGAAAGGCCCCGACTATAATTTGAATCAAATGAGTCATGTTCGCACCTGCCGGACCCTGACCAGCCTGAGCTCCATTACCCCCAACATTCACACCGGCCTGAGGTCCATTACCATCACCTCCAGCATTCACACCGGCCTGAGGCACATTATCTCCGACACCCACCCCATCACCATCGGGGGCAGGAAGAACAAGAGGCACATCCTCGGGTGCCTGGTCACCCGCTCTAGGTTGTCCTCTCGGTCTTACCATAACGAAGATAAAATCTAAATAATAAACACATCACACACAAGAAAACATTGGGTTAGCAAGGGTAAGGATCTGAGGACAATAAAACATCACACACCTAGCAATGGAAACAATTGCTTAACTTCAACAACAACAAGGACAATAAAACATGCTTTCATACACCGTACAATGGCAAGCAAACCAAACAAACCAACTTACCTGACTTACCTTCCCGATAGACCTCATAACCGAGGCTCTAATACCACCAAATGTAACCCCCTCGTCCCGGTCTAGCCAACAGACCGAACCGAACGAGTTACATGGGGAAAACTGGAGCGAAACCCGCTAAGGCCTCACTCCGATTAACAACCCTATTTTTTCATTTTATTTATCTTGTCTAAATATCACTTTTAATCTTATGTGTGAAGGCAACAACGGAAAAGCGAAAGCGGAATACGAACCAATTAGAGGGCATACGATAATTTAAACTTACCAAGTAGTTTATTTTTCAAATTTCATGCTCACGAGGCAAAACCATCACAAAGGGGCACATATGTCTCATTTAGGAAGCATACGAGCTTTAGAGAATAAAACGCAACATTTGGAAACCCTCAAAGATACCTTTTAACCGTTTTAACTACATGTGTTTCGAAACAAGCCTGCCCGTTCCGAAATGCGGGCTTCATTCAAAAAGTAACACCAAGTCGTTCCGAAATGGTCCCACCTGGTTCCGGAACAGGAGCCTCTAGTGCCCAAACGTACCGGAACGGCCCTACATGGTTCCGAAATAGGAGCCTCCAGTAGCCAAACGTACCGGGACGGTCCTACATGGTTCTGAAACGGAGCCTCTAGTGGCTAAACATACCAAAACGGCACCACCCTTGTTTCAATACGGGTGCCCCTGGAGCTTGATCGTTCTGAAGTCATATCATACGTTCTGAAACGCCTGGACACAGTTTGGCCCGAAAATGCATTTCGGCATCTCTAAACGTTCCCAAACTTACCCCAGAACATCATAAACCACATGGCAACTTATTATACAAACAATCTAGAGGCAAAACACCCTAAACACAACTTCAAACATGCATACACACAACAAAATGGATCTCAAACCCAAAGCTCATAAGAACACTTAGCTTAAAAACACCAACTAGTCAAAACACAAAACAATCAGCCCAAAGCCATAACAAACCTCCACATAACATGGTATCAACATTTAAAACATGCCAGCGACATTAACAAAAGCCAAATACAGGAGTTTGAACACCAACTCCCTAACATAAAAGTCTAGTAGTCTCATTGTCTAAGCATTATTACAACTAGTAAAACCATACTTTGAGCTAGCAAGAACTCCAAGAACTCCTCACTTGCCCACTTGCCTCCCGAAGCCTCTAACGATCTGCATTGTTGGAAAAAGAGAGCGTAAGCTTAAAAGCTTAGTGAGCGGAACTCTAAAACACAATAACAATGCAGTTTAAAACATATATCTCAATTTTTGAAAATGAAACCACTTTACGAAAGATATGTAATACGCGCAAGCATAGACGAAACATGGTTTGCACATGCACAACCATCCCCAGTGGGACTACACATCACCGTACACAACAACTAGCACTTTTCCGATGGGACTACACATCATCGTACTCATCTACTAGTCACTACCGGTGGGACTACACATCACTGTATACAACGACTAACCATCACGTAAGGCTTGACATCAACTATGACAATACAACAACATTAAAAAGGGATAAAAACAATCCACAATCAACACCACAACACACATAAACGCGAACGCCAACAATCAACTAAACAAGGCGAGAATAGATAAACTTACACTTGGGTCTAGGTTGCGTCTGAGGTTCCACCAAAACCCCAAGTAACCTTCATTGAACATATTTAAAGGTTCAAAACAGTTTCCACTCACCGATAGAGCCCAAACGTTAGCCGAATCCCCGATTCAAGTTTCTGAACTACCCGGATTCTCGTCCACAAAGCCCAAATCCATTTCCTCTACTTTAGGCAACCCAAAAATAGAACATTAGGATGTTAATATACCCACAAACATAGAAGCAACTCAAAACTCAACAATCTTACATCACAACACATCGACATCCAACCCAAACTTCACCCAAATTCGTTCTAGTGAAACCTCCAGCTGAACCCATCATTTCCAAACATCAAAACACACCAATTATCGTCTAAATACACCCCCAACAACAAGGAAATCATCAGCCACAATTCCAACCCAAAACCAAGCCAAAAACTCTACATTTTCAACCCAAAAATCCCATTTTAGACCCATTTCGGGTTTCCTACTATTAGCCACCATTTTAGCATTTTTACGACACCAAAACAAGATTAAAATCACCCTTAAACATGGCATCAAAAGACCCAAACGAAAATCCCATGAAAATACCCATTTCTCCAATCTAAAACCAAAAATGCATTTTAATGGATTTAAAGGAATTTTTTCAATGAGTACAAGTCGAATATGTAAAAATCTAAGCAAGGAAGAAATTACCTTGAAAAATCTTGCTTGGATGGAGAGTTAGGAGCAATGTAATAGTGAAATGGGGTTTAGGAGAGGTTTTTTGTGAAAAAAAGGATTTTTGGAGAAGATGATGGCTTTTCAAACTTTCTTTTTTATTTCATTTATTCAAAATTCCCATTTTGCCCTTTTAAATAAAAGACCCTTTTTGTCCATTAAAAATGTATTTCTTCAATTAAATTAACCCGAACTGGTTTAACCAAACCCGGTTATCTCCCGGGCCTCAAAGCCCGGGCGTTACATCCTTGGTTCCTCAATCACTTCATTAGTAATATCATTTAGTATCTCAAATTTATTCTTTGAACCAATAAGTGTTGCTAATTTCCCTTTTCCTCCCCCAGGCTTACTGTTCTTTAGAGTAGGGCTTTGTAAGGGTAGAAACTCATCAATTTGAATAGCAATATTCCCAATTAGCACCTTTGCCAAATTTTCACTATTCTTAGCAGTGCTACAAACAGCTTCAACTCCTATAGCCAACTCAACATCCTCAACTGTAGGAGTTTCCTCAACATCTGAAGCTCCCAAAGGTTGTTGGCTTCCCCCAATGGCCTCACTTCCTTCCACGGGCTCACTATTAGCAATTTGCAAGTCAGGATCAGCCATATCAACAGTAGTAACAGGTAGAGTAGCAACAGGAGCGGATTTGACTCTCCACTCAGGAGCTTTCCCCAAAATAGGTGCATGCTTAACATGTATTTCTTTCACAATTGGGCATGTAGCGTCTAAGTGCCCAAATAACTTGCAATGAGAGCAAAAGGACGACATCCATGGGATCTTTACCTTGACAAATACCACAGATTTATCCTGCATTATAACAGGTATAGTACGCAGAATCCTAGCTCCAGCATCTACTTCTATGTAGACTTTTGCAAACTCTAGGCGCTCCCTATTTTCTATAATAGTATCCATGTACAAAGGAATTCCTAGAGCACTTGTTATGTAGCTTAAACCCTTACGAGAGAACAATTCTAAAGGTATATTGTACAATTGAACCCATATTGGCATTCGCGACATATCAAAATCAAGTTGTTTTAGGTTAGGCACCCATTTCCTAAGAATCATCGGCTTATGCTGGATGTGCTAAGGGCTATTTTCGAGCACCTAGTCCTTGGCATCAGCATTCGCAAACGAGAAAACATAAAGGTTCGGGCCAGCAATATTAACCTTAGCCAGGGCCGATTTTCCCCCAAAGAGATTCAACAATCTTCTTCAATGCAACAAAATTTGTGGCATGACCAATGAACTGACCAACCAAGGAGTGCTTCCAATCTGAAACCCCTTCGTTGAAAAGCTCAGAAGGCAGATTAACAACAACCGCATCCTCGTAATCGATTGGAGGGAAATTTTTAGGGCTTGCGCATCCCCACCATCGAAGAAAAATTGCTTCCAATTTACCGCGTCCATGTGAAATGACGAAAAGATGAACCACGGAGAACAAAAGTGCAAAGAACGATCAAGAAATCGATCAAAAACGAGGGGAATCACGCCGGAAAGAGAGAAGATCTCAGAGGCGGTTAGGCCTGCTAACGTGCGCTTGAAGAGAAAACTTCATAGCCATGTGTTTTTTTTATCATATTTATTTATTTATTTTTATATTTGTGTTGATAGTGTATATTCTTTATCACTGACAATGATATTTCTTTGTATATATTATTTGTCTCAGTTGTTCAATTGGAGTTTTAATATTTTTCTTGTTTGGTCATGTAGTTTATATTTAAGTGACTAGTTTGTGTACTATAATAATTTTAGAAGAAATATTACGAACAGAACTCAACAAGTGGTCCTAGCAGAAAAGTGGATGATGTTCATCTTAGAGACAAATAATATATTTTTGTTTAGTGAATATTTTTAGTTTATTCAATAAAACTAGCTATTATAATTTGTTAAAAATTAAGAAAAATATAAATATAGATAAAAATAGAAATAGGTGATTCTTGATTGGACACCATTTAAGAAAAGAGGAGAAATAGATTCTCATAAATCTCATGAACTACATTTGAATGCAATTTTCGCCTCTCTTTTTCAGATTGGACTTCCATCATTATTCATTACACACATGAAAATTGTAATAAGGAAATGATGGAATCATTAAAGCAAACTCGTGGCTGGGTCTGAACCAGCAAGGTTCAACCCACTCTTCTACAGATAAACACAATCTCCATATCTATTGCTACTTGGAAAAGGTGGTATAAAAGATACACATTTTTTTACCTGTCATTACTGTTTAGAACAGGAAAATTAGGGGTAAACGAGCGGAGCCGAGCTCAAGTAGTGTTGAGCTCGACTTAGCTTGTTAAAAATTCGAGTCAAGTTCGAACTTGAGTAGATTTTAACGAGCTTGAATAATCTGAGCTCCACTCGGCTCGTTAAGAACTCAAACCGAGTTTCAGCTTGAGTCGAGTTCAATCGAGTCGAGTGTTGGCCGAGCTTTGACCGAGTCGGACTCGAGTGCCTCGCGATATGTCTCATCTCATTTAAAGCCTTATTAAAAAAAACTTTGATAAACAAGTTGTGTAAACCTTGTTAATTTTAGGGTTTAGTGTGTTAGTTTAGGGTTTAGAGGTTTAAGTTGTTGGGTTTAAAATTTAGGATTTAGATTTTAGGGTTTAAGACTTATGTTTTAGGGTTTTAGGTTTAGGAATTTAGATTTTAAAATTTAAAATTTTAAAAAAATTGTATATTTTCGAGTAGCTCACGAGCTTTTCGAGTCGGGTTTCGTATAGCTCGACTCGGCTAGTTAAGAACTCGAACAAAGTTTGAACTCGAGTCGAGCGTTGACCGAACTTTGACCGAGTCGAGCTCGAATAGCTTGCGATCTGTCTCTTCTCTTTTATAGCCCTAGGGACAAATGTAAGATTTTATGCCATAGTGTAAATTCAAAAGGTTATATTAAAAATATAGAGATGCAAAATACAAAACTTTAAGGAATAAGAAATTAAATTATCAATAGAAAATACAAAGAAAATACATAAACTATATGATAATTTAAAATTATAGGTTAAATTATAAACTAATTTTGAATATTTAAAAAGTTTTAATTAAATATGACATTCTTTTAATTCAACCATCAGTTTTGATATTGAATACTAGTTTAATCTGACGTGGTTTGGGTTTAATTGTTTTCTAGGTCTCTTTTAATTTTGAAAGTAGACGAATTAAGTCTTGTCCTCTAATTGTTTTGGATTCAATCACTCTCTAGGCCCTCTTAATTTTGAAACTTGATGTATTAGATCCAATCTCTCATTTTTTTGGTACAATTACTTTTTATGTCCTCCTAGTTTCAAAAAAGACAGATTAAACCTTAACCTACATTTTTTCAGTTTAAGTACTTTTTAAACCCCTTTCTATTTCAAAACTAATTAACTTAGATCTTAACCCATCTATTTCTAATTTTAAATTAATAACTTAATAATCATTTTATTTCTATTTCTCCCTTAAATTTCATTGTAATTTTGTCCCTAAAAATATCTACATGTATGGGTAGCCGCCCGTTTCCCTCATCTTCCACTCTTGAAAGGGAAAGTTCAGACTCATAATTAAGAAATACTCACTTCCATAATGGGGAAATTGTATAATTCTTTTTGTTCTATACCCACCTTAGTTAAATCATTTACAAATAACTAATGCAGTAAATTAGGTTCTTCTCTATTAGCTAACATTTTATATAAAATATATGGTTAAGTTATATTAGATTAATAATAGAAATCTTTTGTTTTTTTAGTGTCTCTATTTATACATCACAAAAATTAGATTTAAGTTTAAGGTTTAATGTTATGGTTTAGGGAATTAGAGGTATTGTGTATTTTTTAGAGTTTAGGATCTAGAATTTAAGGTCAGGACTTAGAATTTATTTTTTTAGTGTTGGGGCATGGAAAGAGACACTGAAAAGGGACATGAAATTTTTATCCTGAGATTGAATGGTAAGAAATTTGATGTCAAATTTTAAGCTTAAAGTTTCAAATAAAAGTTTAAAATAACTCTACTTCTTATTTAAAAGTTTGATTCGACTTAAAATACATTTAAAATTAAAAATCGAACTAGTTTATACTTGAAAATATCAAATCTATTAGTATCATCACGATTAAAAAAATATTTTACATGATATAATTAAATGGGGTAAATATCATCTGCCTCTAATCATGCTCACACTAAAATTCGTTTAAAAATTAAATTCTAAACCCTAACTTTAATTTCCACACCTTAAACTCTAAACCATACACCCTAAAAATATATCATACACCTAATTCCCTAAACCCTAACCACAATATATAACCTCAAACCCTAAACTCTAAACCCAATATTTTACAATGGGGGCATAAAAGGGGCATGATAAGGGGCAAACGATTTCCATCCAACTAAATGGGTATCCTTTATATTTGTGATCTTGATTAAGAGGATTAAATCATTATTTCAAAGAGAAGCATCAAGCATGCATGATTTGGAGAAATAAAAATAACAAAAGAGAAAGGTAAGATTGTAGGGTGCTTTACGCAAGTCTCAAATCAATGGTAATGGAAATTGAATGAGTGAATGGCATATGAAAGAGTGGTTGGGGATTTACAAATGTCAAAAGATTCTTTACATCATCTTCATTGTTATTTAAGGTTTAATTAATGAAAAGTATTCTTATTTGTTTAATTGAAACTGAAAAAAAATATGTATTTTGTTAAAAGTCAAGCACCATTCGGTGCACATTTTTCAAAGAATGGTGCACATTTTCAAAGGTTGAAAAATGCAACCAATTTGGTTGAAAATGTGATGGTCTAATCACTTGGGTTAGTACCTAAAGTTTAGGCTATTTACAAGTTTAGTCCCTAAAGCTCAACTATAAATAGCCTAGCCATTTGCCATTCTAACACATCCCAAAATCATTCTAACCTCCTCTCAATACTAGAGAAATTAGAGAGTTTTCATAGAGTTGTTTTCTCCTTTTTATCAAGAGAGAATTGTCATTGTTTTCTCCTTGTTAGATTGAGAGAAGTTGTAATTCCTATTTTCTCATAGTGAAATTCTTCTACCTTTGTCCGTGGTTTTTACCCTATATTATTTAGGGGTTTTCCACGTAAAATTTGTGTCTCTTTTATCTTCATTATTATTTTCTCAAATTATCAGTTGCATTTTTGCTCTATCCGACGACCGCATTCCGCAACAATTGGTATCAGAGCCAGATTTGGGTGTGTATATCTACTTACCGTATTCTCTGTTGGTTGCCACTGAAAAGTGGATCCTCCATCATAAGAAAGTAAGTTAGATATTACTCATTCATTGAAGGTGGTGGGCACTATTCACGTCAAAAAGGTGAAATAGTGGGAGCTATCTGAAATAGAAGCTATGGCAACGAGATTTGATATTGAAAAGTTCAATGGGAGAAATTTCTCACTGTGGAAATTGAAGATAAAGGCCATCCTAAGAAAAAACGGATGTCTAGCGGCTATCAGCGAAAGGCCGGCAGATTTTACGAATAACAAGAAATGGAATGAGATGGACGAGAATGCTATTGCAGACCTTCATTTAGCATTAGCAGATGAAGTACTATCAAGCATCGAGGAGAAGAAGACAGCCAAGGAGATTTGGGATCACCTCGCAAAATTATACGAGGTCAAATCGTTGCACAATAAAATTTTCCTTAAGAGGAAATTGTACACTCTTCGGATGTCAGAATCTACTTCAGTGACAGAGCACTTAAACACGTTGAATACTCTATTTTCTCAGCTTACATCCCTAAGCTATAAAATAGAGTCACAAGAACGTGCTGAACTTCTGCTTCAAAGTCTACCTGATTCGTATGATCAACTCATCATCAACTTGACAAACAACAACCTTACAAGTGATCTAGTCTTCGATGACGTTGCAGCTGCTGTTCTAGAAGAAGAAAATCGGCGCAAGAACAAGGAAGACAGACAAGGAAATCTGCAACAAGCAGAGGCTTTAACGGTGATGAGAGGAAGATCAACAGAACGTGGCCAAAGTAGCAGTCACAATCATGGTAGATCAAAGTCAAGGAGTAAGAAGAATTTAAAGTGCTACAACTGTGGAAAGAAGGGTCACATAAAGAAGGATTGTTGGAGTTTACCTAAAAACTCCAATCCTCAAGGAAATATGGCAAACACTTCAGATGATGGAGATGCTCTTTGTTGTGAAGCAGCAACAGCCATGGAAGGCAGAAAAAGATTTGCAGACATATGGCTTATTGACTCGGGAGCCACATATCACATGACCTCAAGAAGAGAATGGTTCTATAATTATGAACCTATCTCAGGAGGATCTGTGTACAGCTGCAATGATCATGCCTTGGAGATTGTTGGCGTTGGAACCGTCAAACTGAAGATGTATGACGGGACAATCAAAGTTGTTCAAGATGTGCGACACGTGAAAGGCTTGAAGAAAAACTTATTATCCTACGGATTGTTGGATAATAATGCAAGCAAGATTGAAACACAGAAAGGAATCATGAAGGTGTTCCATGGAGCGCTTGTGGTGATGAAAGGTGAAAAGATAGCTGCAAATTTGTACATGCTGAAGGGAGAGACTCTGCTAGAAGCTGAAGCCTCTGTTGCCTCATGTAGTTCAGATTCTACCATGTTATGGCATCGGAAACTTGGACACATGTCAGAACAGGGAATGAAAGTCCTTGTGGAGCAAAAGCTACTTCCGGGTTTAACAAAGGTATCACTTCCTTTGTGTGAACATTGTATTACAAGTAAGCAGCATCGATTAAAATTCAACACATCAAATTCTAGAGGCAAGGCTGTTCTAGAATTGGTTCACTCTGATGTATGGCAAGCACCGGTTACATCCCTAGGCGGAGCAAAGTATTTTGTCTCCTTCATTGATGACTACTCTAGGAGATGTTGGGTGTATCCTATCAAGAGGAAGGCAGATGTGTTTTCAACCTTCAAAGTTTTCAAAGCGCGGGTGGAACTTGATTCTGGAAATAAGATCAAGTGTTTCAGATCAGATAATGGAGGTGAATATACAAGTGATGAATTTGATGACTTCTGCAGAAAAGAAGGCATCAAAAGACAGTTCACAACAGTATACACTCCTCAACAAAATGGAGTGGCAGAGCGGATGAACAGAACTCTGTTAGAAAGAACACGAGCAATGTTGAGAGCTGCAGGGCTAGAAAAAGCTTTCTGGGCAGAAGCAGTCAATACCGCCTGTTATTTGGTGAATCGGGCTCCATCAACTGCAATTGAGTTGAAGACACCGATGGAAATGTGGACTGGTAAACCAGTTGATTATTCAAACCTCCATATATTTGGAAGTATTGTGTACGTGATGTACAATGCCCAAGAAATTTCAAAGTTGGATCTAAAATCCAGAAAATGTAAATTCTTGGGGTATGCTGATGGAGTAAAGGGGTATCGCTTGTGGGATCCCACTGCCCGCAAAGTGATTATCAGCAGGGATGTTATCTTTGTAGAAGATAAGCTACAAAGAAAAGAAGAAGATGATAGCACTGATAAAGAAAAGCCAGAGACTACACAGATACATGTTGAAAATGAGTCTGAACAGAGAGATTGTTCTGAAGCAGAACCAGAGCTCGAGGAATCAGAACCAGAGAATTCTGAAGCTCCAACAACTCGTCAATCAGATCGTGTGAGAAGACGCCCCAATTGGCACTCAGATTATGTTATAGAAGGTAATGTTGCATACTGCCTTTTAACGGAGGACGGTGAGCCATCAACATTCGAGGAGGCAATGAACAACTCAGATGCTTCGCAGTGGATGGCGGCAATGCAAGAAGAAATCGAAGCCCTTCATAAAAATAATACATGGGAACTTGTGCCACTACCACAAGGAAGGAAGCCAATTGGTAACAAATGGGTCTTCAAAATCAAGAGAAATGGTGACGATCAAGTGGAGAGGTATCGTGCAAGACTGGTGGTCAAAGGATATGCTCAGAAAGAAGGTATTGATTTCAATGAAATCTTTTCTCCTGTGGTTAGACTAACAACGGTTCGAGTTGTCCTGGCAATGTGTGCTACATTTAATTTACATCTAGAGCAGCTAGATGTTAAAACAGCTTTTCTTCATGGAGATCTTGAAGAAGAGATTTACATGCTCCAGCCTGAAGGTTTTGAAGAAAAAGAAAAGAAGAACTTGGTTTGTAGGTTGAACAAATCTCTGTACGGTTTAAAGCAGGCGCCGAGGTGTTGGTACAAGAGATTTGACTCCTTCATCATGAGCCTTGGATACAACAGACTTAATGCAGACCCTTGTGCTTACTTCAAGAGGTTTGGTGAAAACGACTTTGTTATATTGCTGTTGTATGTAGATGACATGTTGGTTGCAGGCCCCAACAAAGATCATATTGAAGAATTAAAGGCACGACTGGCTAGGGAATTTGAAATGAAGGACTTGGGACCAGCAAACAAGATTCTAGGGATGCAAATTCACCGAGACAGAAGTAGTAGGAAGATTTGGCTTTCACAAAAGAATTACTTGAAAAAGATCTTGTCACGATTCAGCATGCAAGATTGTAAGCCAATTTCTACCCCTCTTCCTATTAACTTTAAATTATCCTCCAGTATGAGTCCTAGCAGTGAAGAAGAGAGGATGGAGATGTCTCGAGTACCGTATGCATCAGCAGTGGGAAGTTTAATGTTCGCTATGATTTGTACAAGACCAGACATTGCACAAGCAGTGGGAGTGGTTAGTCGGTACATGGCGAATCCAGGCAGAGAGCATTGGAATGCTGTGAAAAGGATCCTGAGATACATCAAAGGGACCTTAAATGTTGCATTATGTTACGGGGGATCAGACTTTCTTATCAGCGGGTATGTCGATTCTGACTATGCAGGAGATTTGGATAAAAGCAAATCTACAACAGGGTATGTGTTTACATTTGCTGGTGGAGCTGTAAGCTGGGTTTCAAAACTGCAATCGATTGTGGCTACGTCAACAACGGAGGCAGAATATGTAGCAGCTACACAAGCCAGTAAAGAAGCAATATGGTTGAAAATGCTATTGGAGGAGCTCAGGCACAAACAAGAGAATGTCTCTTTGTTTTGTGACAGTTAGAGCGCCTTGCATCTTGCAAGGAATCCTGTTTTTCACTCAAGAACAAAACACATTCGGGTCCAATACCACTTCATTCGTGAGAAAGTGGAAGAAGGGACGATAGATATGCAGAAGATCCATACCGATGACAACATAGCAGATTTCATGACAAAAGCAATCAACACTGATAAGTTTACTTGGTGTCGATCCTCTTGTGGCTTGTTAGAGACGTAAGCAACATGGAAAGTACGAGGTAGAAAGAATGGTGTGAAGATATGATTGTTCCAATCAAATCTTCAAGTGGGAGATTGTTAAAAGTCAAGCACCATTCGGTGCACATTTTTCAAAGAATGGTGCACATTTTCAAAGGTTGAAAAATGCAACCAATTTGGTTGAAAATGTGATGGTCTAATCACTTGGGTTAGTACCTAAAGTTTAGGCTATTTACAAGTTTAGTCCCTAAAGCTCAACTATAAATAGCCTAGCCATTTGCCATTCTAACACATCCCAAAATCATTCTAACCTCCTCTCAATACTAGAGAAATTAGAGAGTTTTCATAGAGTTGTTTTCTCCTTTTTATCAAGAGAGAATTGTCATTGTTTTCTCCTTGTTAGATTGAGAGAAGTTGTAATTCCTATTTTCTCATAGTGAAATTCTTCTACCTTTGTCCGTGGTTTTTACCCTATATTATTTAGGGGTTTTCCACGTAAAATTTGTGTCTCTTTTATCTTCATTATTATTTTCTCAAATTATCAGTTGCGTTTTTGCTCTATCCGACGACCGCATTCCGCAACATATTTAAATTATGTTTTTCTGTCTTGTTTTAGATGTTTTTGAGAAAATGATATTTTTAAATTTTAAAGAAAAATTAAAAAAACAGGCCACGTGTCGTATTTTAGTTGAGTAACTAATTTTTTTAAAACCCGTCACAGAAAATATCATAATAATAACTAAATAAAACATTAAACACCTACTTTGATAATAAAAAAACTAAGCATCTATCCCGATAGTTTGAGCACTTATTTTACAGTCAAATTTCTTTAATATTATTATTCATATTTAATTCATTGATGGATTAATATAAATCTTATAATATAAGATTTAATTAATGAAAAAAACATATTTACTTTAAGCTCCTCTAGCGCCGTATTGAAGCTTTCTGCGTTCTCATGTGTTCATATGAGGTGGTGTTGAACATGCATTGGCTGATGCTTACTTTGCTTAAAATATAAACATTTCTCTCTTTTTCCAAACCCAAAGGGCAGGGACCAGCTGCAGTTTTTGGTCCCGATACCCTTCATTTGTTTATATTCTACTAATTTCTTTATCTACTTTTATTTGTGTTAGTTTATAAAGTATTTTAGAACTCAAAATTTAATTCAACGACAAAAAAATTGATTCCCCCGTTGCTTATTAGCATAATCGTCAGAATCGTGTTAGACATTTTTAGGACTTTGAGTGAAAATTAAAAAATGGTTCTTATAGAACAAAAACTTTCTAACTTTGTGCAAACACTCATTCTCGATTACCACCAAAATTAGTCTATTAAACTTTTCATGTGACATAGAACTACACAAGCAAGATTTGAGCAGTAAAAGTAGAAGGTATGAACCCTGAGTTGGAACTCATTATTCATCTCTAAGACGACCTACTGATTGTTCTCATAATCGACTTTGATCCGACTTGTAGAAACGAGAAAAATAAATTATGTTTGCAAACCATTAGATATGATACATACATATTCAAACACGTGATCCATGTGTTTAATGTCCAAATTGATGATTAGACTGACAAAATAACCTGATTAATATGATAATAATATTTTGATAACTCTATTAGTATGATCTGAAATTTGGGATTAATTAATATACTACCATATTTTGGGGATTTTGTGCAATTAACCCTTATTCTTCTTTTTGCAAAGCTGCCGGAGAAATGGGGAATATCCACATGTATGGGAGCCGCTTCATCTTGCACTCTTGAAAGGGAAAGTTGGAGAGCATAATTAAGAAGCACCCACTTCCATAATGGGAAAAATTTTACAGTCCCTTTTTGTTCCATGCCCACCCTATTCCATCATTCCTAGTACAATAGCAGCAAGTTAGGTTCTTCTACATTATACAAAAGGCACCCAAGATATAAGGATATGGTAATAAATAATAAATTCGAGTTTTGTGAATGAAAAAAAATATACAAAACTTTGGTCATTAACTTAAAAATTTGGTTTGATTCGATTTTGAATTTAGTTGGAACTCAGTCCCACAACTTGTAGTGACTAAATTTTTTATAGGTAATCTTTAAATATGGAGTTTTTTGTACAAGTCCCTAAATAACAACATTCATTTTAAATTGGTCTCTAAATTTTTAAATATTTTAATTTTATTCTCGAATTATGACTCTCATTCTAAATTAGTGTCCAAAGTTTTGAACATTTCAGGTTTATCCTCAAACTATTACTCTCATTCCATATTGGCCTCCAAACTTTTGAACATTTCAATTTTAACCTCTAATTATCAGTATATTTTAATCATATCTCATGCTAATAAAACCATTACAAAAGTTTTAATTGTCATTGAAGCAATGATATGTATTTTTTTAATAATATGATATGACATAAATGATATTTTGAGGATGAAATTAGAGCGTTCAGAAGTTTGTGGATCAATTTATAATTAGGGTCATAGTTTAGGAATGATACCGAAACATTCACAAGTTTTGGGACCAATGTAAAATAGAAGCCATAGTTGAAAATAAAATTAAAATATTTAAAAATTTTGGAATCAATTTAAAATCAAGGTAATAGCTCGAAGATGTATCATGCCATTAACTCTTAAATTTATGACCATAAATGAAAATGATTGTAACCATTAAGCTTGGGTGAATGCATGATTTGGGAAATATAAAACAAGAGAAAAAAGTAGGATAGTAGGGTACTTTACGCAAGTATCAAATCAAAGCTAAATGGCAATGGAGATTGAACAAGGGAATGTAGTACATTCGAAGTTGTGGTTCGGGTGATTAGCATCATGATTAAGGAACAATTTTTTTTTTGTCACTCTTGGTGTATCATATAGTATACTTTAACGTTAAAAAATTAAATTTTACATTCTAATTTTAAATTGTAAACCCTAAATTTTAAAAAGTTAAAGTCATACACCCTTACAGTTAAACCCTAACTTTAAACACCAATTCTAAATTTTAAATTCAATTTTTTAATGTTAGAGATGCATAAAGCACAAAAAAAATTCTATTCATGATAAAGCTGCTCTAGCGTTGTATTGGAGTTTTTTGTTTTTTTTTCATGTGTTCATATGTGAAAAAAAAATTCTGCTTCTTTTCAATGCCCCTTTATATGTTTCAAGATTAAAAAATTAAATTTTAAGCATGAACTCTAAAGTTTAAACATTAAAAGATACACACTACCTCAAATTCTGTAACACCCGGGTTTAGGGGTTAGGTGAAAATAATATTTTAATATAAATCGGGTTCGGTTTTATGATTTAAATAATGGTTCAGGTTTGGTTTTCAAATTAATTAATTTGAAGTTAGACTATACTTTGAAATTAAACCTCAAATAGCCATGGGTTTTATGTCTTTGTGAATGTTTCATTTCATTAAGGGCAAAAGGGTCATTTGGCTTTTAAACTAAAAGAAAACAAAAAAAAACCCATCATCCACTATTCATTCCCTTCTTCACCAACGGGAACATAAGCTCTCTACCCAAATCCACTGTTCCATCACCTCCCTTCTTCTTTTCAACTCCGTTTTGAAAGGTAATAACATTTTCGACTTCCCCTCATCCTCCCCTTCATGAAAGTACTCTTCTTTTTCATTTTCATGGAGTTTTTAGAAATGGAGGTTTTGAATGTTTTGAATTAAAAATGAGAACTTTATGTAGTTAAGTGGAGTAATCTGATTTAATATGCTTAGTTATAGTATATAGAGACCAAATGGTATAATATATATATATTTCAAATGATTTGGGGCAATTTTCGGAATTGTGTTTCAAGGGGGTTTTTGGAGGGTTTTAAAGTATGTTTTGGGGCTGTTTGATGTTGGGTTTTGGGGGCTGTAGGTAGTATGATATATGAGGATCATTTTGGGTGCAATTGATGATTGTTTGGGTGCTTGAAATGAGAGTTTTCAGTGGGTCAAGTGGGCTGCTCGAAAATCCTGTTTTTGGTCTAATTTTGGGTGTTGAATGCTTGGAAATGGTAATTCGGGTTAGTTTCGATGACAAGATATTGATTGTGGATGTTTTGTTTGTGTTTGAGATTGATTAGAATCAAGTTTGGGCACCGGTGAAGCATCGGAAGTGAATCCGGGAAATTGAAGACAATTGCTTGCTTGGTCTTGAGCTCGGGAGTTAGGTGAGTGGTTAATTGTTTTAAACGATTTTAAATTGGTTGGTTCGAGTATATGGACTAGGTTGGGCTTGGTAGACCCACCTAGAGTTAGGATTAGGGTGGTAGCCTAATCCTAAGCTTGATCTAGAGCCCTTGGATGAACTTGAATGTATGAATGTATATGCCTCGTATGTGTTGTGATATGAATGCTTATATACATTGTATTATGCATGTGAGATGAGGCATGATTTGTATTGCTTAATGCATGCATGGTGTTGGTTCATGATTGTGTTCATGGTGAGTACGTGCTAAGCACGGAAATGATTGAAATGAGTAATGTGGAACGAGTAAAATATTGGCACTAGTAAACTTAAATACAAATGATCGATCATTAGGATGTTAGTGTGTACACATGAGTCAAAAGTCGCGCGTGGCCTTGGTGGCGTTGAGTCACCAAGGAGGAGTACGGGTACGCCCGGAAATGGTATTTAAATATAGTCGGTGATGAGTGGAATCCCATCGACGGGGCGTGAGGATGAGTGGAATCCCCTCCGCGAGACCGGTGATGAGTGTAATCCCACCGTCAGGTAATGGTTGTGTTGTTGGATGTGAGTCCAACGGTTATCCGTGTATTTGAGTCTTAACTAGGTGCCAATGTTGATTGATATGTGTATCAATGTGTTGAGATATATGAGCTGCTTGGATGTTTAAATGTGATTACATGTATGGTAGTGTTGAGCTCATGGTTATGGCATATATGTGATATGTTGTTCATGTATTTTATCTTGTGGACCCTTGGTATGATTGTGGTTACCTTGGCTAGATCGTGCTCGGACCCTGCAATGTTGAGGTTGGTTTTTAGAGCTTACCCTCACTAAGCATCATTGCTTACACTCTCTTTGTTCAACATTGCAGATCCTTAGTTCGTGGGTTGCTCGGGCAAGCGGAGGGCCTCCAAGTGTGGTTTTGGCTTGATTTCATCAAGTATGGATTTCAATGTTAAACGTGTAATAGTTTAAGCAATGGGACGTGTAATGCTTTGTGGTTGTTGTTGGTTGTTAGGAGCATGTTAGACTCCTTAGTATCTTGCTTTTGTCTGGGTGCGTTGCCATGTTGGTTGTAAGCATGTTATACTATGTTGAATGTTTTGATGTGTGATGGTATGTTTTAGAATGTTTAGGTTGCCTTGTGTATTTGTGCAAGCCCTTCAAGATGTCTTGTCCCTTTTAAGGTCCTTTGTGTTCTTATGCATGTCAATATTGCATGAATTGCTCTTTAGCTAGAATGTCATGTATTGAATGCTTTAGTCCATGTTCGATTGACTCCCTTGGCTTAAATATGTGTGCTTACATGTTTGTATATGCTTAGGTGAGTCGAGAATTGCATCTAGAGTCGTGTTTGAGGTCGTTTAGCTAAAATTGGTGGACTTACAGTGCAGGGCGTATCGATACGCCTAAGGGCTGTATCGATACGGCCTTGCTCAGAGAACACAGATTTGGCTGGGCGTATCGATACGTGGGGTGTATCGATACGGTCCCAACTCTCTGGAATCTTGGGGAGTTGTGGAGTGTATGGCGTATCGATACGGTGTCCAAGCGTATCGATACGGTTCAACCTAGTTGACCAAGTGGTGTTGACCGAGAAGGGCGTATCGATACGCGCGAGGGCTGTATCGATACGGTCTTCTTATGTTGACCATAGGGTGTTGACCTTGGTCAAGGCGTATCGATACCCTCTGAAGGCGTATCGATACGACCTGTTTAAAAGGGGAAAATGTGTTGTTTTAATGTGCTGTTTTGGTTGGTCGATGCTATGGTGTTTGTGTTTTCGCTGTCGTGTTTCACATAGGGCTTAATAAGGCAATTAGACAAGATTAGTTAATGAAAAAAAATAGGGTTGCTAACCGAGGGGGAACCTCAACGGGTTTCGCTTCGGTTTTCCCCGTGTGGCCCACTCGAACCGGTTATCCGACCAGACCGGGACGAGGGGGTTACACTTGTTGGTATCAGAGCCTAAGGTTACCGAGACCTTGGGCAGGTAAGTGAGGTAAGTTTAAGTTTTTGCTTGATATGCACGGTGTTTGCTTGCTTGTAAGAATGGTTGCCTGTTTGACGAGTATGTTGCTTGTTTTATTCAAAGCATGTGTGTGTGAGTCCCATTGCTACTATTACATTGAAAAAAATGGTTTTGTTTTAGTGAGGGAACGTACTTGAACACTTGGAAGCCTTGCCTTGCTAACCCAACTTGTATGTTTTGTTGTTGTGGTTGTAGTTAATATTTGTGAGAGCAATGTCTAGACCGAGAGGTAGACCGAGAGTGGTTCGTCAGGAACCACGGGTTGCGGCTCCTGTTGAGCCGGCTGTCGGAGTGGAGTCTCATCTGGAAGGGCCGGTGGCTGCGGGAGTTGGCGCTCCACCACCACCTCCACCACCACCACCTCCTCCACCTGGAGCTGGAGGTGAGGATGGAGCCGGAGGAGATGGACCTCAGGGTGGCCAAGGTGGCCAAGGTCCAGCTGGAATTGATATGACTCCGTTAGTGCAAGCGATAGCGGGAGCATTCCAGGCCGCAATTGCGGGAGCTCAGGCTAGGTGTGATGATGCTAGTCTACCGTTGGAGAGGCTCCGTAGTTTGGGAGCCGAGGAGTTTAGAGGATCTACACCGGAGAGATCGGAGTTATGGTTGGAGAAGACGGTTCATATCTTAGCTCAGATGGGTTGTGCGGGCGCACGTAGATTGGGTTGTGTGATCTCACTGCTTTAGGGTGATGCCTACACCTGGTGGGTCACCATTACTGCCGGGGTTCCAGAGGCCGAGATAGATTGGGAATTCTTTGAGTTTGCTTTCCAGAAGAGGTACTTAGGACCAAGGTACCTAGATGAGAAAAAGAGAGAGTTCATGGCTCTCACCCAGGGGGATACATCTGTGACTGATTATGAGATTCGTTTCGTCCGTCTGAGTCAGTATGCTCCAGAGTTAGTGCCTACTGAGAGGGCTCGATGTGATCGTTTCAGATACGGACTTCATGAGGAAGTTAAGAGGTATACCTTGGCTTCTGATTATTCTGACTTTGATGTCTTGGTTGCTAGAGCCAAGGACATTGAGCATAGCTTGGGGCTGACCAAGCGTTCTGGGGGATCTAGTTCTGGTAAGAGGCACAACAACTTTGATGGTAGAGATGCTAAGAGGCACAGAGGTGGCGGACATCAGTTTGATCAGAGACGTGGCAGTGGCCACCATGGTAGAGGCCATCAGGGCCATAGAGGAGGAGGGCGTTTGCCCGAGTGTGCACAGTGTGGGAGGCAGCACACTGGTGAGTGTTGGGGTAACTTCCATGCTTGTTGGAACTGTGGTTCGAGGGACCACTTTAGGAGGGACTGTCCACGTCAGGCAGCTCAGGCACCGAACATTGCTCAGGCTCCTGCGAGAGGTAACGATTTCATAGAGGCCGTGGGCGCGGTCGTGGCTACTTCCAGCCTAGGGCTGATGCACCTAGGGGAGATGCTCAGAGGAACCTTGCTCATGTTGTGGTTGTGCAGCCAGAGGCGGGAGGGCCAGCGAGAGTTTATGCTCAGAGAGAGGCCAGGAATGACACCGATATGATAGCAGGTAATTTCGAGTTACAGTCTATGTCTTTGCTTTCTTTGGTTGATTCGGGTTCTACGCATTCCTACATTCTGAGTGAGCATGCACAGAAGTTAGATATTCCTGTAGAGATCTTAGATGTAGGTATGCATGTTACTAGTTCCTTTGGTGAGACAGTTGTGGTTAGACGTATGTATAGGAGGTGTCCACTGAAGATTCAGGGTCATGTGTTCTCAGTTGATATGATGGAACTTCCTTTCTACGGTTTTGATATTATTCTGGGTATGGACTGGTTGGTCGAGCATCGGGCTAGTGTGGATTTTGAGACAAAGAGAATTTCCCTAAAGCTTTCTGATGACTACGAGGTAGTAGTAGTAGGCGAGAACATTAAGTTCTTGTCTAATGTGGTGTTAGCTTTAGAGGCTCATAGGTTAATGGACTCAGGATGTGGGGCTTATTTAGCTTATGTTATGAATCCGGATATGAGTGAAGCTAGACCGAAAGATATCAGGACAGTGTGTGACTTTCCAGATGTGTTTCCTGAAGAGTTGCCTGGTTTACCTCCTGACAGAGATGTTGAGTTTGTGATTGAGACAGTTTCAGGGTCTAACCCAGTTTTGATAGCTCCGTATCGTATGGCTCCGAAAGAGTTGAAAGAATTGAAGAGTCAGTTGCAATAATTATTAGATCGTGGTTTCATTAGGCCTAGTAGTTCTCCGTGGGGTGCTCCAGTGTTGTTTGTGAAAAAGAAAGATGGTAGTATGCGCATGTGCATTGACTATAGACAGTTGAATCAGATGACTGTGAAGAACAAGTATCCGTTGCCTCGTATAGATGATTTGTTTGATCAGTTGAGAGGTGCTTCAGTATTCTCGAAGATAGATTTGAGATCCGGGTACTATCAGTTGAAAGTGAAAGAGTGTGATGTTCCAAAGACAGCTTTTAGGACTAGGTATGGTCACTATGAGTTTCTTGTGATGCCATTTGGGCTCACGAATGCACCAGCAGCCTTCATGGACATGATGAACAGAATTTTTAGAGACTATTTAGACCGGTTTGTGGTTGTCTTCATTGATGATATACTTGTGTACTCGAAGACAGAAGAAGAACATGATGAGCACTTGAGATTTGTTTTACAGAGATTGTTGAGCAATCAGTTGTATGCGAAGCTTAGTAAGTGTGAGTTCTAGATTCGAGAGGTTGTGTTTCTTGGCCATGTTGTTTCGGCCGAAGGTATCCGTGTTGATCCATCGAAGATTGAGGCTATTGTTGAGTGGAAACAACCTAAGTCCGTGACCGAGATTAGGAGTTTCCTAGGATTAGCCGGTTACTATAGGAGGTTTGTTGATGGATTCTCTAGAGTAGCTGCTCCCTTGACTAAGTTGTTGCAAAAGGGAGTCAAGTTTGAATGGTCAGATGCAAGACAAAAGGCCTTTGAGAAATTGAAAGAAGCTTTGACGAATGCTCCAGTGTTAGTGCAACCTGTTTCAGGTAAGGAGTTTGTGATCTACAGTGATGCTTCCTACGTAGGCTTAGGATGTGTTCTGATGCAAGATAGGAGAGTTGTTGCTTATGCTTCTAGACAGTTGAAGATTCATGAGAAGAACTATCCTACTCATGACATAGAGCTAGCCGCAGTAGTGTTTGCATTGAAGATTTGGCGTCACTATTTGTACGGTGAGAAGTGTATTGTTTACACCGATCACAAGAGTTTGAAGTACTTGATGACACAGAAAGAGTTGAATTTGAGACAGAGAAGATGGCTAGAGCTGTTGAAAGATTATGATTTGACCATTGAGTACCATCCGGGTAAAGCAAATGTTGTGGCCGACGCTTTGAGTAGAAAAGTGGCCGTTGAATTGAGAGCTATGTTTGCTAAATTGAGTGTGTCCGATGATGGTGGTCTGATCACCGAGTTGCAAGTGAAGCCTTCTTTGATTCAGTTGATTAGAGAGAAACAGTTGCAAGATGCGAGCCTAGTTCCTCATGTTCAAGACATAGCTGAAGGAAGACCGACTGAGTATAGTTTCAGTGGTGAGAGTTTGTTGTGCTTTAGAGATAGAATTGTTATACCAGAAGATGTTGAGTTGAGACGTCAGATTCTGAGTGAAGCACATTCGAGTCCCTTTTCTATGCATCCGGGTAGTACCAAGATGTACCGAGATTTGAAGACTAATTACTTATGGGTTGGTTTGAAGAAAGATGTAGCCGAGTATGTGAGTCGTTGTATGGTTTGTCAGAGAGTGAAGGCAGAACATCAGGTTCCTTCAGGTTTGCTACAGCCTTTGAAGATTCCGGAATGGAAATGGGAGAGAATCACCATGGATTTTGTATCAGGGTTGCCTTTGTCTCCTTCGAAGAAGAATTCCGTTTGGGTGATTGTTGATAGGTTCACTAAGTGTGCTCACTTCTTAGCAGTGAACACTACGGATTCCTTAGACAAGTTGGCGAACTTGTACATCCGCGAGATTGTGAGACTTCATGGAGTTCCGAAGTCTATTGTTTCAGATAGGGATCCTAGGTTTACTTCGAGGTTCTGGAGTTGCTTGCATAGTGCTTTATGTAGCCGTTTGCATTTCAGCACATCGTATCATCCTCAGTCCGATGGGCAGTCAGAGCGAGTGATACAGATTCTAGAAGATATGCTTCGTTGTTGTGTGATTGACTTCCAGGGTTCTTGGGAGAAGCACTTACCGTTGGTTGAGTTTGCCTACAACAACATTTATCAGTCTAGTATTCAGATGGCACCTTATGAAGCTTTGTATGGTAGACGGTGTAGGACTCCGATTTGCTGGGCTGAGACAGGTCAGAGATTGTTACCTATGCCAGACTTGCTTAAGGGAACCACAGAAAAAGTGAAGTTGATATGTGACCGCTTGAAAGCAGCTTCCGATCGTCAGAAGTATTATGCAGATTTGAAGAGGAAAGAGGTTGAGTACTCAGTGGGTGAGAAAGTGTTTCTGAAGGTATCTCCGTGGAAGAAGGTAATGAGATTTGGCCGAAAGGGCAAGTTGAGTCCGAGGTTCATTGGCCCGTATGAGATAGTTGAGCGGATTGGGCCTGTAGCTTATCGGTTGAGGTTACCTTCTGAGTTAGAAAAGATCCATGATGTCTTTCATGTGTCTATGCTTAGGAGATATAGATCGGATCCTTCTCATGTGATGCCCGTTGAGGAAATAGAGTTGAATCCGGATTTGTCTTATAATGAAGAGCCCGTTGAGATATTTGCTTCTGATAGCAAAGTGTTACGTGGCAAGACCATAGAGTTGGTCAAGGTGTTGTGGAGACATAGAGGTGTGGAAGAGGCCACGTGGGAGAGAAAAGCTGATATGGTTGAGCAGTTTCCGTATCTGTTTCCACTAGGTAATTTCGGGGACGAAATTTCCTTAAGTGGGGGAGAGTTGTAACACCCGGGTTTAGGGGTTAGGTGAAAATAATATTTTAATATAAATTGGGTTCGGTTTTATGATTTAAATAATGGTTCGGGTTTGGTTTTCAAATTAATTAATTTGAAGTTTGACTATACTTTGAAATTAAACCCCAAATAGCCATGGGTTTTATGTCTTTGTGAATGTTTCATTTCATTAAGGGCAAAAGGGTTATTTGGCTTTTAAACTAAAAGAAAACAAAAAAAAACCCATCATCCACTGTTCATTCCCTTCTTCACCAACGGGAACATAAGCTCTCTACCCAAATCCACTGTTCCATCACCTCCCTTCTTCGTTTCAACTCCGTTTTGAAAGGTAATAACATTTTCGACTTCCCCTCATCCTCCCCTTCATGAAAGTACTCTTCTTTTTCATTTTCATGGAGTTTTTAGAAATGGAGGTTTTGAATGTTTTGAATTAAAAATGAGAACTTTATGTAGTTAAGTGGAGTAATCTGATTTAATATGCTTAGTTATAGTATATAGAGACCAAATGGTATAACATATATAAATTTCAAATGATTTGGGGCAATTTTCGGAATTGTGTTTCAAGGGGGTTTTTGGAGGGTTTTAAAGTATGTTTTGGGGCTATTTGATGTTGGGTTTTGGGGGTTGTAGGTAGTATGATATATGAGGATCATTTTGGGTGCAATTGATGATTGTTTGGGTGCTTGAAATGAGAGTTTTCAGTGGGTCAAGTGGGCTGCTCGAAAATCCTGTTTTTGGTCTAATTTTGGGTGTTAAATGCTTGGAAATGGTAATCCGGGTTAGTTTCGATGACAAGATATTGATTGTGGATGTTTTGTTTGTGTTTGGGATTGATTAGAATCAAGTTTGGGCACCGGTGAAGCATCGGAAGTGAATCCGGGAAATTGAAGACAATTGCTTGCTTGGTCTTGAGCTCGGGAGTTAGGTGAGTGGTTAATTGTTTTAAACGATTTTAAATTGGTTGGTTCGAGTATATGGACTAGGTTGGGCTTGGTAGACCCACCTAGAGTTAGGATTAGGGTGGTAGCCTAATCCTAAGCTTGATCTAGAGCCCTTGGATGAACTTGAATGTATGAATGTATATGCCTCGTATATGTTGTGATATGAATGCTTATATACATTGTATTATGCATGTGAGATGAGGCATGATTTGTATTGCTTAATGTATGCATGGTGTTGGTTCATGATTGTGTTCATGGTGAGTACGTGCTAAGCACGGAAATGATTGAAATGAGTAATGTGGAACGAGTAAAATATTGGCACTAGTAAACTTAAATACAAATGATCGATCATTAGGATGTTAGTGTGTACACATGAGTCAAAAGTCGCGCGTGGCCTTGGTGGCGTTGAGTCACCAAGGAGGAGTACGGGTACGCCCGGAAATGGTATTTAAATATAGTCGGTGATGAGTGGAATCCCATCGACGGGGCGTGAGGATGAGTGGAATCCCCTCCGCGAGACCGGTGATGAGTGTAATCCCACCGTCAGGTAATGGTTGTGTTGTTGGATGTGAGTCCAACGGTTATCCGTGTATTTGAGTCTTAACTAGGTGCCAATGTTGATTGATATGTGTATCAATGTGTTGAGATATATGAGCTGCTTGGATGTTTAAATGTGATTACATGTATGGTAGTGTTGAGCTCATGGTTATGGCATATATGTGATATGTTGTTCATGCATTTTATCTTGTGGACCCTTGGTATGATTGTGGTTACCTTGGCTAGATCGTGCTCGGACCCTGCAATGTTGAGGTTGGTTTTTAGAGCTTACCCTCACTAAGCATCATTGCTTACACTCTCTTTGTTCAACATTGCAGATCCTTAGTTCGTGGGTTGCTCGGGCAAGCGGAGGGCCTCCAAGTGTGGTTTTGGCTTGATTTCATCAAGTATGGATTTCAATGTTAAACGTGTAATAGTTTAAGCAATGGGACGTGTAATGCTTTGTGGTTGTTGTTGGTTGTTAGGAGCATGTCAGACTCCTTAGTATCTTGCTTTTGTCTGGGTGCGTTGCCATGTTGGTTGTAAGCATGTTATACTATGTTGAATGTTTTGATGTGTGATGGTATGTTTTAGAATGTTTAGGTTGCCTTGTGTATTTGTGCAAGCCCTTCAAGATGTCTTGTCCCTTTTAAGGTCCTTTGTGTTCTTATGCATGCCAATATTGCATGAATTGCTCTTTAGCTAGAATGTCATGTATTGAATGCTTTAGTCCATGTTTGATTGACTCCCTTGGCTTAAATATGTGTGCTTACATGTTTGTATATGCTTAGGTGAGTCGAGAATTGCATCTAGAGTCGTGTTTGAGGTCGTTTAGCTAAAATTGGTGGACTTACAGTGCAGGGCGTATCGATACGCCTAAGGGCTGTATCGATACGGCCTTGCTCAGAGAACACAGATTTGGCTGGGCGTATCGATACGTGGGGTGTATCGATACGGTCCCAACTCTCTGGAATCTTGGGGAGTTGTGGAGTGTATGGCGTATCGATACGGTGTCCAAGCGTATCGATACGGTTCAACCTAGTTGACCAAGTGGTGTTGACCGAGAAGGGCGTATCGATACGCGCGAGGGCTGTATCGATACGGTCTTCTTATGTTGACCATAGGGTGTTGACCTTGGTCAAGGCGTATCGATACCCTCTGAAGGCGTATCGATACGACCTGTTTAAAAGGGGAAAATGTGTTGTTTTAATGTGCTGTTTTGGTTGGTCGATGCTATGGTGTTTGTGTTTCCGCTCTCGTGTTTCACATAGGGCTTAATATGGCAATTAGACAAGATTAGTTAATGAAAAAAAAATAGGGTTGCTAACCGAGGGGGAACCTCAACGGGTTTCGCTTCGGTTTTCCCCGTGTGGCCCACTCGAACCGGTTATCCGACCAGACCGGGACGAGGGGGTTACAAATTCTTTAAACCATAATTTTAAATTCTAACCCTAAACTTTAAACCTAATTTTTTTAGTGTGGGGTGAAAAAGAGGAGGATTTTTAGTCTTCATATGAGGTGGTGTTGAGCGTGCATTGGCTGATGCTTACTTTGACTAAAATATAAAGAAAAAGGCAAAGGCTTTGGGGTTTGTTTATACTCTCTCCACTAGTAATTAGCTTCCTTAATCTTGCAAATATGTTACGACCGTGAGTTTGAGATTGAAAAGACAAAACGAAACCAAACTTGATGAAGAAGGCATTGGACATGGGAAGAGCAGATTCATTTCACCAGACCAATTGGAAAGAGGTAGGGTTGAGTTGAGCCATTGAGAGATAAAATAAGGGATTTGGAGGGACTTAGATGATTTAGAATCAGTGGGTGGGTGGAATTGGTAAACACCAAAGAGAATAATTTGAATGAGTGCATGCATGTGTAAGGTCTGGCTAAAGTTGTATGGACCACTCTCCTTTCCCTTGTATATAAACCCCCTCTGTGCTCCTCCACTGCTTCCCACACCAAACCAAACCAAAAACGAGACATGCTTCACTTGTCTGATTCCAGGTTCAACAGGCTCTTTTTGGTGGGAAAATGAGCCAAATAATCAGTCTCCTATGGTAAAAAAAAAGGTTTTACTTTTAGTGGTAAGGGAGATGACAGAAGAGAGTGAGCACTGAGGGTACTTTCTTGCATTTTCATGCTTGAAGCTCTGAGTGCTCACTCTCTATCTGTCATCTACTTCTCTCATCTCTCTCTTTCTTTACAATCTTATGCATGCATGAACCTGTATGTAATGAATTTTTGTGTTTGTTTTGCATGGATTTACATTCAAAGTAAAGAAAAAGAAGTATTTGATTTAACACCAGACGCAAGGACAGCAAGGTTGATTGGCTGGCCGATCAAATGCAGAACTGTGATCACACGGTGTCTGCTCGACATGGACCAGAACACTAGGGATACCATCATGGGCGAGTTTCGGTCGGGATGTTCTCGTGTGCTGATCACCATGCGAACAAGTTTGCAAGTGTAATTACATGTAGAACATGTAAAAAAAAATTGATGTTCATTTAAGATACCTGAGTTTGAGCAACTTTATTTGTAAGGTATGTCTTATTAAAATATTAAGAAAAAAGTATGTACAAATACAACATTGTAACTATCTTAAGGCTATTAAAAAAATCAAATCAGTACAAAATACAATTAGACTAAAATTAAAGTTATATCTAGCCTATAAATAGAGAGATTTAAACTGAAAATATATTTAAACGATTACTCACGTCTCAGTGGTAGAACTTTACATTCAATTTTGAGGGGGCTAACTAGAGATTTTTTTAATAGATCTTATATATAATACAAAATTACGACGGTAAGTTTTTTATTGCGTTTCTTTAATATATAAATATATATTAATGAAAATTTTTAAAGAAATAATTAAAAATATTCAAAATTTTGAAGGGGCTAATGAGATTTTTAAAATCTTCAAAGTGCCAAATGATGAACTTCCAAAATTTTGAGGAGACATTCAAATATTTAAAGGGATCTAATTATATTTTTTAAAAATTTAAAGAGTCAAATGACCAACTTTTAAAATCTTGGGGGCGTTGCCTCCCCAGAAAGTTTTACCTCTGCACACATTGTAATTACCCAATTATCGTTTATTAGATCTATACTTAAGTGGTATTTTATCCTTCAAAATCGCATCAAATAATCAATTTATAGATAAAATTTGTCTATCCCTTTTCGGTGCTCATACATATGCCCTAACACTAAAAAATACTATAAAATTAAATTCTAACCCTAACCTTAAATTATAAATCCTAAACCCTACACCCTATATCCTAAAAAACACATCATACCCTAAATTCTTTAAACCCTAACCACAACCTCTAACCTAAAACCTTAAAATTACTTTTGAACGTGAGAACATATGTAAGGGCACCGAAAAAGGGTAGAAGATTTACGTCCTCAATTCATCCTCTCCATAATAGACATACCTAATGACTATCAGAATCAATTTAGTCATTTGATATTTTAGTTTCTATTTTAAATACCACTTAAGGAAACTCCAAAGCATACCATATAACAAACCATTTTAAAATTTAGCTTAATGGCACTTAACAGTTTTTATATAAAAATTACTAAAAATATTTAATCAATCCTTATATAAGGAATTAATACTTGATGTACTACAAATGAAGTTGACAATTTTAATTTTTTTACTAATAACAACATCATCTAAATTAGTGACAATAAATATATGCATTCGATATAAGTCTATATAATATATAGAGTTATTATTTAATGTATTGTCAGTGTAAAAAAAATATACAAGCATGGTTATTTGAACTTTAATATTTAAATCTCTGACCATAAAATTCTGATTCTTAAACCATCAATCCTAAACTCTAAACCCTAAAACTTTACTTATAAACTTTAAACCTTAAACTAAACCACCAAATCCTAAAATAAACTTGTTTGTGAAAAAAATAGGTTCTTCACCACCGACAAATCAAATACTTTTCCTAATATATAATGTTTATTGTACGTCAAAGATTATACTGAAGAGTGCTTATTCTATTCACTGGTGGTGGAAACAAAAAGTTTCAACAAACATCTTAGTTTTAAGATTTAGATATTCAATTTAGGATTTAAGAGTTTAGGTATAGATGTTTAGAATTTAAGGGTTGTAAATAGAATTTAGGGTATAGGATTAAAATGTAGGGTTTACAGGTTAAACCCTAAATCTCCAATATATTATCCTATACCTGAACTCTAACATTTGGGTTTATAGGTTAAACCCTAAATCTCTAACATATTATCCTATAACCTAAACTCTAACTTTTAAACCCTAAAACCCTAAATTATAAACTTTGAATTATAACAATAAACCCTAAATTCTAATCAAAACCCCTAAACATAAACCCTAAATTCTAAACCTTAAATTATCTCTAAACCTAAAACTAAAGTACTTGTAAAACCTTTTTGTTTTCTGCCGCGAGTGCATCAAATATTTTTCGTATATTGATTTGAAACCCTCCGTCTAACACTTGAAGACATGCGACCAAGAAAAAAAGAATATATATGTGTGTGAGAGTGATTCTTGATTGGACACCATTGAAGAAGAAAAGGAAATATTGATTCTCATAAATCTAATGAGTCGTACCCTTTTCAGATAAACTACTTTTTTTAATGTGATTTTCCACTTCCACTTCCTGTTGTAGCTTGGACTTCCACATCAAAAGGCAAAATCAAAGAACACATGGCTGGGTTTTAGCCAGCACAGGTCAAGCCGCACACATAAAGATAGACCCAATCTGCAGCAACAGCTGCTTGTCGAAAGTGGCATAATAGATGCATAGAATGTTGACCTGCCATCGCTGTTTTTATGCAATTTTACTTTTAGGTTGACGGCACGGCTTGTTTAACCGTTAAGTATTTAGGGTGCAGCTAAAATGAAGCGAAGTTCTACATAAATTTTTATTTTATGCTTAACGGTTGAACAACTCGTTCCGTCAACTTAAAAGTAAAATTATTACCCAGTTAGTAAGAATTTTAATTCTATCTAAATTAATATTTAATCCTATATAAATTCTAATCAAAATAGTAAGAATTTATGTTGGCCGCGTTTTAGCCGCACCCTAAAAGTGTCGTACTTTAGCCTTTCCCTGATGGCACAAGATGTCCTCGAATTACAAGTTAAATTTAGATTAATTCTTAAATTTTAAAATGTTCTAATCGAGTTCTTTAATCTATCGTTGAGTAAATTTCATGTTAGTTTGTGTGTTAAGGCTTCGCTTGATAGGGTAAAATGAGAAAAATAAAAAAAACTAGAAGGATAGAAAAATAGGAGGGAGAAAAAATAGAAGGATGGAAGTATAATTTATTTTTTTGGTGTGTTGGTAGGAAGGATGAAAAAATCGAAAGAAACTGTAATTTTCTTTTCATTTATTGTTTGGTAGAGTTGAAAAATGAAAGGAAAGAAAAACAAATTGAAAAATTCTATATTTTGAACTAACCCACATTTTTTTACATTTTCTCTTATTTTTCTTTTAAATTGGAGTGTTTTTTTACAAATGAAGATGAAAAATGATAATCTCATTTTCTTTTCTACCAAGCACACTCAAAATTTATTTTATTTTTACTTTTTCATTCTCTCCTTTCATAATAGAAATTATCTGTCATTTTTTAGTGTCTTTATAAATGCCTCTACCTTAAAAAATGAATTTAGAGTTTAAACTTAAAGTTTAGGGCTTATTTTTAAATTTTGAGATTTAAGATTTAAAGTATAATATTTAATTTTTCAGTATTAAAACACACACAAAGACGTTAAAAAGGAATAAAAAATCTATTCTCCTTTCATTTTTCATTTTCAATTAAAGTTTGGGTTAAAGATTTAAGATTTTTGCAGGCTTTGACTCTAGGGTAGTCTGTTGTGAGGCGGTTAATATACGGTTAAATACGGCGTAATCGGTTAAATAGGTGACCAGTTAAAAGCGCAAAATAGGTAAATTACTTATTTTGTTAATAATATTATCAACATATTAGGTAGCGCTTATTATGTTATTAAAGTTTAGCTGATTGGACCTTGAAAATCCGACAATAACAAAATTGGTAAATTACTTATTTTGTTGATACTTTTGAGTAAATTGCTTATTTTGTTGATACTTTCGAAAATATCTATACTTTTTTAAAAGTATCGATACTTTTTTTAAAAAGCAATGTAACCGGTTGCAATGTGGCTCGAAAGTATCTATATTTTTTAAAAAAGTATTGTAACCGGTTGCATAAAAGTATAGATACTTTCGAGCCACATTGCAACCGGTTAAATTGCTTTTTAAAAAAGTATCGATACTTTCGAGTCACATTGCAACCGATTAAATTGTTTTTTAAAAAAGTATCGATACTTTCGAGCCACATTGCAAATGGTTACATTGCTTTTTAAAAAAGTATAGATATTTTCGAAAGTATCAACAAAATAAGTAATTTACTCAAAAGTATTAACAAAATAAGTAATTTACATATTTTGTTATCGTCAGATTTCTAAGGCCCCATCAGCTTAAACTTTAATAACATAATAGACGATATCTAATATGTTGATACTCTTATCAACAAAATAAGTAATTTACCTATTTTGTTATCATCGGATTTTCAAGGCCCCATCAGCTTAAACTTTAATAACATAATAGGTGCTACCTAATATGTTGATACTATTATCAACAAAATAAGTAATTTTACCTATTTTGTTATGTTTGTATCGATACCTACCGATAACTTAAGTTTGTCGGTTACTAATTTTTTTTAATATTTCTTTATGTTTTCTACCGGATATATTATATTATGTCAATATATCCGATAGCGCTTTACTGATTTTATTACTTATCTTATAATATTTTCGATAACACTATTTTTTAGTTGTATGTTTGTCAGCATTTCCTTAGAATTTCCTTTTACTCTAATTTAACTTTTGTCTTTCTTTCGTTTTTCTTTTACAAGTCGTATTCAAGTTAGTCTTGAGGTAGGGTATACGTATGCTCCACGTGTTTAAACTGGCTTTTATGTGAGATTCGTGTTGGCATGTAATGCCCTATGGTTAGTCTAACCGAAAGGGTGATCGACACGACGTCGATATTCTGAGGGTTTAATTATAGTGTTTTAAAATTTTTGTGACTAATTTGGAATTTATGTCATAGTTTAGGGACTTTTCATGGAATTAACCCATACTTTTCAAAGCTGCGGATGGTGCTGGAGAAATGGGGGAATATCCACCTGTAAGGGGACCGCCTACATCCCTCATCTTCCACTCTTGAAAGGGAAAGTTCATAGCCATAATTAAGAAATGTTCACTTCCATAATGGGGAAAGTTTATAATTCATTTGTTTATATACCCACCCTATTTCATTATTCTTAGTACAATAAATAAGTAAAGCATTAAATTAGGTCATTCTCCATTAGGTAACTTTTTCAATACAAAGATACCAACATGAAAAAATGTGATCCAAATCAACATTTGAAACCCTAAACTTATACTAACAACTAATTGATTTTGTAGGATGAGACACTAAATCCTTAAGTAAAATCAGATGTTCTAATCATAGCTTTGTGAATGAAGCAGATTGAATTGGGAGGGTCGCTCTCATCATAGGCCTCTGCAGTACCCAATTTGAATTAGTCAACCAATGAGTTGCCATTTTAATAGTAAAGATTTTTGTATAAATAGGTTTAAGCGTAAAATAAGTTTTTCAATTTTTATTTTTTTTGCGTTAGGGGTTTAAAATGTTTTTTTTGTCAAACTAGGTATTTAACATTTTTTTCGTTGCCATTTTAAAGTCAGTCTGTCAACAATTGTTAGAAAAAATCATCACATAATTATAATGTGACATATTTCTTAATTTCCTTTACGCTTTAAAATATCAAAAAATCTCTATTTAAAAAAAAAATTAAATTTTTTTAAATCTAAAAACTCTCGCCCTAAATCTTTTTTTCTCCGACTGTTGATTCAACTATCACTGACTACTCATTCCTTCGTCAAACCCATACAATGAAAGGAGTGATGGTGGTCTGTGATGATAATAGTTTATGAGCTATGGGATTTAGAGATTTGATATTTATAATTTTTAAAATTTAAAAATTTAAGGTGAAGACAAGGGAGTTATCGATCAATTGAGGTCTAATGACAAAAGAGAGGGTGGCAGCGGTCGACAACGGGCGAACAATAGAGATAAAGGATTTTTGAGATTTGATAATAGGAATTTAAGATATAAATTTAAAGATTTAGGAATGACGACAAGTGAAGACGACCAAATAGTTGTTTTTCAACCATGGAGGGGACTGGGGAGGACGATGATGTCGACGGTTACATTAAACTTTGAGGTCTAGGGATTTAGGATTTGGTATAGTAAATTTATGGGTTTTAGCATTTTTAAATATAAGAACATTTGGAGAATTTTTTATATAAAAAAATAGAGATACTAAGTATTTTTAAAAGATTTTTTTTAAATCTGTCACGTTCGCATTCTAACATAATTATTGGATACCGAAAAGAAGAAGAACATAAGATTGTAGCAGGTGCTTTACGCAAGTTTGAAATGAAATGGTAATGGGGGAGGGATTAGGGAATGTAGCATTTGAAGGAGTGGTCCGGATTTTACATATGTCAAAATCATACTCTTCAGGATTTATTTAATGAAAAGCATATATACTTTACCCTGCTTTTGCGCCGTATGCGGGAGCTTTTGCGTTTTCATGCGTTCATATGAGGTGGTCTTCACCACTCACTCGCCGATTCTTCCCTTTCATTAAATTAAACAACTCTCACTTCTTCTTTCTCTCTCTTTTTCCAAAGCTAAATTGCCAAAGGGTAGGGATAAGGGTGGGTTTTCAGCTATCCAATCTTGACTCCGACCTCAAAATCGAAATCTTTTATACTATTCGATCTGATTCGATTGTTCAATAAAAATTGATCATTCTTTATTAACATCTCGTTCGATAGTTCTATTGATAACGAGAGTTGTTTTACGGTCGACTATTATGTTCTTTTGTGTGTGTTTTGACTAGTTTGATGTGATATTATATTGTTAGCGTTTTGGTTTCGATGTATTATCTTCCCTCGCGAGGGACATTGTAACCATTGTATAGTGGTTTTTCTATTATTAATAAAAGACTGTTGAGAATAACAAATAATCGGTCCAAGCTCATGTCATTTTGCTCTTGAACCATCTATTGAGAAGCCTTATTGACATGTAACGTAAAATGGTATAAAAAAACAAAAAGGTGAAAAACCTCTTTAAAAAAGAGGGAGGTCAAAATCCTAACCAACAACCTCCCCCTTCTAATTAGGGATGGGCATTTAACATGTACTCGGCGTGTTTCGATCCGATTTGAGCTGATTGGGTCGTGTTTATATTAAGAGTGAGTTTAGGTTGGATTCAAATTTAGTGTGCAAAAAATCCGACTCGATCCAGGATTAATGTGTAATTTCTCTAATAAATTTAGAGAGGTTTTTAGGCGCACAATTCGGAGATAGGCGTATTAATTTTTCAATCATTAATAAAACTTAACATTGCCGAACAAAAAATAGTGTAATTTCTCCCTATATTTTTAGGGATATTTTGCAATAACATCTAATCTTTATATTTTTTATAATTAGGTCTTAAAATTAAATATTTTTACAATTAGGTCCCTAAAATTGATTTTTTATAGAACAGGTTGGGTCGGGTTGAGGTATATAATTTTTGCGTCGGGTTCGGGCTTAAGGTAATTATTTTCGGGTTGGCCAAAAACTCGACCCGTGCCCATCCCTACTTCTAACTAGGGGTGGGAATTGTCGGGTACCCGGTTCATCTAGGTACCTCAAACATCATCCCGTGTCCCGACCCACCTCATCCGGGTACCCGAAACACCTGGGTACCCGCCACTTTTTTTTAAAATTTTATAAAAAATATACATACCTAATAAAAGTTCGAATTATATAATCCCAACATAGAGTTTAATATTTGAATTATCAAACCCAAATAACATTAATATATATATATATATATTATAATTTATAAGTAATTAAAATTAAAATTAATATATATATATATATAATTGGGTAGTCGGGTACCCGACTGGAACCGATTTCTCGGCCCAGGCCCGACCCGAGTACCCGGGATAAATATCGGGCCGGGTACCCGACCCGAGAAAAAAATCGGATAATTACCCGTCTAATTTAATTCGAGTCATCAGATATTTGAGCCGGGTCAATCGGGTCGGATAATTTTGCCCACCCCTACATCTTGTCGATCACCAAAATCCATTATCCCATTGAGACATCAACACCTTCCAACAAACCCCTAGCAATAAAATGCAAAGAAAATAATGTTCTTGTTCTCCTAAACCAAATCTCAAATATATATAATTATATGTTGCATTTCCCATATTATTAGAAAAGAGTAATGCAATATAAATCCCAACATGAGTGAGCTAGGGTTTTAGGTTTCAACATACAAAAAATCATTCAAATGTTTCATTTTAAAATATGTGGATCTTTGTTGGGAGGGTTTTAAAATAATGCGGCTGCTGCTGTTGGTAGCTTTATTCTTGGGTGTGTAACGTGCAATCTACCCTCTTTACTTTGTCATGGTTGGCTTCTCTTTACCTTAGCAGCCTCCTTTTCCATATTTAACATATTTCATCTTCCCAAAGATGAACAAACCAGAAACATCTTAGAACAAGAAAAGAAAAGAGAGAACATTCAAATTTGACATGAATTCGTGATATATTTCCAATGAATATATTCCGGGAAAAAGTTCTTCAGCAAGTCAATTGACATGGGAAGAGCAGATTCATTTCATCAGACCAAGTTGAAGATAGCTAAAAGAGAAAGCTTTTGAGGATTGGATTTGGAAGTAGTGGAGTGCAAATGGTAAGGACTAAAGTGTATAATTTGAATAAATATGTGATGTCTTGTCTAGATTTGTATGGACGACTAGGGTTGATCGAAAGAGATAGTCTTTAGACTTCTTTATCTTCAATGTCTGACTAATGGGATTAAAATATTTTGGAGTGACCAATAAAACAACCCCACATTATTTTATTCCAAAACCTGATGCAAACCACCCTCCTTTCCCTTCTATATAAAGCCCCCTGTGCTCCTCCATTGCTTCCCACACCAAACCAAACCAAAAACTAGACATGTTTCACTTGTTTGATCCCAGGTTCAACAAGCTCTTTTTGGTGGGAAAATTAGCCAAATAATCTGTCCGTTTTAGGGTAAGGGAGATGACAGAAGAGAGTGAGCACTGAGGGTACTTTCTTGCATTTTCATGCTTGAAGCTCTGAGTGCTCACTCTCTATCTGTCATCCACTTCTCTATCTTTCTTCATAATCTTATGCATGCATGAAACTATATGTAATGATTTTTGTGTTTATTTTGCATGAATTTACTGCCCAACATAAAATCTACTTTGTATCAACTTTTCACTGTGTTAAAGGAAAGAAAAAGAAGTCATAGTGGTCCTTGAAATTGCAAATCATTCATATGGGTGTTCTTGGCCTGCACTTTTACAGTCAAAAACCAAAACCCTATATATCACTCATCATATACAAAGAACAGTGTTACTAAAAGACTGTTAATTTACTGTTTTCATCGTTTTTTTTAGGTTTTTCATAGGGTCTTAACACAATAACACTGCATAAACACTAGATCTAGGTAACTTAGGTTTTAACTAGTGATCACAAAAGGTCTTATTACAACTTATGTTTAACTGCATATATATGTTTGGATTTATTTTCCATTGAATTTGACCAAGGTAGCATATTTCTTTTCCTCTTTCTAATCTTACTTCACTGAAGCATCAGATCTATAGATATACACTCGGAAGCTTCCATGGAGGTCTTAAGAGAGTCATGCAACAAAAATCTCAAAGCCAATGATCCATGAACATGAGCTCAGTGTTTGAAACAGAAGTGGTTCTTTATTCATGTTCAGTTTCAGCATAGAAACAGGAGATGGAAGTAATTTCTCAAGCATGCCTAGAAAACCGAGGAGAAAGAAGACCAGTTTCCATTTCCTTTCTGTCATTTTCTTTTGAATGTTTCTTTTCTTTCTTCTTCCCTTGCTGTAAAAGTGTTTCAGTTGTGGTCCTGTCAAGGCTTCATTGGTGTATTCAATAATATTAGTATATATATTTCCTTTGCATGCTTAGCAGCAGAAAAGGATTTACATTGAATTTAGTTTTGATGTATTAGTAGTGTATTTGGATGTGTGATAATGTATTTTCATCTGATTCACTGAAAATTCACATACATATATGGGTAAGAATTTTACTATTAATTGCAATCATTCACATATATATATATATGTGTGTGTGTGTGAGGTTAGAATCCGTTGATACCATAAAACTTAAAAGTTTTACTCATTTTTTGAATCCGTTAAATTAGTTAGATAATCAGTAAGTTCCACACTTTTGAGTACGATTAAGTAAATAAAATTCGAAGCCCTTGTTTGTTTGTATTGAAATACGAAGATAAAGGGGTACAATTTTAAAAACATCTGCAAATATGAATTCAGTGCTACTATATAAAGTACTTATCTTAATAGCGAAACCAAGAAGAAGATAAACTATGATTAATGTGAAAGCCTATGTGATATAATTCACTCTAACTGGAAATACATGATATTAAGTGCAGAAGTTGGGATATGGTCCTCGAAACTGTTCTCTGGAAACCAAGAGCTGATCAAACTTCGAGACTGAGGCTCGTCGATTGGACTTCCTTTTGCCCATTTATCTACCAATCTAAAACCATACCGAGATGCAGCTGAAAGTAAAGACGGTTCATCGACTCGTCGAAAGATATGACAGAGGATAAATGCGGGTGTTTGGTCTTTCTCAGCACTGCTGTTGGATGAAATCAACTCTCTTGCTGTTGAAAACAAAGGTAAAATAGCTTCAGCAATGTAGGTGACATCTGTTCCGATAATGACTTCAAAGCCTTCGTTGTTCATGGCTTTGATGGCATCGATATCATCTCTGTCTCCCCATTCAAGTTTCTTTGAAACAAGTTTATTTAGAAACGGTGGTCTAAGGTTTGATTTAATATTTTGGTTCAACAGCTCAAGTGCTTTGCTGTCTCCATCAGTGGCGACCACAATGCTTGCTGATCCAGCTGCAATCATCGAACAGATGCCTCCACAGCCAGAGCCCAATTCCAAAACCCTTTTCCCTGCAACAATACTTGGATTTCTAGCGAGGATAGCAGCCATCAAACGAGCTGATTCCCACAACATCAAGCCGGTTGATTTGCAGGTGTGTTGGTGCTCTTTGGATAGTACTTTGATCTTGAAATCACAGCCTCCGAGCTCAATCTTAATAACCTGAGGCAAGCATAAAAGACGGAACAACTTGGTGTATTTGAAGGAAACAATGAGCAGCAAGGATACATCTCTTGTTCAAATGTATATGTGAGTGTATCTATAGCATTCATTCATACAATCTTCAATAAGTATTCAAATTTCAAATATTTACCTCATTATCATTAGTAGTTGGAACTCCAAACATTTCGCCTGCCATACCTTCAGACATGTCAACAACAAAATCACTAATGGGATCAGCATCAGCCTTAGGCTGACTGATCTCTTGACAACATAGGTCAGACTTAGTTGGAGCCTCTGAAGAACCGGTACGGTTCACACTATCTGAAAAGCGAAATACAGCTTGGACCCAACGCCTAAAATAACAGGCAACACAATTCCTTTAGGGAAAACATACGGTTCTTCCAAGAAAAGTGGAAAAAAATCCTCAAAATTAGGAAGTCAGAATTAGTATTTTGTAAGAAGGGGAAAGAGAAAAGTTCTCTTGCTAAACCATTGATCACTTACCGATTCATAACCAATTCACGAGCTCGATTCTCAACTTGTTTGCAACACAAACCAAGCTCTTCAGCATCAAGTCCTTGTTCTTTAAATAAACTTGTCAAGAATTCATTAGAAAAATAGTAAGCACGCTGAAAAGGAAAGAAATAGAGTAAAAATCAGTCATGTTTAAAAGAAAAATATATATATTAAAATTAAAGCAGAACATGACTCGAACATACAGTGCCATCACCCCTGACATAAAAATTTTCACTGATTTGTTGATCCTTGGTAGAGAACCTTTCCTGTAAACCAAGGTATACATGAGAATGCACATCAGAAGCAGAGTAGCCATCCCGCTAAAATACAATATAAAGCGAAAGGTAAAGGAAAAGATCAAGTTAAGCAATGTAGACTCCGGTAAAAGAGGGAAAACATCTATCATATTGAAAACAAAAACCAAGAATGTACTCAGATTTTCAGAAGAAGATATTAAAAGATTGTAAGATCTCAGCACATTAATTTTACTAAAAAGGTGCTCAAAAATACATGCAAAGATCAACCTGAGCAAGATCACCAACAGCATAGTCTCGGAACAGCACATGACCATTTGGCTGGAAAGACAGCAAAAAAATTGAAAAGGAAGGAAGATACCAAGTTTAGTTTTATCAGCAAGGTAGATAAGAAATTTTAATACATATTGCTATTATGCAAATATATTAGCAATTACCTTGAGAACTTTTTTGACATTCTGCAAGACTAAAGGCATCTTCTCCGGTGATACTGCAGATAACACAAAAATCTACTTATAATGTCAGCCATATTTGATGGAAAAAAAGATACATGAGCACTCATGGAAGATAATGAAATATCCAAATGATTATTCAAATACCATGGTTACAACATCAACAGAGGCAGGAGAAATATGTTCGCTAAGGTCATCAGCGGTCAGGTCACAGACGAAAGCACTTACACGAGTCTCATTGAAGTCTTTATGTGCCTACAATAATAAGGGAAAATAATTCATTCATGCTGCAATACCTATTTATACTAAATTTCCAAATAATAGGAAAGCCTCCTATTATGAAAAATGGAGCAATTAGTAAAAGAAACTGAACCTTAACCAAATTAACTGCACGTTGTGAAAAGTCGCACGCATAAACAAAAACATCTGGGTATGTAGCAATTAAAGGGAATACAGCATTTCCAGCGCCACATCCAACCTGCTTACCAAGGTCACATTAGTTCGATAAATATACAAATATTACATGAGAATTTAAGAACCTTAGACAAGAAGGGGCTCTATTAACACGCACTATACGGAACAGTAAAGTCAAGTGCTAGCATATATAGTGACAAAAAATATCAATAAAACATTCAACAAGATTTTCCACTCCGTTCACTTTAACAATAAGGGCATCTCAAATAAGAATACCAGACCATTTAGAGGAATAAAATAAGAACTCATAGTGAAAGCAGAAAAGTTAGCACTATTCTCAATTACTCAAACTCAATTAAAACAAGTTCATTTCCAAATAACCTGGCATTAACAAAAAACCTATTGCAGATTGCAGAATCAAACTCCGGAAATAGTATTAGTAGGTGGTGTATTTGTATACCAAATAGATAACGGGTACTATGTAAATGAAAATGTTCAGTGATTTACCTCCAAAATAACTTTTTTTCCACTTCCCTGAGTTAATAAAAAATAGTTAAAAAAGGAAACAAATCATCTTGAAGAATTATAAAATCAAAAGCAAAGAGAAGGAAATAGTTAGCTTTGACTCACAGAGAAATATTGATCCCATTCCTTGTCCAGGTAGTGCCGATCTTTAAAAAACTGAAACAATAGGAATTGAACAATTTCAAAGTCAGTATACCAAGTAACATAATAAAATTCCTGTAGCTGTGGTTCTATATAAGTTGCAGCTTTAGAAGTGAGCTGAAAGGAAACCTTGGGCTGTTCGGACAACCATTGTTAGAACAAAGACTAAACCGATATTTTGTAACATTCGATCCTTGACCTTAGATATCTATTATAGCATTTAACATTATTTAACAGCCAGTCCAAAATCTGGGTCTGGAGTGTAGTGGCAGTGCATTAAAAGGGGTGAAAATAACTTAAAGAAAACTGCAAGAGGACTAACTTTATCTTGATGCCGCCTGTAGAATTGATCCCAATACTTCTTAGCATCTCTTTCATACTTAGCTGCAAAACAAAAGAGATGAAATTTAGAGCACCCTGTATCAACTCAATGCAGGCCAATAATTGTGAGCAAAAAAGATGTAATTTTGAGCACCTATCCAAAAGGGTGAAACACCAGGGGTGGTGGGAGGGTATATTTGTATCCTCTGAGCCGGTTGTTGCTGTTTCACACTATTTTGCATATCGGAATCCATTGTTGGACCAGCCTTATTGAAAAAAAAGAAAGAGCTTTAAGTTCCCTGAAATACGAATTGTAATTCAGAAATCTTAGAAGCGAACAATTGAGATAACAAACACGTAATAGTGGATTCGGGGGATTATCTCATAATTTCCAAAACCAAACGGGAGAAAAATTAAATAAAATCAACTACCTGTGTTCAATTCGCGTGAGACCACTGGAGAGTACAGGGAGAGGTGAAAACAGAGAGAGCGAAGAATTAATTAGGGTTTTTGCTGCTAAAGCAAAATGTTAGGGTGGCGCCTAAAACGCATCGTTTTGTACGTTTTTTCTTTCTTTCTATTTTTGATTAAAAAAAGTATAACTTGCAAATTTGGGTGAAAACCCATTTTTTATTAATTATATATAATTTTGGCTCCCTCAAAGAATTATTTGAAAAAATGACCCCCAAACTTGTCACGTAGTTGAACATTGCGTTCTCTGGGAAGCGAGGCTTGAAATTGCGTTCTGCATAGCGCGAGGTCCATCTACTTGGCATTGTTGTTTGAAATAACGGTTTCTCAGAAACTCGTGTTTTGCAGAACGCGAGGTTCCCGAGAATTTGAAAAGGCGGCTGAATATATCGCACAGAACTCGCGTTATGCAGACCGCGAAGTCTGTGCGATTTTGGGTTGAAAAACAAGGGTGGGTAGGCCTATTCGAGCCCAATTTCGGGCTTATAAATCGTATTTTTTAGCGAACATCGAGTTTGGGTTCGTAGTACTGGAAATTCTTTATCGTATGACATCAACACTGTCAATTTTCGTCCATTCTAAACTCGCTTAAAATGGCTTCCAAAACCATATGCTATCATCATTTTTTGAATGAAATTGCCTTTAAACAAAGGTCAATAGGCATGTTCGAGTAGAATTTCAGACGTATAAATCGTATATTTTTAGCAAACATCGAGTGTGGGTTTGTAGTACTGGAAATTATCTATTATATGGCACCAACACGGTCAATTTTCGTCCATTCTACACTGACTTAAATTCGCTTCGAAAACGCTATCCTACCATATTTTTTTGAATGATTGAAAGTATAAGATGGCTTATTTTATAAAACGAATTAGACTGATTGTATTGATCGATAGTTATGGGCGAACTCGCTTAAACAAATTACAATGAATTAATTAAGACGAGGGGCCGAGCGATTAGGACACTTGTTCTTTGTGTGTCCAGGATGTTTACATATAGTACTATGATTCTTTTGTCCGGGGTTTTTTTCTGATGTTCGACCATATCCTCGGCACAGTATATTCGTGTAGACCGTGGACGTCATTTGTCTCTTAGTAGTGCTGGATCAGGGCGTATGGTCGGTTCACTGTCAACGGCATTCGAATCAACCTCATTTCTGATTGGAGGAAACTCTTTTCTGTAAACCTTAAATATCGTTTGGAGTAAGTATACCGGATCAACCAGTTGCATGTAGTTTATCTGTTGGTTTGCACAAGCAGCAATGACGTGTGCGCACGGGTATTTGAATGTTTGGAATATTCCACACTCGCAGGTTCTTGCCCAGAGATCTACCACGTACGCGTTGTGCTGAATGCCTTCCAACCGCCTGGAATATTTTGAAACACAGAACTTGTGTCCTTCGCGCGAGAAGAGAGTTGCAGTCATATGTCTTGATTGGTGCAATTGAGTATACAGTTTTGTGTGGAAATCCGGATGGACTATGTGTCCACCTGCCATGTACTCAGTTGCTTGCCTTCCCAAGGTTGCAAATAGGGTAGCCAAACGATAGTAGGTCACTTTGACAATGGAAGTGATAGGCAACTGTCGCACTCCCTTCAGTGATGAGTTCACTGCCTCAGCCAAGTTCGTTGTCATGTGACCACATCGTTTACCCTCGTCATACGATCGAAGACATTTTTCCCTCGGGATTTTTTCAAGGTAGTCTGCGCCATGTTTGTTTCTCGCTCTCAGTTCCTCGAACAACTCCTCCACCTCTTGTTTGTAGTGCGAGTTGCCTAAGGGATGACAGTTGAATAGTTATGGGCGAACAACCCATGCAAAGAGGTCGTAAATGAAAGCGAGCAGCAAGTAATATAGTAAATGAAAATGACATAAAAGACGTACCCATTGTGAGCACCAGTTCACGTTCATCACGGTTCTTGAATTGCTGCAGGTAGTATGCGGCTATGTGCCGCAAGAAAAAACGGTGGTAAATGTATGGAGGATGCCAATACTCGCCCAAACGTTCTAGCGCCCACAAGAGCGTTATGCCTCTATCAGAAACAACACAAACCCCACCGTCTCTTGCTCGTATTACAGGATCAATGACATATTTTCGTAGGTTTCGAAAGAAGAACATCCAAGACTCCAAATCCTCCTTCGGGACGATTGCGAATGCAACAGGAACGCATTTTTTATTGCCGTCCTGTGCAATAGCTAGAAGTAGGGTTTGTGTATACTTTCCGTACAACCATGTGCCATCGATTTGGACCATCGGTTTGCAGTGCTTGAATGCATTGATGCACTGCGGGAAAGTCCAAAATAACCGGTGGAATTGAGACACACCTCGAATGACACGATCATTTCCGTATGCCGAAATCGTATCAAGTTTGAGAACCATTCAGGGGATGTGTTTCTGCAGCGGGTTTAGCCACGGGCGCAACTCTTTGTAAGAATCATTCCATCAGCCAAACAATTGTTCTACGGCCCGCTTCTTTACATACCATGCTTTGTAATATTCAAGACGGTAGCCGGTGACACCTTCAGCTGCAGCCTGACATGTGGGGACCGACACCTTGGGATTTGCTTTGACCAGTGGCATAAAGATGTCGGCGAGGTACTTTGCATCGAGGTTCTTGTGATTCTGGCTTAGGCTACCAACGGTGCATGTATGGGGCCCTACAAGTTTTGTTATTCTTCAACGATCGTCTGCCTTCTTCAATTGTGATATACGGATTTTCCATTTACAGCTGTGAGCCTTTTGGGTGCAGTGCGCCTTGTAGTATTTCGCTTGGGTTTTCTTCACTGTCGTCTCAACAGCTTGGCGAATGTTGTACTGCTTAATTGCGGCCACCGCTAATTCTTTTGTCAAGAACGTCATACCAATGGCCAGTTCACCATCAGCACGGTTGAGTCTGTCGTCAATTGTTTGGTCATGCAAAAATTCAAGAACGTCCATGGCATCCATATCAACCGTTGTGAAGTGGGATGGTGGATGGTACATAGAAATAGGTGTCGCTGATACAGGAAAGTTGGTTGCTGTCAGTTGTTCTTCGAAATATGCTGGTGGAACGGTCAAGTCTTCTAGTGGAACGGTCAAGTCTTCTAGTTCTTCATAGAATGGCCCCAGCTCGTCACCGTCGGGCCCGAGTTCTCTAATCGATTCTTCGTCAGAAGCATCCCCCGGGAGCTGGTATAGTACAACTTCGTCGATCGCTACCCTTGGAGGCGATCATGGTGGTCGACGATCGCGAGACCTCTCACGAGATCGCTTAGGAACCGCATTTCTAAGACCAAAATCAAGAGCACCCAAAGAAGAATGTCTCCCCTTAGATGGTTGAACGTACTCCGTGCTAGGGACATACGTTGAGTGTCGTCCATATGATGAACCATTGAAGGGGTTGAATGCTTCATGGTCGTGCGTAACGTAAGACGAGGACGCTCCCTCCCCTCCAAAACTATACGGATTGTATGAAGCGTACGTTGCATTTCTTGGCGCATCGAATTCATCGTTTGAGGGTTGGTTTAGGTCGATCTCAATACTAGCTATACACGAATGTCTTGGCACAGCAGATGACGATGCACCGAACTCGTTGTCTTGACACAATATGTTAAAATCATTTCTTAGACTTGTAGTCGGGCCATCAACGTTGGTATTCGGATCGAAGTCGAAATTCGCCCGACCCCAGCTTGGTATTTCGATAGCAGAATTAGAATCCAAAAACGATGCATACAGCTCTAGAGCCCCGCCCAATGAATACTCGAAGTAGGTAGCCAACATCAACTCCACATTAGTAGTGTCTGCAATGTTGCATACAGAGTACGTTAAAGGATATATATATATTGGCACCTGATACTTCACGTCGGACAAATGGTGGTTTTCGAAATGCGGGACCTTGCTCTTAAGTTCCTTAACCAACTTCTTGTACGATAATCTCCTCGGAATCTTTATCGTTATTGGATCTTCGCACTGAAAAACGACGTCGAGTTCGGGGTCGACGTTTATCTGCCCATCGTAGTATACTAAAGTAATAACTCCTCCTCGTCTCGCCATTTGAATATTTGTTCAAAGACTTGTGAAGTTTTAAAACTTTAAAAATTTTGACGATTTTTTTTTGCTATTCAAACATATATTTAGGGTTTATGGTTCTGCTTCATATAAGAGGACACTTATGGCTTATTATTGGTACAGGAAATCACGGAGAATCCGGGTGTGTAAGGAAAATTATTGTACCCGGAGGCAGCTTTGTGAAACTCGCGTTCTATAGAACGCGAGAACTTAGAGATTCCATGACCTCGCGTTATGTATAACGCGAGTTCCTTGAAACCACGCGTTGTACATAACACGAGGTCCCTTTTACTTTGAGAAGGCTGAGATTCCGTCAGAGTTAATAATACTCGTACTGTGTACTCGTGTTATGTTTGAATAATTGAGTACATGTTTGAATATTTGAGACAATTGGAGACTAGTAATGTAATTTGTTCGAGTCATTTAACGATAAATGGAACGTGTTGAGAAAATATAATTGAATACAAATTCTACATAACGCGAGGTCCCTTGAACATTCATAAAGGATGAAAAAAGACGTCATATAACATAATTCGACGATGATTTAAGAAGTTTATGGTTAATCTGAATCATCGTAGTCAGTTGACACGTCTGAACTTAAGTTTAGTTCTTCGATCATCTGTTGTTTTCTTTGTCTACGCCTGTACATAAAAAGCTGCAACGCGTCGGTAGCTGCATCAACATCCGGTGAAAACGAAACTTGTTCATTGGTCGGAGCAGGTTGTACGGGTACAGACGTACTACCTTCGTCGGAGTTGACCTCATCAAACTTAACATTTAAATCGACGTATTTAGCTCCAACGGAATTGAGCTGGTCATACATGTTACGAACGTTTGTTTCGTTCGTAAGCTTCAGAACGTAATACGTTTCTTTTTCTGACGGTGTTGGGATTCGACATTCCAAGGAAGAAATTTGTTTGTCGGTGCGTTTACTAACCTCACTTGATGTCAACTTTAACAAATCTTTGAGTGACATTTTGCTGGTGATTGTTGATTCGAAATAAGTACCGAGAAAATAAAATGTTGCGTGAAATTTTTCCATAAGAGGAGCAAAGATTAGCGTCGAGTGTTTTGGGAGAAACATGAATGAGTAAATGATGGTGGAATTGGTGGGTATTTATAGTAAAGGAAAAACACCACATAAGTAAATTTAATTCGAATGAAACATTTAATTCGCATTTCATTTAACAAAACTTTCAACAAGTCTTCCTATAAATAATTCGAAGGACAAACTTTCATTTAACAAAACTTTCAACAAGTCTTCCTTAGTAAAATAGGGTTGCATCTGCATGTCAATTAGTCGATACAATATCTGCAAAAAGTCCCGAGTGAAAGAATCGAGTGCGATAATCATCATCTTCTGAAATGGTAGCAGCTTTGACCCGCATTAGCAAATGTAAACGACACCAACCGCATTAGCAAAATAGGGCTGCATCCGCAATATGGTCGATCTGAATCTGCCCTCGCTTCTTTCATTCTGGACTTTTTGTAGATGGTGAGAGCAAGCTGCGAACTTTAGAAAAGAGTCGCCAAGAAGTGCCTAGAAAGTTTTCATTTAAACTTTCTAGGCACTTCTTGGAGATAAATGACAGTCGACCACAGCTCCCGGATATTGCGATATGTCGGTAAGTATTCTTCAATCAACGTATCATGCGGGGGTCTGAACCCAGCGGAACACAAAATCATGACACAACTCCAACTATCATGAACCCAGCGAAACAGAAAATACATAAACAACTCCAACTTCAAAACCCAGCAAAACACGAATTGATTTGATATAAATCTGACCTCACAGTGACCTCGCGTTCTGTATACTACGAGTTCCAAAGGACCTTGCGTTATACAAAACGCGAGTTTGCCACGTCAGCATATCCACCTTCATCTATAAATAACCAACTCTTGGGGAGGGAAGGACCACCCACACATCGATTGATAAAATGTTCGATCGCAGCTACTAATTGCAACATATCGCGTATCTGGGAAGTTTATTATCAAACTAATTTCCCGGATATTGCGATATGTTGTTATTTGTAGTTGCATATATACGTCAGCATATTCACGTACGCAATTTTCGATTGCAGCTACTAATTGCAACATATCGCGTATCTGGGAAGTTTATTTTCAAACTAATTTTCTGAATATTGTGATATGTTGTTATTTGTAGTTGCATATATACGTCAGCATATCCACGTCATATTGGGTAAACCATGCGTAATTTTTTCGTCGCTCTTGATCGACATCAACAAATCGCAATATCGGGAATCTGGGAATCTAGAAGACAAGCACGGGTTTTACCAAAAGTTAAATATAGGTTTTTAAGGTACCCCATAATACGCTGAAAGGCCATGTTGCTTGTCATTATAAACAAATATCATCACGAATTCCACCTTCATGATGATCATCACCGTCAGAACAATTTGAGGATCTTATCAATGAACCTCGCGTCCTATGGAACGCAAGGTCTGAAGAATATCGCGTTTCCCAGAACGCGAGGTTCATTAACATCGCTTCCCAAAGGACGCGAGCTCCTCTATAAATTGGTGGCCCTACCCCCATATCAACCACGCACAGAACGCGATTTCTTCAGATTTTTACTATATTTACTTAATTTTCTTTCGATATAATGGCGGACTTAAGAAACGACGCGAAACAATGCTCTAACTATTTTAGGATAACACAAGAGGTATTATTTTTTTATTTTACATGCATTGCCAACTATTTAATTTTTTGTTATTTTATTTTTGAAGGGATACGAACGCCGGTTAATTTGTTACCTTAACCGTATTAACCACGCACCTGATCCCGCCGTTATGACGTGGATTGATCGAGCTGGTTTTGGCTACGTATCGAGGATCTTAGCGAGTGTGAAGTGTAACCCATCGTTGATTAGCGCGCTAATAGAACGATGGAGGCCAGAGACGCACACTTTTCATTTCCCGATAGGCGAGGCAACAATAACGCTGGAGGATGTTACCTACGAACGACAACCTTATTATGGGTATAGTCTGGCTAATTTGCCAGACCTATTTGCTCAAATAATGGGAGTGGCGCCCCCAGCGGATGCATCGGACGGTGGGAAAATAGAACTATCTTATTTGGAGGCTGAATTTGAAAACCCTCCCTCATGCGGATGGCGAAGTACTCCAAGTATTTTTTTTCACTAATTTTACCATTTTTAATATATTTCGTTTATTAAATATTTATTATTTTCACAGCGGTTTGAGTGCCCACATCTTGTGCATTATCGGCGGATATTAATGCCAGACAAATCCCGCACCAAAGTGCACGTGATGTGGCTTTATCATCTTATCAATTTCGATGAAGCTAGAAAAAATGTTGGGGAGCAGCTGTTTTGGCGTTTCTTTTAGAGAGCTCTGCAGAAACGTCGACCATGATAGAGCAGCTATTGGAGGATGTTGTTTACTCCTTCAGTTTTGGGCTTGGTTTCGGATGCCTTTTTTAAGCCCGCAGCCTAGACAGCCCACCCCTATTTATTTCTGCTTCTACGGAGGTACTATTCAATTTATTATATTTATTTTATTTTTAAATTATTTTATTTAACGAAATTTTTTATTTTCCATTAATGATAGGTGGAGCGAAACACTAACCCACCACGGCCTGCCGAAAAACCAACAAGACTACAGGCTTGTTATGGATAAGATGAGGAACGATCGGGTAATCCGAAAATTCATTTGAATTTTTTCATACTTTTTTTCAATAATATTTCATATAACCGTTACAAACGTTATAATTTTTTTTAGTTCGTGTGGATGCTCTACGCTTTTGAGGTGATTCATAAGATTACTCCATCCGAGATTTTGCGTGACCAGCACGTATGGCTTGCACGAGTGCCGCTGATCAATTATGAAATTGTCGTGTGACATCCTACGGATCGGGTTCTCCGACAGTTTTGGTACGTCCAAGGGATTCCGCAAGAGGAACCACAAAATTTGGACGAATTCCACCATCTGACGCGCTAGAGGAAGACGAAGATTGACTGGGCCCATTACCACGCTGACTGGATTCAGCTTTAGGATGACCGATTTGCCAGTCGCCCAAGCATCCTCTGACCCATTCTAGATTGGTCCCTTTTGGTCAATTTCGATTACTTTCAGTGGTATGGGCACTATGGGAAGCAGCATATCCTTACTCCCGAGGAGCGCGAGCGACAGCTTCCCCAGGGTCCCCGAAACCGCCCACGCCCCACACGTCGAGCGATCTAGAGCCAGTCGAGGCAGCGCGGTCCGAGACCGCGAACTGACACTGCAGGGGCCTCATCTTCTGCCACAGCATTTCAGAATTTGAGCGGTCCTTCAACTTTCCAGCATATGAGGCCTCCACCCGAATTTGGCTTCTTCGATGCCTACCATCCCCATATGCCGACGAGTGGTCCTCCGCTGATCGATATTGTACCGTTGGCATCTCAGTTTGACTATAGCATTATCTTGCAAACGCCGCCAGGTAGCTTGTTTTACTCCCCGCCCGGGCCCAGCACAGGTCCGCGTATCGCAGATGATGATGATGAGGACCAGGAGGATGCAACACAGCTTGTTCGGAGGAATCCAGATCGGGATCGTCGTCCACCCGACTGCGGAACGGGTGGACATAGACATCATTAGCCTTTTTTCTCTAATGCATTTGTACTTATGTTTCTAATATATTTATTTTAGACATTTGTTTTTTTAAATACCGTATTTTAATTTTCTTTATATATTATAATTAAACTTTTAATTGTTTATTTAATTTCATTTTTATTAATTTTATGCGATTACTAAACCAAAATTATCAATTGTTGTTCAAAGGCAATTTCATTCAAAAAAAGGATGATAGCATAGGGTTTTGGAAGCCATTTTAAGCGAGTTTAGAATGGACGGAAATTGACACTGTTGGTGTTCTACGATAGAGAATTTCCAGCACTACGAACTTAAACTCGATGTTCGCTAAAAAAATATGCTTTATAAGCCCGAAATTAGGCTCGAACAGGCCTACCCACCCTTGTTTTTCAACCCAAAATCGCACAGACCTCGCGTTCTGCACAACGCGAGTTCTGTGCGATATATTCAGCCGCCTTTTAAATTCTCGGGAACCTCACGTTCTGCAAAACGCGAGTTCCTGAGAAACCGTTATTTCAAACAACGATGCCAAGTAGATGGACTTCACGCTCTGCAGAACGCGATTTCAAGCCTCGATTCCCAGAGAACACGATATTCAACTACGTGGCAAGTTTAAAGGTAATTTTTCCAAATAATTCTCTGAGGGAGCTAAAATTATATATAATTAATAAAAAAAAGGTTTTTCACCCAAATTAGCCTGAAAATTTACATCACCCCATAGGCTTACTTCAGCCACTGCCTATACTAGAAACTGTGTGGTTCTCCATTAGCATGAGTTTTGAGGAAGAATTGTTAAAATTCAGGAAGATGAGTTGTACTTTTGTGGTGGTTGATATACTGACCATTACCAAGGTTAAAAATTCTTATCTTTGCTCTGATCTGTTCTTTCCCCTAGTGAAAAATTCTTGTTTGTTCAATTGGTACCATTACATTTTCATGAGTATAAAGGCATTTTAAGCTTCAAAACAATGAAAATCTTTGATGTTTATCTCTCTATCTAGGTGCTTAGCCAGTTATACTACAGTACATCATCTCTGTTAACATGACAGACATACAAGTTCACCCCTTCATTGCTAATGATCCCCTGTACAAGACCAACAAATTGAGCAGTTTCACGGCTTGCTCTCCGAAATCAGCTTTTCGGCAAGTGCTATATATACATATTTCCGATGTCGTATCGTATAATCCAGGATCGTTTCGTTTCCATCTTGTTCAGAAAGCAATGTTGGTTCAGTATCATCTGGAACTTCATTCAACAGCGCCATCTCATTTCGTGTTCAGTCCTGGTCCAGATTCCGAATTTGCAGACATGGTTGTAAATTCCTAGTTGTTCGATAAGAAATACCATGTTAGAAAACCAGCTTTCATATGTATTTTTGTGCATCCATATGGAGATTGTGTAGCAAGTAACTGAGTCTCAAACCTGACTAGATGATGATATCCTCGAATTCGAGACTGCACTGCACATGCTATCAGTAACGCTGTTTACACGGCTACCGCCACATGTGTAGAATCCCTGGCTATGATCACCGTTGTCGTATCCTTGGATATAACCACTACTGCTAGAACTGTTATTTTTGTATCCAATGTCCCTCAATCGGTTAAGTTCCGGAACTATAACAGTGGCAAGATCTGGTCTGTCCCTCTTGCTCAGCTCTGCACATTTTATTGCCAGTTGAGCATATGATAAAGCCCCTTCAAGCGGCCAATTTGGCACAGCTGGATCAAGTAAATCGGATAAAGTTCCTTTTTCAATGGCCCTTCCAACATGGTGAGCAATACCCATCGGAGGCTTGGCTGTAATAATCTGGAGCAACATTATTCCGAGTGAATATATGTCCGATTTAGTCGTTAGCATGCCTGTTTGCTGATATTCAGGGTCTATGTAACAGAAGGTCCCTGCTGCTGAAGTCATGTGATATTGTGTTACACTGTCAGCTACAGAAGGGGGAACTAGCCGTGCTAGGCCAACATCACTGATTTTGCTCACGAAATTGCGGTCGAGGAGAATGTTAGCAGGCTTAAGGTCTCGATGCACTAGTGGTTCCGGCTTTGATTGGTGAAGGAACAGAAGTGCAGTTGCGATTTCAGCAGCTATTTTAAACCGTCTCCTCCACGAAAGTGGACGAGTATTGCCTTTTCGAAATAGTCTATCTTCTAAGCTGCCATTGTGCATGTATTCATATACCAAGCATCCATACTCGGGGCAGGCACCAAGTAGGAGGACCATGTTCGGGTGTCTAATGCTACAAAGAACCTCAACCTCTTGCTGGAATTGTCTCTTCCCTTGAGCAGCATCTGGTCTCAAAATTTTGATGGCAACCGGAGTGTGATCAAGTTTGCCTTTATAAACCGGTCCATAACCTCCTTCTCCAATCTTGTTTTCTGCTGTGAAATCCCCAGTAGCTTCTTCAATTTCTTCTATGGTGTATTTTCTGTACCGGACATCATTAATCGCCAAGGCATGCAAAGCCCGATTTTTCTCATCAGACTCTTGCTTAGCTTTATACTCTGCTTGTTTTCTTCTATATGCTTCCATCTCTGCTAGCTTCTGTGCTGCCTCAGCTGCTTCAATCGCAGCTCTGCATTTAGCCTTCTCCTTCTCTGCCATGGCAATAGCTGCTTCTTCAGCTTGCCTTGCTTCCTCGAACCTGCGAGCCTCCTCCATCTTCCATCGATGAAGCTCATTAGCCTGCACTTAAAAAAAGTCCATTATGTTCTCGAAATAATGTTCTTGACACTCTTTAGAACTAGAGAATATGGTAGTAATCGATCACCGTTTTCTTGGCCGTAAGAGCTTCTTTGCAAGCCGAGCTGTACATATCCATGGTTTGCTTAAGTTCAAGCTTTAACCTTCTCATTTCATCTTCTAGGTCTCTCTGCAATTCATGTCCATATCATATTATGATCAACAGTTCTGTCATTAGGCTAGTTGTGCTTTACTGTACAAACACATCACAGAAGCTAAACACCGAAGGATGCTTACCGAACTTTGTTGAAATGGCTCCAAATGGCTGCTTGAACCCACATCAAAATCCAGATCTTGGTCAGATATATCAACAGATCCGAGGGAAATTCTTGGAAAGTCTGTGTCACTAGACAAGGAGTCTTGTCTCGATGTTGACGGTCCTCGGACTTTATCAATGTCGAATGACATATTTGATGGGGAGCTTCTGGGTCTGTCACGCGTAAGTACTCTCGAGGAATTATCAAACGATTGTCTCTCCGGTCCTGAATTTCCCGATACTCCTCTCATACTTTGTCCTCTGCCACAAACATAGAATGTCAAGGAGAAACCGATCTTTTAATTAAATACCGAAAATGCAACCAACTTCTCCCTACCTGTATCCGTCATCGTCCATTAGATCCGACGGAAACTGCGCTGGCGTTCCTAGAGGTGCCTTTGGTGGAGCAGCGGTATTCGACACGGGTCGTTGTGCTGTTCGCACCGACACAACCTTACCTTTGGAAATCACATACACGGAACAAAACTCTGGTGCAGATTTGATCAAGGTAGTCGGAGTGTCACTTTTGGTTTTCTTGTAAGACAAGTAACTGAACTTTAATTTGTTAGGACATAACATAGAGAAAAACCCAAAACTAAACTTGGATCATCAGAACATAATATATAGAAAACCCATAAATTCGAAACACGAAACAAGATATATCGAACCTCGATATCGCACTCCTGGTTGTTGCACCGAGGACTATGTTGTTAATCAAGTTTCTACTGATGTAGTCCAAAAGTGCTTTGGAGGTATCAGCATCCTCAAGGACAACCTCCTTCAGTTGAATCTAAATTTGACAATGAAATTAGATTACATTTAGCTTCAATTTAGTGAACAAGTTCATAAAGTCAGGGTCTACGAACTCTGATTTTTTCTGCAATTCATTCGACTTTTCAAAATGTATATGTTCAGTCCTCGAGCCAACTTTTCTTTTCTATTAGATCCTTTAAATAATTTGATTTGTAATAATATGACATATACACCTATAAAATTGGACTGATTCTTCAACCATTGTTCATGGGAAATGCTTGCTTACCCCTTTGCGAGCGCAGTAGCCGCGAAAAGGGACGAAAAGCTGGTTTATGTCGTTATCAGATTCGCATTCACTTTCTGCATGAAAATGACAGAAATCAGAACCCAAAAAAAAAACATGGAAAAAGTTCTTTGTTTCTTTGTATATCCGACTAATCCAAATTAGATATTACGTAGATTTGTTATAGGACAACTTTCGTGATCTAATTTATTTTATTCACAATATCAAAATTTAATTTCATGCTTATTTAAGCGACCTAGCACCTCATCTGATTAGACCAACTAGTAATTTATTTCTTTTGAGTTTTCTTTTTTAAACTTTTCTTCGAATAAAAAGAGGGCAATGAAGATGATGATAATAGGTCAAAATTTAATTTTGTTTTAAGATGTAATTGATGTCTAAATTTTTGGCCAATTGGATATCCGAACTTGACTTTAAATTCACTTTGATACCTAATTTTTTTGGGTCTATTAAGATCATTGAAATTGATTTTTAAGTTGGTCAAACATCACCATTGGTTACTAAATTATTCCGGCTTTTCTGTTTTGGTCATCAAACTATTGTTTTTGCTAAAATTGTCACTAATATTACGTTTTTCCCCTATTTTGGCCACCCCCGTTAAAAATCCTCTTAGAAAAAGGAAAACGAGAATAGTTTAGTGACAAAAAAACGTAACATTAGTGACGATTTTGTACAAAATACTAGTTTGGTGACCAAAATAAGAAAGTGGTAATAGTTTAGCGATTAATGGTGATGTTTACCCTTTTAATTTTAAAGTTGGTGCTTAAACTAAACTTCATGGTAGCCGTTTAATGTAAGCACCCATTTGGACCAAAAAGTAAGATTCGGGTATTAATTTGAACCAACAAGTTAAATTCATATACCTAACCGGAGAAAAACTTCAAATACCAGATTGCAATTTAAAGTAAACTTCAGATACCAAAACATATATTTACCCATAATAATAGGAGAAAAAAAAGAGAAGGGGTACCCACGGGATTTATTCCGAACATGGATCAATATGATGAACGGATAGGAAATGACGAGATGGTCGATAGCCCAACGGACGGCGTGCGGGCTGTTCTTGTCTTTGTCGATGGCCACCGCGGTGGTATTGGCGGGTACATTGTCATCCGATGAGAGGCGAGGAGCCATATCAATAAAACGACGCTGTCTGTGGTCGGAGCTCACGGCAATGGCGGTGTACTGTTTGTTACCAGGCTTTTGTGGTTGATGACAGAATCAAGTTTCTGCCACCACCACAGGCACCGCCGTCGCAATCACCGGGGGGCAATGCCACCTCACCGCCTGCTATGGCTTTCTTGTTAACAGAAACGAAAAGGAAAAAAAGGGTCGTACGTTACCAACAACTAAATGGGGAGGATGAAGGACAAAAAAAGAAAACATGGGGCTAGTTTTAGGGTTGTTCTCCTGGTATTTAGGTGAAACTGCAATGGTTTCCGCCGTGGCTTGTTTTAGGCAATTTGACCAGGTCCATGCCATTTGCAAGAGAAACAGATTAAATTTTGCTGCCAGAACCATGCCAATCTATTTGAAAGTTTTCAATATTCGGATTATTACATGAGCCAATTTTTTTGGGTAAATTATGAACTTCATCACTTGATTTTCTTCTCTTTTGTTTTGATCACTAAAATTAAAAAAAAAACATTCAATTCAATTACTAGACTTTAACATTGCTCATGTTTTAATCACTCGAGCGCTCTTTTACCATTCTAATTTAATTATAAGATAGTATCTTAATTCAGTTTCATACATGAATAACTTCAAACAAACTTACAGACTGTGTTGTTCGCTCTTTTACCATTTTAATCTAATTATAAAATAATATTTTAATTCAGTTTCATACATGAATAATCTCACACAAACTTGCAGACTGTGCTGCTCAAACCCAAGTCACTCAAGGGGAACACTACTAATAATGCATAAAATTCTGGTTAAAGTGCATCACACATTATGTAGGAAAATGGTTCCACTTGGGCTTATAAGGAACCAATTCTCTTATTTCTTGATAAATATCTAAGGAACCTTTTCTCTTATTTAAAGATCCTTTACTTTTAACCGATTAATTTGAATGAAGTACTACAAAAAATTATTATGAAAAGATCCTTTCAACTAAATATTTTATGTTTATATTGTTGGCATGGCAACTTTAACATTAAACAACATAAGTAACTTTAAAGAACATAATTAATTTTTTCGTTTATATTGTTGGTATAGCAAACATATTTGGTCGGTTGATCAAGCTGCTCATTTTTATTCTCTTATTTTACTCAGTCATGAGTTCTAGACCCACCAATAACAGCCCTTCCTTTAGGGGTGTATATGGTTCGGTTTCGGTTTAATTTGGTAAGCTATTTTAGTAACCATCGGTTTTCGATTCGGTTAACCTCAGTTTTCGGTTTTTCCATATTAACGTTAGTTTCTAAAATTTTGTATTTTATTTTGACAAAATAGCTTTATTTGATGACTTCTAAACAATAATAGTTAAAGTTTTAAAGTGTTTTTCATAAATATTTATTAAAAACTTAATTTTTTAAGTGAATAATAATAATTAAAAATACATTTATAATATTTTAAGTATAAAATACATATTTTTACATTAGAAAAACAATTATAAATTAAATAAAATATCAATTTCGGTTCGATTCGGTTAACCACAGTTTGCAAACTTATGAACCATAAACCGCCCAAACGCCTCGGTTCGGATCGGTTTTCGATTTTGCGGTTAACCATGTTCAGCCTTACCTTCCTTTTTTAGAATCTCGCCCTTCCCTCCCATCTAGGTAGTATTATAATTATAGTAAAGCTTTGTCAAGAAAAAAAACTGTAGAACTAATGTTTTGATATAATAATTGAAAAATGTTTTTGAACTTATCTAAAAAGTATTTAAAACAATTTCTAAAGTCCACATATCTTGAAACTATGTTTAGGAATGTTTTTAAATGAGTTTAATATGTTTTCAAAGGCCAAACTACACAAAACTGTCCAGGTGTTTCGAAACACCTTAGGGCGTTTCGAAACAGGGGATTCCAGTAGCAAAATCGTTTCGAAACTTGTTTCGAAACGGGATTACCCTGGACTGAATTTTTGCCCAGCGTTTCGAAATGGGCTAGGCCGTTTCGATACGCCCACGTGGCAATGACCACAACGGTCATAAACCCCAACGGCTATCTTCCCAACTAACTTTTAAATGCAGGCGTTTCGATACGGGCTTATAGCATTTCGATACGCGTTTCGAAACAGCAAGGGGGTGTTCCGAAACGGGTACCCTAACAGACTGTAACGACTCTTTCTACATTGAGAGTGTTTCGAAATGGCTTCGAGCGTTTCGAAACGGGGAGCTGCAGAACTGCATTTATGGAGGGAATTAAAGTCCTCAACGGCTCCAATTTGATCCCAACGGCTAGTAACGGCTACAAACTCATTTAGGAGTATAAAAGGGACCTCCAAGCATCAAGAGAAGGCTTATGCTCATATTGTCAAACATCAAATGATCAAATATTGTCTTAGTGCCTAAATTGTCAATTCTTGTATAGACAAACACTAGTGAGCCAAAATTGTCAAATTTGCTCAAGTGTTTTAGGTTTTGGGTGAGTGCTTCATTGTGCAAACAAACACCTATTAGAGGGTTTAAGTTTGCTTTGTTTATCTCTTTGTAAAAGAGGGTTTTGATCAAGGCTTTGGGTAGAAGCTTGATCGTTTGTAAGGGTTACCTCCTAAGCCTAGAAAAGGGGACGAATCAATAGTGGATTGATTGTGAAATCCTTAGTGGGGAGCTAAGGTAGTGGATGTAGACCTTGGTTAGAAGGTTGAACCACTATAAATCATTGTGTCATTTTCCATTCTAGCTTCCTATACCCTAACACCCAAAAATCCATCTCTCCACCACTTGATGAGCAACTTTGGTTGATCGAATCGAGCCCCACACAACCCAACAATTGGTATCAGAGCTTGGCTCAATCGAAGAGGATTAACATCCTATTGAGAAGATCCGGCAAGCTCGATTACTATTTCATCAACCGACTCAAATGGCACAATCAATCGACAAACCGCCTTTCTTTGACGGAGACCACTATGCCCATTGGAAGACAAAGATGAAATTCTTCTTGAAGTCAAGAGATTACAAGCTATGGGACATAGTTGAAGATGGTCCGTTCGTGCCTCAAAGAAGTAAAGCGGAATGGAGTGCCGACGATCGCAAGAAGATGGAGCTAAATTGCAAAGCCTTGCACATTCTATTCTGTGCATTTGGTCCATCCATCTATGAGAAGATGTCTTCTTGTGAGAGTGCCAATGAGGTATGGACAAGCTTGAAGTCACATACGAGGGGACAAATGAAGTCAAGGAGACCAAGATTGGGATCTTAACCTTAGAGTATGAGAACTTCAAGATGGATCCGGAAGAGAACATCGAGAAGATGTTTGATAGGTTCTCCACCATCACCAATGGTCTTAAAGGTTATGGAGAAGCCATCCCGGAAGAAAAGCTTGTCCGAAAGCTCATCTACTCACTTCCCGAGTCATGGGACTCAAAGAGGACCGCCATCATCGAAGCCAAGAATTTGAAGACCTTGAAGCTTGATGAACTCATGGGGTCACTCCTTACTCATCAAATCATGAAGAAGAACAAAGAGGATGAGAAGAAGAGGGAAGAAATTAGAGCTATGGGAGAGAAGAAAATCAAAGGGCTTGGCATCAATGCAAGTGCCATGGCTCTCAAGTCCTCCACTTGTCATCATGTCTACTCAAGTGAAGAGGATGATGAAGATGAAGAGATAGTTCATCTCTTCAAGAAGTGTGCCCCGTTCATGAAGAAAGCTTTGAGAGAGCTTGAACGAGATTCCAAGAAAAATGAGAGGGCAAGCACTTCAAGCCATAAGAAGAAGGCATATGTGGCTACTTGGAGTGATGAAGACTCCACCGATGATGAACAAGCCAACCTTTGCCTTATGGCCATCGAAGAAGATTGAAGGATAACTTCTAATTCATCTACTTCATGTTCTTATTCCTTTGATGAATTACAAGATGCCTATGACGATTTGGTTTTAGATTTTAAAAGCCACATTTTGAAAAACAATAAATTGATTTCAAAGTTAAAAATTCAAAATGATTTGCTTTCTAAAACCAAACTTGAACTTGAAGCAAAACTTGAAGAGTTTGAATTAAAATGTCTTGATTTACAAAAATTGCTTCAAAAAGTTCAAGGAGAAAAAGATTTGATTTCCAAAGAGCTTGAAAAGAAAAACAATTTTGGAAAATCAAACTTTTATGTTAGACAATCTAGTGCCCCTAGATTTATAAAAGGTAAATGTTTTAGAGGTGTTTGGGTCCCAAAAGAACTAACCACTTCAATTAAAAAGGATGACATTGAAAAATGGATTCCTAAGGGGACTAAAATTTGTGCCACTAACGTTCATGGATCCAAAGCAATTTGGATACCAAAAATTACTTGATTGTCTATTGCTAGGTGTGATGGAGATGTTCAACAAGTCAAACATTGAGGGGGAGCTCCATGCACACAAGGAAGAACACTTGAAGAATGAAGGCTTCACATCCTACCTTGAGTTCAAGTGTTGGTAAAAATCTAGTTGCTTTTGATTTTATTTGTTTTATTTTCTTTTATGTCAACTAGATGATCATATATGATGGACTAACATCTTTGATGGTGCTTTGAGTAAGGGGAGCCATTTTGTTGGGTTTTTCGGGGCTCGATTCGATCAACCGTTCTTGCTCGCCAAGTGGTGGAGAGGTGAATATTTGGGTGGAAGGGTTTTGGAAGCTAGAAAGATAAAGACACGATGATTTATAGTGGTTCAACCTTCTAACCAAGGTCTACATCCACTACCTTAGCTCCCCACTAAGGATTTCACAATCAATCCACTAATTGATTCGTCCCCTTTTCTAGGCTTAGGAGGAAACCCTTTACAACCCTCGAAGCTTTCTACCCAAAGCTTGAAGGAAAACCCTCTTTTACAAAGAGAAATAATAAGCAAACTTGAAACCCTCTAATAGGTATTTGTTTGCACAATTTAGCACTCACCCAAAACCTAAAACACTTGAGCAAATTTAACAATGTAAGCTCACTAGTGTTGTCTAAGCAAGAAATGAACGATTTAAGCTCTAGACAAGTTTTTCACTCATAATGTTGTAACAATTGAAGCTCTTATCAATCTTGATGCTTGGAGGTCTTATTTATACTCCAAATTGAGTTTGTAGCCGTTTATGGCCGTTGGGATCAAAATATAGCCGTTTGAAGACTTTAATTTCCTCCAAAATGCAATTCAGCTGCTACCCGTTTCGGAACGATTCAAGCCCGTTTCGGAACGCCTTCTTTATAGAGATAGCCGTTGCAGCCTGTCGGGGTACCCGTTTCGGAACACCCTGTTTCCGTTTCGGAACGCGTATCGGAACGCCTTAACCCTGTTTCGAAACGCCTGCATTTTGAATATTAGTTGGGAAAGAGCCGTTGGGGTTTATAGCCGTTAGGGTCGTTGCCACGTAGGCGTATCGAAACGGCCTATACCGTTTCGGAACGCTTGGCCCGTTTCGATACGAGTATCGAAACGTTTTGCCACTGGAATCCCCCTGTTTCGAAACGCCCTATGGTGTTTCGAAACGCCCTATGGTTTTTGAGAAATTTGGCCTTTGAAACACATTAAAAACCATTTAAAAACTTCCTAAACATAATTTCAAGATGTTTGGACTTTAGAAATGTTTTTAAATTCTTTTTAAATTAGTCCAAAATATTTTTCAAATATTATATCAAAACATTAGTTCTACAATCTCCCCCTTTTTGATATAATAAAACCAACTTGAAAAATTGTTTGGGATTCTCCCCCCTTTAACTTTAAATTTGTGAATAAGAGATTAAGATATGAAATAAAATAAAGCTTCCCCTTATTCGTTTGAAAATTCAATTTTTCAAACCATTTCTCCCCCTTTTTGTTATATCAAAAAGAATTTAAAATGACATTTAAGTTCAAGATAACATAGGAGGCAAAAAAAATTTTGACACTTAAAATTTTTGGTAAAAAAAATTGGCTCCCCCTTACTCAAAGCATCATTGAAATGTTAGTTCAACATTTATGAATATCTAGTTGACATAAAAGAAAATAAATCAATAAACACTAAAACAACTAGATTTTACCACACTTGAACTCAAGGGAGGATGTGAAGCCTTCCTTCTTCAAGTGTTCTTCCTTTGTGTGCATGGAGCTCCCCCTCAATATTTGACTTGTTGATCATTCTCCATCACACCTAGCAAAAGACAATCAAGTAATTTTTGGTATCCAAATTGCTTTGGATCCATAGACGTTAGTAGCACAAAATTTAGTCCCCTTAGGAATCCATTTTTCAATTTCATCCTTTTTAGTTGAAGTGGTTAGTCCTTTTGGGATCCAAACACTTCGAAAACATTTTCCATTTAAAAATCTAGGGGCACTAGATTGTCTTACATAAAAATTTGATTTTCCAAAATTGTTTTTCTTTTCAAGCTCTTTGGAAATCAAATCTTTTTCCTTTTTGAGATCATCAACTTCCTTTTGATGATCTCTTTCCATCGTTTGAAGCAAGTTTTGTAAATCTAAAACTTTAAGTTCAAAATCTTTGATTTTTGCTTCAAACTCTAAATTGATTTTAGAAAGCAAATCATTTTCGGTTTTCAACTTTGAAATCAATTTTTTATTTTTCGAAAATGAAGCCTTGAATTCAAAAACCAATTCATCATAGGCTTCTTGTAACTAATCAAATGTATAAGAATATGAAATAGATGAGTTAGAAGTTACCTCCCCCTCATTGAGGGCCATCATGCATAGGTGGGCTACTTCATTATCGGTGGAGTCTTCATCACTCCAAGTGGCCACGTATGCTTGTTTAGAAGATGATCCCTTCTTTTTGGATTTGTGGGAATCCTTCATCTTCTTCCTCGATTCATGCTTGGATTTTTCCATTTTGTTCTTCATGAATCGGGTGAATTTGTTGAAGAGATAGTTCATCTCTTCATCTTCACTATCCTCCTCACTTGAATCTACGTGATGATTTGTGGAGGATTTGAGAGCAATGGCATTTACATTGATGCCAATACTCTTGAGTTTCTTCTCTCCCATAGCTCTAATTTCTTCCCTCCTTTTCTCATCTTCTTTGTTCTTCTTCATGATTTGATGAGTAAGAAGTGACCCCATAAGTTCATCAAGCTTCAAAGTCTTTAAATTTTTGGCTTCGATGATGGCGGTCCTTTTTGAGTCCCAAGACTCGGGAAGTGAGTAGATGAGCTTTCGGACAAGTTTTTCTTCCGGGATGGCTTCTCCATAACCTTTAAGACCATTGATGATGGTGGAGAATCTATCAAACATCTTCTCGATGTTCTCTTCCGGATCCATCTTGAAGTTTTCATACTCTAAGGTGAGGAGCCCAATCTTGGTCTCCTTGACTTCATTAGTCCCCTCGTATGTGACTTCAAGCTTGTCCCATACCTCCTTGGCATTTTCACAAGAAGACATCTTCTCATAGATGGTTGGGCCAAATGCACAAAAAAGCATGTGCAAGGCTCTACAATTTAGCTCCATCTTCTTGCGATCGTCGGCACTCCATTCCGCTTTGCTCCCTTGAGGCACGAACGGACCATCTTCAACTATGTCCCATAGCTTGTAATCTCTTGCCTTCAAGAAGAATTTCATCTTTGTCTTCCAATGGGCATAGTGATCTCCGTCGAAGAAAGGCGGTATGTTGATGGATTGCGCCATTTGAGTCGGTTGGTGAAATGTTGATCGAGCTTGCCGGATCTTCTCAATAGGATGTGAATCCCCTTCAATTGAGCCAAGCTCTGATACCAATTGTTGGGTTTTTCGGGGCTCGATTCGATCAACCGTTCTTGCTCGCCAAGTGGTGGAGAGGTGAATATTTGGGTGGAAGGGTTTTGGAAGCTAGAAAGATAAAGACACGATGATTTATAGTGGTTCAACCTTCTAACCAAGGTCTACATCCACTACCTTAGCTCCCCACTAAGGATTTCACAATCAATCCACTAATTGATTCGTCCCCTTTTCTAGGCTTAGGAGGAAACCCTTTACAACCCTCGAAGCTTTCTACCCAAAGCTTGAAGGAAAACCCTCTTTTACAAAGAGAAATAATAAGCAAACTTGAAACCCTCTAATAGGTATTTGTTTGCACAATTTAGCACTCACCCAAAACCTAAAACACTTGAGCAAATTTAACAATGTAAGCTCACTAGTGTTGTCTAAGCAAGAAATGAACGATTTAAGCTCTAGACAAGTTTTTCACTCATAATGTTGTAACAATTGAAGCTCTTATCAATCTTGATGCTTGGAGGTCTTATTTATACTCCAAATTGAGTTTGTAGCCGTTTATGGCCGTTGGGATCAAAATATAGCCGTTTGAAGACTTTAATTTCCTCCAAAATGCAATTCAGCTGCTACCCGTTTCGGAACGATTCAAGCCCGTTTCGGAACGCCTTCTTTATAGAGATAGCCGTTGCAGCCTGTCGGGGTACCCGTTTCGGAACACCCTGTTTCCGTTTCGGAACGCGTATCGGAACGCCTTAACCCTGTTTCGAAACGCCTGCATTTTGAATATTAGTTGGGAAAGAGCCGTTGGGGTTTATAGCCGTTAGGGTCGTTGCCACGTAGGCGTATCGAAACGGCCTATACCGTTTCGGAACGCTTGGCCCGTTTCGATACGAGTATCGAAACGTTTTGCCACTGGAATCCCCCTGTTTCGAAACGCCCTATGGTGTTTCGAAACGCCCTATGGTTTTTGAGAAATTTGGCCTTTGAAACACATTAAAAACCATTTAAAAACTTCCTAAACATAATTTCAAGATGTTTGGACTTTAGAAATGTTTTTAAATTCTTTTTAAATTAGTCCAAAATATTTTTCAAATATTATATCAAAACATTAGTTCTACACATTTTAACACCAAATTCTTGTTTTTGTCAAAATTTTTACCTCCATTGCTATTTTGAACTTAATGTTTTAAATTCTTTTTGATATAACAAAAAGGGGAGAAATGGTTTGAAAAATTGAATTTTCAAATGAATAAGGGGGAGCTTTATTTGAATTAAAATTTTTCAACTCTTATTCACACTTTTAAAGTTAAAGGGGGAGAATCCCAAACAATTTTTCAAGTGAGTTTTATTATATCAAAAAGGGGGAGATTGTAGAACTAATGTTTTGATATAATAATTGAAAAATGTTTTTGAACTTATCTAAAAAGTATTTAAAACAATTTCCAAAGTTCACATATCTTGAAACTATGTTTAGGGATGTTTTTAAATGAGTTTAATATGTTTTTAAAGGCCAAACTACACAAAACTGTCCAGGTGTTTCGAAACACCTTAGGGCGTTTCGAAACATGGGATTCCAGTAGTAAAATCGTTTCGAAACTTGTTTCGAAATGGGATTACCCTGGACTGAATTTTTGCCCAGCGTTTCGAAACGGGCTAGGCCGTTTCGATACGCCCACGTGGCAATGACCACAACGGTCATAAACCCCAACGGCTATCTTCTCAACTAACTTTTAAATGCAGGCGTTTCGATACGTGTTTCGAAACGGCAAGGGGGTGTTCCGAAACGGGTACCCTGACAGACTGCAACGGCTCTTTCTACATTGAGAGCGTTTCGAAACGGGGAGCTGTAGAACTGCATTTATGGAGGGAATTAAAGTCCTCAACGGCTCCAATTTGATCCCAACGGCTAGTAACGATTACAAACTCATTTAGGAGTATAAAAGGGACCTCCAAGCATCAAGAGAAGACTTATGCTCATATTGTCAAACATCAAATGATCAAATATTGTCTTAGTGCCTAAATTGTCAATTTTTGTATAGACAAACACTAGTGAGCCAAAATTGTCAAATTTGCTCAAGTGTTTTAGGTTTTGGGTGAGTGCTTCATTGTGCAAACAAACACCTATTAGAGGGTTTAAGTTTGCTTTGTTTATCTCTTTGTAAAAGAGGGTTTTGATCAAAGCTTTGGGTAGAAGCTTGATCGTTTGTAAGGGTTACCTCCTAAGCCTAGAAAAGGGGACGAATCAATAGTGGATTGATTGTGAAATCCTTAGTGGGGAGCTAAGGTAGTGGATGTAGACCTTGGTTAGAAGGTTGAACCACTATAAATCATTGTGTCATTTTCCATTCTAGCTTCCTATACCCTAACACCCAAAAATCCATCTCTCCACCACTTGGTGAGCAACTTTGGTTGATCGAATCGAGCCCCACACAACCCAACAAAAACCCTTTAAAGAATCAAACCGATGTCGCTTAAACCAATTTTACCTTCCCACTCAAATTCGAAAAACGACCAGTAAGGTCACTTACGTTTTCGGGGTGTAAACTTTTGGTCACTCAGCCGTTTGTTGACGTTAAATACTGACAGATTGCTGACCTGACAACGAAAAAATAAGTTTAAATTAACGCAATGACCATTAAAGTTTATCTCATGTACATTTTTGCTCCCCAATTTAAAAAATAAACATTATAGTCACTAATGAAAATGTTTCTTTATAATTTCACCCTTGAATTTTTAAAAATTAAATTTTCAACCCTTAAACTTTACAATCAATTAGTATAATAATACTATAAAGGCTTAAATGAAAAATAGGTGCTTAAAGTATACCCTTTTTAAATTTAGGTGCTCAAATTGCTCTTATTTAATAACTAAACTTTCAAATTGCTCATATTTTTTCACTCTGGATTATTTTTAATATTATTGTAACATGACATGTGTAACCCCCTAGACCCGCCTATGCGTTACAACGGATCCTAGGAAGTCACATTAGGGTCACAAGAGCGACCCACAGTAAAAATACACATAAAAACATTTTTTTGAAACACTTATTAATTTGTAAAACCAAACTCTGTTTAAAAATATCATTTCGGTGTGTCATTTAAATACATAATAAAAACTTCATAAAATATTCTACAGACACTGTCATAAAACAGTACATGACATACATGCCCACTAACTATATAGTACCGTACTCCAAGGCAACGCCGAGACAACTCCGAACACTGGTGTCAACCATTATACCATGATATATTCTTTTAACCTGCGATGGTAAAAACAGCGTAAGCTTGGAAAAGCTCAGTAATACAGTACTACCAAAAGATGCTATAAGATCATGCAGATATAATGGTAGGCATAACATTTACAGGATGTTCCACGTAGTAACAGTCTCCATTTCTGTTCTACTATTTCGAGGTAGCATCATACTCGAGAATAACGATACTTGCTCTTTATTCATACATCGAGAATTAGACGTGAATTACATAAGCTGGTAACATACTGAGGTGGAAACAGAGAGTTCGGTTCCTAGTGTGTTCCAACAGTGCAACGTTAATACATGAAATGCAACAATACAGTAAACCCTTTTATTTCAAATACATTTGTTTCAAGTAGCAGTAAAATTCATTTTAATTCCTTATTTACCCTCCAACCATACTCCAGTATATAGTTTCCCCAGTGCGGTATCATGTACAGGCATTAACCCGAGCCCATTGGGCGTGGGTACCATCCTAAGGATATACCTTAGAATACGGGCGGCCCTTGCCGAAGCATAGGAACCGAAAACGGGCGGACCTGGCCGAAGCCTAGGATCCGAAAACGGGCGGACCTGGCCGAAACCTAGGATCCAAAAACGGGCGGACTTACCAGCTAGATCAGGGCTGAGCCGTAGGTAACTTCATATCATGTCCCAATTACCCCAGTGAATCAGATCATCATTAGTTCATTAATCAATAACTGTATTTTTAGTAACACATTATCCATGTAGCATGTTTGTCATATCGGGTGCATATACATATATCAGAAATATAGTACAGTTATGCTTAATTATAAAACATGTCATGTGAGTCCAAATATGTCAATCAAGTGCATGTGATCGGTATCATAACATGTAAAACAGTATGCAAAACAGTCGTGTGGCACACATGGAACACACTAGGTGGAACAATTTATTCCTTGGAGATACTTGACATTCACGGAAGAGAACACATTAAACTTTTGACAATTGAACGGATCTTTGAAACAAGGCCCATATTAAAAGGGGGTTTGTACTAACGATTCAAACCAGATAGTCAGGAGATGATACATCAAGATCGTGAGAGTTTAGGCATATCATGAGTGATTTAGCCATTTAAGCCTACCAGAGGCATTATGATCATTTTATCATACACAGGCATTTTGGTAACTTATACCAACAAGGCGTAAATGGTAGCTCAGAAATTCTACTTGTTCATCAGGTATCCAACCAGGCATTCAGAGATTTCTACGTCAAGACCTTTCACTATATCAGATACGTTCGGGGCTATTTTGATTACTTTGGCCAACGAGGGCATTTTGGTCATTTAAATATCAAGGGTGATTTTGTAACTTAGCTCGATCATGAGGAATTTATGATTTACAATAATTAAGATTTCCAGAAGTTTATCGAGCCTCCAAAACCATTCGAACTAACATATTCCAACCTTGTAGTACTAACCAACCCTTCTGATGCATTCAACTGTATCGTATATCTGAACGGTTGCTTTCATATTTCACCACAAGACTTGCCACGGAGTAGTCGAACTAATACTCTGTGCGGGAAGACTTCCACCCTTATATTAATATCAAGAGTGTTTGACGTACGTAAGTCATGCTTCAACCCTTAGGGGCATTTCGGTCATTTTCAACTTTATTGGCATTTTTAGAATTTTATCAAAGTCAATCTACTTATTCCAGTCAAGGGGAGTATTTCAGTCTTTTTGAAACTCGGGATAGCCATCATTCCTATCAATTGAACCATTTATAGTATTTCACTCATTTAAGTACTCGTAGGTGTTTCAGCCATTCAAGAAATTTCGGTACCTCCAACCACTTCATTCATTTCAAAACTCAAGGGTTTATCCATCCTTCCAATTAATTGCAAACCTCGATGTCCGAGAATACTTTATCCCTTTTTGGTCAATACGATCATTCTGATTAATTTAACCATATTAGTATTTCCAGTACTCTTAGTCATTTCAATCAATTCAGAATTTGAGCCACTTGCTTAATTCAGGGGTATGTATAGTTTCCCCTAAATCTATAGTCGGAGATTCATTCCAAATCCAAGGAGACCTAACACCTTACAATCTCGAAGGTTTAAATCATGTTACCATGGCTTTCCAAGTAGTTCGAGGTTTTCAAATGAACTCGATTGTTTTACCATATCCAGTGTAGATTTCTAGATCGCTTCCAAATCCAAGGGTATTTTAGTCATTCTCATACATTAAGGGCATTTTCGTAATTTCATATCAAAATATTTTTAGCATTTACTCCTTTGACATTAATAGTCGGGTTTGGAGATTAGCTGCCTTATTACTTAATTTATTGAACTTCAGGTCCTTACATTTGTTAACTTCCTCGATCGAGCATTTCGATCATATCTAGGTTATCATACTCGATTTCATATCTGGTTTGACTTGAGCAGGACTAACAGCACTCCTCATCATATTCATGCATGCATTAACCGAATATCAACATGTTCATAAAGCATACTAGAGGTAGTAGTGTATTACCTTTAATACTTGCTATATCGGTCGACCATGATACTCCGTTCAATCACTCTCGAACCCGAATGCGACGTCCTCAACATCCCGGATACAAGGAATTGTGAATACCTAAAATGCCAAATCTTCGTCGGAAAACACGAATCTTCGATGATGGCCTTGCCGGAGTCGGACGGACGACTGGTCTGTACGGTTTTGCTCCCCACGTCACACTGAACACACCTGCACGGTCGACGCGCCTTGCCGACGACGGAGGCGGCCAGAATCGCGAAAAGAAAAGGGGCGGCGAACCAAGGGTTTCGACGAACCTTTGACCCAAAACCCACGGCGAACGACGGTCCCTCTGCGCAAGTGGTGGACGGCGCTGCATTCAGGAGGAGGCGGCGCTCCATTCGGTACCGGCGGTGAGAGTCACGGCGGCCGGGATCAGGGGTGGTCCGATGGGGAAGGTGAAGGGTTTCGAAGGGAAAAACTTTTCAGATCTAATCTCCCCTTTTTTATTCATCTGATGCATTTAATCTGGGGAAAAGGGGGTGGTTGGGATATTTCGAATTTAATATTATTATTTTATTATCAAGTTTTCAAGGCAACGATTAAAAATATATCTGATTAACATATAACCAAGACTACTCTTAGTCCAAATGGTTAAGCTTGCCACTCTCTAAGCTAAAGGACATGGGTTTAATTCTCCTTAGCTGTAAATTCCCCTCTCTTTTTTCTCACCATTCCATTATTTTTATTATTATTTTATTTAACTTAAAACTTTAGGGGTGTTACAACATGTCATTTTTTATTATTTTTAAATTAAAAATAATTTTAAAATAAAATAAAATCATTTTTATTATTATTAAATTAACATATATTTTTAAAATATTATTTCTTAATATAATTTAGGTGTTTAAAGTATTTTTTTGTAAAAATAGCTGCCCAAATTTACCATAGTTACAATTTTAGGTGTCCGACTGTTAAATGAGTGTTAGAAAAATTGTCAACCAATCGGTACTTGACACGTGACATTAATTTTATTAATTTTTAATAGAAAATACTTAGAATTTCAAATTATTATAAAATCTCAAAATTTGACATGCTTCACAAAACAGTCTCTAAATCCCTAAAAAATTTCCAAACTTCCGTCGTCGATTGCCGCCGCCAGTTGTCGTCGCTGATCGCACCCACTTGGTCGCCGAATCAAGGTGATCATTTTTCTCAACACAGAGTCGTCAAAAATGCCCAACGACGTGCAACCAAACGTCAAACACAAAATCGACGTTCGCGTTTGACGTTCAGTTGCACACCGTTGGGCGTTTCTGGCGACGTCGTGTTAGGGAAAATTGTCGCCTTGGCCCGGCGACTAAGTGGGTGCGGTCAGCGACGACAACTGGCGGCGGAAGCGGCGGTAGTCAACGACGAAAGTTTGGAAATTTTTAGGGATTTAAGGATTGTTTTGTGAAGTTTGTAAAATTTTGAGATTTTATAATAATTTGAAAATTTTGAGTATTTTCCATTAAAAAAATTTAAAAAATAAAATTAATGCCACGTGTCAAGCACCGATTGGTTGATAATTTTTTTAACACACATTTAACAATCGGGCACCTAAATGTACCTATAGAAACTTTGGGCACAAATTTTTACAAAAAAAAAATACTTTAGACACCTAAATTATTTTAAAAACTAATATTTTTTTAAAATATTTTAAATTTAATACTAATACAAATAATTTTATTTTAAAATTATTTTTAATTTAAAAATAATAAAAATGACATGTTATAATAATAAAAATAATTCAGAGTGAAAAAATAAGAGCAATTTAAAAGTTTAGTTATTAAATATGAGCAATTTGGGCACCTAAGTTTAAAAAGGGTATACTTTGGGACCTATTTTCATCTAAGCATTTATAATATTATTGTACTAATTGATTGTAAAGTTTTAGGGTTGAAAAAATAAATTTTTAAAAATTTAAGAGGTGAAATTATAAAGAAATATTTTTATTAGTGACTATAATGTTTATTTTTTAAATTTGGGGAGCAAAAATGTACATGAGATAAATTTTAATGGCCATTGCAGTAATTTATCATTATTTTTTGTTGCCAAGTCAGCAATCCGTCAGTGTTTAACGACAACAAACGGCCGAGTGACCAAAAGTTTACCTCCGAAAACGTAAGAAACCTTACTGGTCGTTTTTCAAAATCGGTGACCAACTCTATACTGAGTGAAAATATAAGGGACTATTCTAGTAGTTAATCAGAAAAAACACACGCACACAAATTCGATACTAAAATTCGACGCCGATTTGAGAATGTCGACGGTGTACGTTTTAGAACCACCGACGAAGGGCAAAGTGATAATCAACACGACGTACGGCCCTATCGACATCGAGCTTTGGCCCAAAGAAGCTCCAAAAGCCGTGCGGAACTTCGTGCAGCTCTGTCTCGAAGGCTATTTCGACAACACAATCTTCCACCGTATCATCAAAGGCTTCCTCGTCCAAGGCGGTGATCCCACCGGTTTCGGCACCGGTAATTCCCCCCATGTTATTCATCAATTTTCGCTTGCTCTTGCCGTTTTAAATTAGTTAGGGTTAGAGTTGATTCGTTAGTTATGAATTTGAATTTTTGTTTTTAGGTGGAGAAAGTATTTACGGGAGTGCGTTTTCGGACGAGTTTCATTCACGTTTAAGGTTTAATCATAGAGGTATTGTTGCTTGTGCTAATGCTGGTACGCCGCATTCCAATGGGAGTCAGTTCTTTATATCTTTGGATAAATGTGAATGGCTTGATAAAAAGAACACTATATTTGGAAAGGTAACAGGTGATTGCATTCTAATATAATTTATTTTATATTGTAATCCATTCTTGAGTGTTACTAGAGCTGATTGTTCATTTTGGTAGGTTACTGGAGACTCTATATTTAATCTTCTGAGGATAGGCGAGGTCGATACTGATCAGGATGACCGGCCTTTGGATCCTCCTCCTAAAATCAAGTCCGTCGAGGTTAATTTTCCCTGTTATATTTTCTTTTAAGTAAATAATTAACCAGATTGCTATGTTGTGATGTAAACAGCTTACTGTCCTTAGTTTTTATCATATTTGAAGAGCATTACGTCGGCCAGTTTTATTTTTTATACTTTGAGCTGCTGTTTTTAGGTGCTGTGGAACCCTTTCGAAGATATTGTTCCGAGAGCAACTTCGAGGCCTTTGATCCAGCCTACAGCTGAGGCTGAGAACAAAGATACAAAGAAGAAAGCTGTTAAGTAAGTTTTCTTCTTCCATCATTGAGCATTCTCTTTTAAGCATGATGAATGTTTTCTCATTGCATAAGTTGTATGTTTTATTTGGAGAATGCAGAAAGCTTAACTTGCTTTCATTTGGGGAAGAAGCTGAAGAAGAAGAGAAAGAATTGGCAGCAGTGAAGCTAAAGATCAAGAGCAGTCATGATGTATTGGATGATCCCCGTCTCCTAAAGCAAGAAGTTCCTGATAAAGAACAGGTAAGATCCCATATCTATCTTGATGTTTATTTTTCCCTCACCTTTTTCTAATACTTGAGTAGTTTGTGAAACCATGCTCAAGCCAAGTTAACTGAAGCACAGTTTTCTTGTTTACAAAAATTCTTCTTCCAATCATTCTCTTTACTACCATTTGCCTTAGTGTTTTTGCCGTCTAATGAGCAATCAATAAATCTTGCTTCCATATTCTTAATGCAACTATTTGATGCAGGATTTAGCTGCTGCCAAAGCTGCTAAGGAGTTGCAATTGTCTGTGAGGGGAGCTCTAAGATCAAGACGAGAAGGAGATAAAAAAGATGCAGATGGTGATATGTCTGATTCCTTTGATCATAGTGATGATGATGATGAGGCCAGTTTTGATGCTCGAATGCGCCGTCAAATACTAAACAGGCGGAAGGAGATTGGAGATCTCCCATCTAAGCAAAAGATGCAAAACGGTAAGTCGGTAACTATTCATGGTGGATTTAAACAGAAGTTTGAAGTCCAAAAACTAGAAATTACAGTGCTTATTCTCATAAAACTAGGCTTTGATTCAGTCTTAAAAATCTCCTCTAAAGAGAAAAACATAAATATAGGAAGCTATGACCTTTCCGTGCATTACATTTCCAGGGCCTGTAATGGCCATTGGAAATCTTGACAGTAAGGTAGACTTGTTATATATTTTGTTTTTTCCACACATTTTTGTCATGTTCATGTGAGCACATGCAATTAGGATGGTATCTTCTGAGTTCAATGTAACGTTGGTCGTTGAAACAATTTTAGATATTATTAAGAGACAACTGGAGAAGTATTTAAAACTGTCACCATCATGGAAAATGTAAAAGTGACAGGTATTTTGGTTTTGCATGAAACAAGATGTGAATGCAAAGTAATAATTCTGGATATTTTCATATGGTTAATTTGGTATTGATGTTATAATATATTGGAGAAGTAATGTCTGGAAAAGGATATTCCTGCAGTCATAAGAGTTTTAGGCTTTGTAAGATTTATCTCTTGCTCCGGTCATTGGAGTGAGTCACTTATACACTACAGTTGCATGGCGCAATTAGTAGGGGTGTGCGAAATAAACCGTAACCGTTCATTTTATAGGTTAATTAACCTAACCATTAAAAGTTAAACGGTTTCGGTTAACCGAACCGCTAAAAAAGATGGTTAATGGTTAACCTTAACCTATATGTACTTTTTTTTAACTAAGTATGAAGTTTGTGTTTAAAATCTCTCTATTTAAGTTTTTTTTTGAAAATTTTAATACAATATTTATCGGAGAGATAGATTTATTATTGTAAAAGAAATAATGAACATTTGAAAATAAAATTGTAATAGGTTAACCTATAACCGAATCGTTTTTTAACGGTTAACCACTATAATGGTTAACCATTTAAAAAATTAACGGTTAACCATTTAAAAAATTAACGGTTAACCGTTTCTTTAACGGTTAGGTTACGGTTAATAACCGCTATAACGGTTAACCAACCATTTAAGCTAAACGATACAGTTAACCTACCATGAACACCCCTAGCTATTAGAGCTCTCTGTAACAGTAAGGAAAGAGCATTATTAGTCTAGACTTTGAAATTTCACGTGGTGTTTATTTAGTGATAGGATGCACTTGGTTTAGGATTGTTAGAATTTGCCTGAAGATTTTGATAAACTTGTCAATATTAAATTCTTGGAGATTGACCTGTTATCAGAGAGACTATTTTTCTAGTCGACATCCTCTTTCTGGTTTGTTTATTAGTTAGTGATTGCCTTACAATTGGCCTTGACTTTTGGAACCTATGTGCAGGGAGCTCTAAACCAAATGACAATAAAATTTCTGCACGAAGGTAAACATCTAATTATCTAAATTCTAAAGCTTTTTCCCCCTTTGTTGTGTTGGTTTTACCATGGCCATGACTTGAACCGTATTTCCATGTTAGTTTTGTTGTTGTTTCTTTTCTAACATTATACCCTTCTGTTTCAGCTGCCTTCTCCTTATTCAATATACAAAATCTATTGTTGCCTTTTGGTTTTGCTTATGTACAAAATCCTAGTTTTGTTGTTGTTTCTTTTCTAACATTATCCCTTTCTCTTTCAGCTGCATCCTGCTTATTCAACATACAAAATCTATTGTTGCCTTTTCGTTTTGCTTATATAACACGAACCTTTTTGGTGCTGTAAATCTACACCAGATCCAATGATGAAAATACCGATGAAGATGAACCAAAGGTAGAAAAGCTATCCCTGAAGAAAAAGGGCGTGGGGTCTGAAGCCAGGGCTGAGCGCATGGCTAAAGCTGACACAGATTTGCAGTTGTTTAGCGAGGCTGAACGAGGAAGACTATTGCAAAAACAAAAGAAGCGTCGAATTCAAGGACGTGAAGATGAAGTATGTTATGAAATTTCTGATTCAATGTTGTTTTCCCCTTTCTGCCTTGAACTTTCTCTTCTTTTTGTCTTCACAATGCAACTCTCACGATAGAATCTCCCATTCAACTCGACTTTTCCATAGAGCAATCTTCTCCGTGCATATGAAACTCTTTTATTGATATTGGAGGCAAATACGAATGGTGATAGACCTAGGTCAATATTTGTTTCTTTTAAATTTTAAAATCACATTCTCCACACAAGTTGAAAGTGGAACTAACTCTAGCTTCTTTTTATGAACCATAGGTTTTAGCAAAACTTGAGAAGTTCAAGCAATCTGTTTTCACAAAACCATCTGCTCCTAGCAATGAGCCTGGAGATGATGATAATGAGGATTTGTCCGACTGGAAAGCAGTTCGGTTGCAGTTTGCTCCTGATACCAAGGTTGGTTTTCTTTCATTTGCAAGCAGTTCAGCCAAAAGTCAACTGCATTGATTTTTGTACTTATATTCTGCACGACACCAAATTAGTAATGCCAAAAGCAAAGAGAAAACATAAACGAAAAAGCTTGTCTGTAGAAACTTTGCGAAATCCACAATCATTTTTTTTGTCTTATGCTTTATGATGTTGATCGAGTGTTCTGTTTGAATCATGATGCAGGATGGTATGTCTCGCAAGGACGATCCAAATGACTATGTGGTGGTTGACCCTCTTTTGGAGAAGGGGAAAGAAAAATTCAACCGGATGCAAGCCAAGCAAAAGCGAAGGGAACGCGAATGGGCTGGCAAATCTCTTACTTGATCTATCTATTCTGCACTGATAAAAATGGTAGGTTGGTTCACACGACTGCCTGTTCAGCTGCTGTGGGAATATGCAGCCGAAGTCCGGAACATCAAACATGGCTCGGGAGTGATTTTCTTCTTACGAAGAAATTAGGTAATTGCTAATGTGTCATTACATTCTTGCTCATTTTAGTGTATCATAGTTGATAGCTATAAATATTAAATTAACACGGTGTTGATTTCTGTTTACCAGTTATCACACAGAATGTACCATGTGTGCCTAATTTTGGGGATGGGATTATTAGAAAAGAGAGTTATTAGATTACTTGTATGTACAATTAACATTAAATATATGAAACTGATGAAAGTAATGATAGTTAATGAAACGTTGATTTCATTTATTTGTTTAACTAGTTGAATTATGAGGGAGTCATGCCAGCAAAAAGAAAATGAAGAAATTGAGTCATACTCAATTGTAAATATTATATTCATTAAACTTTTAATATTGCACGTTGTATAAAATTCCATACATTTTTGCTTATTTATTGATTTTGTAAATATCTATCTAGGATAATTTTACAGTAAATGCTATGTACCGAAATGTACCACCATTCATATGTACAGTAATGTACCATTAATTGTTTTTATTAGTTTTGAAATCTTAAGGACCGAAAGTGTTATTATCCCCTTTTAAAATAAAATCTTAAAAAATAATTTTTATATTTTTTTAGGTTTTCTTTTATTTTTTTAATTCAAAAAAATTGAATTTTTATTACTATAATAATTCATACATTCACTTTAAGGATGTTAATTGATTGCGGGATGTTAATGAATTATGAGGGAGTTATACCACAAAAAATAATTTAGAGTTGGATTACTTGATGTTAATAGATGCTATATAAATTAATTAAATTATTTTCATAAAAAAATTAAGTATTAATTTTAAAAAATATACTTAATTTCCTTTTTTTTACTATGGCCCTGTTTGGTAAATAGCGGTTTGGGCAAAAATTAGAGGTTTGAGGTATAATTAGAGGTTTGACTAGTCAAATCCGCTAATATTGATGTTTGGTAAATAGCGGATTGAAAGAGCGGATTGGGGTGAAAAAGCTAATTTTGAAAAAGCTCCTAATATGAGCTTTTTGAGATTAGAGGTTTGATATTAGAGTTGTAATGACTCTTTTACCCTTAACAATTACCAAAAATCTCCAAATAACCTAAATTAAATAATAATATTTTTAATATAAATAATAACATATTAAATATTGGACTTATTTGTTGTTACTACTAATTTATATGGTGGCATTTGTAAGTTAATTCTATTTTTTATCATATATTTATATGTGCATATAAAAAATTTAATAATTATATAAATAATAAATTAATATATAAATCTTTCAAATTTGTTTAGGAAATTTATATTAAAAAATAATTTTTACAAATCTAATTAATATTTATTAGATACAAAATATTAATAACTGATAAATTATTCAAACAAGTATTAAATATAACCATGTCCTTATATGTCATTTTGCTTGTTTAAATAATCAAACAGCTATCAGCTATCAGTTAATTTTACCAAACACTTTTATACAATCAGCTAATACAATCCGCTAGTCAGATCAGCTAATGCAATCAGCTATCAGCTATCAGCTAATGTAATCCGCTATCAGCTATCCGCTAATTGCCAAACAGGGCCTATGTATAATTGAATGCGCATAATAACAAATATATATGTTTTTGGTGACCTAATAACAATTTTAAAAATTCAAGTGTCAATTTTAAATATATACATAATTTTCTCTTTTTATAGTAATAATTTAATTAATCTTTATGAAATTTTAAAGAATAGATTGAGTATGTTTGGGATTGGAAGGGATAAGATAACATTAATTATGATTGAGGGATCAAAATAAAATATTAAATTATTTCTAATTAAAAATAGGGTTAAATTAAAATAATGAGCGTTAAATTTATTATTTCTTTCGAATTAGGACTAAATTGTTTGAATATGTAAACGTGGAAGACTAATTGTGTTATTATACAAAATATTTTAACAGCCACATTACCCTTTTAGCGATGGTTAACAAGTCAGTGGCCAATTTGAAATAAAATTAAAAGTTTAATGGCAACATTGAAGCAATTGAAAGTTTGATTATTAAATTGAATAATTAATTAAAATTTAGTGTCCATTTAAATTAAAGCGAATGTATGAATTATTATAATAATAAAACTTTAATTGTTTTTTGAATTAAAAAATAAAAAAATCTCAAAAATAATTTTTAAAATTTTATTCTAAATGAAAATAATAACACTTTCGGTCATTAGAATTTTAAAATCAATTAAAAACAGTTAATAATATATTGCGATACATTAAATTTATTGTAAAATTATCCTATCTATATATACTTACTTACACTGGATTATAAAAGGACGGGTTCTCTATTGATATCATAATCAATTAATTATATATTTGTAGTGAATTAGATTATGATACATTATAAAAAGATTAAAAATATATTCAAGTGATTTCATTTAAAACGTGTTCAAATTTAATTGATTGATAGTATATATTAATTAAATATTAATTCAATATATTAAAAGAGTTCAGGGAGGTTCAACACTAAAGCATAAAAACGGTAGATAAATTGAACGTTCAATTGGGGTCTGCTTCTTAGCACGTCCGAGTCTGCTTCTTAGCACGCCTGTCTATTTTTTTTTGCGTTTTTTCTTTGTTCTCTTCCCTTTTGTCTTCTTTTCTTCGATGACACTATCAGTGGAATCGTTGGTTGCTGATAACCTGGATGATTTATCTATTGAAGAGGATGAGGACAGTGTGCTCCAAGTGGGTGGTGATACTCCAACCCAAGGGATTTCTTTTGACAAATGTTTTGTGGGCAGTTTCCTCACTTCGAGTGTTATTCATTTCCCAGCAATGCAAAATACTCTTGCGAACCTTTGGAGGCCTTTGGGGGTGTTTCTTTCTCTGAGTTGGGCAATGGCCGGTATCTGTTTCATTTCTACCATGACTTTGATATGGAACGTGTTGAAACGGGGAGCCCGTGGCATTTTAATTCTTATCTACTTCTTCTTCATCGCATTAAGAATGGTGAAGACCCGAATGCGATTCCCCTATTCGTCTCCCCTTTTTGGGTTTTGATTCATGACGTGCCTCATGGTTGCATGTCAGAACCTGTTGCTCAACAGTTGGGCAATTTTATTGGATCATTTTTAGAATATGATTCGAAGGCAGTTCTTTTGGGTTATTAAGGTGTGATGCGTCTCCGTGCTGCTATGGATGTTCGTAAACCCCTGAAACGCAGGAAAAAACTGGGCCTTGTTGGTGGGGCATCTCAGTGTGTTAGATTTGAGTATGAAAAGCTCCCCTTATTTTGTTTCATTTGTGGCAAGATGGGGCATGGGGAATCTTTTTGCCATGTTCGTCTGACGAGGGTTAGAGAAGATATTATTTTTGGTTGGGACCTAAGTTTACGTTCTCCGGCAAGAAGGATGGGGTTGCGTCCGACCAATCGGTGGATCAGGGAGGAAGGAGACATTAATTTCCGAGATCCCATTGATTTTTTCGTTAGCCCCCATGATTCAAGGGATATGTTGGCTCCCTCCAATTCTTTCCATAATTTGACAGCTGCTAAAGGAAAGAATATCATTATTCAGGATAATTCCCTTCCCATGAATTTGGTTGGGTCTGCTCCTAAGAATGTTCCGTTGACTTTTGCTCACTCATCAATCTATGTTAATGGCAATAATGGACTTGTGAGTGATTTTGATATTACTATGGCAAGTGTTGATGAGGATATTCACGAGATTCTAGTGGAAGGGCAAAAACGCCCTCAGGTCCACTATACTGCTTTAGAAGTTTCCAAATCGGATTCGACTGAAGCCTCTACCTTTACATCGGCAGGCCTTTCTCAAAGGGCCAGCCGGGCCCAATGAAACTTTTAAGCTGGAACGTCCGGGGCCTGGGCCTGTTCCGGACGACACGTCGTCTCAAAAATTATTTGCGAGATGTTAATCCTACTGTTATTTTTGTTGCTGAAACAAAGTTACCGAGTAGAAGGATGGAGAAAGTTAGGAAGTTGTTTGGTTTCTCGAATGGTTTTGATGTTGATTCTGTTGGTCGAAGTGGGGGTTTGTCTATGGCTTGGAGGTCTTCATGTCGGGTGTCTGTTCGTTCTTTCTCTTATAGGCATATCAACATCCTCATAGAAGATGATTCGAACGATTTATTGTGGCATTGTACAGGCTTCTATGGTGCACCGGAAGTGCAGAATCGTGATGCAGCGTGGGACTTGTTAAGGCAACTTGATGACATGCCTGATTTCCCTTGGTTGGTAATTGGGGATTTTAACGAAATTTTGTTTGCATCAGAAAAGTCGGGTGGTTTTCCACGTAGTCAACAGCAAATGGACAGTTTTCGATCCGTACTTACTGACTGCTCGCTAGAGGGTATTGGCTATGAGGGTGTTTGGTTTACTTGGGAGTGGGGGCGTTTGCAAAGTAATAACATCCGGGAAAGGCTGGATCGAGGTATGGCGAATTCAGCGTGGTGGGAGCTTTTTCCACAGTATAGACTTGAGCATTTGTCGCATGCCATATTTGATCACTGTCCGCTTTTATTATCTACTGATGCCATTGTTTCTGTTAGTCCTCGGGTACATCATTTTCATTTTGAGGCTTCGTGGCTTCTTGAGGAATCTTGTGAAGCCGAGGTAGAAAAACTTTGGTCTGATTTTGTTGGTTCTGTTCCACATCGTCTTCGCCAAGTCAGTTTAGGCCTTGATCGTTGGTTTAAGCATATTTGTAAGGAAAAGAAGATCACGGTCTGTTCTCTTAAGAAGCGGCTCCAAGAACTCAATTCTTTGCCATCTTCAGATGATACTTTGGGGGACATTACAGATGTGAAAATTGCTTTGAATCTTGAAGCGGATAAAGAAGAGATTTATTGGGAGCAGAGAGCTTGAGCCAATTGGTTAAAAAATGGGGACCGAAACACCAGTTTTTTCCATAAATTCGCGTCTATGAGGAAGAATAGGAACCGCATTTCCAAACTCCTTACTGATGATAATCAGGTGGCCGACTCCACTGATGAAATTCATGTTGTTGCTCGAAACTATTTCCAACTTTTATTTTCTTCGAAGGGTGTGGGTGATTGTTCGAGTATACTTGAGGGCATTGACTGTTGTATTTCCTCAGCGATGAACGAAATTTTGTTGGCAGATTTTTCTAAGGAAGATGTTCTTCACGCACTACAATCCATGGGGCCCCTAAAAGCGTGTGGTGAGGATGGTTTAGGTGCGGTTTTCTACCAGCGTTTCTGGCACATAATTGGATCGGAGGTGGCTGAATATTGCATTGCTGCTGTTAAGGGTCTCCACCCTTTATCTGAGATTAACTCGACTCGGATTGTGCTTATTCCTAAGGTAACTAATCCTACTCAGATGTCCCAATTTAGACCGATTAGTCTATGTAATGTTCTCTACAAGATTATTTCTAAGATGATTGCTAATCGCTTTCAAAGTGTTCTGGATTTTTGCATTGATGAAGCACAGAGTATTCCTGGTCGCGTTATTTCTGATAACATCATTTCAGCATATGAGGTTCTCCATTCTCTGAAGAATAAAAGATCTGGCCGAAAAGGTTACTTTGCCCTCAAGTTGGACATGAGTAAGGCCTATGATCAGGTGGAGTGGGTTTTTTAGAGGTGGTTCTTCAAAAAATGGGTTTTGCTGAATCTTGGATTGACTGTATTTCTCGCTGTTTGCGTTCTGTTTCTTACTCGGTTGTGATTAATGACCTTGTTGGGGACTCTTTTACTCCCTCTCAAGGGCTTCGCCAAGGGGCCCGCTTAGTCCATACCTTTTTCTGATATGCAGTGAGGGTTTATCGTCCCTACTTAGACAAGCAGTTATGAATGGCAGGATGCAAGGTGTACGTGTTGCTCGAGGAGCCCCCCCTTTTAACTCATTTGTTGTTTGCTGATGACATCATCATCTTTGGGGAAGCTACTACTTCTGGGGCATTAGCACTAAAGGATATATTCACTACTTATTCCCTCTGTTCGGGTCAATTGATTAATTTTGACAAGTTTGGATTTTTCTTTAGCTCTAATGTAGTGGACTCAAATGTCTCGGATGTGTGTCGCATTTTGGAGGTTCAACGACAAAGTTGTCCAGAGACTTATCTGGGCTTACCTTCTATGGTTGGTAGAAATAAGCGAAGGTCTCTTGCTAGTCTAAAGGAAAAATGTTTGAAGTATTTGGCCGCGTGGAGTACACGACATCTATCACTTGGAGGCAAGGAGGTTTACATTAAGTCTGTTCTCCAGGCTATTCCTGTATATGCCATGGCGGTATTTCTATTTCCTCAGTCTTTATGTCGAGAGTTGGAATCTTTGTTTGCTAAATTTTGGTGGCAACATACCTCTGGTAAACGAGGTATCCATTGGTGCACATGGAAATCTCTTTGTATCCCAAAAGAGCATGGCGGATTGGGTTTTCGTGATTTAAGTAAGCTGAATATTGCCCTTCTCGCCAAACAAGGTTGGAATCTGATTTCTAACCCCAGCTCTCTTGTCACTTGGATCCTAAGAGCCAAGTATTTTCCTGAAGGTAGTTTCCTACAATCAAATTTAGGCTCTAATCCTTCCTACATTTGGAGAAGTATTTGGTGTGCAAGGCGTACTCTCGAATTGGGTGTTTATTGGAAGGTTGACACGGGTAATTCGATTTCGATTTGGAACGATTTCTGGCTACCTACTTCTCCGGTTCGTTTGGCTACCCCTTCAGGCCCATCGAATGTTCATTGGGTTTCTAAACTTATCGACCCGGTTACATGCCAGTGGAATGCCCCCTGGTTACTTCTATTTTCTGCGATGCGGATGCTGCTGTTATCCTGGACATTCAGTTGTCAATGTACGGACACTCAGACGTTATTGCATGGGTGGGTGAAAAGTCTAGGACTTATTCTGTCCGCAGTGGTTATCGTCTCCTAATTCAGGACGATATCTCTAACGCTTATTCTGGGGATTTATTTAAGAAAAATTGGCGCATCGATTATCCCTCTAAAATTCGTATTACCTGTTGGAAGTTTCTATCGAATTATGTTCCTACTCTCCATAACTTATATTACAGGATAATTGCTACTAATAATATTTGTCCTAGATGCAATCTTCTACCCGAAACAGCAGCCCACGTGATTATCAATGTTCATTTACTTCCTAGATTTGGTCTAGCTTTAATTTCAGTTGGCCCTCTGATATTGCTGGTGCCACTTTTGATGTTTGGTTAGATTGGCTATTTAACAGATATAGTCAGTTAAGGCACATTGAAATAATAACTATAGTCTGGTCTCTATGGTTTTCACGAAACAAACTCACTCATGAATGTGTTAAACAAGAGGCTTTATCGATTATTACCTTTGTCCGTAGCTATCTATCGGAGTTGGGTGGCTTGAAGAACCAACTTTCACAGCCGGCGACAAGGTCTACTGTCCGTTGGTCGGCACCCACTGCCCCAGAAATTAAAGTTAACTTCGACGCTGGGTTCTCTGCAAATGAAAGAAAATCTTGGTCAGGAATCGTGATTAGGGACAGTGAGGGTGAGATTTTGGGCTCGGCGTATCGTGAAAATTCTAGCATCGACTCGCCTTTCGCGACTGAAGCAACGACGGCTCTTCAAGGTCTCCAGTTCGCCAGCGATTTGGGCTCATTCGAGGTGGTGGTGGAGGGCGATTCGCGGGTGGTTATTCAAAAGCTGGCCTCTCCAGCGGCTGACCTTTCCTCCGTCCGCCCTATTATCTCTGATGCCCGTCGTCTGGTGCCCGTTTCGTGTTTGTTGGACGATCGGGGAACGCTACTGCGCATACAATGGCCCTCGAAGGTAGATCGGGGTCCGGTGACCGATTCTGGGTTGAAGATGGCCCTCCTGCTGTCCTTGCGGCGGCTGCCTCCGACAAACATTTCTGTGAACCGCCATGAAGTCTTGTGCTCCGTTTTGTATCTCCCCCTCGGACAATGCTCTCTCAGTCTCATCTAAAGTAACCGAAGGGGCATTGGGTCACTCTAGAGCTTTCTTTAGTTTATTTGTTTTTTTTGCTTTTTTGTCTTCGTTTTTTGGCCTTTTTACTCTCTGAATGTGTGTTTTCTTTTATTGAATAAAAGCTCGGTGGCACATTTTTCGGAAAAAAAGAGTTCAGGTTAACAGTAACGACATATAATAAAACGATTAAAATAAATCACAATTTTTTGACGGAGTAATCATCAAATTAACGTGGATCCGTCAAAAAAATTGTAAAAAAAACGAAACATAAGAGCCTAACCATCGGAGATCTATCAAAGGAAAAAAAAAGGGTGGCCTAGACCATCAAATGAGAACAATTGATTAATGTATAAAAGGGGACAAATCATTGGAAATCTATAAGATTTTTATTTTTTAAGTTAAGAGAAGGGAGAGTTTGTTTTAGAGAGTTTTTTTTTAAGCTTTAACATCTATAATAAAGGTGGTTCCAGCTTTACTCTTATTATTTAGGGGTGTACATTCAATTAATTCGGTTAACCAACCAAACTGAACTACCCAAAATCTGTTAATTGATTTTTTGTTTTGTTTTAAATGTTAACTAAACCAAAAGTTTTTCAAAAAAATTTAATCGAACAAAAAAAATTCAGTTAATTTGGTCGGTTTCCGAATTAACCGAAATTTGTTATAAAATTTTGGGTAAATTACACAATTGGTCGCTCAAATGATCTTTTTAATCACTAAACTTTCATTTTATGCTAATTTGATAAAAGTTTAATGACCATTTTATAATATATCAAAAAATTTAATGATCGTTTTATAATTTTTTAAAAGTTCAATGACAAAAAATAAATATATGTAATATATATAATATTTAATATATAATAATTTTGGTTAATTCGATTAATTAACCAGTTTCGAACCGAATTAACTGATAACCGAATTTCCTAAAAATTTAACTGTTAACCGAACTTACCTAAAATTAACCGGCCGAATTAACCAAAAAAATTCAGTTTGATCGGTTCATTCGATTAAAACTGAATAATGCACACTCCTACTCTTATCTTTGGTATTAATGTTTTTGTAAGACTCAAAACTACAAGATTTGAATTATTTATGTATTATATTCAATCCACCATTCCCTTAGTTAACTCAAAAGAAAAAAAGTTTGTCATCACTACAAGATCTCTTAATATTAGATAATAGGATGTAATAAAAAAATACAAATGACATTGAAATTTATTAATTGGTCTAGTGGTAAAAATATTTATATTGTCTTATTTTGTATGATTTAAATCCGACATAAGGAATGTAATGAAAAAAAAAGAAAGTATATTTATTTAATAAAAAAAAAACAAATGCCAGATGTTGATCAGCAAAAAGAAAGCACTAAAATTAAATCTACCATGCATGTAATGTAATGAAAAGTGATTTAGATAAACCCTTTATAAGATTAGACATGGGAGGATTAAAAAGAAAAGAAAGAAAGAAAATATCAATGCTTTTGTATAAAGCAATAAGAAATTTTCATAAAGAGTTATTGTCGAGTTTGTTAATAAGCAATAATTATTTGATTTTATTTAATTTTTTACATAATCAAAATTCACACGTTTAGAAATTTTGTATATATATATATATAGGGAGATAGGTGGAGAAGCTTTGAATTAGGGGCGAGCAAAATTAACTCGACTCGACTTAAAAAATTAAATTTTTTGACTCGACTCGAGGAGAAAAAATTCGACTCGTCTTGACTCGACTCAAAATTTCATGAACTCGACTCGAAAATTTTTTAAATAACGTTTGAGTTGTAAAATGGAAATTCAAATAACTCCAAATTTTTAATAATTAGTGTCTTTGTTTTTAAGTTCGAGTCTGACTAGTGTTTATTTTGTGCTATGTCTTGTGTTTAAATACTCCTTGGTTGTTCATTATTGTTGCTGATTTGGCCATTTTTACATGATTTTTTTACATGACAATAGATTTTAGAAACTGTGCTAAAAAGGACGATTTTTGCAAGTTTTTATTTTCCTGGATTCATGGTTGGATTAGTGGGCATGAATTGGCGCATGAAAGTGGCGACTAGGCGACACATCAGCAGATGATGTCAGCATTGACAGAGGATGACGTCAGCAACAACATAATGGAAGGATGACGTCAGCAGCAGCGGTGATAGCTTATCAAGTCCATTCCGATAGCTTATCAAGAAGATTTAAATTTTAAACTTGGGATTTATCTTTTGTATTTATTTTGAATATTTTATCTTTTATTTCTTATCATTTTAGGTTAATTTTAAGGTTTTTAGATTTAAAGCAATGACTTGATTCCAACGTGAGGAATGATGATTTTGGTCAGGATGTTGTTTTTGGTTAAATATGTGGGAGGAAGGATCGACTATTGAAGCACATTCGACTTCCTGAGAACACACTTAGTAAATTGATTACTAAGAGAAAATTGAGGTCGGAACCGTTGTTATTGAAACAACACAATCCGAGTCGGGTTTTTCCAGAACTTTAAAACTATTTATTTTTAACAACGATAGCCGCAGTTAATCTAACCAGAAAACTAGAATCTAAAAATTGATTTTAGATTATCGGTTTACCGAAGAGAAAAAAAACAAGTCTCAAGGATTGATCCTTGTAGGCAAGTAACCGACGTGAATCCTGAAGTAAAAACATTTTCCGATGATCTGAGGAAATTGAGTCAAAGCAAAAGCCCGAAGCTAGTCTTTATTATATTGAATTCACTTCTTTTTAATATTCTCTACAATTTTTTTTACTTAAATTCTACAAATCACCCCATTTTCTACTTAAACATCGTTCAACTCTCTTCTTGGCTCACCGATCATGTAACCCCCTAAACCCGACTTAGAAGAAAAAGCCGAATTTAGAAAGTTAGGTTTGAAAACTTGCCACACAAGAAACAATTTAGGTTAAATATAATAAAATTCATAATAATCAATTAAATAAGTAGGAACCCAATAATTAATATGATTATGATAATTAATTAAAATATCTGAAATCGAGTTCGTAAATGCATGCATCCAATAATCCCAAATTATAAATATTCACAATGTCCATATTACACAAATATTCCAAATAATATTAAAATAGTAAATCAAAGTAGTCAAAAGAGTTCATACCAAATATTAATATATCTGAATAAACAAGATATGCTCCAAGTACCGAGTCGCCTAATAAGTCTGAGATATCTGAAAAGTAAAAACTAAGGGGTGTAAGCTAAAGAGATTAGTGTGTCCTTTTGTATAAACAAAACACAAAATCAAAACAGTATTTCATTTTCCGATAAATTCATTTCCGAAAACAGAGTATATCCGATAAATCAAAATCATAAATGTTATGATGTCCGATGCATGATGCAATACCCGAATATCCAATATCATACAGAGTGGAGGTTTCTCTCGCCAGATTGGAGATTTTTCTCACTTTTCCCGAACACAATTATGAATCATGACACATGATATGATTTGTAAAATCATAAATCAGAACTCTTACGAGTATCATATTTTCTGAAAATCAGATGCTTGATTTAAAAACACAATTATTATGCCATGAATGATGTTGCAAAATCATTATCAAATCACAAACCAGATAATTAAATCAAGCAATAATAAAATTTACATTTATTTCAAACACCCCAAGAAACACACCTTAGCCACAGAAGATCTAATCTCGAGAAGGGCGAGCCTCACTGTAACACCCGTGTTTTGGGATTAGGAGTTAGACGTGTGTGTTGGTTCGAGTCATCAAAATCGGTTTTATTTAAATTGACCTTAGTTTTGATTAATTGAGATTTAAAATAAAAGGGGTGACAATTTTGTAAATAAAGGGAAAAGAGGAAGACCATCTTTTTGAAATTAAAAGAACAAAAAAAAAGGCTTCATCCTCCCCCCATTTTCCAATTTCACGTGAAATACACCCCAAACCCTCTATAAACCCCTATTTACTATTCCATTTGATTTCTCCATCAATTCAATGGCATTTTGAAGGTAATTTCATTTCTTGACTCTCCTCATCATCCCATCATTTACATAGTCTTAGATTTCAAAACTATCCATGTTTGTATTTTTCAAGTTTAGGGAAAGTTTGGATTTTTAATGGGTTTTTCATTTGATTTTGATTTGTTGAGTTGGGTTTTGGTTTAATCTCACCTAAATACACTTGATATCTTAAAATGGATGGATTTGGGAAAAATCCCGAAGTGGGTCTTTGGGGCAGTTTTTAAAGTGTCTAAACTTGAGTTTTTGAGGTGTTTTTGAGTTGGGTTGAAGGGCTGATGGTATAGGGTTATTAGGGAAGTGATTTGGGACCTTTTAGATGCCATTTGGGTATAGGAAATCATAGTTTTCAGCTGGGTATTTGGGGAGCACGAAAATGGAAGTTTTGTGATTAGTTGAGTTTGAAAATGGTGAAGTTTGGCTTGTGTTTGTGGGTTAGAGTTTGTGACTGAATTTAGCATTGATTTGGTGAGTAATGATTGTGTTTTGATTGGTTAGAAACAAGAGGAAACATCGGGGAAGGATCGGGATCGAATCCGAGAATCGAAGAGGCTTGACTTGCTTGCTTGGGTTGCTAAGGAAGGGTGGTGAGTAAAACTTTAAATTTGTTTTAAAGTTGGTTCAAGTGTGTGTAGTGGAGGTATTGGAATGAGTTTGGTAGACCATTCCAAGGTAGAAGTTAAATTGGTAGTTTGACTTCATGTTTGTTAATGAGCTTTGGTTTCCTATGCTTATCTTGATCTTGCATAGTATGAATTGACTTTGTATGTGTATACATTGTTGTGTGATGATGGTTGAATGATATGAATGATGATTGATGCGAAGTGGTTTAAAGAAATTGGCAATAATTAACTTACCGGGTGTAAATGATCGATCATTAGGATTAGTGTGCACACGGTTGAGTCAAAACGCGCGTGGCCTTGATGGCGTTGAGTCATCAAGGAGGAGTACGGTGATGTAACATTCCACTGGAAATTTATTTATATTATACGTGATGATGAGTGGAATCCCATCCGTAGGGCATGTGGTGATGAGTGGAATCCTACCCATGCAAGGTTCGGTGATGAGTGTAATCCCACCGAGGTAATGTTGTTGTTGAGAGTAAATCCGCACATCCGAGTAAACTAATAGTGGCCAATGTACTTGCTCTTATGATTATGATGTTGTGGTATTGGTTTATATTGTTGAGCTTAATATGATGTAAGATGCCATATTTATGACTCTTGAAACACTAGCTAGGTTGCTATGATGATGCCTTTGTATGTTGTGTGTGATATTAAGGATTGCATGCTTGGACCCTGCATTGTTGTTGTTTTTGGATTTTAGAGCTTCCTCACTAAGCTTCTAGCTTACGCTCTCATTTTCAACAATACAAATCATTAGCGTGGTGTTAGCAAGGAGCAAGGCGGAGGGACTTTCCAAGTTGTAGTTGCTCAAGTATGACTTAGTAATTAAAGTAGTAGTTTAGCAATGGGGCTACTATGTTTTTGTATGAGCGTGTATGACTCCTAGATGTTGATGATGTTTATGTTTCATTTGGATTTGTAAACCATGCTATGTCTTTTGAATGCTTGTGATGGTTGGACATGCCTTAGATGTTTTAAGTTGCTTTGGTGGTGTATGCAAACTATTTTGTGTTAACTTGTGCCATTTTGGCCTTTTTGAACTCTTAAGCATGCCCATTTATGCAATAGTTACTCTTTGTGTGAATGCCATGATGTATAAGTGTTAATGTTCATCTAGATTGTTCTTGATGTTAGATCTTGGTCGTGCAATGTTGTATAGATGCTTAAGTGAAGAACCAATGTTTTGATATAATAATTGAAAAATGTTTTTGGACTTGTTTTAATATTTTGAAAACTTATTTAAAGTCAAAACAACTTAAAATTATGTTTGAAATGGTTTCATAGGTTTTTAACATGTGTAAAACGCTTTTTAAATGGCCAAAATATCATTTTTACAAGGCCCGTATCGATACACCTTGATCCGTATCGATACCACCATTTCCAGTAAGCAAAACCCAGATGCAGGGCTAGAGGTATCGAAACCACCTTGCTGGTATCGAAACCAGTAGGTTTCGAAACCACCTTGTTGGTATCGAAACCAGCCTGACTTTTTCAGCCTCCAACGGCTAGTTCTGAAGAAGGGCGTTCCGAAACGGGGTCGAGTGTTTCGAAACGGACAACTGCAGAACTGCATTTAATGAGGGAAATAAAGTCTCCAACGGCTTCAAAACATCCCTAACGGCTAGTAACGACCACAAACTCAATTGGGACTATAAATTGAAGGCTGGAACACTTGAAGAAGGTTAGAGACTACATCCAAGCAACATGATCAAGAGAATTAGAGTTTAAGTCTTATTTTTACTATTCTCTTGTACACAGTCTTTAGAGAGAGTGCTTAATTGTAAATCCTTGTACTCTTGTGAGCTTAAATTGTGTAAACACCAACCTTGTGAGGTATTTAGTTTACCCAAACAAATCCCTTGTGAAAGGAGAGGTTCTAGTTTAGCCTTGAGAGAAAAACTAGAGTTGGTTCTATCTTAGCCAAGTCTAAAAGATAGGGTTGTAACGGTTTCCTCCTAAACCGGGAAAAGGGGACGAATTCATTGTTGAGTGAATTGGGAAATCCTTAGTGGTGTGCTAAGGTAGTGGATGTAGGTGTTTGTTAGAAGGTCGAACCACTCTAAAATCATTGTGTCACTTGTCTACCTTTATTTTGATTTTAGCCAATTCAACCACCAAACATTTAAAACCCTCATTGACGGTTTCGGTGATCGATTCGAGCGTGCTACAAACCCAACATTAAGTGTGGCTAGGGGAGTCCTAATAAGCATTTAGAGTTGAGTCTTGTATAGTTTTTGCTGGTTTTGGAGACTTGAAGTGCAGGGCGTATCGATACGCCTGAGGGCCGTATCGATACGGTCTTGCCTGCAGGACTCAGTTTTGGCTAGGCGTATTGATACACGGGGGTGTATCGATACGGTCTTTGCTCACTAGAATTTTGAGAATTTGGTGAGTTTTTGGCATATCGGTACGGTGTTGAGGCGTATCGGTACGAGTCTATCTCGTAGACCACGAGATGTTGACCGGGAGGGGCGTATCGATACGCTCAAGGGCTGTATCGATACGATCTTCTCTGAGTTGACTGTAAGGGTTGACCTAGTCAAGGCGTATCGATACCCTTGATTGGTGTATCGATACGGCCTGCCCTGTAAGTGTAAAATGGACTGTTTGAGGTGTGGTTGTGGTTCGAATGTGCTTCTTTATTGATGTTTTCCGCTGACGTGATCACTTAGGAATTAACATGCCTTCAGACAAGATTAAAATGGAAGAAAATTTTTAGGGTTGCTAATCGAGGGAAACCCTAACGAGTTTCGCTTCGGTTTTACCCGTGTAGCTTACTCGGACCGGTCATCCGGCCAGACCGGGACGAGGGGGTTACACTCACGCTCGGATCTCACTGAATCAAGACCTACGAGGTATGAATTCTATATTAGCATTTATTTCTATCACTAAGCCACCGACTAAAACACCGAAAAACAAATTGAAGATATACTAACGTGAAGATCTCGAAGAACGTGCATGATTAATCTAAACAACTAGAGGTAACTCAACGGTCTCAAGGTCAGCACCTGAACACGAGAATATTCTGAATTAGATTCTAAAATCCATAACTTATCAGATTCCAACAACAATACTTAAAATGAGCAAAACAGAGCTTCCGAAAACTAATTAGGCAAAACGGGCAGCGGATACGGACTCAGGACGTCGAGAAAAGTTAAGAGGAAGGATGTCCGAAAAAGTCAACTCTTGGTCAATGGTCAAAGTAAACTATTAAAGGTCAAAAGTCAAAGTCAAAGTTAAAGTCAAACAGGTCAAACTAGTCAATAGTCAACTCAGTCCAATTGGTCAAAGTCAAAATTGATTCAAGCTGGTCAAAGTCAACGGTCTGGTTCAAGACTCATGGTTCGGTTCGGTCCAAGGTTCACTGATCTGGTTCGGTTCAATTGGATCACAAGACCGGTTCGGTCTAATAACGGGTTTAATTTAGCCATTAAGGTCTGGTTCACTCAACTTTGGGCCCTCACAGATCGGGCTCTCATTCTCTTGCCGGGCTAACACACAAGGCTCATTGAGTGGCCTAACCAAGCATACACATTCGGCCCACATCACAAAACAATTGGGCAAAGCTAATGGTCCAACTCACAAGGGTTTCTAGAACCCAAACGACGGCAGTGTGAATGCCCAAACGACGATGGCGGTGCGGATGCCCAAATGACGGCGGCGGCTCAAATGCAGAATGACGACGGTGGCTCACCGAAAGCACAAACAGTGACCACCATGGTCATTCCAGCCAACAACGGAAATGAAGGATTTAAAAACCCAGCAACCTCAAAAAGAACACAATAATTTCAGAACCACAACACAATTTACAGAGAGATTAAACGCAAGAGAGAAACTCATGGTGGCTTACCCAAACCAAAACGAAGAAGAAAAGAGAGGGCGGCGGCGGATACGAACGGTTTAACGTCGTTTTCTCACAAACGATGGCCGACAAGAACCATCCAACGGTTGGGGTTTGTTCGCGAAGGGAAGAGGAGCAAGATGATGGTGATGACACGCGAAACGGACAGTGGCAAGGTGGTCACCGAAGCTTCGTCGGAGAACAAGGGGTCAGGGAGAGATATCGACAGAAAAGGGAGAGGGGTGCGGTTGAAAAATTAAATGGAATCCCAAAAGACCATCTCATGCCGAAAATGATGCTTAAATATCCCAATTTAATGGGTAAATTACAATAGGAGCCAGTGAAGTTATTTAGGCTTTGAAAACGAGCACTTAAGATTCCATAAATTACAAATTGACCTATGAATTTTGAAACTAAGCCTCATGCTTCTGAATTTTCTCAATTTAACCCATAACTCAATTAGGGTTTCAGAATTAAATTCCCCAATTCTAGGGTTATCGATTTAGGGATTCTAAAATTGAGGATTTTCCAAAATGGGGAAAATTTTGGGTGTTACAGATCAAGCAAACATAAATAAGAAAGTTTTCTTAGTCCCTGTGGGATCGACTCTTACCTCTCTTTTACTACATTTAACTTCCTTTATTTATTAATTGAGAATAAGGAATTATTTTGACGCGAAAACGACGCGTGTCAGAGTCGAGTCTCTTAATTTTTCCTGATATATATATACCTATAAAAATATGAAGAAATATATGTCTCATATGAAAAATATGAAAAATATATATATGCATTTCTTATATAATTAGAAAAAGTCGTTTAAAATAGAATCAAACTATACTATAACATGATAAATAATTTCAATTAAATTTGTATAAGAATTCGAAAACTTGACTCGAATTTCATAAACTCGACTCGAATCGAAAAAGTTTCAAATAAATTTTGAGTTGTAAAATATAACGCGTTAACTCGAATAATTCAAAATTTTTTGACTCGACTCGATCGATCGCTCACTTTTACTTTGAAATGCACTTATAGATTTGACATGTGTCATCACTTTTCTCTTTTTCCCTTCATTACACACATTAGACACACTCTTTCCGTCTTTTTTTTTAAGCTAAGGTGATTACAAGTAGTATATGTTCTGAATATACTCTCAATCATTTGGCAATGCATACTCAATCACCCTGCTGCAACTGCTGGTGCTCGAACCCGTGACCTCTAAGAACAGCAACCGTTCCCTTAACCACTGAGGCAAGTTGATTCATGCCACTCTCTCCTTTTTTTCCTAATGCATTTTCTTATTCTTTAATTTTTTCGGTCTCAAAATATCCATATAGTATTATCTATTATTGTATTGCAGATAAAATATAAAAGAATATAAACAAATCAAAATCCTATTTTGATCAATAAAATTAAAAAAAATCTTTTTAATCCTTAGGGCCCGTCCACCTTCACTGGTAAAAGATCATTTACGGTGAAATAGCAGGCGTTGAAAAAGTTAAAAAATTTAACCTTTTTAAAACGGGCGTTTCGTACTAGATTCAAGCACAAAAACACGATAAAAAAAGGCAAAAGCAAAGTGTTCAGCGGTGCTCTTCCGTTTGGCAGCTAATTTTTATCCGAACACTGTCCCAAACGCGTTGCAAAACGACACCTTAATTTATTGATCATTTGAGCTTTTCTACTTAAATTAATATTATTGAGGTAATCTTCACCCGTGGTCCATTTTATTTGGGGATTATTCTATTTTGGTCACTTGAATTCAAAAAAGATCATTCTTGTCACTTACGTTTTGAATCGTGTTTGTTTTGATCTCTTGACCGTTAACTCCGTTAATAAAAAAATTAATTCTTAATTTAACCCCAAAGCTTTATTTTTCACCATCTGAAGGGGTTCTTCAATTGGCTCTCCAAAAGGAAGAAAATACTATGACAGTTCCTGTTCCGTGCAGTGTGTTCGAGGTGGAATGTGTACGCTTTGGGGATTTACTTCTATATGTGGAAGGAGACCCGAGATGGAAGATGCAGTGGCTGCTGTGCCGCGGTTTGTAAAGGTTCCAATTGAAATGCTAATTGGTGATAGGGTACTCGATGGCATGAACAAGGGCTTTGCTCATCAGACTGCTCATTTCTTCGGGGTCTATGATGGTCATGGAGGTTCACAGGTTGGTTTTGCGATTTCCTTTGTAAATCACATTGGTTGTTCAGGAAATGAATTCTTTTGCTGTTATTTACTGTTATACAGGTTGCAAACTACTGTCGAGACCGGCTTCACTCTGCTTTGTCTGAGCAAATAGAGTTTGCTAAAGAATGTTGGAACAATGGAAACGTAACGGATAGTTGCCAAGAGCTGTGGAAAAAGGCATTCACTAATTGTTTCCTTAAGGTTGATGCCGAAGTCGAAGGACAAGCCGGTCATGAACCTGTTGCCCCAGAAACAGTTGGTTCTACTGCTGTTGTTGCCCTTATTTGTTCTTCTCATATCGTTGTAGCAAATTGTGGAGATTCAAGGGCAGTTCTATGTCGTGGTAAAGAGCCCATGGCTTTGTCCGTGGATCATAAAGTAAGAGATTGTGAGTTTGGCCTTCATATCTTATTGTATTTGTTCATCAACTGTTGGAAACTTATACCCTTATGTTTTAATTCTGTTTGTATTTCTTAGCCAAATCGAGAAGACGAATATGAAAGGATCGAAGCAGCTGGAGGCAAGGTTATTCAATGGAATGGACATCGGGTTTTTGGTGTTCTTGCAATGTCAAGGTCCATTGGTGCGTCTTCAGTTATGTCTTCTGAACTTTATCGTGTTTCTAAGTTTTGATCGCCTATATGCAAAACAGAATACAAGATTTATCGCTTGTGGATTACTATATATAAAAATTTGCTTACTTAGGTGTGGCATCTGCAGTATCTATTTTACACCTGGTTTGAGTCTTGCTTTTTCGATACTTTTATATGCATAAAGTGTTCAAAATATGCAGCTATTCTATAGCCCTCGATTGAACGGTGATTGGGGAATGTTAAAGAGAGTAATAGATTATAAACATCCATGCATGCTTGTTTGTTTAGTCAGGAAAAAAGTCGTAATATTGCAGGTGTTCTAGGGGCGTAAGTGCACTGGGTTGACACGTAGTAAATAATTTTAGTGGACGGAATAATTAAAAAAACGAGAATGACCGTTCATGGTGTTTCAGGTGACAGATATTTGAAGCCATGGATCATTCCAGAACCAGAAGTATTGTTTGTCCCTAGAGCTAAAGAAGACGAATGCCTCATTTTAGCCAGTGACGGTCTATGGGACGTTATGACAAACGAAGAAGCATGTGACCTGGCTCGTAGACGAATACTTCAATGGCACAAAAAGAACGGTGCAACCCTGAGATCAGAAAGGGGTGAAACAATCGACCCTGCAGCTCAAGCAGCAGCCGAATACCTTTCGAACCGAGCTCTCCAAAAAGGAGGCAATGACAACATCACGGTACTTGTGTTGGATCTGAAAGCTCAAAGGAAATTCAAGAGTAAGCCATGATTTAGTTTCTTCAACTTTACCATGCGACATAAATTTCGCATGGTTTGAACATAGCTTTTTTCCATTTGTATTTACACTATAGAACATGCAGCAGGCATCGTTGTATTTCTGGGTTATTGCAAGTCATTAGCACTTAGCTGTGCCGTAGGAAGTAGGCAATTATGTGGATTTCCATGCTTTTGGACATGGTAGGAAATTGTATTCATTGTGCCTCCGAGTTGAAAAAATCACTCTGAGAGGCATTTGTTTTGTATTATTTTCGACCCCATGGTGCTTATAAAAGTTAGCAAGTTTGGACAATAACATGGTTCATGACATTTTATTAGCTAACTATCAATTGATTGCTTTTGACAATCAATACTTAAAGATTATGGCACTGATATCGACGAGGAGGCAAAATGCTTGAATACTTGGAGGCAAAAGCTTTGATGCTTGAGCGGGGCTTAGATGAGAAGGCATTTCAAAGTTCTCAGCGTGTTCGAACCGATGGATTTGGAAGCCCAATAGAGCTGTCATCGGAACGAGTCGAATTACCTCCGTTAGGAGAAGGCTTTGGAAAAATTCATTCCAACAAAGGATGGAGGTGTCCTGTGGTCTATGAATCCTTCACATTTTATAAGTTGTGAAAATGTTGGGCACCTTGCGACGCAAGTATCTAGAGCTGCTGTATTTCCTGCAGTATTGGGTACTGGAAGCTGCACCTACAGCTGCAGTTCTAGAGAGGTACGCGTTAATCTTGTTTTCGGTTTCTCGATTTCTTTCCGTTTTTTGTCTTCCACTGTTTTCTTTTATCCTGTTTTATGAACTCAAAATCATTATTTGACAGGTGGGACAAGTCGAAGCAAGAGTTACTATGTGAGCAGGATTCATTTGATCAGAGAAATGAAGTTGAAGGATTTCAATTTTGCTCAGATGAGGAATGAAGCCCTTGCATTAGATATCGAGTCCAGGCAGCATAGCACAGCAACAGTCCGGGACACGCTGCGCAGATAACTCCAATAAGAAAACATTTTCGAAGTCAAACGCAGTTGTAAGATTATACCCATCGGTGATGATGACAAAGATGCATGATGAGAATGTGCTGTGGAGTCTAACCTCGAATGTCGACGAAACAGGTACTAGTTTGAAAGAATTGGCAGATCCAGGTCCACATTCTCGAAAACCCTGATGTCATATTCCTAAATTAAGTATGCATGTATCAACCAACTTTTCTGCAACTAAAGTTGTCAAAGATTGTAGAGTCCATTAAGAATAAGTTTACAGTTGAATATACATTCAAATGGTTTCTTCATGCTGCAATCACTTGGCTCACCAAGAAGTCTATATTATTATTCGAGATATTACATCGAGGGTTCAAAGAACAGATCTGAACAACCGCAACCGGTTCTCCTAAGCTAAAAGCAGACATGACTTTGTGTGGTTAACACTATATAGGATCAACTTATAATTGAAACTCAGGGTTCTGCAAAAGCTAACAATAAAAAGATAAAGTTGGCCAAACCACATGTAGTCTGGTCCTTGGATTTTCTTACAGATACCTACATGGATAGAAGTGGACGCAGACTTTTTGATATTCTATGCAGACACGCGATCGTTGCAGATCGATGTTGGCTTTCTGCAGGAGTTGGATCGGAGATAATATGGTGGATTGTCAACTGATTCAAGAAGCGCTTCGGTGATTGTGGATCCCCTCGTAAGTTGTGATCACGTAGCTCGGATCCTCCTTATCTCTTTCGACTCGTTTCTTCACGGGGCATCCTTCGACGGAGCATCGATAGTAGTTCCTATCAATCAAACAAAAGGAAATGAATACAACAGAGAGTTAAACCATAGAAGCATTGGCTAAAATACCTTGGATTCGGGCTGTTCTTCACCATTTTCTTCCCATATTTCCTCCATTTGTATCCATCATCCAGTATCTCGACCTCGGATTTGGTCTTGAATGCATATCTTTCTCTGGCTTCCCTCCTCTCCCTCACAGTTCCATTTTCTGTAACCAACACAGAGAATCATGATTCTCACTCAGTGAACACAGACTAATACAAGAACTTCAACAAATTCCTAGTAATTTCCATTACCTGGTAGTACTTGAAGGAGACTGCTAGTGCCAGCAGAATCATTAACTTCATGAGCTTGATCAAAAGGAATCTGAATTGGCCCTGAGATGATAGCCTCAGGATAATCCTCGAGCCAACCGTCGAAAGTCCAGTCGTCAGGGAACCCGAAACTTGATTGATCGGCATGGTCGCTTTCCGGCGAGTCCGGAGGCCTAAAATCGTTATTAGACATTTAGATAAAGTAAAAGACTGCTGTCTACTGGTAGTAGTAGTAGCAGCAGCAGCATACACAGCTATACATATATTATATTCTGCTTCATTATCTGCAAGGCGAGGTTTCGCCATGAGTTTCCTAGGACATTCACAGGAAGCTTCAATGGTTGATGTTGAAATAACATGCGTAAATAGTTAGATCTTTGGGTCCCAGCTAGCTTGATGACTTGAGGAAAACGAAGACCTGCTGGAATTTTGTTTGTTTTGTGTGAATTTAGCTTTTTTTCTATCAGTCTCGTGCTTAGACCAAGCTTTTCACAACGTTGTGCGATGAAGACAAGTCAAAAGTGATTAAGACCCCCAACAATTATCAACATTATTCCGGTCTTTGGTCTTTACATTTATAGCTGAAGCCAAATTATATATATATATATATATTATATGAACAGTAAGCTGACCAAACTATTCTTAAAATATGGTATTTATAGACTGCATGCAATATGATAATAATGTACTTGTAGGTTGAATAGATCAGCCGAACAGAATATCTACCCTAATCAGTGTATATCCCGACAGTATACTAGATTCTCAACCGTTATTTGCAGACATGAGCTTTTGTCTAACCCTAACGCGTGCTTCGTGTTGGGTGCATTAGCACGACACATTGTAAAGACACGAGTTCAAACTTTGAAAACAATATTATTAAGAGGGACACCCTCGCATATCAGTATCCATTATCTCCCAAGGATGGAATATCCTCATCATTAACCATCTAACTTCACCTAATAAAAGACTCATTGACCTTGACCATCCCTGCCTCGGAACCCTACATGAAACTTCCATTGTCACTGTAGAATTTTTCTTACTTTCCAGGCTTTAAACCAGCTGATTGGCTTAGTTAATTATATAGTCAACTATATATATATATATATATATATATATATATATATATATATTATGCCTTGTGTCAACTCATTCTGGGATAAACTTTTCAATTCAACTATATATCTGGTTCCTGGAAGCTACACTGCGGAATTTTTATATTTTTTTGGGTGCCCTCTTGGTTCTCGGGCTTTGTCATGATTAATTCGGATCAATTTGCATTGCAGGTTTAATTTTGGTGGGTGAATTTTCCAATTTTTTTTTTTGCATACACAAAGCTTCGAACTCGAAATTTTATAATATCAAACTCCTTATCACTTCGATTAACCTGTTGATAATTTGTATCATCTTTAATTATATTTATAAAATATTTGAAGACAAGAAGTCAATAAATTCCTGACAGGTACTATTCATGCCTGAAATTCTAATGAAATTAATTATATTTATTGGTGTTTTACATAAAAATAATATAAAATACAATATGTATCATATGGCTGACCAAATGTGAAATCATTTATGAATTGGATTATTCATATTTTAGCTTTCATCATTAATTATTTTCCTTATGTGATGGAAGTTGAAGGATGAAAAGTCGTGTTTTCAGTTTTCACTAATGGCCTAGTGTAAAATTAAAGGGTAAACTATATAAATGGTCCCCGACTAAGCTCTAATTATCTTTTGCGTCCTTAACTATCGAAAGTTACAAATTAGTCCCTCAACTAAAAAAAATAACAAATTGGTCCAACACCGTTAAAAATTTAAAGCTAATGATGTGGCAGTTAATATAAATTGATATAATTATATAATTAGTCCTCAAGTTTTATACTTATTTTAATTTAACCCTAATTCTAAAAAATTAACCCACATAATTTTAATAGTCTATCAATTTAATTTAGTCCATTTTTTTTTCTATTTCTCGTATCCTTTAATTCTTCAATTCATTTTCAACCCAAAATCCATTTAAGAGCCCCGAAGTTGGCCAATAACCAACGATGCAAGTAAAGCCCGAATAAAACTTGCATATCTTCTAGCTCAAATTCAATTCTATAAAGGTTTGTTGATGTAAACTGAATTGAATGGTTTTTTTGGTGACTGTAATTTCCGAAACCAAAATTTTTGCAATTTCCGCCTATGAGACTGTGCTTTTTAGGGGAAGTTCATCTTATTAGCGCTTTGGCAAACCCTCTATCTTTTCTCTTCCTCATTGTTTTTTTCATTGCCAATTATGCATGGAGGAAGATTGGTCATGGTTTCATTTTGAACCAGGGGCTTTTTTCCTTGTTTTCATTTATGGTTTGGTTTGTCCTTTATTTCTTTTTTGTACTGTTGACTTGTTTGGCTTTTACTTTCATTAAAAAATTGACCCAATTATTACGTCAAAAAACAGAGACACTAACTTGAGAATTCATCCAAAACAAGGAAATGATCAAAATATCTTAATTCAAAACTGAAGAAAAATATACAATTTAATCTAAAAGGCTCGAATTCATCAAGAAATTATTCATTTTAATGGGGGAAAAAGCGGAACCAAATTAAATGAATAAAGTTTTGTTTCCGGTGGGTTACCGGCCAATGCTTATTCGGAGATGGCTCCAACTCCTTCATGTTGTGCCTACTGCCTAGCCAAGAACTTTCTCACAACCGGTCGTGGCTTGTTTAAACCAGCACAACAATCGTCTTTCTCGGACATTCTTTTGTTTGTTTGTTTTTTTTTTCTTTGGTTTTGTTACGAGTTTTTGTGAAGCAAAAGGTAATGGATATATATAGAGAATGTTTAAAAGAAGAAATTGGTTAGATATTGGAAGGTCGAGGGGGGGGGGGGGAAGGCAAGGCATGACATGGCCATTTTTTTGGGGGCTTTTAAATGGATTGCGGTGAAAATGAATTAAAGAATTAAAGTAGAGGAGAAATAGAAAAAAAGATGAACTAAATTGATAGATTATTAAAATTATGTGGGTTAATTTTTTAAAATTAGGGTTAAATTAAAATAAGTGTAGAACTTGAGGACTAGTTATGTAATTATATCAATTTATATTAACTACCACGACATCAACCTTTAAATTTTTAACGGCGTTGGACCAATTTGTTACTTTTTTAAGTCGAGGGACCAGTTTGTAACTTTTGATAGTCGGGGACGCAAAAGATAATTGAAGCATAGTCGAGGGACCATTTATATAGTTTACCCAAAAATTAAAGGAGTTTTATTTTATGTTAGTGGATCTTATCGGAGTTTTTAAGTTTTACACGTTTTTTAGATCGTTGGATGAGTGAAACAGATAGCTGATATTAACAATAAGCTATGTGAAGATTATCACTTGGGGAAAAAAATAGTTAATCTCAACCATCCATTTCGCCCATCAAACAATTCATATAACGTGTAAAACTATGAGTTTTACATTCTGATATATGAGATAGGATCTAATTACATGTGTAAAACTAATTTAGTTTTACACTAATTCATGATCATTGGATAAGTGAAATGGATGAATGTGATTAACAGTAAAAAATATGAAGATTATCACTTGAGAAAAAAATAAGGAAAGAATCTTAGTCATTTATTTCCATCATCTAATGGTCCAAAAATAGTGTAAAACTTATTGTGGATCTTATAGGAGTTTTTAAGTTTTACACGTTTTTTGGATCGTTGGAAGGGTGAAAGGGACGACTAAGATTAACACTTGGGAAAAAAAATAAAGAGTTAATCTCAACTATTCATTTTCTTCATCTAACGGTCCAAAAAATATATAAAACGTAAAGAATTTTATATTGTGTAAGTGGATCTTAACAAGTAACACCCCTCTCTCTCTATACATAGAGAATAAATTTGAGGACCGCAATTTTCCTTTATATTGTTCACCTGGATGGAAAATTTGCAACTTTTGTTTTACATGGAGCAAGTAGGTAGAAGCCTTAGAAGGATTTTTTTTGGGTAAATTACATAGTAAGTTACTTAATTATAAGTAAGATTATAAATATATCATTTAATTTCAAAAAGTTGCAAATGAATCACTCAATTAATCTCGATTGTTACAAAAAGTCATTTCACCGTTAAATATTAAATTTCAGAGAATCACAATTAAATCACTTAATTAATTAATTGTAACAATTAAATCACTTAATTAATTAATTGTAACAATTAAGTCACTCAATTAATTAATTGTACCAATCAAGTTAGTGTCACCGCACTGATATATATATCTGATAAACCCCTAATTTCACCACATAATTCGCATCGATTTTCTAGTTGAATCTCTTTCAAAATCCATAAAATCACCCAAAATTTTCACTTTTTAAACTTTGATCCACATCGTCCATTATAAGATGATCTATGTCTTGGGATATGTTTTTCATCTCATCGAGAGTCTCTTCACCGTTTGGGTAGTCGAATGGAACCCCAATATTTGAAAAACCTAAAACCCAAGATAAATTTCCTTTTCCAATTAATTGAGTGTCCGGTTTGTGATTTTTTAAAATTGGATGACTTTTAAATATTTTCTAACTACGCTTCTAACTTCTGTTATTTTTAACAATTAATTATTTTATGATTTATTTGTAACGTTTTGAAATTGAATGAATCATCTATAATCTTAATAATAATTTTTTTAATTAAATAGAGATGTCTTAAATTTTTTATCGAGATTCGAACTCATACAAAACAAGACAATATGATAATTGAGTGAAGACTTAACTACTACATATAATAATTATATGGGTAAACTATGCCAGGTACCACCAAACTATTGGGGTGACCCGTTTTTACCACCAAACTTTCAATTGGTCCAAATCTATCATTAAACTTTATTTTTCAATTCATTTATCCCATTGCGTCGTTAACTCCTTAACGACGTGATGACTTGGATACTAGACCAAAACTACGTCGTTTTGGTGCCGCTATTTTGATACTAAATTTCTTAAAACGGCATCATTTTGCTGGAAGAAAATATGAAAATTATACATTCAATAGGATCTGAACATGGAACCTTTAGAATTAAAAGCAACCTCCTAACCACTAAGCTAACTTAACGTCGTTTTGGTCTAGCATTCAAGTTATCACGCCGTTAAAAAGTTTACGGCGCGATGGTATAAACGAGTCGAAAAATAAAGTTTGGTGGCAAATTTAAACCAATTGAAAGATTGGTGATAAAAACAGATCACCTCAATAATTTAATGGTACCTGACATAGTTTACCCTAATTAAATTAAAAAAGCAATTTTAAAAAAATAGTTTTTTTAGTAATTTTGTATGGACTAGAAGTTACAATGAGTTTGATACACCAGTCAATTTATAATTGTATTTTAACACGTGAACACGTCAAATACTTTAAAACTATTTTTTTTCAATTATATAATCTTACATATGATTTATAAAAATAATATCCTATTGAATAATGTGATGTTATTACCAGGGGTGTGCATTCGGTCGATTTGGTTAACTGATCGAACTTAGTTACCTAAAATTCATTAATTGATTTTTTGAAAGTTTTTAATCGAACCGAAAAATCGGTTAATTCAGTCAGTTTTCGAATTAACCGACATTTGTTATAAAATTTTGGGTAAACTATCCTGTTGACCACCAATCTTTAGGTAAAGTTTTAAAATGACCACCTTAAAAAAACGCGTCATTTGACTACCCAAACTATTAAAATGGGATCAATTTGGCCACCCGCGTTAAGGGGCTAACAGAAGGTGACGTGGCAGTTAAAAAATTAAAGGTATAATTACACATTTGGTCCTTACTATTTACACATTCTTTCAATTTAGTCCTAATTTTAATCCAATAAAATAAATTAATTAGGTGGTGACACGTGTCAACACCTTATTGGAGAAATTTAATTATTTATATTTAACCTGATTGGGGGATGAAAATAAATGGAACATTGCACCCAGCGTGAATCGAACCTGGGTATCCTAAGCAAGCAAGACACAGCAAAACCACTGGGCTAAAGCCATTTTTGTGATACAAAGTGCAAATAATTAATATATTTCATACTTTGCCGTGAATTTATGAATCAAAGCCATTTTTCTTGGTTACAAAACTTTGTGCCAGAGAAAAAGAGGACTGAAATTATTTTTTACTGTAAAAGAATCAGAATCATATAGTACCCATCAAAAGTTTCCTTGTGTGTAGGAAGTCCAGACATCATGGCATCAAATACAACAACCACTTTAACCCCTGAAAGTATTTCAAAAATAACAAGAGTTAACACATTAACAACTCAGCCTAGGCATCCTACCATACTGGTAAACTTGAACCTGTGTTCCTACATAACCTCTCAGCATACTGAAATGCTTGGGCACAAAAATGGCTTTTAACATGAAAGATGGTCAACCCTTGGGTATCCATCAGTTTCAGAATTGCCTTTAGGGTTGCTTCTGTTGGATCAAAAGCAATACATAACTAAATTGATTGAAGAATGAATGAATGGATTCTCTAGATTTTGAGAACGTTAATGCCATGGTATTGACTTACTCTCGGCACCCCCGAGGCGTTTAACGCACTCCACGAACTTGTCATGGAGGTCCTGCGTCCACCGTATTCGAGTTTTGCTAGCAGTGGTACCGGATGAATAGTTTGAAGATTGCTTCTCTTGTTGAAAGAAGCTTAGCGTTGCAGGCGAAGAAGCCTGCAAAGGGAAACGGCTAAGACATAGTGGATACAAAATTCTTCATGAGGACAGGTTAATCAGAATTCAGAATTCATACTAAAACCAAAAAAGAAAACTTACTCTTTGATCTTGATTTCCTCGGAAAGGGCGATCATTGTTTCCAAGCAAGTTACTCTGTGTGTTTGTGCATGGAATTGTGTAGGACTTTCCCCAAGATTTGTGGTATTGATGGCAAGAAATATGGGATTTGGATTGCAATGTATTTGTGGATTCATAGTTTGGTTGGATGGCATGAAATGAATTGCAGGGAAACCCCATGCATCTTTCAGTTGCATAAAAGGCACCACCCATGATTGTATTCGGATGCACTGACATGTTCCAAGGGTGTTCAAATCCAACATCATCAAAATTGTACTCCCTAATGAACCCATGAGTATACACTTTCAGAGAACACGCCAAATCCATTCTCCATCACTGCAAACCCAGTTTGTTCAATACCAGCTTCCTTTCGAACAGCTCAGAAAATGCCATGCTTCTTCCACGTTATAGGCTGTCGATATTTGAACTTTGGAAAAATTTCATGGGGTTGTGGTGAAGAGCCAACGAGACACCCCAATACTTAATGAGCGAGGACCATATCAACCAAGATACTTTGCAAGTGAAGAACAAATGTTCAACTGTCTCTATCTCTTCTTTGCAAAAAGGACAGAATACATTCGATACTGAAGTATTCTCCTTCTCACCAACTTGAATTATATTAATTATTTGTACTTTGCATCACAAAAATGGTTTTAGCCCGGTGGCTTTACCGTGTCTTGCTTGCCTAGGATACCCAGGTTCAATTCACACTAGGTGCAAATGTTTCATTTATTTTCATCCACCAATCAGGTGACACGTGTCACCACCTGATTGGGGGATGAAAATAAATTTATTAAATTAAATATAAATAATTAAATTCCTCCAATAAGGTGTTGACACGTGTCACCACCTAATTAATTTATTTTATTAAATTAAAATTAGGACTAAATTGAAAGAATGTGTAAATAGTAAGGACCAAATGTGTAATTATATCTTTAATTTTTTAACTGCCACGTCACCTTCCGTTAGCCTCTTAACGGCAGGTGGCCAAATTGATCCCATTTTAATAGTTTGGGTAGTCAAATGACGCGTTTTTTTAAGGTGGTCATTTTAAAACTTTACCTAAAGATTGGTGGTCAACGGGATAGTTTACCCTAAAATTTTAGGTAAATTACACAAATGGTCAATAACCTATGCTAAAATAATCTTTTTAGTCACCGAACTTTCAGAAGTTACAAAATAATCATTAAACTTATCGAACTATTACAAAATGATCATTGACTCATTGCACGTTTTAAATTATTGATAAATTTTGAAAAGTTTAATGACTATTTTATAATAATTCAATAAATTTAAGGGTAAACTACACGAAATATCACTGAACTTTAAGACTTAACTCGATTATACCACTAAATTAAAAATCGATACTATTATACCACTGCACTTTAGTAACCATTGAACTTTAGTAGAATGCCTGATTATACCACTGAACTTTAAAAGGTTCAATTATACATGTATGCCGTTGAATGAATTAACGATATGATGACATGGACCATGTACCAAAATAACGTCATTTTAATGTCTAAGATAAACTAAAACGACGTCGTTTTATTAGAGGAAAAATTAAGTAAAGAAGGTTTGAACCAAAGACTTTTGAAATGAAAGATTAGCACCTAACCGCCAGATCAATTTAGAATCTTTTAATAATCCCAACATAATTAATATATATAGCCGCAGTTAAACTTAAATTCATTTGTTTCCTAATATAAATATTTATAAAATATTACTTATAATTTATATTATAAATAATAAGTCCAACATAAAAATTATTTATAATTTATATTACAAAACTACAATATATATATTACTTTTATAAAAAAACATAATATTAATTTTATAAATATTATTTATGATTTATGTTACAAAAAATAAAATATTATTTATAATATAAATAAGCATTAATTTTTATGGAGATTATATATATATATATTAATTTTATAAAAATTATTTAGATTATAAATAATATTTTATAAAAAAAAATATTTATATATTATTATATAAATACTATTTATATTATTAATAGAATAATTTTATATATTAATTTTTAAATATTATATATATATATATATATATTATTTGTGTTGGAATTATTAGAAGATTTTAAGTTGGTTTGGTGGTTAGGTGCCAATCTTTTATCCCCAAAGGTACTTGGTTTAAACCTCTTTAAGTGTAATGTTTTCTTAATTTTCCTCTAATAAAAAAACGTTGTTTTGGGTTATCTAAGACATCAAAGTAGCCATACCAAAATGATGTCGCTTTGGTTCAGGGGACACATGATCACTTCGTTAGCTTGGTAACGACCAAGTGGTATAATTGAACCTTTATTAAAGTTCAGTGGTATAATAAAAAATTTTATTAAAATTTAGTGGTGTAATAGTATTATTTTTTAGTTCAGTGGTATAATCGAGTCAGATCTTAAGTATTTGGTGTAATTTACCTTACATTTAATCATCATTTAATGCGAATTCGATAAATTTTAATAACAAAATATCAAAAAATTTAATGTCATTTTATAACTTTTAATTATCAAAAAATGGTATTATGCAAATGCATACCTTGCAGATGTTTTTATAGTGATGGCGAGAGATTTAAATAACGATTTAGAATTGTAATACCGATTGTTATATAGTGGTATATGTATTGTTTGAAATCACATTATTAGTGACTGTTATGTCTGTAATAGTATATGTTATTAAAAAATTTACGATGACAATATTCTCAGTGGTCATAATAACATCCGTTATTACTAGAACATAAATAATCAATAAAATAGTGAATTAATACACGTGACATAAAATCATTCGTGGTACATATCTACAGCAGGCTTTGATCTGTATGACTTGCAAGGTTTTTTTTTTTAATCAATGTATATCCACACCAGGGCATGTTATACTCATTTTGGGTGAAGTTTACATTGAAGTTCCATTATCTTCCTCATTTTACATTTCCATATACAATTTTAATGGACTTTTATAGTTTTCAGCGGCCATAAACAATTTTATAATTTTATGTTATAATAAACATATTTTGTTAAAACAACTGTAATTGTTGTGGAGGTCCCTAGTTAGAATCTCTCAAGTTTAAAGACTATTAAATAATCTACAACAACCTGCCCCATTTCATCAACATCCTATGGTGCTTGATCCAATATGTGATTGTGATCGTTAGTTTGTTGTGATTATATGATCTATTCTTTAATTTAAGACTTTTGAAAATGTACACACGCAAAGACATAGTTAAGAAAATTACTTATTTTGATTAGATTTATATCTTATACTTATTCGAGAGTTAGATAAATAATACCCATACTCGAGTTGGAATCATTGGCGAAGCCACATGAGGGGCTGGCAGGGGCTAGGCCCCGTGGTCCCCTTACGGCCCATTCTTTTTTTAATTTTACCCATGTTGAATTTTAAATTATAATTTATTAATTTTACTTGTTTTAATATTATAGAGCGTGTGTTATTTTAGTAGTAAAATGTACTGGAAATTAAGTTTGTTTTACTTGAAGTTAGTGAATCGAATCCTATTGATGACGTTTTTAGTCTTTTATTTTCTAGACTTAGGCATAAGAAACCCTTGAATTTTTTTAAAAATTAATTAAGCACTTGAACCATTTTTTGCACTCATTTAAGGTATTGAACCAAGAAATTGAATTAATTAATCCCTTTGACCAATTTGACCATTAAATCTTGACAAATTTTTTCTTTAGATATTACCGGAACTTGATACACAACAGTTCTATCATGTTGCATTTACAGATTTCTTCAAAAAAAATATTCTTTTTATATTTTATATGTTTTTTTTAGAATTTTTAGAATTTTAAATTTTTTAAATAATTTTTTTGAAAATGTCAAGTTGAGACACTTGGACAGAACGCTCTGCACCAACAGATAAAAAAAATTATCAAGATTTAATGATCAAAATTGGTTCAAGGGCTTAATTGATCCAATTTCTTGGTTCAAGGGCTTAATTAAATGCAAAAATATTTAGGGGCTTAATTGATTTCTTTTTTACAAAAGTTTAAGGGTTTTTTTTATATCTTTAAGTTTTTTTCCGGCCCCTTAACTTTTAATTCCTGGCTTCACCCCTTGTTGGAATGTTAGATTATGCTTTGAGTTTGATAAACTTTCAAGTGTATTTTTTTTTATATCTTTAAGTTTTTTTTCCGGCCCCCTTAACTTGGATTATGCTTCGAGTTAGATAAATTATTACTGATAATTTGGAATCTTATTCAAAATGCAAGATAAGCCAGGAAGCTTTCAAGTATATTTCATTTAGCATGGGAATTAAAGGTTTACGCATACATATAAGTAGTCTTAATTCAACTGTGTTAATCACTTATTTAATATCATGAACTTAGGCTTATCAACCAGCCTTGATAGCCGATCTACGTTTTCACTTAATATTAGTCTTTGTACTTTAATTTGGTGGCTTTAAGTTTCTATACTTTTTAAATTTTAAAATTTCGATCTTGACATGAATGGTAGTCTTTAAATATGTTAAGTAAAATTTCATTTTTAGCCAACTTGTTATACATAAGTTGCTTATTCAATTTTTATTCTTTAGTTTAATCATTTAAGTCCCTGTGATTTAGTCATATTGTCGGTGTCTCGTTAAGATTAGGATTGAAATTTTAAAATTTTAAAATATAAAGACTAAAGTTGATCAAAATAGAATGACTAAAACAACAATTTACGTATAATATATAGAGACTAATAAATTTATTATTGTGACAATATCTAATTTGTCATTACTTTTATTTTTATCGGTGACAAAATTATCACAACAAAAGGTAAATTTTTAAGTGACAAGTAATTTAATTGTCACAACAAATATCAAATAATAGTGATCACTTCACATATCGTCACTACCATGTTTCAAAATTTTAGTGACAATGAATTTCGTGTCACAATTATTGACTTATAGTAAGAATTTATTAGTGAAAATTGTAATCGGCACAATTACTACTTTTACAGTGACCAGATAAAAATATGTCACAATTACTTATATTAATAGTGTCACACAAAAAAATTGTCACAAAAGTTTAATATTTGTGACAAAATTATTCTTAGTCACTATCAATTTGTCACTACTGTAGTGTATGAACCACCCTTACTGGATTCTCTATTTCCAGGCAGAGGGTACCTTCCCATTTTTGCTTTTTTCCAATCTGTACCTTTCCCCTTAGGTGTAGCCAAAGCCATCGTTAATCTGAAGCCATACATAATGAAGCCGTTCAATCTTTCTATTGCTCTCAGGGCATATGTGCTATTCCCAAATCTCACAAAACTGAACTTTTTCCCTCTTCTACTCAACCTGCTAACTATGAACGCATCAAGGATGTTTCCATGTATTGCAAATGCATTCATTTATAAGCAATAAATTACGAGGGTTTGAAAGTGAAATGCATGACAGATTTTTGGGTATTTTGGAAGAAGACGATGGGGGCATTTTGGGTATTTTAGGAAATATAATTAAAATTATAAATATTTTAATATATTTATTTTATTTTTTTAATTTTATTTTAAAGTTTTAAAATAAAAAATAATGTGGCGCGTTCTGATTGGTCGTGACATATTTTTTTTAACGTTAGGGGTAATATAAGTAACGACGAAAATGTTAGGGAAAAAATGGTCAAAATGAACTTTAAGAGGCAAGTTGAAAAAACAAGTAAAGTTTAGGGAGAAAAAATATATTAAGCCTGAAGTATCGGGGATCCAAGGATATGAGAAGAAAATTCAATAAACTATTACATCATTAATTAGTGGGAAAATTGTCATTTATTTGAGTTAATTGCTAAGTTTTGTTAATCTTCTAGCCCACATATTAAATCGATTAGTGAATTGGGGAACTTAGAAATTCGACATATACCGCAAATTGATTTGATGTGCAAATCACTACGTTGGGTTAATTTTCTAGCTCACATATAATAAATTGATCAGTTAAGGATAGGGTGAATATTTGAGTCTATTTAAGTAGAGTTAAAAATTTTTGAGTTACTCAAATTTGCATGTCATATTTTATAACTCGAACTTTATTTAAAGTTTTTTAAGTTGAGTTACTTGAATTCTTGTAAGAGAAACAAACAAGAATTACAGAATCATACAAAACTGATATATGTCGCGGTCTGAACTCGATGTAAGATAAAAACAAAGAGTCACCACCGATCTTTTAAATTAGGTAGACTGAGAGTTGCAACAAGACATCTACAAACAAAATGAAGCAAAACGATGGTCACTGAGAATGTTGTTTTATGGTCCTGTGGAAGGTAAGGGAGCAGATTTTGCAAAATTAATCGCTGTTAAAACTGCATTAGAAGTGTTCATTGAAGCAAAGTGGAGCGAGGGTCTCAAGTTGATAGTTGAGTCAGACTCTAAGGTGATTTTATTATGGTTAAACGATTCACTTCAACGTCCTTGGAGGTGGTGGACAATCTTTGTTGACATCGATAATTTGGTCAAAAGAATTGGAAATGTTTGTTTTACCCACATCTCAAGACAAGCAAATGTGCTTGCGGTCAGCCTTGCAAAAAATGGTATAGCGCGTAACTCTCTCTTTAAGGCGTGGTGGTAATCTAGATAATCCTCTCGAGGCAAGGCACCGAGTTATTATTTAAATGATTTGTTGAGGTGAAAGTTGGAGTTTCTTGTGATTTTGTAATAGTCTTAAATACTTGTCAAGGAGATTAGATTGAAACTGTTTTAAGGTGTTTCTTGTGTAATTTTCCCTGGTTATATGTACTCTTTTCCTCCATTTAGGTGTAGGGAGGTTTTTAATGAGGCATATAATTCAGGTCTTTAATAAATCAATATTTGCAGAGAAAAAAAAATTCAAACTTGGATTATGCTTCAAGTTAGATAAATTATTACTGATAATTTGGAATCTTATTCAAAATGCAAGATAAGCCAGGAAGCTTTCAAGTATATTTCATTTAGCATGGGAATTAAAGGTTTACGCATACATATAAGTAGTCTTAATTCAACTGTGTTAATCACTTATTTAATGTCATAAACTTAGGCTTATCAACTAGCCTTGAAAGCCGGTCTACGTTTTCACTTATATAACTCCGTTATGCCAGCAATGTCGTCTGGGTCAAGGGTCCTTCTCTCTCCAGTGTAATCTGCAAACATGACTGCTGTTGTCACAGCACTATGACCGAGACCGAGATTATGTCCTATTTCATGCAAGGCTATCGATTGCACGTCAAATTCGAATAATGAAGTAGGATTAAAGCTCCAATTATCCTCTGCATCAAAGTGAAGATAAACAGACCTAGCTTGTGCAGGAGTAGCATGAGCCAGCACATTTCGAAAGCCCGGTCGTGATGGACCATCAAACGGGGCTCCATCCCCATGATCTTTTCGATAGAACCCGATCCCGATATCTGCTGTACCGCCTTTTACCTCGCTGAAAGTAAACTTAGAAGCACTTCTCCATGTTGCGAACGCACGAGCAATGGCTTGTTTGAATTGTGCAAGATTAGGCACTTGAGAGGAATTAGAAAGGTAATTGTAGGTGAGGCCGTGCTTGCTCCATTTGTACTTCGTTTTGTTAATTAGGACATAGTTAGAAGTTTGTTCAAGGTTGATATCAGGAACACCACAACGAGGGGTCGACATTGCTTTGATCGTATTCGGATCGATCTTACCCGTCACGTCTAGAGAGTAAAACTCTTGGTATGCTTTCAGAGCAGACTCTAACTCATCGTCGAACCAATCATCAGATGGATCGACATCACCAGGATAGGGATGGGCACGGGTCGGGTCAGGTCGGGCCGGGTTTTTGGCCCACCCGAGCCCGACCCAAAAATATTAACCCTAAACCGACCCGACCCGACCATATCTTTTAAAAAACCCGACCCGAAAATAAATACCTTAAACCCGACTCCGACCCGACCCGACCTATATAAAAAAATCAATATTAGGGACTAAATTGTAAAAAAAATAATTTTAAGAGACTTAATTGTAAAAAACAATAAATTTAAGAACTAAATTGTAAATAAAAAAATCAATTTTAAGGACCTAATTATAAAAAATATATAAAAAAGGGGTATTATTACAAATAGCCCTTGACAAGTCGTCGTTTAACCGGTCAAAATAAATAAATAATTAACCTCTTTCAACAATTAATAAAATAAAGAAATTAAGTAGTATATGGAAAGAGGGTCGATCCGCAGGGAGATTAGATGGAATTGTCGACTTGAATTTGTTGAATCCGAAATCCCAGGAATATCTGAAAGACAAGGAAATAAAAAAGGGGGGGTGATCTGATATTGAGTGAAGTAATAAGATAAAATGCAAGAATTTAAAGAAAATAGTAGGAAAAACCAAATATGCAAATTAGCCTCGAGCTAGCCTTGTCAATTCTCTCGATCATTGAAATAGATTTTTACTCCGGGGATCATGTCGGTTACAGTCTGCGAGGCCCAACCCGTCGCAACTTGCTTCTCTCTCGAGTAACCAATCCTCCCAAGACTATCTTCGAAGGTTGATTCTTAAACAAATTAACCACGTCTATCGCCGTTAAAATATTTAGTTTTGAAAGCAGGAAAAGCCCGACTCAGAAATTGTCTAAAAAAGAATCGCTTCTGATTTTATCTTTCCTTAGCGGACCGCCGCTAAGAGTGTTCACAGGAAGTCGAAATTGCCACAGGCCGATCCTTCCTCCCAACTATGTCTTTAAACGATTCCAGACCAACGAGCTCTTTTTGATTTGAAAAACGATTAAAAACTTTAGTAAGGCTGATTGCCAAACTATCTAAACAGAAAGATAAAAATGTATTCCCGAAGGAATTTAGGCAATGTTCAATTGTCACGATTAGAATTGATTTGGCTAGCTCTTGGCTCAAGAAATTTAGCTAAGCATGATATTGATTATCATGCTTAACTTGATTTTAGAAAAGTAATTAAATAACATAAAAATGGAACAAGAAAATAAAGTAAAAGAACTTTTATTAAAGCTAAAAATGTTTCAAGCTAGAAGATGAAAACTAAAATGAATGATTGATCCAAGCCTTTACCAAGGGTGGTATTTATAGGCTTTAGATTTACAAAGATAAAATGATAAGATAATTTAAAATAATAAACAAAAGATAAATAATTCAAATGTTTTGAAATTTAAATGCAGGAATTTAAATGCCTGGTGTCGTGCCCATGATGCCAGTCATGACAGAATTATAATAAAAACTGCAGAAATGCCCCATTTTCACTGCTATTTCCAGAATTGGATTCCTGCACAAAATATAACGAAAACAGCATGTATTAAGCAGCAAGAAGTCCAAACAACTAGAAAAATAACAAATGAAATATGTCATATTTGAGCACTCATCAAATTCCCCCTCACTTGTCTCATACTTGTCCTCAAGTATGTCCGAAAAAACATAAACCAAAGAATGTATTTCGCAAGCCATTACATGCATCAAACATAATCATAAGAGTTCTAGCGCAGTTGGAGTATCATGAAAGAAAACATTATCAAACCAAATGGATGCGAGCAAAGATCAGTCCTTATCTCTTCCAATTACCTATCAAGCACTAATCAAATCCTAACCTAGTCTTAATCCTCACCAAGGTACACTCAAGAGCACTCAAAGTGTTTTAAAGGTAAATTTAAAGCAGAAACACTCAAAGTCATGCATGAACAAAGGTTTCCATAAGCTTGTAACAAGTTCAATTCTCCACTACTTTAATAGAATCGAGGTGCAAAAATCATTAGGTCTTTGTTCAAGGTGTAATGTGGGTTTAGAAAAAAAAAGGTAGAAAGATGGAAAGAAAAAGAGGATGATCAAAGCAAGATATTTCAAACATAAGCAGTGAAGACATTAAAAAGGAGCTAAAAATGGGCAAGCAAAACACACATTTTTTTCTTTCTTTTTTTTCTTTTCTTCTTTTCGAAACTGTTTTTTTTTATTCTTTTTTCTTTTCTTTTTTTTTTTTCCGAAGCAATTGCTTCCTTTATTCTGTTTTTTTTTCATTTCGAAGAATCATGCCCTTTATTCGAATTGCAGCTCCTTATTTGCCTAGTAATATAGTTTCTAGCATTTGATCAATCAAAAAGTGGTTAAGCCAAGGAAATGGGGTGTAAGGCTAACAAAGGCTCACTAGGCGATGAGAAAGGGTAAATTAAAATGAAAGGGAAGGAAGAGGTTTAAAGCCTAATGCCTAAATCATTTTAAAGCACCTCGTTCTTAGTGTAGTCTCGAATTGTAAGCAAGCCACAAGTTCTAGATTCCTAAAATTCATGATGACACTCTCAAGCAAAAGAAACTAGCATAATATGAAGAATGCATGCTCAAGGCTCAAATCTTACAAAAATTGGGCTAATTTGATTAAGCTAGGCGAGAAATTTAATTAACACTATCAAGAGTAATTAAAAAAAGATGTCAAACTGCAGATTACCCATATCATTTGGTTATCAAAAATGCTCCAATTCAAACACTCATAAGTACTAGAGCAAGTACAATATGCTGGACAACAAGTAATGGCAAGAAAAAATTCATCTTAAGGTTTAATCAAAATCAAAACATATTATCAAACAAGCAGACAAGTGGTAATTTACCCTCCCCCTCACTTAATTGAATTGCCCCAATTCAGAAAAAATAAGTAAATAAAGAGAAAATAAGGGCAAAAGATACTCCCCGTGAGTGATGAAATTGAGTCCACTGTTGGCATAGAGTGGAATGAGGGAGACGGTGAATGAGGTAGAGGATGTTGATTGCTTTGTCCAGCAGCTGAAGAAAACCGCGAACGGCGGCCGTCGGATCTGACCGGAGAAAAGGCAGTGGTGGGTGGAACGGGTGCCCTTGTCTGCCTTCATGGCGGGGAGGAGGTGTGGGTGAGTGAATTTTTGTGGCTGGGTGTGTGATGTTAGGGTTTGGTGTTGCGGGAAAGAAAGAAAGGGAAGGGGGAAAAGGGGAAAAAAATTTACGGTTTATTTGGCAAAGACAGGTCAAAGGGTCAAAGAGGAGAGGGTCGGCTAACCTGCACCGCATGCCTTTGGTTTTTCTAACGTGCACCATTTTTAATGAAACAATGCACTTTACTCCTCTCCTGAACCAACAAATTTTTTAGCTCAATTTGACAACTCCCTTCACTGGAAGTCTGGAACGAAACCAAAATTGAGAAAAATTAAAAGAAAAACAAAGATAAAAAAATTTAACTAAAGAGAAAAAAAAATGAAAGGAAAGAAAAAAAAATGTGAATGGGTTGCCTCCCATTTAGCGCTTTGTTTAACGTCGTTTAGCTCGACGACCTTTGCTAAATTTTTGGTTCTTCAAAATAAAGGTCTTCAAATAATCGATAATGTCCATCGCTCGTCGTTTTAACATCTTCCTTCATCTTTCTTTTTGTGCGCAAAACAGCAACTAAGCTTCTACCTCCTTCCCAAGATGACAACTTACTCAAGATGATATTTGGCAAAGTTTGGTTGTCGCCTAAAAATATATAATCAAACCATTCCAACCTTGGCTTTGGTTCCTGCAAAATTGATGGAAATGTTTAGTTCGAATTGGAATTAATCGAAAATCAGAAAGGGAAGAAAGATTTGAAATGATTTCGCCTTTGTTTTTATCGTCGAGATCTGCGAATTCCCTACAAAATTCATAACACAAATTAGTTTCAATCAAATTTTCAGCTAACGGATCTATAATGTCAACGAAATTTAAACTTGCGACCGAATCAGGATACTTCATAGCTTTATACATATCAAATTTAACTACTTCCCCATCAAATTCCATAGTTAAAATGCCGCCGCGGACATCAATCTTTGTATGCGCGGTTGATAGGAAAGGTCGGCCAAGCAAGATTTCGGATCCGTTGTTACTGCGATCATTTTCCATGTCAATTATATAAAAATCAGCAGGGAAAATAAGATTTTTTACCTGTACCAACACGTTTTCTAGTACTCCCTCGGGGTAGATAACTGAACGATCAGCTAGTTGAACCGTCACTCGCGTTTCCTTCAAAGGTTCAGTCGAAATTTTGTTGTAGACGTTTAACGGCATGACGTTGATAGACGCGCCTAAATCGCACATCGCTCTTTTAATCCCAACTTTCCCAATTTTACATGGAATCGCAAACATACCTTGATCCTTGTACTTTGGCGGCAATGGTCTTTGAAGAATAGCTGAAACGTTCTCACCAAGGTTAACTTTTTCATTCCCAGACAATCGCCTTCGGTTTGTGCATAGATCTTTCAAAAATTTTGCGTACTTAGGGACCTTCCGAATAACATCCAAAAGTGGGATGTTGATTTCCACTTTTTTAAATACATCCAAAATTTCCTTCTCTTCCTCCTTTTTATCTCGTTTCGCCAATCTACCTGGAAAAGGAGGAACAGGTTCGTAAGTAGAAACAAAAATATTGGATTTAGAGTTACCTGTAATGGGTGGAGACTTTTCGTTCTGGTCCTTCGAAGAGCTGCCTTGCTCGTCGGATTTTTGCTCGGTTTGCTTGGGCGGTTTAGGCGTTATCACAGTTCCACTACGCAAAGTTATCGTACTAACATTTTCCCTTGGATTGGTTTCGGTTTGTGATGGTAACTTCCCATGGGATTCTAGACGGTTAACGGCTTGAGCTAGTTGGCTTATTTGTTTGTCGATTTGCTGGAGATGGGATTGTGTTTGGGTTTGGAATTTTTCCTGCGAAACTGCCAATCTCTCAACAATAGACTCAAGCGAGGATTTTTGGGGTGCTTGGTTTTGGTAGGGAGGTTGTTGCCTAGGTTGGTAATTTGGGTTCTGATTACCGTAGCTCAAGTTTGGGTGATCTCTCCAACCGGGATTGAAGGTATTGCTATGTGGGTTATAGGGTCTTTGGGGAGGTCCGAGAAATATGGCGTTAACCTGGGCACTAGATGTATCTTGGAGTAAGGGACATAGATCAGTTACATGATCGGACATGGTACATACTCCACAAACTTTGGCAGCTCCTACTTTCCCTGAAACAAGTGAATGCACAATATTAGTCAAATTATCAATCTTATTTTCTAATGTAATTGTGCTTACTGTCTGAACCCGACGACTGGGTTCACTTGCAGAACCAAATTGTTGCGAATTTGCAGCCATTGTGGAAATTAATGTCCTTGCCGCAGTAGGAGTCATGTTAACGAGCGCGCCACCGCTTGCTGCATCTACTATCTTTTTGTCCATCGGTAACATTCCTTCGTATAGGTATTGAAGGAGTGTTTGCTCAGATAAGCCATGTTGCGGACAGCTTGTGCACAACTTCTTGAATCTTTCCCAATAATCATATAGGGATTCGTCGTGTATTTGTTGGATGCTCAAAATGCTTCGCCTAAGTTCAGTCGCTTTTGATGCAGGGAAATATCTATCAAGGAAAACACGAGAAAGATCAGCCCATGTATTAATAGAATTCGAAGGTAAATAAAATAACCATTCTTTAGCCATTCCGGCTAAAGAAAAAGGAAATGCCCTTAGTTTTATCTGATCCTCCGAAACTCCTTGCGGTTTCATGCTGCTGCACACCATGTGAAATTCGGCAAGGTGTTTATGTGGGCTTTCAGTAGGGAGGCCATTAAAAGTTGGGAGTAAGTGGATTAATCCCGTTTTGAGCTGGAAGGGAGTATCGCCTTGAGGAAAAGCAATACAGAGTGGTTGTTGCACGGTAGGGGCTGCATTCAGCTCTCGAATTGTTTGATCTGCCATCGGTTCTGGTTCTTGTGTAGGTTCGTCGATTGGTGTGGTCTCGGAGGTGGATTCTTGTTCAGATCGTCGTGTGCTTTGTTGTTGTTTCTTTCGTCGAAGTGTTTCGCCGTGAGTTCTACGAGCGGTTGCTTCAATTTCCGGGTTATATGGAGCAAAAGTACCCGGATTCTTCCTGGTCATAAAATAAAACAAAAATCAGTCAAGAATTGCCGAAAATAAATCTCCCCGGCAACGGCGCCAATTTTGACAAGTCGTCGTTTAACCGGTCAAAATAAATAAATAATTAACCTCTTTCAACAATTAATAAAATAAAGAAATTAAGTAGTATATGGAAGGAGGGTCGATCCGCAGGGAGATTAGATGGAATTGTCGACTTGAATTTGTTGAATCCGAAATCCCAGGAATATCTGAAAGACAAGGAAATAAAAAAGGGGGGGGTGATCTGATATTGAGTGAAGTAATAAGATAAAATGCAAGAATTTAAAGAAAATAGTAGGAAAAACCAAATATGCAAATTAGCCTCGAGCTAGCCTTGTCAATTCCCTCGATCATTGAAATAGTTTTTTACTCCGGGGATCATGTCGGTTACAGTCTGCGAGGCCCAACCCGTCGCAACTTGCTTCTCTCTCGAGTAACCAATCCTCCCAAGACTATCTTCGAAGGTTGATTCTTAAACAAATTAACCACGTCTATCGCCGTTAAAATATTTAGTTTTGAAAGCAGGAAAAGCCCGACTCAGAAATTGTCTAAAAAAGAATCGCTTCTGATTTTATCTTTCCTTAGCGGACCACCGCTAAGAGTGTTCACAGGAAGTCGAAATTGCCACAGGCCGATCCTTCCTCCCAACTATGTCTTTAAACGATTCCAGACCAACGAGCTCTTTTTGATTTGAAAAACGATTAAAAACTTTAGTAAGGCCGATTGCCAAACTATCTAAACAGAAAGATAAAAATGTATTCCCGAAGGAATTTAGGCAATGTTCAATTCTCACGATTAGAATTGATTTGGCTAGCTCTTGGCTCAAGAAATTTAGCTAAGCATGATATTGATTATCATGCTTAACTTGATTTTAAAAAAGTAATTAAATAACATAAAAATGGAACAAGAAAATAAAGTAAAAGAACTTTTATTAAAGCTAAAAATGTTTCAAGCTAGAAGATGAAAACTAAAATGAATGATTGATCCAAGCCTTTACCAAGGGTGGTATTTATAGGCTTTAGATTTACAAAGATAAAATGATAAGATAATTTAAAATAATAAACAAAAGATAAATAATTCAAATGTTTTGAAATTTAAATGCAGGAATATAATCGGATAAGCTGATAAGATCTCTCAGAACGTTCCAGAAGCTTCTAGGAGTCGCCACGTCATTGCCACGTCACTGCCACGTCAGACGCGTCGTGCCTGGTGTCGTGCCCATGATGCCAGTCATGACAGAATTATAATAAAAACTGCAGAAATGCCCCATTTTCACTGCTATTTCCAGAATTGGATTCCTGCACAAAATATAACGAAAACAGCATGTATTAAGCAGCAAGAAGTCCAAACAACTAGAAAAATAACAAATGAAATATGTCATATTTGAGCACTCATCAGCCCTAAAAAAATTTAGGGGAAAATTACACTATTAGTCCCGGGTCGGGTCGGGTCGGATTTTTTCACCCTAAAACTCGAACCTGACCCGACCCAACCTCACTCTACACAAAAACCCGACCCGACCCGAACCCGATTTTTTCATAAAAATACCCGGCCCGATCGGGCCGGGTCGGGTCGGAACCCGTCGGGTCCGGGTTCCGTGCCCATCCCTACACCAGGATAGTAGCCGTAGGCGCTGAGGAATTGCTTCACTTGATTAATCCCATCGCCAACATCTCCTTTCTGGACATTCTCAAACGATTCGAATTTCACAGGTCTAGACTTGGCTGCAAAAGGATGCAACAAGAAGAACATAAGGATTACTCCAAGGAGCTGATGACAAGGTGTAGCTGCCATTGGAATTGGAATTGCTCTAGTGTGTGTTTTGATGCTTGCTTTCACTCCTTTTTATAGAAAAAATAATAGGCCTTTGGTTTTTTTTTCTCTCTTTAATTTTAGTATTGGGGATCCAAGAATATGAGAAGAAAATTCAATAAACTATTACATCATAAACTAGTGGGGAAAACGGTCATTAATTTGAGTTAATTGCTACGTTTAGTTAATTTTCTAGCCCACACGTATTAAATATTAAATCGAAAAAATTTAAATAAAGTTTGAGTTATAAAATGAAAATTTGAATAATTCGATTATTTTTAATTCGTGGACCAGTTTTCAAGTTCGAGTCAAGTCTCGCAATTCTGCTTATAATATATGAAAAATATAAAGAAATATATATGTTTGTATTGTATATGGTTATAGAAAATCGTATAAAATGGATCTAATTAGTATAACATTATAAATTTTTATAATTAAATTTGAATAGAAACTCCAACAACTCGGCTCAATTTAACTCGACTCGACTCGAAAAAATTTAAAATAAAATCTTAGTTATAAAGTAGGACTCTTCAACTCGACTAACAAAAGAAATTTTACTCAACTCGATCGAATGTTCATCCCTAAATTTGGAGATTCGACCCATGTACCGCAAATAGATTGGATGTACAAATCACCTTATAAATCTTGTGCATGAAATCGATATAGATTGATTGATACTTAACCTGCTTTCTCTGAACTAATAGGTCATTTATTAGTATTGTGGATCCAACTATATGAGAAGTAGATTCGATGAACTAATAAGTCATTAATTAGTGGCAAAATAATGTTGTTAATTTGAGTTAATCTCTACGTTTGGTTAAAAAAATCATATTTTTAAATTATAAAAAATATAAAAAATATAAATTTTATATTTTTATGAATTTGATATGTTTTTACGGTTTTATGACATAACACATTTAGGGTGTGTCTTGTGTCTCCATCCTTGTGGTTGTTTGTGAGTTAATAGTCAAAATTGGTCAACTTTGACGCCAACGTTATGGGAGGGTTTAATTAATCAAGATTTATATTATGTGGTCTAATTGGTCGCAATTTGAATTAAGATGACTAAATTGGGTGGAAAAAAAATGAGGACAAAATTGATTTTTTTAAATTTTTTTACCAAGGACTAAATTGACTCTTAAACCAAAAAATTATATATATTTTTTGAAGTATTGCGGATCCAAGGATATGAGAAGAAAATTCAATAAACTATTAAATCATTAATTAGTGGGAAAATGTCATTAATTTGAGTTAATTGCTACATTTAGTTAATCTTCTAGCCCACTTATATTAAATTGATTAGTGAATTGGGGATCTTAGAAATTCGACACATACCGCAAATTGATTTATTGTGCAAATCACTACGTTTGGTTAATTTTCTAGCCCACATATTTGAAGTTATAAACTTTTGAGTTATTCGAATTTGCGTCTTATATTTTATAATTCAAACTTTATTTGAAGTTTTTCGAGTTGAGTTATTCGAGTTCTTGTTCAAATTTAATTGTAAATAGTATTGATTGGTTCCCATTTAAACGATTTTCTATAACAATATATGGTACATAGGGTTGGGTGTTTGATCGATTCGAGTCGAGTAAAAAAATTCTAGTTTGCAAGTCTTATTTTACGATTGAAACTTTATTTGATTTTTTTTTTCGAATCAAGTCGATTTTTTGAAATTAGAGTCGAGTCGAGTTTTCGAGTTTCTGTAGAAATTTAATTTTACATATAAATTCCTCACATATAGTTCTATATGCATATACGTAGCGGTACACATATATATTTATATATGCATATACTTAGGGTTTCGGCTGTGTACATATCAATTTTAATTTTAACGGCTTTCTATATGCATATACGATATATATATATATATATCATCATATTTTCACATGTGATATACATAATATATCATACAGAATTGTCGAAATCGACTCGAATATGAAAATTGATCAACTAATTACTAAAAATTTCGAGTTATTCGAATTTCCATTTCATAACTCAAACTTTATTTGAAATTTTTCCGAGTTGAGTTTATGGAATTACGAGCCGAGTCAAAATGAGTGTTTTTTCGCCTCGAGTCTAGTCGAATAATTCGATTTTTTCGAGTCGGGTCGAGTTTTGCCCACCCCTAATGATATATATATATATATATATATATATATATATATATATATATATATATATATCATCATATTTTTTCATATGTGATATACATATACCAGACAGTGTTGAGGGACTCAACTCATACTTGAAAACCAATCCTACAAATTACGAAAAAAATTTGAGTTATACGAGTCCCAATTTTAACTTAAACTTCATTTGAAAATTTTTAGTTGAGTCAAAAAAATCAAGTTTTTTGGAGTCGAGTAGAGTTTTGTTATCCTAATTTAAATAGACATATTTATATAAAAAAAATTACGGAAAATATTTCATGCACGGGCGGTGAAAAAAAACTTTCCACAAGCATGTTTTGGGTTTTAGAGTTTAGGGGTTAGTTTGGGTTTTAGAGTTTAGGGGTTAGTTTGGGTTTTAGAGTTTAGTGATTTAAATTTTAGTTTTTAAGGTGAATTTAAGCTTATTTATAGAAAAAAAAAAGTTTTTTCCACCACTAGTACATGATATAAAAACTCAAAAAATTATACTAACAATATATAAAATAATAACTCATATAAAACACGAAATCTCCACTCGAAAAGGTCGGCCTCCTCCCAGGAGGGGGACAACGGCCAAACCCTAAACCATAATTATTCCGAACAAACAAAGCTTCCCTGGGAGACAAGCTAATATGCGTACGTTTATTTCATGCTAATATGAGTTCTTATTAATATGTTGGTATTATTAAGCCGAAAAATATTCTATGCACTAGTGGTACTTGTTCTCTGACTATTTAGTTTTTAGGGTTTAGATGTTATGGTTTAGGGTATAGTGTTAGGGTTTTAGTGTGTGATTAGGTTTTAAGGTTTGAAATATATTTATAGTTTAATATTTAAAATTTATGGTTTAGAATTTGAGGGTTATGATTTAGGCCCCTAAAAAGAACATGGAATAGACTTAGAAGCATGTTTGTAAAAAAAAATTATTCATTAGCGATGCATCAAATAATCACCCTAATTAATATTGCATGCGAAAAAGTTCATGACTTGATATTAGTTTGATCTCAACAATTAATATTGCATCAAATAATTACGCTAATTAATATTGCATGAAAAAAATATTGCATGCGGATCAAATAATTATTCACTAACAACGCATCAAATAATTACCCTAATTAATATTACATGCGAGATCCAACGACGGAAGTGGTTGGCTGTGACAAATGATTTAATTGTGGCAGTGTATAAATTAAGGGATTTAAGGTTTTTTAACAGATTAAACTTTAAAATGTAACGAAATTAACCTTAGACATCTACTTTAACCAAAGAAAGTTTCAAGTACCTAAAAAACAATAAGGTAAGTTACACCAGATGCCACCAAACTATAGTTGTCGAATCGTTATGTATTCAACTTCTAAAATGTTCAAATTTAACAATAAACTTTACTTTCCGACTCGTTTATGTCACTCCGTCGTTAACTCCTTAAACGAGACGGTGACGTGCCTAACGGCTCAATGAATTTTGATGCCCAAAACGACGTTGTTTTGATAGAGAAAATATGGAAAAAAAATGCACTCAAAGGGATTTAAACCAAATACTCTTGGAATTTATGGTAAGCACCTGACCACCAAGAAACTTAACATTTTCATCTAATTCTAATACAAATAATATAAATAATATTAATATAATATAAACAATATAGTTTTTTTTTAAGACGAAACGGGCCTTGTTAAAAAGCACGAAAGGCCACCAATTCCTATTTGTCACATTGCAGAGTCCCCCAAATTTCAGCAAATTCAATGGCATTACCATGGAGGACAGAACATACCCCAATTAATCTGCAGAAGCTCATCCAAACCTGCCAGGCGATTTTACAATTAAAAAAGAGGTAAGTGACAGACTCCGAGAATTCCTTGCACAATGGACACATAATGTTGTTAATTATATTAACTCCCCTCTTTAGTATTTCAACTTTTACAGGGACCCTACCCCGCATTATCCCACAGAGATGTCAAATTCCTACGAGCTCAAATATGAATTAAGTAAGCATACACCTATGTAAACTTGTTATATATCACGAACAAGCATGTGCTCTTATGGCATATCATGATTTAAGAATGTATTTGAAGCATTGAGTATGTGTTAAGTTGTTAACTACTTTACTAGGCTATATAAGTCTAACATGTTAACTTTCATGCATTTTTAGGTTCTAAGTTTTCCTATAGATTGATCGTGCAAAGAAGGTTGTGAGTCACTCCTACAAGCGTTTTGTGTAATGTATTTAAGCCCTCCTTAACTCCTAGTATGGTGGCATATGGAACAAGAAGGCTTAAATGTGTTATGGTATGTAAATTAAGTGTGTGGTGTGTGATGTGATGCATGAAACTTAAGTTAGACATGTTTATGCAAGAATAGTACAAGATATGACCTTAATGGTATCTCTATAAGGCTAAAGGGAGTATATGCATACTGCGAACATGACATGTGGCTAGTATATCATGTTAGAATTCTAGTGTAGAAGATTGAAATGCATTAGATATGATTTGAACATGTTTAAAACGAGATTTAATTCAAATTTGAAAATATGATACAGGGCACACTGGTACCCTATTTGGTGCGTACCGTTACAGCCAGACTTAAAATTTACCATTTGGGGCAAAGCGTACCGGTACAGTCGATTGTATCGGTACGGAAAATAGTTTTTAAAATTTCAGTTTGAATGGTGTACCGGTACGGTACCTCAGCGTATCGGTACGGGCATATCGTTACAGACCCGTATAGTACCAGAATTGGTTACTGGAATTTGGGGATTTATTAGCGTACCGGTACGTGCACGACCCCTCTTGAGCACCGGTACGGAGTTAGTTAAAAACGGTTATGAACCTGAGAACTTGTTTCCAATCAATCATCTACTCCGGATAAATGTTGGTTACAGTCTACAAGGCCTAACCCTTGCAACTTGTTTTTCTCTCATGTAAACTGATTAGCCGAAATCAAATAACAAATCTTTGGCAATATCAGCTAAAGAAAAAGGAAAAGTGCGAAGTTTTATTTGGTCTTCAGACACTCCTTGTGGTTTTATACTCAAACAAACCATATGGAATTCTTTAAGGTGTTTGTGAGGATTTTCACTGGGCAAGCCATGATAAGTTGGTAGAAGATGTATTAAGCCTGTCTTGAGTGCGAATGGTGTTTCTCCATTCGGGAATGTAATGCACAACGGTTGTTGATCGTCTAGTGCCGCGACAAGTTGGTGAATGGTTTGGACGTCATCCGCCATTGGAATTTGCTCGTCGTTGGTGTACTTGAAGTGTGTTTCAACTTCGGAGGATGTTTCTAGGTCTTGTTGGAATCGTTGTTGTCGATGTCTTCATTCTTGTTGTTGTTACCTTTTTCTCGAAGTGTTTGTGCGTGTAGTCTTCGAGCTAATGCTTTGATCTTCGGTACAAAATCTGCTAGAATGTCTGGATTCTTCCTGGTCATAAATCAAAACAAACGATATTAGTAACTTTGCCGAAGTCCCAGGCAACTGCGCCAATTTGAAGCGTCGTTTTTTGTTAAATAATTTAAGCCTTAATCTCAAATTAAATAAATAAAGACGTAGTATAGTGAAGAAGGTGTCGGTCCACAGGGACTAAGAAGTTTCTAATATACGGTTGTTCTGACTCTGACTGTTGCAAGGTAATTTAGTGAATGGAGGAGTTTGATCGAGAAAACTAGAGAATAAGTGTAAAATGATTGCGAGAATAAAGGAAGTAAAAATAAATCGATCAAATTAATTAGGCTCAATCTTTTGATCCGCTTCAATTTAAAATGATCGTTGAAAAAAGAATTTTCACTCCGAATACATGCCGGTTATAGTCTATAAGGCTCAACCCTTGTAACTTGTTGTTCTCTCCGGTAAACCGATAATATAAAATCAATTTTTAAATTCCAGTTTTCTGGTTAGACTAACCACGACTATCGTCGTTAGAATAAAAAAAATTAAAATTTGAAAAAACCCAACTCGGACTATGTTGTCTCAATGAGAATCGAATCCGATCTCAATTTCCCTCTAGCATTTCCCAAAGGGGCATTCATAGTATCTTAAAACCCTAAAAATAACCTAAAAAGATAAAAGATAAATCCTAAAAATATTTAAATTAAATACAAATGATATTTTCAAGTTTAAATTTAAAATCCGTCTGATAAGCTATCACTACTGCTGACGTGGCGTCCCGTCAGTTTTTCATGCCCACTAGCCCAGCCTTGACTCTAGAAAATAAAATTGTAGTACTTTGCCTTTTTAACACAATTTCTAAAATATAATATCTTGCATAAAAAATAAGAGAAAACACCTAAAGAATAATATGATTTGAATATTTATTTTATATTAAAATCTGTTTTTGAACACGTTAAAGAATAATATGAATATATTTACTATATTCTTTCTCTTATATTCTTCCCTGTTTTTTCTTTTATTTTTTTATTAAAAAATTAAGGGTAAACTACACCGGTGGTCACCAAACTATCATTGTTTTCTATTTTGGTCCCCCAACTAATTTTTTCGTCAAAATCGTCCCTCCCGTTAGATAGTTTTCCTGTTTTGGTCATCCGTTAAAAAATTAACGGAATCGCTGACATGAATTTTTTTTATATTTTTATTTTTCAAATCAGCATTCTCTTTCCTCGTCAGCATATTTCCCGTTAGATAGTTTTTTCGTTTTAGTCATCCGTTAAAAAATTAACGGAATCGCTAACATGAAATTTTTTTATATTTTTATTTTTCAAATCAACATTCTCTTTCCTCGTCAGCATATTATATATTATTTTTTATTATTTCAATCGACCAACCGGGAGATGACACATGTCACCTCCAAATTTCAAACAAATCAAAGGAGGAAAAATCCTCCTCATTTTGTGCAAGTGGGAGGAATTAGACCAGGGACACCTTGTATAAGGGGTCCAAAGCTTAACCATTGAGCTAAGCTTGAGATTTACTTAAATTTTACCAAACAAATATTTAAGTTATACACTTTGAGCCTCAAATTTTTTTTGCCTATATAATAATTTGAACCGCGAACACATTGCACCGAAAGCAAAAGGTTAAACCACTAAGCTAAATATCCTCAAATTTTAATATTTAATTTAAAATATATTATCACCTCAAACTAGATCAAATTATTACTAAAATCAATCTAAAATTATTTTTTCAATTTGTTTGGGAATAAAAAAAACTAATTATTTATTTTTATACATATGTATTAGATCATTCTAAAAATTAATTAAATGCAAAATAATTTGTTCATATACATGTCAACGAATTAAATGTTATTTAAAAATTTATATTTTATGCTAAATAAATATTATAAATTTAATTTTTATAATTTTTAATATTAATTTTATAAAATAATTAAATTATTATGTAATTATTATTTTTATTTCAAAACGAAGTGAAAATAATTCTAGTTTGATCTTCAATTTTAATTACATTTCAAGCTAAAAAGTTTTTTTTAAAAATTAAAATAATAATTTTAAATCTAAATATTTATTTTCAAATGATTCAAAAATTTTAGAATGATCTAATTTATTTTAATAATATTAAATAATTATTTTTTTATTCCAAAAGAATTGGTAAAAAATACTTTTAGGTGATAATAAATATTAAATTAAATATTAAATTTTGTAGATACTTAATAAATTATTAACTTAATGCAGTGGATAAGCATAGAGCTTTTAGTTCAAAGTGTTCTCGGTTCAAACCTCCATAGATGTAGTTTTAGTTATTTTTTAGTCTGAATATGTATAACATAAATATTTGTTTGGTTAAAATTTAACCAAATATTATGCCTAGCTCATTGGTTAAGCATTGGACCCGTCATGCAAGGTGTCTTTGGTTTGATTCCTCCCACTTGCACAAATGAGGAGGTTTTTTTCTCCTATGATTTTTTTGAAATTTGGAGGTGACACGTGTCACCTCCTGGTTAGTCGATTTGTAACACCCGTGTTTTGGGGTTAGAAGTTAGTCGGGTTAGTTGGTTCGAGTCGGTAAAATTTATTTTAATCAAATTGACCTTAGTGTGAGCAAATTGAGTTTAGAAAGAAAGGGAGGGATCATTTTGGTAATTTAACGAAAATAAAAATAAATAGACAAACTTTTTGACTTAAAAGAAAAAAATGTTATCATCTTTCCCATTTCTCCCCTCTCCACCGTGCAAACTACCCCAAACTCTCCCAAACCCAAAATTCATAATCCATCAAATTTCTTCATCAATTCAAGGGGTTTTTGAAAGGTAATTATGTTTTCTTAATCTCCTCTTCATCCTCTATCTACCAATAGTCTTAGATTTCAAAATTATGGAGTTTTGAAAATTAGGGTTCATATCAAAATTTGGGTTTTTATGGGGGTTTTCCAATTGGTTTTGATAAATTGAGTTGGGGCTTTAGTTAATCATGTTAAAAGGTGTAACATATATCAATTTGGTTGAATTTTGGTAAAAATCCGAAGTGAATTGTTAGACCCATTTTTAAGGTGTCAAAAACTTAATTTTTGGTGAGTTTTAGATTGTAATTAGAGGGTTGATGGTTTATATATGTTAGGAGGATGTTTTGGAATCATTTAGATATCATTTGGGTGTTTAAAAACATAATTTTCTGCTAAGTAAAATAGGAGTACGAAAATGGAGTTTTGGAGGGTTTTGAGTGAGTTTTAGGGGTTGTTTTAGGTGGGAAATTGATAGCCAATGGTAGTACTATGATTAGGGATTGATTTGGGATCGTTTGTGGGTGCAATGGATGTTGGAAACATAACTTTTGGAAGAGGTATTGGGGCTGTCCGAAATTGCTAAGTATGGGGTTTGGTCATGGTTTGCAAAATGGTAATTTGTACTTGAGTTGTATTCCGGGTTGATAATTTGATGTTGGGCTGATTTGAGGTTGTTTGAATTGTATTGAGGTTGTTTTGAAGCAAGAATTTGGGTCGGCAAAGCATCGAGAAGAAATCCGAAAACTTGGAGATGATGGTTGCTTGGTAGTTGAGCTTGGAGGTAGAGGTGAGTGGTTAAAATATTTTAAATGGTTTTGAGCAATTGGTTCGAGCATGTGGACTAGGTTGAGATTGGTAGACTCACCTAGAGTTAGGATTAGGGTGGTAGCCTAATCCTAAGCTTTAGTTAGAGACATTGGATGATCTCTTTAATTGATGTTATGCCTCATGATGATTTGTGTATGTATAATGTGTTATACATGTTGTTGAGGCATGGTTTGATGCATTGCTATGCATGTGGTTTGGATTGTAAACTGTGTATGATGATGTTGAGTTTAATATGATGTAGGATGCCATATTATTACTCTTGAACATGACATTATGATGATTATGTATAATGTGATATACATGTATGTTGGGGCATGATTTAATGCATTGTTATATGCATGTTGTTGAGATATTTGATGTTGAGTTTAATATGAAGTAAGATGCCATATTATGACTCTGAACATCAAAGGTTGTGGAATTTGATTAATATTGGCACTAGTATGCTTGGGTACAATGATCGATCATTAGGATGAGTGTGCACACAAATTGAGTCAAAACGTACGTGGCCTTGGTGGCGTTAAGGCACCAAGGAGGAGTACGGTGATGTAATATTCCACCGGAAATTTATATATATTCTACGTGGCGATGAGTGGAATCCCGTCCGTAGGGCATGTGGCGATGAGTGGAATCCCGTCCATGCAAGGCCGGTGATGAGTGTAATCCCACCGAGGTAAGGTTGATGTTGGAAAATGCGTTCCAACATGTTATCCGCGTATTCGAGTCATAGCTAGGTGCCAATATGAGAAAGCATGTTTATGCCAATATGAGATTATGCATACATGCTAATATGAATTGATATGTGTATCAATGTGTTATGAAATGTGTTTTCAAATGTGAAGCGATATATGATGTGATTAATACATTGAGTTATGTATCATTGTATGATGAATTTATAAGTTGTTGAACATGACATGAATTTGGTAATATGTTCATGCATCATTTATATTTATGGCTCATGTGGATCGCAAGTAAAATCATGTATTATATCATGATAGTTGCTCGAGCTTGGACCCTGTATTGTCGAAGGTTTGTTTTATGAGCTTACCCTCACTAAGCTTTTATGCTTACGCTCTCTTTTGTTCGACAATGCAGATAAATAGCTTGTGGGTGGCAAAGGAAAGGAAAGGTCTTCAAGTGTTGCTTTGGTGAGCTCAATGTATGATTTATAAATTGAAAGATTGTAATAGTAAAGCAATGGGATAGGTGTTGTTGTTTTTGATGCTTTGATGTGTGTTGATTTGGTTTGGCACTTAGATGCCTTGTTTGATTTGTAAACATCACTTATGATGCATACCTTGATGAATGCTTGAGTGATGTATGTTTGGTAGATGTTTAAATTGCTTATCATGTGTGTGGGACATATGCCTTGTGAGGATGCATGAGACTTTATGTGCTTGTTTGCCTTCTTTTGATCGAATGCATAATTTTCCTTGGTTGATTAAGGTATGCTCATATTGAGTATCATGTATGAAAGGTTCTTAATGTATAATTTACCATGTATGTTTGATGGTTCATATTCATGTTTTGAGTATGTTGGAGTACGTTTAATCTAGGACGTATGCATCTAGGCTTGGGTGGCTGGTGTTGAGTGCCTTTGCCTCTTTTAAACTTATATGTATGAATATGTATGATTCTAATGTGTTTATATCATTGAAAGTCATTAGAATGAAGCAAAATATGCTCCCCTGCATCTAGGTTTCGAAACTAGGGGTAAAGTTTCGAAACCTTTGCAAATTTTTGGATTCCAGAGGCCACTGCCAGCCAAAGTTTCGAAACTTTGGGGCAAAGTTTCGAAACTATGGTCAATTGAGGTTTACAAGCTTTACGTTTTAGTCCTGATTTTCGTATGTGCAATTTCTTGAGTTTGAGATGTTCGTTTGAGTTGAAATTTGGCAGAGAGGCATGAAACATGACTAATTTCATAATGGTAACTTAAAATTTTGTAAAGTCCTCTTAATTTCCAGAATTTACAAATTGGTCCCTAAATTCGTATTTTGTGCAATTGAGTCCCTTATTGTTTTCCGATTGCTGTGATTTTTGAGTATGCTTATCTCAAGAGTATGCCTAGGTTTAATGTGCATCTAGACAAGTTTAAAAAGAAAAAAAAGGGTCGTTAATCAAGGTTGACTTTCGGGTTGACTTTGGTTTTCCCCGTGTAATCTTCATAGTTCGGGTCAGCCGTCTAGGCCGGGCTACGGGGGTTACATTAGTGGCATCAGAGCTTAAGGTTTCCGAGACCTTGGGCAGGTAAGTGAGTAAGTTGTGTTTTATGATTAAGATGCGCGGTGTTTGCTTATCATGTAAGCATGTTGCTTGTTATTCGAGTATGCTGTAATGAATGATTGCTTGCTTTGTAAGTATGATTGCTTGTATGACAAGTATGTTGGTTGTTTGTTTAAAAGCATGTTGCTCGTTACCCGTGTATGCGGTGATGTGTGATTGTTTGATGGAGAAGGTATGTTGTTTGATCGTACGCATATGTTTGCTTGTTTAGCAAGTATGCCTTGTAATATGCATGATTGAGCATGTATGTGTGTTGAGTTGCTTGAAGCATGTTGAGTAGAGTCCCATTGCTTCTATTACATCGGAAAAAGAGATTTTAAGTGAGGAAATCATACTTGAGCCTCTCGGACCTTTTCCTTTGCTAACCCAGTTTGTATGTTAATGTGTTGTTGTTAGTTTATTGCTTTTTGGTAAGTTTGAGGCCAAGGCATGGACTGTGAATCGGTAAGTGGAAACGGTGGGTTCTGAAAATGTGAATGATGTTGAGGGAATTCATCGCTTTAGTCAGGGAAGTATGGTTGTACCAGAGTTGAGGTAAAAAAATTTTTTGACTGAGTTAGTGTGTATGTGGGTTGGTTCCTGTTGATGAGGAACGATGTGATCGGTTCTGGTGATAGTGGTGAAAGAGGTGACGACCTATGAGTGGGAGTCAGAGTATTATCAATGATATAGTAGGTAAGCCTTGGTACAGTTTTGAGCTTGTTTCCTTTTGATGATTCTGAGTCTACACTTCTGTATATTGTTAGCAAGCATACAAGTTTGAATGTGCCGATGAGGTGTCAGAGGTAGGTATGAGTACCTTAGTTCTTTTGGCGAGATCTAGGTAGGGGTCTCGTGTGAGTAATCTGAATTTCAGAAATGTTAGTTGGTGATTGTTGGGGGTTCGGACTATGGTTTTAGTACAAGACAGTTGATCAGTGTCTGTGAGTGGAAATCAATTTGTGTGATTGGGCCAGTGTGCGTCTGAGTTGTCTTTCAGTTAGAATGAGAGATGAAGTCACTTCCGATATAGTTGAGTTGAGAAAGGAGTCTTGAGTTTTGACTCTAGGTTGTTTGTTAGAGGTAGAGCAAGTCCAACATGACTGTTTGCGTGTGTTCAGAATTGAATCTTGAGGTTACGAGAAGCTCAAGGAACAGTTTAGAAGAGTTAGATTTTGTTGAAGAACCAGTCTGTAAACAAGAGGGCCGAAGACTATCAGCTGTGCACAGGTATAATTACAATTTCTTCGGATTTGTTCGTTTCGTGTGAGCATGCGAAGAAAATTTGATGTACGTGTTGAGATCTTAGAAGTAGGGACACATGTGACTAGACCTTGTGGTGAGATAGTGATGGCCAGGAAGATGTACGGAAGATGTTTGTTGGTAGTTTGGAGTTACTAGTTTCTAGTAGACGTGAAGTGATCGTCTTCCTACAGTTTTGGATGTACCTTCTGGCAAAGTTTGGCTTAAAGAGCACAGAGTTAGTGTATACGTTGAGACAAAGAGAGAGTTGCCTTGAAGATGCAGATTTCAGTGTGACTGTAGTAGTAGGTGAGGAGGTGAACTTATTATCGAATGTTGATCCAGCTTTGAGGTCGAAGATTGATTGAGTTTAGTTGGCAGACTTGCTTGGCAATTGTGATGGATTTGATTTTTGAACGAAGAGTAGACCGCAGAAGGTTAAAATGGTTTGTGATTCTTCCTAGAAGTGTTTAGATTTCAGACAGCTGAAACAAGTGACAGTGAATGAGTAGTATCCGCTTCCGAGTGTCAGTGATTTGTTGGTCAATTAGTGTGTGCTTCAGTCTATTTGAAGATTAATTCGAGATCCGTTTACCACCAGTTGAAAGTGAGAAAAGTTGAAGTACCGAAGAAGGCCATGACGAGCTTTAAAGTTAGTATGGTAGAACCTTTTGGGAAATCAGTTGTATGCTTATGCAAGATGGAAGATTGTGGCTTATTCATCGAGATAGTTGAAAGACCGAGAGAAGAGTAATTACAGTTTTGTTTGCTTTGAAGACTTAGAGACAAAGCTCGTATAGCAAGAAATGCACAGTGAGTATGTACATATCATCAGAACTTGAATTGTTAGACAACTTAGGAAAGGTTGGAACTTGAACAGCATGAGTTGTTAGAATTGCTTAAAGACTGTGGTCCCAAGATTGAGAACTATCTGAAGAGAGTCTACGTGGTAACCGATGTTCTGAGTTATTTTGTTGTCAGATTAATGGTTGAGTTGCGAGCTATGTTGCTGAATTCAGTTCATAGAACGATAGTGTTTTGTGGCCGAGTTTCATGTTAAACCTACTTGAGTCAGATACTTGAAGAGAAACAGTTGCAAGACAGATTCTTGGCACCTCACGTACATGACGTAGCGGAAGGAAGACCGTCAGAATGCAGTTTCAGAGATAATAGAGTTTGTATTGTTAGAGACAGAATAGTTGTGCCGATTAACATAATGTTTCGAGATGCATTGTTTTGGCCGAAGTACACGATAGTTCATTTGTATTGCATCTGAGTAGTATGAAGACGTATTGTGGGTTGAAAGTAGGTACTTCTGGATTGAGTTGATGGATGACATTGTTCAGTATGAGAACAAGTGTGTAAAATTGCCAGCGTGTCAAGACCGGGTATCAGTTTTCTTTTAGCCTGTTACAATTGTGGGAGATTCTTAGTGAAAGTGGGTGATAGAGATTCGAAATTTCAACTAGATTTTTGAAGGCGTCTGCATAGTGTTTGGCTACTTGTTGAAGTCAGATGATCTGTCAGAGAAAGTTATGGGTAAGGTGTTCAAAACAGTGTTGTATGAGATTGTGAATCGGGCTAGTCATGTTGTTTATCTGTTACGATTACCACCAGAGTTAGAAAGGGGTTGGTGATGTGATTTGTGTATCTATGATTCGGGAGTGTGAGTCAGATATGTTCTGTGCTATGTTGTAGAAGAGATCGAGTTGAGTTTAAAGTCGACATGCCTTGAAGGAACCGTTGAGATTTTAGCATTAGATATCTATAGACGTGTGGTAAGTCTACCGAGTTGGTGAGTATGTTGTGGTGAGAAGGAAAGTGCGGAGGAGCATGTTTCAGTGGCTCTTCCTGTTCGATAATTTCGAGGACGAAATTTCCTTAAGTGGGGGAGAGTTGTAACACCCGTGTTTTGGGGTTAGAAGTTAGTCGGGTTAGTTGGTTCGAGTCGGTAAAATTTATTTTAATCAAATTGACCTTAGTGTGAGCAAATTGAGTTTAGAAAGAAAGGGAGGGATCATTTTGGTAATTTAATGAAAATAAAAATAAATAGACAACCTTTTTGACTTAAAAGAAAAAAATGTTATCATCTTTCCCATTTCTCCCCTCTCCACCGTGCAAACTACCCCAAACTCTCCCAAACCCAAAATTCATAATCCATCAAATTTCTTCATCAATTCAAGGGGTTTTTGAAAGGTAATTATGTTTTCTTAATCTCCTCTTCATCCTCTATCTACCAATAGTCTTAGATTTCAAAATTATGGAGTTTTGAAAATTAGGGTTCATATCAAAATTTGGGTTTTTATGGGGGTTTTCCAATTGGTTTTGATAAATTGAGTTGGGGCTTTAGTTAATCATGTTAAAAGGTGTAACATATATCAATTTGGTTGAATTTTGGTAAAAATCCGAAGTGAATTGTTAGACCCATTTTTAAGGTGTCAAAAACTTAATTTTTGGTGAGTTTTAGATTGTAATTAGAGGGTTGATGGTTTATATATGTTAGGAGGATGTTTTGGAATCATTTAGATATCATTTGGGTGTTTAAAAACATAATTTTCTGCTAAGTAAAATAGGAGTACGAAAATGGAGTTTTGGAGGGTTTTGAGTGAGTTTTAGGGATTGTTTTAGGTGGGAAATTGATAGCCAATGGTAGTACTATGATTAGAGATTGATTTGGGATCGTTTGTGGGTGCAATGGATGTTGGAAACATAACTTTTGGAAGAGGTATTGGGGCTGTCCGAAATTGCTAAGTATGGGGTTTGGTCATGGTTTGCAAAATGGTAATTTGTACTTGAGTTGTATTCCGGGTTGATAATTTGATGTTGGGCTGATTTGAGGTTGTTTGAATTGTATTGAGGTTGTTTTGAAGCAAGAATTTGGGTCGGCAAAGCATCGAGAAGAAATCCGAAAACTTGGAGATGATGGTTGCTTGGTAGTTGAGCTTGGAGGTAGAGGTGAGTGGTTAAAATATTTTAAATGGTTTTGAGCAATTGGTTCGAGCATGTGGACTAGGTTGAGATTGGTAGACTCACCTAGAGTTAGGATTAGGGTGGTAGCCTAATCCTAAGCTTTAGTTAGAGACATTGGATGTTCTCTTTAATTGATGTTATGCCTCATGATGATTTGTGTATGTATAATGTGTTATACATGTTGTTGAGGCATGGTTTGATGCATTGCTATGCATGTGGTTTGGATTGTAAACTGTGTATGATGATGTTGAGTTTAATATGATGTAGGATGCCATATTATTACTCTTGAACATGACATTATGATGATTATGTATAATGTGATATACATGTATGCTGGGGCATGATTTAATGCATTGTTATATGCATGTTGTTGAGATATTTGATGTTGAGTTTAATATGAAGTAAGATGCCATATTATGACTCTGAACATCAAAGGTTGTGGAATTTGATTAATATTGGCACTAGTATGCTTGGGTACAATGATCGATCATTAGGATGAGTGTGCACACAAATTGAGTCAAAACGTACGTGGCCTTGGTGGCGTTAAGGCACCAAGGAGGAGTACGGTGATGTAATATTCCACCGGAAATTTATATATATTCTACGTGGCGATGAGTGGAATCCCGTCCGTAGGGCATGTGGCGATGAGTGGAATCCCGTCCATGCAAGGCCGGTGATGAGTGTAATCCCACCGAGGTAAGGTTGATGTTGGAAAATGCGTTCCAACATGTTATCCGCGTATTCGAGTCATAGCTAGGTGCCAATAAGAGAAAGCATGTTTATGCCAATATGAGATTATGCATACATGCTAATATGAATTGATATGTGTATCAATGTGTTATGAAATGTGTTTTCAAATGTGAAGCGATATATGATGTGATTAATACATTGAGTTATGTATCATTGTATGATGAATTTATAAGTTGTTGAGCATGACATGAATTTGGTAATATGTTCATGCATCATTTATATTTATGGCTCATGTGGATCGCAAGTAAAATCATGTATTATATCATGATAGTTGCTCGAGCTTGGACCCTATATTGTCGAAGGTTTGTTTTATGAGCTTACCCTCACTAAGCTTTTATGCTTACGCTCTCTTTTGTTCGACAATGCAGATAAATAGCTTGTGGGTGGCAAGGGAAAGGAAAGGTCTTCAAGTGTTGCTTTGGTGAGCTCAATGTATGATTTATAAATTGAAAGATTGTAATAGTAAAGCAATGGGATAGGTGTTGTTGTTTTTGATGCTTTGATGTGTGTTGATTTGGTTTGGCACTTAGATGCCTTGTTTGATTTGTAAACATCACTTATGATGCATGCCTTGATGAATGCTTGAGTGATGTATGTTTGGTAGATGTTTAAATTGCTTATCATGTGTGTGGGACATATGCCTTGTGAGGATGCCTAAGTGTATGGATGTTGAAGCATGAGACTTTATGTGCTTGTTTGCCTTCTTTTGATCGAATGCATAATTTTCCTTGGTTGGTTAAGGTATGCTCATATTGAGTATCATGTATGAAAGGTTCTTAATGTATAATTTACCATGTATGTTTGATGGTTCATATTCATGTTTTGAGTATGTTGGAGTACGTTTAATCTAGGACGTATGCATCTAGGCTTGGGTGGCTGGTGTTGAGTGCCTTTGCCTCTTTTAAACTTATATGTATGAATATGTATGATTCTAATGTGTTTATATCATTGAAAGTCATTAGAATGAAGCAAAATATGCTCCCCTGCATCTAGGTTTCGAAACTAGGGGTAAAGTTTCGAAACCTTTGCAAATTTTTGGATTCCAGAGGCCACTGCCAGCCAAAGTTTCGAAACTTTGGGGCAAAGTTTCGAAACTATGGTCAATTGAGGTTTACAAGCTTTACGTTTTAGTCCTGATTTTCGTATGTGCAATTGCTTGAGTTTGAGATGTCCGTTTGAGTTGAAATTTGACAGAGAGGCATGAAACATGACTAATTTCATAATGGTAACTTAAAATTTTGTAAAGTCCTCTTAATTTCCAGAATTTACAAATTGGTCCCTAAATTCGTATTTTGTGCAATTGAGTCCCTTATTGTTTTCCGATTGCTGTGATTTTTGAGTATGCTTATCTCAAGAGTATGCCTAGGTTTAATGTGCATCTAGACAAGTTTAAAAAGAAAAAAAAGGGTCGTTAATCAAGGTTGACTTTCGGGTTGACTTTGGTTTTCCCCGTGTAATCTTCATAGTTCGGGTCAGCCGTCTAGGCCGGGCTACGGGGGTTTCACGATTGAAATAATAAAAAATAATATGAGGAAAGATAATGCTGATTTGGAAAATATAAATATAAAAAAATTCATGTCAGCGATTCCGTTAATTTTTTAACAGAGAGGGACTAAAACAGGAAAACTATCTAACAGGATGGACGATTTTGATGAAAAAATTAGTTGGAGGACCAAAATAGAAAAACGTTGATAGTTTGGTGACCACCAGTGTAGTTTACCCAAAAATTAAACATCCTAAATAACTCCTCCCACCTCTTAACGATAAAGCTTAGTTGTTACGATTTGTGAAAATTTCCACCGAATAAATTATAGATTATTGTATTAAAGTTTTTTTTTTTTTTGCTCAGCATTTTTTAAAGTATGTATTAAATAACTCCTCCCTCGTTTTCAAAGTTTAATATATTGTAATTTGTAACTATACAACAGTTTTATGATGTCATGTGATTATAGATTATTCAATAATATTTAAACTTATAAAACTAGTAAATTAGAGACACCAGATTTCATTTGAATCTGAATTAATACTTTATAAATTTTATTTTAGTTAGAAACGATGAAATGTGAAATCGTAAAAAACGTTATGTTTATATTTTATGTCACTTGACCAATTCTAGGTAAGTTTGAGCCTCTTTTTGCTCAGTAACCAGAGGAAGAAGGTCTGCAACTTCCACAATATAGATGAATTAAAAAGAACAGAAACAAACAAGAAGTGCAGAATCATACAAACTGATATAGTTATGAATGATGATATGATGTCGATATTTTTCACTCTTCGTCCCCACTACATGTTCGACTTTCTTAAAAATGTTTACGGTGAGTGACAGGTCGTCGTTTAACCGGTCAAAATAAATTAATTAATTAATTAACCTCTTTCAACAATGAATAAAATAAGAAATTGAATAGATATAGGGAAAGAGGGTCGATCCGCAGGGAGATTAACTGGAATTGTTGACTTGAATTTGTCGAATCTGAATTCCCAGGAATATCTGTAAAAGCAAAGAAATAAAAGAAGGGGGTGATATGATTTTTGGTGAAGTAATTAAATAAAGAAAAAGAATTAAAAGTAGTGAGAAAAATCAAGTGTGCAAATCAGCCTCGAACCAGCTCCTTCAATTCTTTCGATCATTGAAATAGATTTTTATTTCGGGGATCATGTCGGTTACAGTCTACGAGGCTCAACCCGTCATAACTTGTTCTTCTCTTGAGTAACCAATCCTCCCAAGTCTATCTTCGAAAGACGGTTCTTAAATAAATCAACCACGTCTATCGCCGTTAAAGTATTTAGAAATAAGCAGGAAAAACCCGACTCAGAAATTGTCTAAAAGTAGAATCGCTTCTGATTTTATCTTTCCTTAGCGGACCGCCGCTAAGAGTGTTCATAGGAAGTCGAAATTTTCCATAGGCCGATCCTTCCTCCCAACTATATTTTTAAGCGAATTCAGACCAAAGGGCCCTTTTTGATATAAAAAACGATTAAAAAATTTTAGTAAGGCCGATTGCCAAACTATCTAAGCAGAAAGATAAAAATGATTTCCCCAAAAGAATTTAAGCAAGTTCAATTCTCACGAATCGAATTGACTTGGCTGGTTCTTGGCTTAAAGGATTTAGCTAAGCATGATATTGATTATCATACTTAACTTGATTTTAGAAAAACAATTGAATAACATAAAATAAATGAAAACAAGAAATTAAAGGAAAATGAACTTGGATTTAAAGCTAGAAATGTTTACAAAGATGAAAAGACTCAAAAACTAGAAGATGATCTTAAGCCTTAACCAAATGTTGGTATTTATAGGCTTTAGATTTACAAAGATAAGAGATAAGAAATAATAATTCAAATTCAAATGTTTGATTGAAATTCAAAATAAAACTAATATGGATAAAAGCTAATAATCTTATCGGATTCTTCTTCCGGAACATTCCATGAGCTTCTAGAAGTTGCCACGTCACTACCACGTCACTGCAATGTCACTGCCACGTCAGACGCGTCGTGCCTGGTGTCGTGCCCATGATGCCAGTCATGACAGGATAATAAAAAAACTGCAGAAATGTTCCATTTTCACTGCTATTTCCAGAATTGGACCCCTGCACAAAATGTAATGAAAACAGTATGTATTAAGTAGCAAAAAGTCACAATAATTAGAAAATTAACAAGTGAAACATGACAAATTTGAGAACTCATCAGTGAGCTAGAAGAAGAGCAGTCATCACCAGAAGCAATGGCGGATCTACGTGCATTGTAGGCCCACCCTGAACTTTTTCAAGTATATTTCATTTAGCATGGGAACTAAAGGTTTACGCATACATATAAGTAGTCTTAATTCAACTGTGTTAATCACTTATTTAATATCATGAACTTAGGCTTATCAACCAGCCTTGAAAGCCGGTCTACGTTTTCACTTATATAACTCCGTTATGCCAGCAATGTCGTCTTTGTCGAGGGTCCTTTTCGTTTCCGTTCCACCCGAGAAAGTTGCATACATGACTGCTCTAGCCTCTAGGATCAAGACTATGATCGAGGCCGAGATTATGTCCTATTTCATGCAAGGCTAGCGATTCCACGTCAAATTGGGATTCTAAAGTAGGATTAACGCTCCAATTCTCGTCTGCATCAAAGTGAAGAAACATATATGGAGAACGTGGATAAGTAGCATGAGCCAAAACACTTCGACCGCCCGGTGGTGTTGGACCATCAAACGGGATTCTATCCCCATGATCTTTTCGATAGAACCCGATCCCGATATCTGCTGTACCGCCTTTTACCTCGCTGAAAGTAAACTTAGAAGCACTTCTCCATGTTGCGAACGCACGAGCAATGGCTTGTTTGAATTGTGCAAGATTAGGCACTTGAGAGGAATTAGACAGGTAGTTGTAGGTGAGGTCGTACTTTGTTACCGCGGTTTATGAAATAGTTAGAAGTCTGTTCAAGGTTGATATCGGGAACACCACAACGAGGGGTCGACATTGTTTTGATCGTATCAGGATCGATCTTACCGGTCACGTCTAGAGAGTAAAACTCTTGGTATGCTTTCAGAGCAGACTCTAACGCATCGTCGAACCGATCATCCGATGGATCGGCCTCACGAGGATAGTAGCCGTAGGCTCTGAGGAATTTCTTCACTTGAGTAATCCCATGGCCAACATCTCCTTTCTGGACAGTCTCAAAGGATTCGAATTTCACAGGTCTAGACTTGGCTGCAAAAGGATGCAACAGGAACAACACAAGGATTGCTCCAAGGAGCTGATGACAAGGTGTAGCTGCCATTGGAATGTATTGTTGCTCTAGTGTGTTTTTTTTTATGCTTGCTTTCACTCCATTTTTATAGGAAAACAAATGGTACACCTTTTGGGGTTTTTTCAAGAGTATGAGAAGAAAATTCAATAAACTAGTACATCATTAATTAGTGCGGAAATTGGCATTAATTTGAGTTAATTGCTACATTTAGTTAATTTTCTAGCCCACACATATTAAATTGATTAGTGAATGGTGGATCCTGGAGATTGATACTTAACTTGCTTCCTCTGAACTAATAGGTAAATAATTAGTATTGGGGATCCAAGAATATGAGGAGATTCAATGAACTAATAGGTCATTAATTAGTGGCAAAATAATGTCATTAATTTGAATTAATCACCACGTTTGGTTAATTCTCTAGCCCACATATATTAAATTGATTATGAAATGATAGGGTGAATATTAGATTGAGTTTATTTGAGTCGGGTAAAAAAATTTTGAGTTACTCAAATTTACGAGTTGTTCAAACTCATACTTTATTTGAATTTTTTCGACTCGAGTTGTTTAAGTTTTTGTTCAAATTTAATTTTAAATACTACTAATTGGTTTTAATTTAATCAAATTTCTATAATCATATACAATAGTTAGTATGATAGTTTTATTAAAAGAGTAAAAATCCAAAAATACAATGAGAGTTTACAACTTAGATAAACAAACTTGATCCGGGCATATTCCTACTAACACGAAAACTAACGTTTCTAAATCATAAACATGACCCAACCTAGAAAATGTAAAAACCCTACCTCAAAGGCTCGAAACTGAATAGATACAATATCATCAAAGCTCGATGATGAAAGGTAAAAACCAACAACAAACAACATTAAAAAAATGCATATTACACTAATAAGGCGCGTTGTCAATACGATCATTACCAACTCAATCGCAAACAAGAGCGGTGACTATGAGTTTGTATCCAAATCTAATTCGAGGGTCCAAAACAGGGAAATCAACAACATAATCGAAAGAGCACCATCTTGATCAGTCGTGGCGACGCCAAATCCAACCCTGATAGAAAATAAATAAAAAAAAGAAGCAGCTAAATGACCGACTAAGAGAAGAAAATCGTGCCAAAAAACATATGATACGTACCAAAAGGTAGAAAAAATCGTGTCACAATGACAAAATAATTGAAATAAAAAAATTTAAAAATAAAAAACGAAACAAATAAATAAAAGAAGATTATCGACAATCGGCAACCAACACTAAAGCTGATGCTGTCGCCGATCATGTAAAATTAATAAAGAAAAATGAAAACTTTGAGCGACAGATAGGAGGGAAAAAGGGACGCGACTAGTGTGTGTATATATATATTTTTCATATGTGATATGTATATATAGATATACTTGAAACCCATCACTTAATTATTAAAAAATTTAATTATTCGAGTTGCAATTTATAACTCAAACTTTATTAATAATTTATTTATATCGAAAAATTATACAAACAATATATGAAATAATAATTCATTTAAAACGTGAGATCCTTATACACTCGAAAAGGTCTACCTCCTCCCAGGACGGGGACAAGCACCAAACCCTAAACCATAATTTATAATTATATCGAACAAATTAAGTTGTCCGGTCCCTAGGCGACAAGGACCTTCAACCGTTGTTAACTATTATTAATATATATTTAAATATAAAAATATAAACAAAATGTTAAAGTCTAAAAAGTGATAAATCTCTCTCTCTCATAATAAGATCTCGTCGTAAGATTTATGATGTCGTTTGTCGCTTGACTGAAAGTTTTCAAAATTCTATGTTCGACGTTTGACGTTTGATTGGTACATTGTTAATTGATATTTGAAGACAAAAAGGTTATGTAATTAGTAGCGGAGGTCTAGCAACGGAAGGGGGCGGCGGCAGTTGATTCGATAACAACAATGAATGAATTTATGAATTTGGAAATTTAGGTTTTTTTAAATTTTAATATTTTAGGGGTTTTCAATGAAAGATTTAAAGTTATTTTTTTAAAATTAAAAGAAATAAAAAATTTAGTCACATGTCATGCATTCATTAAAAGACAAATATTTTTTACAGATCAGTCTCAAAATGTAACAAAATGAAATGTTAAACATCTACTTTGACTATAAAAAGTTTAGGCACTTAAAACAAAATTGTGTTATAATTTGTACATATGTTTTATAATAAAATCTATTTTTAGCACATTAAAGAATAATATGAATAAATTTTTGATATATTTCCCTTTATATTTGACAAGCGTCGTTATACCCGTCAAAATAAATAAATAAATTAACCTCTTTCAACAAATAATAAAATAAAGAAATTAAGTAGTTACAGGGAAAGAGGGTCGATCCACAGGGAGATTAGTCGGAATTCTTGACTGAATGATACTTTGATTAATTGCTTCCAGGAATATCTGTGAAAACAAGAAAAGTAAAAAGGGGGTGATCTAATATTGAGTGAAAATGAAATAGAAGAAAAAGTAAAGAAAATAATACGAAAGTCCAAATATGCAAAATAGCCTCGAGCTAGCCTTGTCAATTCTTTCGATCATTGAAATGGATTTTTACTCCGGGGATCATGTCGGTTACAGTCTGCGAGGCCCAACCCGTCGCAACTTGCTTCTCTCTCGAGTAACCAATCCTCCCAAGTCTATCTTCGAAGGTTGGTTCTTAAACAAATTAACCACGTCTATCGCCGTTAAAATATTTAGTTTTGAAAACATGAAAAGCCCGACTCAGAAATTGTCTTAAAAAGAATCGCTTCTAATTTTATCTTTCCTTAGCGGACCGCCGCTAAGAGTGTTCATAGGAAGTCGAAATTGCCACAGGCCGATCCTTCCTCCCAACTATGTTTTTAAACGATTCCAGACCAACGAGCTCTTTTTGATTTGAAAAAACGATTAAAAACTTTAGTAAGGCCGATTACCAAACTATCTAAACCGAAAGATAAAAAAGTATTCCCGAAGGAATTTAGGCAATGTTCAATTCTCACGATTTGAATTGACTTGGCTAGTTCTTGGCTCAAGAGATTTAGCTAAGCATGATATTAGTTATCATACTTAACTTGATTTCATAAAAATAATTAAAGAACATAAAAGAACAAAAGTAAAGAAAAGAGAACTTTGATTAAAGACTAGAAATAACAAGTGTTTCAAGCTAAAAGATGAAGACTAAATTCGATGCCTAAGCCTTTACCAATGAGTGGTATTTATAGGCTTGGATTTACAAAGATAAATGATAAGGAAAATTCAAAATAAAGAAAAGATAAACAATTCAAATGTTTTTAAAATTTAAATACAGAAAATCTAAATGGATAAGCTGATAAAGTCTTCCAAAACGTTCCAAAATATTCCAGAAGTCGCCACGCATCTGCCATGTTAGACGTGTCGTGCCCAGTGTCGTGCCCACGATGCCAGTCATGACCAGAATAATAAAAAGACTGCAGAAATGCCCTCTTTTGCTGTTGTTTTCCAGAATTAGGTTCCTTGCGCAAAATATAGCAAAACAAAATGGATTAGGTAGCAAGAAATCCTAAAAACTAGAAAAATAGCAATTAAAAAGTGTCATATTTGAGAGCTTATCAAATTCCCCCTCACTTGTCTCATACTTGTCCTCAAGTATGTCCGAAAAAGATATTAACCCAAAAATTCATTTCTCAAGCCATCACAAGTATCAAGCATAATTATAAGAGTTCTAGTGCAAAAGGAGTATCATGAAAGAGACACAAATCAAACCAAGTTGATATAAGCAAAGAACAGCCTTTCATTCTTTCAATTGCCTATCAAGTACTAATCAAATCCTAACCTAGTCTTAATCCTCACCAAGGTACACTCAAGAGCACTCAAAGTGTTTATAGGTAGAAGTGAAGCAAAAACACTCTAAGTCATACATGAACAAAGGTTTCCATAGGCTTGTAACAAGTTCAATTCTCCACTACTTTATTAGAATCGAGGTGCAAAAATCATTAGGTCTTTTGTTTAAGGTGTAATGTGGGTTAGAAAAATAGTAGAAAGATGGAAAGAAAAAGCAAAAGAAGATGATCAATGCAAGATATTTCAAACAATAAACAGTGAAGACAAAAGAGGAGCTTACAAATGGGCAAGCAAACATATATTTTTATTTGTTTCTTTTCATTTTTTTCGAAACTGTTTTTCTTCTTTTTTTTATTTTCTTTTCTTTTTTTTCTTTCGAAGAAATTGCTTCCTTTTATTCTGTTTTTCTTTTTTTTTCATTTTTCTTCCGGAAAAATTATGTCCTTATTCGAATTACAGCCCCTTATTTGTCTAGTAATGTAGTTTCTAGCATTTGATCAATCAAAAAGAGTTTGGTCAAGGAAGAACAAGGTTTGAAAGTTAAGCCCTAAAAATGGGATATAAGGCTTCAAGAGGGTTCACTAAGCGATGAGAAAAAGTAAAAGAGAGAAATGGCTAAATCCTAATGCCTAAATCATCTTAAAGCACCTCATTCTAGTGTAGTCTCAAATCGCATACAAGCCACAAGTTCTAGATTCCTAAATTCAAGATGACACTCTCAAGCAAGGAAAACGAGCATAAAGAATAAGATGCATGCTCAAGGCTCAAATTCTCACAAAATTAGGCTAAGTTGATTGAGCTAGGTGAGAAATCCAATTATCACAATCAAGGCAAATTGAAAAGAGATGTCAAACTATCATTTTACTCATGCCATTTGATTATCAAAAATGTCAACATTCAAATATTCCTATGCACTATAGCAATTATAACATGCTGGACATCAAGTAATGGCAAGAAAAAATTCATCTCAAAGTCAAATCAAAGTTAAGCATATAGCAAACAAGCAAGACAAGTGGTTTTGCTACCCTCCCCCTCACTTAAATGAATTGCCCCAATTCAAAATAAAAATAAAGAAAATGAGGAAGAAATAAGGGTAAAAGATACTCCTCGTGAGTGATGAAATTGAGTCCACCGTTGGCATAGAGTGGAATGAGGGAGACGGTGAACGAGGAGGAGGAGCACGGTGGGAGTTGCATGGGCTAACGGTGGTGGAAAGCCTTGAATGGTGCTGGAGAAGGTGCAGCGAAGGGCAATACGACATTTTCGTTGGGCACCTGTCGAATGGTTGCTGGTCGTCGGCCACCACGGTAGGGAGGAGGAATGGGGACTGGTCGGAATCACTACTAATCGCCATAAATTGAGGCGGTGCAAGACGACGTCGTCCGCCGATGACCAACGACAGTTCTTGGGGAAGCCGGCGAGCTTGCTGTCGCGTGCGGGGTATGGTGAATTGCGGCTGAGTGAGTTTTGCGGCTGGGTGTATTGTGCTTTTAGGGTTTGGTGGTTTGCGGGAAAGAAAGAAAGGAAAGGGAGGAAGAGAGAAAAAATGACGGGTGTAAGGGCATGGCTAAAGTGCACCAGATCATTTGGGTGTGCTAAAATGCACCGATTTTAATGAAACGGTGCACTTCAGCTTAGGCTTGAATTGTGCTTGTTGTGTGAAAAAAAAATCTGCAGAAAAATTATTAAGGTAATTAGAAAAAGAAAAATAAAGGAAAATAAATAAAATATAAAAAGAAAGGAAATTAAAATTAACGAAAATGTAAAGAATGGGTTGCCTCCCATTTAGCGCTTTGTTTAATGTCGTTTAGCTCGACGACCTTTGCTAAATTTTTGGTTCTTCAAAAGAAAGGTCTTCAAATAAACGGTGATGTCCATCCCTTGTCGTTTTAACGCCTTCCTTCATCTTTTTCTTTGTGCGCAAAACAACAACTAAGCTTCTACCTCCTTCCCGATGCGACAACTTACTCAAAATGATGATTGACAAAGTTTGGTTGTCGCCTAAAAATATATAATTAAATTGCTCTAACTTCGGCTTTGGTTCCTACAAAATTGAGGGAAAATGTTTAGATCGAGTTAGAATTAATCGAAAATCAGAAAGGGAAGAAAGAGTTGAAATGATTTCGCCTATATTTTCATCGTCGAGATCCGCGAATTCCCTACAAAAGTCATAACACAAATCAGTTTCGATCAAATCATCAGCTAACGGATCTATAATATCAACGAAATTTAAACTTGCGACCGAATCAGGATACTTCATAGCTTTATACATATCAAATTCAACTACTTCCCCATCAAATTCCATAGTTAAGATGTCGTCGCGGACATCAATCTTTGTATGCGCGGTTAATAGGAAAGGTCAGCCAAGCAAGATTTCGGATCCGTTATTGCTGCGATCATTTTCCATGTCAATAATATAAAAATCAGCAGGGAAAATAAGATCTTTTACCTGTACCAACACGTTTTCTAGTACTCTCTCGGGGTAGATGACTGATCGATCGGCTAATTGAACCGTCACTCGCGTTTCTTTCAATGGTTCGGTCGAAATTTTGTTGTAGACGCTTAACGACATGACGTTGATAGATGCGCCTAAATCGCACATCGCTCTTTTTATCCCAACAATCCCAATTTTACAGGGAATCGCAAAGATACCTTGGCCCTTGTACTTTGGCGACAACGGCTTTTGAAAGATGGCCGAAATATTTTCACCAAGGTTAACTTTTTCATTTCCGGATAGTCGCCTTCGGTTTGTGCATAAGTCGCGTATTTGGGCACTTTCCGAATAACATCAAGAAGTGGAATATTAATTTCCACCTTCTTGAATATATCCAAAATTTCCTTCTCTTCCTCCTTTTTATCTCGTTTCGCCAATCTACCTGGAAAAGGAGGAACAAGTTCGTAAGTAGAAACAGAAATTTTAGATTTGGCATTACCTGCGGTGGGAGGAGACTTGTCGTTCTGGTCTTCCGAAGAGTTTTCCGGTTCGTCGGATTTTCGCTCATCTTGCTTGGGCGGTTTAGGCGTTATCACTGTTCCACTACGCAAAGTTATCGCACTAACGTTTTCCCTTGGGTTGGTTTCGGTTTGGGATGGTAACTTTCCCTGGGATTCTAGATGGCTAACGGCTTGAGCTAGTTGACTTATTTGTTTGTCGATTTGCTGGAGATGGGATTGTGTTTGGGTTTGGAATTTTTCCTGCGAAACTGCCAATCTCTCAACAATAGACTCAAGCGAGGATTTTTGTGGTGCTTGGTTTTGGTGGGGAGGTTGTTGCGTAGGTTTGTAATTCGGGTTCTGATTACCGTAGCTCAAGTTTGGATGATCTCTCCAACCGGGATTGAACGTATTGCTCTGTGGGTTATAGGGTCTTTGGGGAGGTCCGGGAAAGTTGTGTACATCGTTAACTTAGGCACCAGATGTATCCCGCAGCAATGGGCATAAGTTGGTTGCGTGATCTGGCATAGTGCATATTCCGCATACCTTAGCAGCTCCTAACTCCCCTGAAACAAGAGAATACACAATATTAGTTAAATTGTCTATTTTATTCTCTAATGAAATTGTGCTTACTGTGTGAACCCGTCGGCTGGGTTCACTTGCATAACCAAATTGCTGCGAATTAGTCGTCATCGTAGATATCAAGGATCGAGCATTTTCAGGGGTCAGGTTAACGAGTGCGCCACCGCTTGCTGCATCTACCATCTTTTTGTCCATTGGCAACATTCCTTCGTATAAGTATTGAAGGAGTGTTTGCTCGGATAAGCCATGTTGCAGGCAACTTGCACACAGCTTTTTGAATCTCTCCCAATATTCGTATAGGGACTCATCGTGCATTTGTTGAATTCCAGAATGTTTCGCCTAAGTTCTGTTGCTTTCGCCGCAGGGAAATATCTGTCAAGAAAAACACGAGAGAGATCAGACCATGTATTAATCGAATTTGGAGGTAAATAGAATAACCACTCCTTAGCCATTCCGGCTAAGGAAAAAGGAAAAGCCCTTAGTTTATTTGGTCCTCCGAGACCCCTTGCAGTTTCATGCTGCTGCACACCATATGGAATTCGGCAAGGTGTTTGTGTGGGCTTTCAGTAGGGAGGCCATTAAAAGTAGGGAGTAGGTGGATTAATCCCGTTTTGAGCTGGAAGGGAGTATCACCTTGAGGAAAAGCGATGCAGAGTGGTTGTTGCACAGTAGGGGTTGTGTTTAGTTCTCGAATCGTTTGATCTGCCATTGGTTCTGGTTCTAGTATAGGTTCTTCGACTGGTGTAGTTTCAGAAGTGGATTCCTGATCGGATTGTTGTGTGCTTTGTTCTCGTTGTTGTTTCTTTCGCCGAAGCGTTTCACCGTGAGTTCTACGAGCGCTTGCTTCGATTTCCGGGTTGTATGGAGCTAAAGTACTCGGGTTTTTCCTGGTCATAAAAAAACAAAATCAGTCAAAAGTGCCGAAAGTAAACCTCCCGGCAACGGTGCCAATTTTGACAAGCGTCGTTATACCCGTCAAAATAAATAAATAAATTAACCTCTTCCCTATTTTCCACTAAAAAATTAAAAGAAAATATTTTGATACACAAGATTGTGTAAATTTTAGTTTACATAAGCCTTTTAATTTTAGGGTTTAAAGATTTAGGTTGTGGTTTAAAGTTTAGAGATTAAGGTTGTCTGTTGTAGAATTTAAAGTTTATAGTTAGAATTTAGAGTAAGATTTAAGGTTTAAGTTCTAGAGTGTTATGGCTAGAAATTTAAATTTTAAATTTTATAACTTAAATGTGAAAGATTGTGTAAAAAAATTTATACAGCTTATGTATCAAAATATAACACACAATTAAATACCCTAACTATAACCCCTCCCACTTTTAATACTTGAGTTTAGTTGTTATGATTTGTCAAAATCATGAGCACCCAAAATTGAAATTTTAGATTAAAATATTAAAGTATGCTAATAAATCATTTCCCTCGTTCCTAAGTTTAATTGCAACTAGACTTTTAAATATACAATAGTTTAACTATGTTCATTTTAAGAGACTCGGGTTTAATCTCTTTGTGTGTAAAGTGTGTGCACGATCAAAGAGTTAAAAAAATAATAAACAGATAATACCTTATAATTATCTTTAGACAATTCAAAAAAAAATTATACACAATTTTTTCTGAATATTCAAAAAATATTATAGACACTAGAATATTAAAAAATATTATAGCTATTAAATTTATTGACACCTTACATAGGGTGAGCATTCGATCGAGTCAAAAAAATTTGAGTTAGTTGAGTTGATGAATCCTATTTTATAACTCAAATTTATTTGAATTTTTTTCGAGTTGAGTTTAGAAAATTCGAGTTTAGTCAAGTTGTTCGAGTTTTTGTTCAAATTTAATTGTACACGTTTAAGGTTATGATTCTAATTAGTTGCATTTTAAACGACTTTCAATAACATATACAATACACACACGCACGCACGCACTCACGCACACGCACACGCACACGCACTCGCACACACACATATATAATTGAGGGACTCGACTCGAACTTGAAAATTGATCAAAAAATTTCGAGTTTTTCAAATTTTTATTTTAAAATTCTTTTATTCGAACTTTCTTCAAGTCAAATTTTTTCTCATCAAATCATATAATTCGAGTTTTTTAAAGTCGTGTCCAGCTTATCCCTAGCTTTATGTTTATATTTTGGGTCACTTACCCATTTTAGCCAAGTATGAGCCTCTTTGCTCACTACAGAGATGGAACCACATACAAGGTGGGAGAGACGATTACCCTTAAAACTTGATGGTTAATTATATTTTAGGCCCCAATAATTTTAAAATTATTATAATTAAGTCTTTGTCTCTTTCAAATTTTTTTTGATTTATTATTTTTTAGGACCTTGTCATTTAAAATTAATAAAATTAAACATTGGTCTTGATTTTTCTGGTTTAATTACTTTTTAAGACCTTTTAATTTTAAAATTTATAAAATTAATTCTAAACTCCCTTATTTTTTATGATTTAATTACTTTTTAAGAACCTATTCGTTTTAAATTTAATCAGTCTGTCCCCTCGTAGTTCAAGTTCAATGTGATTCATCACTGGCTCAGTAACAGGAAGAAGGTCTGCAACTTCCATAAACATATATAGATGAATTAAAAAGAAGAGAAATAAACAAGAATTGCAGAATCATACAAACTGATAGAGTTATGACTTATGATGATTAGATGTCGATAATTTTCGTGTACGATAAGGCTGCCGGCGGCGTTCGCTTCGTCCCCACTACATGTTCGACTTTCTTGAAAATGTTCACCGTGAGGCGAATGGTGTGAGCTAGAAGAAGAGCAGCCATCACCAGAAGCCACACCACCAGAGCATAGTTGAGTATCTCTGTGACTTTCAGTTCCTGTGACTTTGGGGTGAAAACCAGAAGTGAAATTCTGTATGTATACGCCATGGCTGAGATAGCAACCCACATGATCACAGTCAAAATCCACATGAAGAACCTTCTCTTGAAAGGCAACCCTGTGATCAGCAGCAAGATAATGCTCATCGAGGCGATGAAACTTATCGTGTTTGCAGCGAGGTATTGACCGTAATAGCTCTGGTTTCGATATGCTGTTATTGAAGTCCCAGCCTCGTATGATCCATCGGTGTTGTTGTTGTTGCCTTGGGGTGCTTGTATCAAACCATCTTGCCATAGACCACCAGGAGGGGTCAGTCCTGTTTGGAAAGACATTGTTGCCATAAGTGATGCCACCACCATCAATGAATCTCGCTTCCTTGTGAGCCAATCTTCCTTCTTGAAAGTCTTTTCCACCCATTGGTGGCCATCTCGAGCTAATAGAGGTGCTGTTTCAGTACTCAATCGAACAATCCGAGGCCCCGGATACGAAATTTCTGCCGCTTTTAGAGCACCAGCACCTCGAAGGGATTCAGCCATCTCAAAGTCTTTCAATCCTCTTCTACTTTGCGCAAGAACATCTAATGCGGTTAAACCGTTTGCATTTAGACCGTTCACTTCGACGCCGGTACCGGAGAGCAGGAATTTTATTATCTGCAAATTTTTACATGTATACACATCTGATTAATACCAAGAGCAACAGAAAAGCTTGAAACTGATATATTATGGCGATCCAATCTAATCCATACCTCAATTTGCTTGTAAGCAACCGCTAGGTGCAATATAGACATGCCATAATCATCTTTAGCATTAACAATTTCATGGTCATTCATTACTTCAACCAGCAGCCTTAAAGCCTCAAATTGTCCATACTTGACACACAAATGCATTATGGTCCCTCCCAACGCCACCGCAATCCGAGCCGCTTGCGGTCTAACACGGACTAGCTCCTTCAGAACTTGAACCTGGCCCTTCATGGCTGCAAGATGAAGAGGATTTCTTCCTTCTTTATCAACAGCCAGACACATGTCAGGGTTCACAAATAGCAATGCTTTAACCATCTCAACATACCCTTTCGCCGACGCCAAGTGAAGAGGCGATGAACCCTTTGAATCTACTTCTTTGGTGAACTCTGGCTTTCTTTGTATAACCTCCTTGACGAAATCTGTACGTCCAAGCATTGCTGCAACGTGTAAAGGAGTCTCGACGGCATAATTAACGAGCACACGATCGAGAAGCAACCGGTCATGTCGGATTAATTCTAACAAAATCGTTACGCTCCCTTCTTCTGCTGCTTCATAAAGCTTGTTTTCTAATGTCGCTGCCATTGTTTTCAGCTTTGTGTTCGAACCTGCAGATGGATTGGTGGATTAAATAGTTGCAAACGAAAGAATTTTCAAGCCAAATTTGTGTAATGGAAAACTCCATGACATTTCTTTGATGGTGATGTCTGCAAAACAGTTGAATTGGTTTATAAAGTTTATAAAAGGAGCTAAAGTTGACTAGGAAACATGCGAGGAGCAGTTAAGTGAAGAGATTATATCTGACAAAATCAAAACAATTTCTAGACTGAAAACATGGTTGAGTCTTATGTAATTGTAACACGAGTTGTTATTTATATATTTCAAAGAGCAGGTGAGAAAATTTGAATGAATAGCCGACTGAAATGGAAATACTGGGTTCAATTCAATCCCAGCACTCTGCAATATTTTTCCATCTTTGAATCTTCTAAACTTTGACCAATTCTGTGTTTGAAAAGATAAGTTTTTTAGATTCCACGGTGGATAGAAACGTTAAAAAGGCTAAATCAAAGTTGCAGCGAACAAGTAAAGAGTGAAGACAATTTGAAAGAAACTTTTCTGACATCACTTATGTCTTGTTCCCGTAAAACAGGGGTAAAGACACACAGGGTTCAGACTAGGTAAGAGTGAGCTTAGACCTAAACAAATTAGTCACTGACTCGCTGAACAAATTAAATGGGTGAGTATGGTACAACCTCCTAATTTAACGTTAGAAATGGTAAGTTTCTAATAGCTAAGTATTGTATCCCCTCGTCCTGGTCTGGACGACTGACCGGTCCGAGTAAGTTACACGGAGAAAATCAAAACGAAACTCGCTAAGGCTTTACCCCGATTAGCAACCTTTTTTTATCTTGTCTAGAGGCATTCATACATCCTATGTGAAACACGACAGCGGAAACACAACGAAAGGAAATACGAAGCATACGAAACAAGCAATTAAAACAACCCATTTTCCTCTTTTCAACAGGCCGTATCGATACACTAGAAGGGCGTATCGATACGCCTTGACTAGGTCAACAGCCCATAGTCAACGCAGGGAGACCATATCGGTACACTGGTTGACCGTACCGATACGCCCTCACTGGTCAACCTCTCACGGTCAACGATAAACAACCGTACCGATACGCCTAGGTCTCGTTTTGATACGCCAAAATCTCGTCAACATCTCAGATTTTCAGAGAGGTTTTGGCGTATCGATACACCCCCGTGTATCGGTACGCTAAGCCTAATATGAGTCCCAAAATGTAGGACCGTATCGACACGGCCCTTGGGCGTACCGATACGCCCTGCATTGCAAAACTCAGATTAGCAGCAAAACACACTAAGACCCAACTCTAGATGCAATTTACGACTCGCCTAGCCACAAACAAACACCCCATACAACATTTAACAACCATGGAACATCATACGAAGCAATTTAAACTAACAACAGAGCATTAACATCAACGCATCCACACTTAAGAGAAACTTGCATTCTAAACATACATATACTAGACCATATCATTCCTAAGACGCAAACACTTACATAAACACTTCATAACAAGGTTTACATGCCTTAAAACATAACACACACAAACGAACGTGGAACATAGTCATAAGCCTTTAATCACAAGCATTTAAGCAACAACGTTACATGGTTTACAAATACCTTAACACAAGCATTAACAACATAAAGCGAACACAAAGGAGTTTAGATACACGCTCCTAAAACACGTAGCATTTCCCATTGCTAACTATTACATTATTAAATAAACCATACTTGAGCAAACTACCACACGCTTGGACGCCCTTTTCTTGCTCCTTGCTAACTCCAAGCTAATGATCTGCATTGTCGGAAAAAGGAGAGCGTAAGCATAAAACTTAGTGAGCGGAGCTCAAAAACATAACAACGACAATGCAGGGTTCAAAGCTTTCTTTAAAATAAAGGCCAACACATAAAATTCATCCAACTACATAATCCTCTTACTAACACAAGATCAACCATAAGTCAACAATATAGACATTTATCATGGCATCACACTTCATGGTATGCATAAAAGGCATAATCTTAGATTTAAAGCAAAACCATTTAGAGGTAATGATATGGTGAGACACAACATGAACAATACATGGTATGCACAAGCATAACCAAAACACGGTGGGACTACACATCACCGTTTCGACTAGTAGTTTTCCAATGGGACTACACATCAAAGTACTCTTCTACTAGTCACTACCGGCGGGACTACACATCACCGGAGTCTTATACTAGTCGCTACCGGCGGGATCACACATCACCGGAGCAACGACAACCATCACGTGAGGTTCAACACCAACCATGCAAGACGATATACAATTCACTCTCATGCAACACGAGTACACCATATCATGCATGTCCAAAACAACTTGTAACAAAAACCACAATTATGCACAAACTTACTACTTACGATCTTACCAACCGCAATTGGTCTTACTTACCATTTCCGTGCACAACCTGCACCAACTTACATACATTTTACAAGGCATATCAACAACACCATTGATTCCATCATACATGATCAACGACATAATAATAAGCAACATGCTTTCTCCCAAAGTATTGAAATTTCATGCACAACAAGTTATCATTTTAAGTAATTGAAAAACAAACGATGAAAGGGGAATTTAATGAGGCGATACACATCAACTTACTCTTGAGTTTAGATTGACCTTTCAAGCTCAATCCAAACTCTTTCAAAACCACCTTTGAACCAAAACGTTGCTTAAAAATATTTCCACTCACCATTCGCACATCAACGCAAACCACAAAGTCGTTTCAAGCTTCCAACTTGCTGGAACCGCATCTGAACCACCCAAGGCCAAATTCGCTGTTTCCAACCAATCAAAAACAATGTATTAACCTCTTAATCAACCACAAATTTACTGTTACACATCAGCTCTCAATTCCCTAATATTTTCTCAACAATTCAAAGCCGAAATCCTCCCAAATAATCCTATTTTCGTACTCCAGCAAAACTCAGCCATTACCTCTCAATTTAAACACTTAAAACACTCCAAAACACGTCCAAAACATCACCCTAAGGCTGTACAACCACCAGCCCTTCATTTCCCCACATAAACACCTTAAAAACTCCAATTTTCCACTCCTAAAAATCACTTACAGCAGTAGCTACGGGAATCCATTCGAACCAACACTATCACCACTCAAAAATCATCAAATAACATCTAAAAACACCTATCCAATGTCGCTATAACATCAGCCCAACAATTTTTCACAAAATCACTCCAAAAACACACATTTTGACACTTTGAATATACCCCTAAAAACCCATTTCGGGATTCAAGTTAAAATAATATGAAAATCGAGTATGTTGGACCTCTTAGGTTACTATTAACTTATCTATTAACAAAGAATCAAAAGCTCAAGCAATGGATGATAAAGTTTGCATTTTTCCCCTCCAAAACCCAAAACACTAAATAATGGATTTTAAATGAAAACTAAAAGTATGGGGAGAAAGAGGAAGTTGGGGACAAAAAGAATTTGTTGTTACCTTTTCAAAAGCTCCAGAAATGAAGACAAGATTGGATGAAAAAGTAAAATGAGAGGAGGAGAGGAAATCACGTTCAAATGGGAGAAATGAGGAAGAAGATGGTGAAAAGGGGTTTTATTTTTGTTTTATTTTATTTGGCTTATTTCAAAAAATCCTCAATATTACAACTTTTCCATTAATGAAAAATGTTGTCAACTTTTAAGACACCAAAATTCACAGAACTTGAGTTTAAATTAAAATCGGGTCCAACACATTAAATTTTATTTTGAAAGTGAACTCGAAATATTATTTTATCAATCACATCCACCCGACCCCCGAACCCGGGTGTTACAAGTATGGTACAACCTCCTAATTTTGAAACTTAATCTTTTAGTTTGGTGATTTCTGACAAGTTTTAAAATTTGAGAAAAATCCCACAAAAAATCAAACTAAAATATTATCAAAAAATATAATATTCTAAGTATTTGAACAAATTTTAATACTTACTATTTTTAACCTTAAATTAAATTATTGTAACGTAAAACATCCCTAATCAGCATGACAAACCAACAATAAATGGCAATGGCGGATGTATGCTATTGGTTGGGTTGGGTGGATACAGGCTCTCCCCGAACATTTTAAACTTCATATATTTAGCTTTATTTTTTTTAATTTTTATGTATTAATCTTTAATTTTTTTATTTTTTATAATTTATGCCATCTTGAAATTTTAAAATTTTATGTGTACATCCTCAAAAATATTATTGTCTCTCTAACAAATAGTGGATTAATCTTTAATTTTTTTAAAGATGGCAATGGCGGATGTATGCTATTGGTTGGGTTGGGTGGATACAGGCTCTCCCCGAACATTTTAAACTTCATATATTTAGCTTTAATTTTTTTAATTTTTATGTATTAATCTTTAATTTTTTTTATTTTTTATAATTTATGCCATCTTGAAATTTTAAAATTTTATGTGTACATCCTCAAAAATATTATTGTCTCTCTAACAAATAGTGGATTAGAACTTTTAACATGCTACATCACCTGCAAAAACCAGAGCTGTTATTCTGTGTATGGAATCTTAATTAAGTTGGGTGGCAAACAAAGCAAACAATTCGGTGAATGACTGAAGTCAGCTGAGCTGCTTGAACCAAGTGAGCCTAAAAGCAGGCTAATAAAGCTCACCGGCACCCCCAGATAAACACAGACACGTGTTCACTTTCCTCGATCCGCAAAAACCCTTGCTAAAATCCATAACCCTTGTTGTTTTCTTCCCCCTACTACCGTTAAAGTTCCCCTCTTTTTCATATCCTTCTCATTAACGCTATCCATTTCGCTTTCTGTAAACCCCCACCACTTTGTATTTTCCCTACTCTTTGATTCTTTGCGTTTAAGATCTCTGTTTTTGTTATTTCCCAGTTGCCTTTTGACAATAAAGATGAAGCCTTGAAGATGTTGCAAAGACATGGTTTTTATCTGGTAAGAATCAAAGATAAAATCTGGGGTTTTTGTATAGTGTTTAAATGCTTGACTTGTTTCTCCTGATCCATGTTCGATCTCAGATTTGGCTCCGCAAAAGGAAAAAACAACAAAACCCTTTTTTTTGTTTCTGGTTTTACAGCTAACAGAAGCTAGAAAGTCATGAATTTTCCTTTTATTTTCTGCTTAAAGTTCCTAACTTTATCTTGTCCAAATGCTAGAATATTAATAAGCCATCAGATTTTACTTAGTTGAGCTAAACAGATTACAAAGGTGGCGAAAATGAGCTTAACTTCAGCTGATGATGATTCAGGGTCAGAGATTCGTATACCAGCAGATATAGATTGGCATAGGCTTGATAAATCCAAGTTCTTTTTTCTTGGTGCCGCTTTGTTTTCAGGTGTATCGGCTGCTCTTTACCCTATTGTAGTGTTGAAAACTAGGCAACAAGTTTCATCCACTCAAGTTTCTTGCTTTAAAATGTCTTTCTCCATCATGAAATATGAAGGATTTAGAGGATTTTATAGGGGTTTTGGCACCTCTTTGATGGGAACAATCCCAGCTAGAGCACTTTACATGGGAGCCCTTGAGGTTACCAAGAGCAGTGTTGGCACTGCAACTGTTAGTTTAGGGTTTTCAGATACTACAGCAACTGCTATATCTAATGCGGCTGCCGGTTTGAGTTCAGCTATGGCTGCACAACTGGTTTGGACCCCAGTTGATGTTTTGAGCCAAAGACTTATGGTTCAAGGATACAATGATATCAATGGTAGCAAAAATGTAAATCCCAATGTGAATTTTTGTAGATATAGGAATGGTCTTGATGCACTTAGGAAAATTCTACATGCTGATGGTCCTAAAGGACTATATAGGGGATTTGGGATCTCGATTTTGACTTATGCGCCGTCGAATGCCGTTTGGTGGGCGTCTTACTCTGTTGCACATAAGCTCATTTGGAATGGTATTGGTAGCTCAACGTGTAAGAAAGATGAGAATGGTGGTTTTAGGCCTGATTCGAGGGCCTTGGTGGCGGTCCAAGGGCTAAGTGCAGCCATGGCTAGTGGTGCTTCGGCTTTGATCACCATGCCACTTGACACCATCAAGACCAGATTACAGGTACTGGATAGGGAAGAGAATGGGGTAAGAAAACCATCAAACGTTTTGCAAACGGTGCGGAATTTAGTGCAAGAAGGTGGATTGGCAGCTTGTTACAGAGGATTGGGACCACGATGGGCATCCATGGCTATCTCGGCAACAACCATGATCACTACTTATGAGTTCTTGAAGCAGTTATCGACTAAGACCCAAGAGCCGTTGACAACATGAAAAGAGAAGTTGAGGGCTTTAACCAGTTCCCTTAGTAAAGGGGTTACTAATTGTAAATTCTTTTAGCATCACCTGCATATTAATGTACATCTAGCAGCTTTTTCTTTCTTTTTTCTTCATCTGGATCACTCTGTAATAATGTATCTTTCATGTTCACAATATAAATATAGTTCAATCCTTCACTACTCCAAAGCTTTGAACCTTAAGTTGTTCGAATGAGCCGATATAGCCTGAGCGGCAAGGTTGCTGTACGTCGATATCAAAGATCCGGTTCAAAACTCAAATTTGTAATGAGATCTGTGAAACCTTGCTTGAACAACCTTATAAGGACTTGTTGATGTACATACATACATTTAGGCATGGGAGATGAGCTCACATACATACATTTGTTTCAGAATCACATAATCAGAGGGTTGGAAAACCAGGGGCTGTTAAGAAAACCCATTTGCCCCGTTGGATTTTCCATGGACCATCCAACATCTGCCATTATTAAGAATGTGTATGGACCTGGCAAGTAGAAACAACCAGACATACATGCACCCGCCACTCTATTTTTCCTGTCTGAGATTTTATCCAAAACAGGCACACTTGTCTGAGTTGAAGACAAATTCAAGGACCACATTCTTTTCAAGTCGGTGTTTGCATTGAGAAGCAGTTGGTTCATGAGTGCCACTTTGGTTAATATGTCAGTTGGTTTAGTTATTACATTGAGAGATGCAGATTTAAGGAAAGCTCCTATGATGGCTTGCAAATGAATACAAGTTTTGAGCCTATGATGTTGACGGAAAATAATATCGATTTTTAGTGCAACAGTATAATTGATAATAAATTTAAAGTTCAGCAAGGTATTTGATGTCGATTATTTAAAAAAAAAAAATCAGTCATACCATTTTAATTGAAACCAGCCGTTTGAATTGAGTCAACTTCTGCTCACCCTGTTTCATTTCAGGAATAAATTGAAATGAACTTTGATCAAAAAGGTTAAAGAACACAAATGGTCATTAAATTATCCCTAAACATACAAAATGGTCACCAAACTTTCAAAAATTATAAAATGAGAATTAAACTTTAGTTTTTATTACAAAAAGACCACTGAATCGTTAACTTTCGTTTACTGGTTGACGTGGCAGTTACAAAAATTTGTATAATAACATATTTAATCTTCAATATATTGACACATTCAATCAATTTATTCCTAAAAAGGAAAATGAAGTTAACGGTTTAGTGAACAAAAACTAATGTTAATGCTCATTTTATAATTTTTGAAGTTTGATGACCATTTTGTATTTTTAGATATAATTTAGTGACCATTTCTGTACTTTATCATAAAAGGGAAATGGAGTTGAATGCATAAAAGCAAGTCTTCCTTCCAATTGCAGAAAGAAATGATTCTAAATATCCAATTTTATAACCAAATTAAACAGCAAGTTCACAGCCTAGATGTTCTATGTAAACACAGGACACATTGACTACAAACAGACTTGACTACTTCACCTACTAGACAGTTAGAAAGTCTGCAATATCTGAATTCACATAAAACGAGCCACCGAGCAACCACCGTCAAGGTCGTGCTCTCTTGTTGCTGCATGATGGGCATTTGTACTGCTTAATATGCTCGCGTAATCTTAATGCACTTCCCATGGAACCATTTCTCGCAGATATCACAGCAAATCCAGAATTCATCAGCTGCATAATTCTGTCCACAAGCCCCGGTATTATTGCAGAAAACAAAACATATCATACTTGTTACAACCCAATGCAAATTTTAAATGACGAACATCAAAAAAGGGTGGTTAAGAAGATGACAAACGAGTAAAACAAAGAGTAGAAAGTTCAGAAAAAGGGGTGGAGAGTAATACCAGAAGTAAGAGCTTTAATCATGGCAGCTCTCCGGCCCTTGAAATCCCGAAAGACTTCTTCGACTGTACGTGGGTTGTAGCCGTCCATAACCCAAACTGTTACAATGAACGTATCCTCTATGCAGGGGCGGATCACAAGCAAGACTAGAGGGTCCATGGCCCCCCACATTTTGAAATATTATTAATAGACCCTTGAAAATTTTAACTTGCTTTAATTGGCCCCCTCAAATATTTGAAAGTTTATTATTTTCCTTACTATTGGTTGGAACTTATTTAGGTACTTGGGGTTGTTTCTACAATGATTTCCTGATGAAAAAGATAAAGTCGCCGTACCTTCTTGATGACTATGCTCCATTTTTTTTATATTTTTAGGACTAAATTGGAAAAAGTTAAAATTATAGGGACTGAAATAAAAAAATGGTTTGAATGTGTTGCTTAATCCAGTCCTCCAACTTCTCTAATTTTTCATTCCAATCTTCCAAATTTGCCTTCCTTTCAATTTCGTCTCAAAATTAGGAAAAAAAATAAAATGAAAGTTGTCAAGAAAAGATAATAACTTTAGTATGCTTTTAATAAAAAAAAGTGAAGCTTGAAAAGTCGTCGGGATAATTTGATGACATTTACAATATTTTCGGGAAGGCAGGGACAGACGTATAACTTTATGTTAGGGGGAAAACTTATAAAATTTTAGTGGGACGAAAATAGATTTTTAATAGGAAATACATAAAAAAATTTAATTTTTTTCTATATCATATAAGAATTTTAAAATTTTATAGGGGGAGGCGACCGCTCCCTCTAGGTCCATCCCTTCAGGAAGGTATGATGAGTTCCACCGTCATTGTAAATGTAACACCCCAAAAATTACACCCAAATTGTAAACCTTAGATTCGAAAAAAATCCCTAATTGAGAAACCTAACTTTGTGAATTTTCAATTTATGAAATTCTAATTTTTAGAGATTTTAAATTGATTTGCTAAAAACTGAAAATCAAAGTTCTGGACTAATTTACAAAATTTTAAATCTTTCAAGTTGTGAACTAAAATTTCGGAGAACATTAATCTTTAGTTTTTTGAAATTTCTAAATTGAAGACTAAATTTTGAGAAATTTAGTATTCAAGTTCAAAATCACAAGTCTTTAAAGTTCAAGAACAATTTGATAATTTTTCTAAAAGTATTAGGGGTTTTTGTGTGATTAACCCATCAATTATTTATTGAATTCCATCACACTGGAGACTACCGAAATTGGTGGTTTGTTTTTCTTTTTATTCAAAACTCTTTATTATAATAATAGTTTCTATCCTTAAACTACCGACTCTACAATTTGACAGTAAAAAAAGAGTCCTTATTCTATTAAATATTGTTTTATTATTATTATGGGAACTTTATACTTAAATTACTCGAGTATATATATATAAGTGATATCGAACACCCTAAAAATTCCAATCTTATTTTATGAATTTCCCATATATATAGATAAATGATATCGAACAACCTAAAAATTCCAATCTTATTTTATGAATTTCCCCCAAAACCTGTCGCCGCCCAAGTACTATTTCCTTCCCCAATTTCGATTGGTTTGCAAGCACTGCTTTGATAATCATAAGTAAGTCGAATGATTTTTTTTTAAATTGGCCAAAACTCCTATTAATTCGTTTATTATTATTATTTTTAAAACCTCTTTTCTAAATATAATTTATATATTATGAACTTTGTTTCCAGGATTTGGAATGCATTCTCACGTAAGGTTGTTTCAAACCATGTGGTTTTCCACTAGCCAAAGTAAAACCAATATCGAATCTTGGACCTGAATAGTTCTTCTTTTAAATCGATATGATTCGTATCTAATCCAACCTATGTTTGATTTGTTAACTCATTTGACCGAATCACTTTATTGGAACCGTCCTGTCTATCTATGTTTTCGATTGTTTTGGAGATCACTGATGCGATTCAGATAAGTATACTCATATCATTAAATTACATTGAATAAGTATTTAGGAATAACTTCGTAATCATAGTGATAATAGTAATAGTGCTAATATCAAAATTATTCCCATAGGTTCTGATACAGCTAAATCTAGTGCTTCTGATCGTGGGAAATACATATTCAATAGGTTGAGTTGCTTTGGCTAAGGTGTGTTCTCTGCTTGTGCTATACTATATGTGTTGTTGCTGTGTGATGTTTGACTGTGAAATATGTTGTTGCTATGTGATGTTTGACTGTAAAATATGTTGTGATCTGGGCTATGTGACATGTTGTGATCTGGACTATGTGATATGTTGTATGTCATTCTGTTAAGCATCATACATCGGAATCTGAATAATTAATTATCGGACTAGATGCTCATGCATTTTCGGACTAATGATGTTGCATTCAGATTGGAATCGGAACATTCATGTCATATCATTCGTGTGGGAAAATGTACGGCGAAAGTTCAGTGGTTTCATCCTTCGGGTTGAATTCCACTTCGGATAAGTGGTTCCACCCTTCGGGCTGAGTTCTACTTCGGATGGTGACGATGTAGAGAGTGGTTCAGGGGAACCTTACTCTTCGGACGGTTATGTAGATGGGTTCATGACATAGACTTAGGTGCATCGTGCTTTGCATATCTGTATATTCGATTGACTGTTGGAATGACTATGTTGATTGTATGATTCTTGTGATTTTCTGTCTGATGCACCATAGAGACACACTGAGCTTAATAGCTGACTCCCCCTTAGCTTCTATATCAGATTTATTATTGTTTTAGTATGAATATTTTTAGTTTTCAGATTTATTTCGGTTTTATTCTAGTTATTTCATTATTTGGGGTTTTATGTAAATTTGACTACTTTTATATTTATTTTGAGATTTTTAAATTGTTTAGTGTGCATGAGAATTTTAACTGGATATTTTACTACTTTATTTTAGATTGCTTTATCTATACGACTGCGTTTTCGAAATATGAAATTTAATGTTAAACGACACCGTTTTTAAATTACTTGAGGGACACGTTTTCAATCCGACTTCTTAGATTCGGCCCATAACCTTTGGGTCGAGTTTAGGGGGTTACAGTAAAACCAACCTCAAATCTTTAAATATTGCAGACCAACCTCATTTCCTTTTTTTTCCAAAAACATTATTCTACTCGTTTAGCCTATATATATATATATATATTTTTTAAATAGTTGTATCCTCTAAAGTCGAGTATCAAGATCCACCACTACTTCTATGAAAGGGATAGAAATCATCTACTCCTTAATTATTTCCCATTTGGTGCCTCACTTTAAAATAGAGGGTTTAAGATTTAGGGTTCAAAATTATGAGTTGTGGTTAAGGTTTAGGGAATTAAGTGTAAGATGTATTTTTTGAGGTGTGAAGTTTAGGGTTTAGAATTTAATTTTTATGTATTTTTTAGTGTGATCATAGGAGGAAGAGGACCTCAGCCTACACAAAGTAGCGCATTAACTATATCATTCCTATTTATACATCAGTTACTAAGTCTGATCCAAAATATATTCTTTATGCTATCAACAATTGTATCAACTGTACTGACAATCCCTTTAAACTGTCTTCTATTCTTTTCTTTTCAGATGGTATATATGCAACTGCAATAAGCAATCTCGAGCCATTGTCACTATGATCAGAAAGTATTGGTCTATCTATTTTCACTGGGTACCGCGTGAAGCAAACAAAGTCGCTGATATGCTTGCTAAGCTTGCCGACCTTTTGGAGCCTTCTGTCGCTATTCTGGATCAACCCCCGTTGGTTTTAAATCCCTTGCTGCATCGAGATGTTTTGGGACCACCTTACTGTAAGCCGGCACATTAGCTAGGCTCTATCCCTTTCCATTAAAAAAAAATTCAAGAATCGGCCCTTCAAATGATCAATAGTCCATTGCAACTTATAATCCCACTGTCTATCCATACTGTTCAATTAACATAATATCAGAATATATCTTCAATTGTATCAATATTAGGTGACTTGAATTAGAACAATATAATCTACAATTGTGCGTAAACGTGTCTAAATTGAAAGGAAAATTGAGTCAAAAACAACAACTTCATTGCTAACATGAGTGTCCGGCCCCTTGCCCCCTGGTTGACTGTCCACTAGTTTTAGTTTATATTGGAACTTTGGATACCTCACCCTAATTCTGAAAAAAAAAGAGCTATCAATCACTCAATTTGTGCTATAAAGCTGCAGAATTTACTTTTTTAATATTGTGTGCGGTGATTCTAGGGTGAGGTACGCTAAAATGAGGCGGTACAAAAATACTTATAAAAATAGTAAAAATTTATGTATCGAATTTTATGTACATACAAAATTGTTTACAAAAATTATAAGAATTTTAATATATACAAAAATGCTTACCATTTTCGTAAATATTTCTATACCGTCTCATTTTATCCTCGTTTGAAGGGTTTCGTTTTAGACAAACCCATTGTGTGCACTAAAAAGGTTTGAGGCTGACAAAAAGTAGGGATCTTTTGCATGAGAATGATGGTGGATGTGATAGTAAATTTCATTCCCTTGTGGAGTTTATTTTCCAGCATGGCGTGCCAATTGCTAGAGCTAATAATACATTCATTCTCATGCAATCTTTTGCTGACATTGGAGCTTGATACCTAATCATATGGCCTACTAAAGGTGCTCTGTTAGCCTATTCAATGTACAACAGCTGTTAAAGCATTTGTAAAGCTGTAAATCAAGATCTTATTCAAGATCTGTTAAAGTCTGTTAGTTAGGACGTTTTATTCTTCAGAATTCTTTGTATAAATACTCGATGTAATCCTTAAAAATGGTTAAGTTGATTCAGTGATCATTTCTCTTCTTGAATTCATTCTATGTTTCTTTCAAAGATACTATCATGGTATCAGAGTTGGGAGGGGCTTCTGCCTCAGGTAAACCGTTTAAGAACAAAACTATCTCCATCCGTTTGGATGATTCCAATTACCTTCTATGGAGGCAACAAGTCTTGTTTGCCATTGAAAGCTTTGCTTTAACAACTCGTGTTGATGGCACCATCAAGATTCCCCCTCAGTACGTTCTTTCTCAAGAAGGTGTTAAAGCTGTAAATGAAGAGTATTTGGTCTACAAACAACAGGACAATGCTCTTTGCTCGTGGCTTCTTTCTTCAACCGGTTCTTCAATTTTGCCAACCTTGGTAAATTGCAAGACTGCGTTTGAAATCTGGGAAAAGATTCAGCAAGTTTTCTCGGTCTCTTCCACAACAATGATCATGCATCTTCATTGCTCGTTGAAGAGTCTTCGCAAGAGATATCAAATTATGCGTGAATACTTGGCCCAAATACAAGCTATCTGTGATAGCCTGGCTACTTGTGAAAACCCTTTGACTGGAACTATGCATATTTCAGCAATCTTGTATGGGTTGCCACCGGAGTATGAACCGGTGGTGGCCGTGATCACGTCGAGTTAACAGCCATATAAGTTCGATGGGGTGTGCATCGTTCTTTTGGATACAGAGGCCATGCAACAAGACTTTCTTGGTCAACATCTTTCGGTCAATCTTGCTCAAGGTCCAGCAAATGGGTCTGGTTTTCGACAAGGCCCACAAGGGTTTGGCTACAACAATGGGTCCACTAATCCGTATAGACGTGTTGTTGGAGGAGCTCCGTTTTAGAATCGGGGTTTCTTGTCTCAGAGAGATCATGGTTTTCTTTCAATCCAGGGTGAAATCAGGTATTGATTTACAGAGGACCAGTTTCTAATCGAGGACGAGGAGGACGTTTCTTTAACGGTGGTCGAACACGAGTCCAGTGCCAAATTTGTGGAAAATTAGGGCATTTGGCGAATCGCTGCTATCACAGATTCGATCAATCCTTTGACAGAGGGTCCAACGTCTTGGTTAACAACTGTTTCATAGCCGATGAGACTTCAGAAGAAGTTGCTGGTGATGAGGTCTATGTTCAGGATGAGGCAAATGCTGCAACTGTTGTCTCTGATGATTTTAATAGCTATGGTGATATGGCTTGGTACCCAGACTCAGGTGCAACCACTCATCTCACACCAGATGCAAGTATTGTTTCTAATTCTTATCCTTATTATGGCACGGGTAAGGTGTCAGTGACTAATGGTATGACTATTCCTATATCTAAATTTGGGGAAGCTTCTTTAAATTCTAGAACTAGGTCGTTGTTCTTGAATAATATTCTTCATGTTCCTACTGTTAAAAAGAACTTGATGTATGTTTCTCAATTCACTAAGGACAATAATGTTTCTATTGAGTTTTACCCTAGTTTATGTGTTGTGAAGGATCTGAAAACGCAGCAATTGATACTTCGAGGGTTGAAAAGTGATGGGTTATACAAATTCTTCTCTGGTCAAGGCTTGTCAAACACTCATACTGGTGTTTCTGAACAGACTTCTTTTTCTGTTAAAAGTAGGAATGATATGCTTTGTATGTCTGATGGCTCTAGTATAAGTAAGGATAATACTGTTTGTGTTGTTTCTTCTTCTGTTTCTTCTTCTGAGAATCCTTTTGAATTGTGGCATAGGAGATTAGGTCATCTTTCCAGTGAGAATCTTGTTAAATTTCTCAAAACATGTAATATTTCTGTCAATTGTAATAAAGCTGATTCTTTTTTCTGTGATGCGTGCCAATTAGGAAAAAGCCATAAGCTTAAATTTGCAGGTTCATTATCTACTTATGATCATCCTTTGCAATTTGTTCAAATTGATTTATGGGGGCCTGCTCCTGTGGTTTCTAATAATTTCACCTATTATTTAAGCATTGTTGATGCCTACAGTAGGTATACTTGGATCTACTTCTTAGCTCGTAAGTCTGATGCTTGTGATGCTATGAAAAAGTTTCATGTTCTTGCTGAAAAACAATTTGGTTATAAACTTAAGATTGTTCAATCTGATTGTGGCTTAGAGTTTAAACCTTTAGAGTCATATTTTAGTCAGCAAGGCATTGTCTTTCGTCATTCTTGTCCTCATACTTCTGAACAAAATGGAATGGTAGAACGAAAACATCGTCATATTGTTGAACTTGGATTAACTCTTATGGCTCAGGGATCTATTCCTTTTAAGTACTGGTCTGACTCCTTTTATACTGTTGTTTTTTATTTAATAGGCTACCTTCCAAAGTATTAGGTGGTCTCTCTCCTTTTGAGAAACTCTTTAGGAAAAAGCCTGATTTAAATTTTTTACGCGTATATGGCTGTCAATGTTTTCCTTTAACTAGACCATATAACAGTCATAAACTTGAGTATAGGTCCAAGCCCTGTGTTTTCTTAGGTTACTGTTCCAATCAACAAGGGTACAAGTGTCTTAGTGAAGATGGACGTGTATATGTGTCTCGACATGTGAAGTTTAATGAGAATTTTTTTCCTTTTACGAAAAAATCAACCACTACTTCCTTTCTACAAGAAGATCAGGACAATATGATTTCAGCTAAGTTTGTGTGTCCAAAGTCTAAGAAGTCTGTTGTTATCAGTTTTCCTATTCTTGAGCCTAGTACGGGTGAAGCCTCTAGTACAAGAAATGATGTATCCACAGGAATTGCTTGTTGTGGTGATACACCATTTGCAATTAGTGGTGCAACAGAAGCTGGTTCATCAGATCTTAATGGTGATGCACCTGTTCCTAATGCAATACCTGCAACCTCTAATGGAAATTCCATGGCTTCTAACATTGAGTCTCCAGTGGTTAATGATGGTCCAACAGGGTCTTCATGTTCTTCTTCCTCTAACTCCTCCTCACAAAGTAGTTCATCTTCCAACAGCAGAGGACATCATATGGTAACCAGGTCGAAGGCCGGAGTGTTTAAGCCAAAAGTATTCTATACTGAGGCCCCAATAGTTGAACCAAAGAGTGTTCATCAAGCCATGAAGTCTGAAGAATGGAGAGTTGCTGTAAAAAAGGAAATAAATGCTCTTGTTGAGAAAGGAACATGAGATTTAGTGCATTTACCTGTTGATCGTATTCCCATAGGATGTAAATGGCTATTTAAAATTAAGAGGAATTCAGATGGTAGTATATCTAGATACAAGGCAAGATTGGTTGCAAAAGGATATTCACAGCAAGCAAGTTTTGACTTTAGTGAAACCTTTAGTCCAGTTGTTAAAGTTGTCACAATTGGTGTTGTATTAAGTTTGGCCCTTAGTAATGGATGGATGCTGAGACAAATTGATGTAGATAACGCCTTTTTAAATGGAGACTTGGCTGAAGAGGTGTACATGGACCAGCCACCTGGGTTTGAGCAAATGGATCCTGATGGTAAATTGCTTGTTTGTCGACTAAAGAAGTCTCTTTATGGTCTTAAACAGGCACCTAGGGCCTGGTTTGATAAGTTCAGAGGATTTCTAGTGTCCAATCTCAAGTTCACAGCTTCTCTGGCTGACTCATCTCTTTACTTTCGAAGCACAAATAGTGGGAAAGTGTATATTATAGTGTACGTTGATGATATTGTTGCAACATGAGATACTGCTAATGAAGTTGATGCAATTATCAAGGAAATCAACTCCGTTTTTTAGAGATCTGGGCAAACTTAACTTTTTTCTAGGTATGACTGTTCAACAAGTCAATCAAGGGGTGGCTCTTAGTCAAAAGAAATATGTTGTTGAGCTGCTGGAAAAAATGAATTTGTTAGATGCCGCACCTTCTTCCTCACCGATGGTCACTTCACCAACACTTTCTTCAACAGATGGTAATCCTTGCTTAGATCCAACGTTATATCGTCAAGTTGTTGGCACTCTACAGCACATTTGCAACACAAGACCTGACATTCAGTTTACTGTCAATAAAGTGAGCCAATTTATGCAAGCTCCTCTTGACAAACATTGGACAATTGTTCGGAGAATTGTTAAGAATCTTAAAGGAACTATGGATCATGGCTTGTTTTTTAGTACTGATCAAGCATCAACAACTATTGCAGCCTATTCTGACTCTGACTGGGGTGCTAACTATGATGACAGGAGATCCACATCAGGGCACTGTCTATTTCTGGGGAAAAATCTAGTGTCTTGGAGTTCAAAAAAACAGAGTGTTGTGTCAAGGTCATCTATAGAGGCTGAGTTTAGAGGAATAGAAAACACCATGTGTGATGCAATGTGGGTGAAATCCTTATTATCTGAACTAGGCATATCTCTAGCAACAACACCAGTGCCATAGCACATTTTGGTAATCTTGTGCATCATGCTAAGCTCAAACATGTTGAGCTAGACTTGATTTTTGTTTAAGAAAAAGTTGTGTGAGGGGAATTTCAAATCAACTATGTACCAGCTGTTGAACAAGTAGCTGATGTCCTTACAAAACCCTTGCACACCTTTTTTGTCAGACTACGACATAAGCTTCAAGTTTTTTTCACCAAAAGAATTGAGGTTACAGAATGTTAACATAATAGAAGTTTAAGTTTCATTCAAAAAGCAGAAGACAGGAAGAATCTCTGAAAAGGATGGTAGCATATTAGAAGTCTTCAAAGAAGAAGAAAACAAGAAGCATGTTAGCCTATTCAATGTACAACAGCTGTTAAAGCATTTGTAAAGCTGTAAATCAAGATCTTATTCAAGATCTGTTAAAGTCTGTTAGTTAGGCAGTTAGGACGTTTTATCCTTCAGAACTCCTTGTATAAATACTCGATGTAATCCTTGATAATGGTTAAGTTGATCCAGCGATCATTTCTCTTCTTGAATTCATTCCCCGTTTCTTTCAAAGATACTATCATGCTCTTAATTTACAGGAACTCTTGTCAACGAAATGCTCATAGGCTCATACCATCACTACGGTGGCGAGTGAGTATGATGCAGCCGCGACTGCTTGCGAGTTCTCCAGACGGGTTTGATTATGCCAGACCATGATATGGAGTTGAATAATATTCATTCCTTCGATAGCCGAAGTTAGGGTATCCTGTATTTCATTGTGATCACAACAATGTAAGAACCCATCGGAGCTAACGCTTGAAGGCATAACGCTCTTCCCTTCTAACCGAGAGATAACAAGCAGATGCATTTTAGCATCTGCTTGCTCGAGTAGTTGTTGCAAGCCAGCTCGGTCTGCGGCCGAGTCTTTTGTCACAGAGAATACACATATAAAACCCTGTGGAGAAGCAATGGGAATCGAGTGGTCACTGTAGTGAATAAAAAGCAAACTAAAATGAAAGATTGGAAGTTGGTTTACCTCATTGGTTCGATTTATTTCCATTCCGAATCGAGTTTCTCCCGGTTCGGGTATCATTTCAAGTGACACTTCTTCAACTCCTGGTAAGAACCATAGCCTTATGCCTTGCACTAATTCTACAGATGTACTTGTGTTTTGTTGCTTCCCTCGACATATTTCCTTTGCTGTAGGATTTGTTTTCTCCTTGGAGGAAGAATATGTTGCCAAAGATGCAAAACAGACATATTTTTAGTCTCTCTGATAAGATTGAAATAGGTCTAATTATGGTTTTAGTCTCTCTAATTGATGAAATTAGAGAGTTGGTCCCTCTATAATGGACCTAGAAAATCACATGGCCTAAGAGTCGGTGTCAATTTTCTAAACTCTAATCATGAACCCTAACTTTAGACATTAACCCTAAACCATTTTTAGTACATGTCATACATAAGAGCGTCGAAAAAGTAGAGAGAATTTATATTCGAGAGAGAGGGTGTACCGAGGTGACAATTTGTTCAGTTTGGATATTGACAAAGACAAGAGGAGCCCCCGAAGAAACAGCTGCTGAAAACCAGGCCATGCACCTTGATATGGTAGCCTCAATGTAATATTCACCTTGGAAGGGCATGAAAAGCATGGAACTAACCACGGTGGATCCTTGACCCGGCAGGTAAGTTCCCACTGTTTTCTTCCAATCATATTTCACTTCCTTTCGGCTGAACCCTCTAAAATCCACATTCACAATCCTCCTGCTCATCTCTGCATGTTGATGGAATCATATATGCATGGAACTTTGGTATAGTGAAATGAAAATTTTGTTGGATTTCATGGTTTTGATTAAGAGTAAGAGAGCATGTTCGACCACGTGTTGCTTTCAATTTTGTATGAACCGCATTTGAAACTGATAGAGTTGTGTGATCCAAATTTTAATTATGGTTTAGATATAAGTTCCGATCCCCTGCCCGAAATTTTGCATTTTAAGTTGAAATCAAAAGACAATACACCGCATACCTTGTAACGTCGTGCATTGCTCCAACGTCAAATCACCCAAAACAGCAACATGCCGATCATCTCTAGCCGCTCTTATCGTATACCTCCTCTGCAACATCGAACTCTTGTCTGCCACAACGCGAACACGAAGCTTGAGTGTTGCATCACCTCTTCGGACCTTCACCCATATTGTCTCCACCTTCATCTTCCCCAGCTGTGAACTCAGCTCCGATCTTCCTTTTGCAGGCGTAAACAACTTGCCGTCGCCGTCGTTTTCCGAAAAACCCTCGATGATGTCTCCGGGCAACGGCATGCTCTCGTCCCATTCTTCTGGCTCTTCTTGCTTCACTCGCTTCACGCAAACCAGTGTTTGAGCACTCCCCATTTCTTTGTTTTGGGTGATTTCCGTGGAATCTTGGGGACTTAAATGATCAAGGTGGTGGAGCTATGAAATCATCTATGGAGACATCAATTGATGTAATGTTTTATAGGTGTTTACGCCTATATCTTAACCAATGTTGACCTATATGAAAAATATGGCATTTGTATGGACAATTCTTTGTAAGACAACAAAGCCGGCTCTCAACTTAGTCTCCTTGTTTTACATATATATGAGCATTTGTTTGTTTGTATGAATGTAAACTCTAAATTATAACTTTTTTAAATTATCGGTATCTAATTTATTAGTTGACTAATTAGGAATGAGTACGACAGAGTTTCATTACGAGACAACCTTCTCAACCCAATTCACAACATCAGAATTCAAACCCTTTATTTTGTTTAAATTTTTAAATTAAAAAAATAACTGATTTATTTAAATTACAAGAGTTTATTGTCTTTTAAATAAGGTTTAAGCTTAAATTTTTCTGATAAAAGAATATTAATAAAATAATATACTCATTTAAATAATAATATACCCGACTTTAAATTTAATCAAATTTTTTGTAATTATCGAATCTCATATGGATTGTTATCTGATCCTAGGAAATGAGGTTACGGGGAGCTGTGGATTGTCGGTCTAGACAGTGGTTGAATGTCTGGAATGTCATATGGATTAGTGGAACAAAAATATTATAAATTAAATATTTTAGAGCAAAATTGCATCTTAATCAAAGTATGTAATTTAATGTTGATCTTTTAAATTTAAATTTTTTAAAATAAGTCAACGATCTTTATAGTAATTGGTTAAAATTTTTTGGTTAACACTCTCCATTCTGTTTTAAATTGTGGATTCAATAAAAAAATTCATTTCTCTCCCCTAAATAAAAACCGTTAAAAAATTATAAATTTTTAATAAATAATATTGAGTTTCGTCCCTAAAGCGAGCGCTTTGCACGCGTTGCGAGTAAGAATTTACTTTCGCGCTATGTCAGAATTGGTGGGAGACGACTCGTCGACTTCAGTCTTCTCATTTTTGTTCCATGTTCGTTTATTCTTTTTAAAGCTCGATCTCTTTTTTCATATCTAAACCATTGAGATTCTTCCTGCCTAACTTTCGACGAGGTTCTTCCTGCATTTCAGGGAACATATCCCTGGGTGACACTAAACCAGTAGTTGGAGCCGAGATAAACCCTTCAAGGTTATTTGCTTTATCAACTTTATTGGCTTATGTCTCATGTTCAACATTAGTCCCAGCTTGACAACCAACTGACAAGCGTCGTTATACCCGTCAAAATAAATAAATTAATTAACCTCTTTCAACAAATAAAAAAATAAAAAAATTAAGTAGTTATAGGGAAAGAGGGTCGATCCACAGGGAGATTAGTCGGAATTCTTGACTGAATGATACTTTGATTAATGCTTCCAGGAATATCTGTGAAAACAAGAAAAGTAAAAAAAAAGGTGATTTGATATTGAGTGAAAATGAAATAGTAGAATTAAATGCAAAAGTAAAGAAAATAATAAGAAAGTCCAAATATGCAAAATAACCTCGAGCTAGCCTTGTCAATTCTTTCGATCATTGAAATGGATTTTTACTCCGGGGATCATGTCGGTTACAGTCTGCGAGGCCCAACCCGTCGCAACTTGCTTCTCTCTCGAGTAACCAATCCTCCCAAGTCTATCTTCGAAGGTTGGTTCTTAAACAAATTAACCACGTCTATCGCCGTTAAAATATTTAGTTTTGAAAACAGGAAAAGCCCGACTCAGAAATTGTCTTAAAAAGAATCGCTTCTGATTTTATCTTTCCTTAGCGGATCGCCGCTAAGAGTGTTCACAGGAAGTTGAAATTACCACAGGCCGATCCTTCCTCCCAACTATGTTTTTAAACGATTCTAGACCAACGAGCTCTTTTTGATTTGAAAAACGATTAAAAACTTTAGAAAAGCCGATTGCCAAACTATCTAAACCGAAAGATAAAAATCTATTCCCGAAGGAAATTAGGCAATGTTCAATTCTCACGATTTGAATTGATTTGGCTAGTTCTTGGCTCAAGAGATTTAGCTAAAGAATTGCTTTTGATTTTATCATTCCTTAGCGGACCGCCGCTAAGAGTGTTCACAGGAAGTTGAAATTGCCACAGGCAGATCCTTCCTCTCAACTATGTTTTTAAACGATTCCAGACCAACGAGCTCTTTTTGATTTGAAAAACGATTAAAAACTTTAGTAAGGCCGATTGCCAAACTATCTAAACCGAAAGATAAAAATGTATTCCCGAAGGAAATTAGGCAATGTTCAATTCTCACGATTTGAATTGATTTGGCTAGTTCTTGGCTCAAGAGATTTAGCTAAGCATGATATTAGTTATCATACTTAACTTGATTTCATAAAAATAATTAAAGAACATAAAAGAACAAAAGTAAAGAAAATAGAACTTTGATTAAAAACTAGAAATAACAAGTGATTCAGGCTAAAAGATGAAGACGAAATTCGATGCCTAAGACTTTACCAAGGAGTGGTATTTATAGGCTTGGATTTACAAAGATAAATGATAAGGAAATTCAAAATAAAGGAAAGATAAACAATTCAAATGTTTTTGAAATTTAAATACAGGTAATCTAAACGGATAAGGTCTTTAAGAACGTTCCAGAATCTTCCAGAAGTCGCCACGCATCTACCACGTCAGACGCGTCGTGCCCAGTGTCGTGCCCACGATGCCAGTCATGACCAGAATAATAAAAAGACTACATAAAATGCCCTCTTTTGCTGCTATTTCCAGAATTAGGTTCCTTGCGCAAAATATAGCAAAACAAAATGGATTAGGTAGCAAGAAATCCTAAAAACTAGAAAAATAGCAATTAAAAAGTGTCACATTTGAGAGCTTATCAAATTCCCCCTCACTTGTCTCATACTTGTCCTCAAGTATGTCCGAAAAAGATATTAACCCAAGAATGTATTTCTCAAGCCATCACAAGCATCAAACATAATTATAAGAGTTCTAGTGCAAAAGGAGTATCATGAAAGAAACACAAATCAAACAAAGTGGATATAAGCAAAGAACAACCCTTCATTCTTCCAATTGCCTATCAAGTATTAATCAAATCCTAACATAGTCTTAATCCTCACCAAGATACATTCAAGAGCACTCAAAGTGTTTATAGGTAGAAGTGAAGCAAAAACATTCTAAGTCATACATGAATAAAGGTTTCCATAGGCTTGTAACAAGTTCAATTCTCCACTACTTTATTAGAATCGAGGTGCAAAAATCATTAGGTCTTTTGTTCAATGTGTAATGTGGGTTTAGAGAAAGGTTAGAAAGATGGAAAGAAAAGGCAAAAAAAGATGATCAATGCAAGAAGTTTCAAACAATAAGCAGTGAGGACAAAAAGATGAGCTAAAAATGGGCAAGCAAACACATATTTTTCTTCCTTTCTTCCTTCTTTTTTTTCGAAACTGTTTTTCTTCTTTTTTTTCGAAGCAATTGCTTCCTTTCATTCTGTTTTTCTTTTTTTCTCATTTTTTTCTGGAAAAATTCTGCCCTTATTCGAATTGCAGCCCCTTATTTGTCTAGTAATATAGTTTCTAGCATTTGATCAATTCAAAAAGAAAGTTTGGTCAAGGAAGAACAAGGTTTGAAGGTTAAGCCAAGAAAAATGGGATATAAGGCTTCAAGAGGGTTCACTAAGCGATGAGAAAAAGTAAAAGAGAGAAATGGCTAAATCCTAATGCCTAAATCATCTTAAAGCACCTTATTCTAGTGTAGTCTCAAATCGCATACAAGCCACAAGTTCTAGATTCCTAAATTCAAGATGACACTCTCAAGCAAGGAAAAACGAGCATAAAGAATAAGATGCATGCTCAAGGCTCAAATTCTCACAAAATTAGGCTAAGTTGATTAAGCTAGGCGAGAAGTCCAATTATCACAATCAAGGCAAATTGAAAGAAATGTCAAACTATCATTTTACTCATGTCATTTGATTATCAAAAATGCCAACATTCAAATATTCCTACGCACTATAACAATTATAACATGCTGGACAGCAAGCAATGGCAAGAAAAAGTTCATCTCAAAGTCAAACATATAGCAAACAAGCAAGACAAGTGGTTTTGCTACCCTCTCCCTCACTTAAATGAATTGCCCCAATTCAAAATAAAAATAAAGAAAATGAGGAACAAATAAGGGTAAAAGATACTCCCCGTAAGTGATGAAATTGAGTCCACCGTTGGCATAGAGTGGAATGAGGGAGACGGTGAACGAGGATGAGGAGCACGGTGGGAGTTGCATGGGCCAGCGGTGGTGGAAAGCCTTGAACGGCGGCTGACGAACGGTGCTGGAGAAGGTGCAGTGAAGGGCAATTCGGCATTTTCGTTGGGCACCCGCCGAATGGTTGCTGGTCGTCGGCCACCACGGTAGGGAGGAGGAATGGGGACTGGTCGGAATCACTGGGCACCTCCACGAAGGCCGCCGACGCAACAAATCATCATCATCCACCGAGAACAGTGTGTGGGTAGAGGCTCGACCCGGTCTTGGCATTATATGCGGACCATTGGTGGTGGTGGGGTTTTTGTGGGGATCGACTGCACCGCATGATATGGGCATTTCTAACGTGCACCGTTTAATGAAACGGCGCACTTTGCTACTTAACCCAAACTTTCGAAATTTGCCTGCCACCGATTGATTTCTATTGGAAGCCTGGAAGAAAGCAAAAAAAAAAAAAAGAATAAAAATAAAAATAAAAGCTGAAAATTAAAAAAAGGAAAATCAAAATTAACGAAAATGAAAAGAATGGGTTGCCTCCCATTTAGCGCTTTGTTTAACGTCGTTTAGCTCGACGACCTTTGCTAAATTTTTGGTTCTTCAAAAGAAAGTTCTTCAAATAAACAGTGATGTCCATCCCTTGTCGTTTTAACGCCTTCCTTCATCTTTTTATTTGTGCGCAAAACAACAACTAAGCTTATATCTCCTTCCCGATGCGACAACTTACTCGAAATGATGATTGGCAAAGTTTGGTTGTCGCCTAAAAATACATAATTAAATTGCTCTAACATCGGCTTTGGTTCTTGCAAAATTGAGGGAAAATGTTTAGATCGAGTTGGAATTAATCGAAAATCAGAAAGGGAAGAAAGAGTTGAAATGATTTCGCCTATATTTTCATCGTCGAGATCCACGAATTCCTTACAAAAGTCATAACACAAATCAGTTTCGATCAAATCATCAGATAACGGATCTATAATATCAACGAAATTTAAACTTGCGACCGAATCAGGATACTTCATAGCTTTATACATATCAAATTTAACTACTTCCCCATCAAATTCCATAGTTAAAATGTCGTCGCGGACATCAATCTTTGTATGTGCGGTTGATAGGAAAGGTCGGCCAAGCAAGATTTCGGATCCGTTATTGTTGCGATCATTTTTCATGTCAATAATATAAAAATCAGCAGGGAAAATAAGATCTTTTACATGTACCAACACGTTTTCTAGTACTCCCTCGGGGTAGATGACTGATCGATCGGCTAATTGAACCGTCACTCGCGTTTCTTTCAATGGTTCAGTCGAAATTTTTTTGTAGACGCTTAACGGCCTGACGTCGATAGATGCGCCTAAATCGCACATCGCTCTTTTTATCCCAACATTCCCAATTTTACAGGGAATCACAAACATACCTTGGTCCTTGTACTTTGGCGGCAACGGCTTTTGAAAGATGGCCGAAATATTTTCACCAAGGTTAACTTTTTCATTTCCGGATAAGCGCCTTCGGTTTGTGCATAAGTCCTTCAGAAATCTTACGTATTTGGGCACTTTCCGAATAACATCAAGAAGTGGAATATTAATTTCCACCTTCTTGAATATATCCAAAATTTCCTTCTCTTCCTCATTTTTATCTTATTTCGCCAATCTACCTGGAAAAGGAGGAACAAGTTCGTAAGTAGAAACAGAAATTTTAGATTTGGCATTACTTGCGGTGGGAGGAGACTTGTCGTTCTGGTCTTCCAAAGAGTTTCCCGGTTCGTCGGATTTTCGCTCATCTTGCTTGGGCGGTTTAGGCGTTATCAATGTTCAACTACGCAAAGTTATCGCACTAACGTTTACCATTGGGTTGGTTTCGGTTTGGGATGATAACTTTCCCTGGGATTCTAGATGGCTAACGGCTTGAGCTAGTTGGCTTATTTGTTTGTCGATTTACTGGAGATGGGATTGTGTTTGGGTTTGGAATTTTTCCTGGGAAACTGCCAATCTCTCAACAATAGACTCAAGCGCAGATTTTTGGGGTGCTTGGTTTTGGTAGGGAGGTTGTTGCCTAGGTTGGTAATTCGGGTTCTGACTACCGTAGCTCAAGTTTGGGTGATCTCTCCAACCAAGATTGAACGTATTGCTCTGTGGTTTATAGGGTCTTTGAGAAGGTCCGGGAAAGTTGTGTACGACGTTAACTTGGGCACCTGATGCGTCTTGCATCAATGGACATAAGTCGGTTGCGTGATCTGGCATAGTGCATACTCCACATACCTTAGCAGCTCCTAATTTTCCTATAATAAGAGAATTAACGATATTAGTTAAGTTGTCTATTTTATTCTCTAATGAAATTGTGCTTACTGTGTGAACCCGTCGGCTGGGTTCACTCGCAGAACCAAATTGCTGCGAATTAGCCGCCATCGTAGATATCAAGGTTCGATCATTTTCAGGAGTTAGGTTAACGAGCGCGCCACCACTTGCTGCGTCTACCATCTTTTTATCCATTGGCAACATTCCTTCGTATAAGTATTGAAGGAGTGTTTGCTCGGATAAGCCATGTTGCGGACAAGTTGCATACAGCTTTTTGAATCTCTCCCAATATTCGTATAGGGATTCATCGTGAATTTGTTGAATTCCCAGAATGTTTCGCCTAAGTTCTGTTGCTTTCGCCGTATGGAAATATCTGTCAAGAAAAACACGAGAGAGATCAGACCACGTATTAATCGAATTTGGAGGTAAATAGAATAACCACTCCTTAGCCGTTCCAGCTAAGGAAAAAGAAAAAGCCCTTAGTTTTATTTGGTCTTCCGAGACCCCTTGCGGTTTCATGCTGTTGCACACCATATGGAATTCGGCAATGTGCTTGTGTGGGCTTTCAGTAGGGAGGCCATTAAAAGTAGGGAGTAGGTGGATTAATCATGTTTTGAGCTGGAAGGGAGTATCGCCTTGAGGAAAAGCGATGCAGAGTGGTTCTTGCATAGTAGGGGCTGCGTTTAGTTCTCGAATCGTTTGATCTGCCATCGATTCTGGTTCTAGTGTAGGTTTCTCGACTGGTGTAGTTTCAGAAGTGGATTCCTGATCGGATTGTTGTGTGCTTTGTTCTCGTTGTTGTTTCTTTCGCCGAAGCATTTCACCGTGAGTTCTACGAACGCTTGCTTCGATTTCCGGGTTGTATGGAGCTAAAGTACCCGGGTTTTTCCTGTCATAAAAAAAACAAAATCAGTCGAAAGTAAAACTCCCCAGCAACGGCGCTAATTTTGACAAGTGTCGTTATACCCGTCAAAATAAATAAATAAATTAACCTCTTTCAACAAATAATAAAATAAAGAAATTAAGTAGTTATAGGGAAAGAGGGTCGATCCACAGGGAGATTAGTCGGAATTCTTGATTGAATGATACTTTGATTAATGCTTCTAAGAATATCTGTGAAAACAAGAAAAGTGAAAAAGGGGGGTGATCTGATATTGAGTGAAAATGAAATAGTAGAATTAAATGCAAAAGTAAAGAAAATAATAAGAAAGTCCAAATATGCAAAATAGTCTCGAGCTAGCCTTGTCAATTTTTTCGATCATTGAAATGGATTTTTACTCCGAGGATCATGTCGGTTACAGTCTGCGAGGCCCAATCCGTCGCAACTTGCTTCTCTCTCGAGTAACCAATCCTCCCAAGTCTATCTTTGAAGGTTGGTTCTTAAACAAATTAACCACGTCTATCGTCGTTAAAATATTTAGTTTTGAAAACAAGAAAAGCCCGACTCAGAAATTGTCTTAAAAAGAATCGCTTCTGATTTTATCATTCCTTAGCGGACCGCCGCTAAGAGTGTTCACAGGAAGTCGAAATTGCCACAGGCCGATCCTTCCTCCCAACTATGTTTTTAAACGATTCCAGACCAACGAGCTCTTTTTGATTTGAAAAACGATTAAAAACTTCAGTAAGGCCGATTGCCAAACTATCTAAACCGAAAGATAAAAATGTATTCCTGAAGGAAATTAGGCAATGTTCAATTCTCACGATTTGAATTGATTTGGCTAGTTCTTGGCTCAAGAGATTTAGCTAAGCATGATATTAGTTATCATACTTAACTTGATTTCATAAAAATAATTAAAGAACATAAAAGAACAAAAGTAAAGAAAAAGAGAACTTTGATTAAAAACTAGAAATAACAAGTGATTCAGGCTAAAAGATGAAGACGAAATTCGATGCCTAAGACTTTACCAAGGAGTGGTATTTATAGGCTTGGATTTACAAAGATAAATGATAAGGAAATTCAAAATAAAGGAAAGATAAACAATTCAAATGTTTTTGAAATTTAAATACAGGTAATCTAAACGGATAAGGTCTTTAAGAACGTTCCAGAATCTTCCAGAAGTCGCCACGCATCTACCACGTCAGACGCGTCGTGCCCAGTGTCGTGCCCACGATGCCAGTCATGACCAGAATAATAAAAAGACTACAGAAAATGCCCTCTTTTGCTGCTATTTCCAGAATTAGGTTCCTTGCGCAAAATATAGCAAAACAAAATGGATTAGGTAGCAAGAAATCCTAAAAACTAGAAAAATAGCAATTAAAAAGTGTCACATTTGAGAGCTTATCACCAACTCTTTCAGTTTCTAGTCCCATAAGGTTGACTTTCTCCAAGGCCCGATCCATACAACCATCGAGTGGAGAGTCTCCTTCAACATTCCTAGACTTTGAAGCAGAGGAATCAACACAATTATTTCCTAGCTCAAAGTTTAAAAGGTTGCCATCATTCTCAAGGTCCCCTAACAAGTGATCAAAACTGACCTGCTGATCAATTGATGTCTCCCTTACCGGTGAGGAAACGCTTTGAGAGTGATAATTGGTTGTCTCTTTAACCAAGATATCAATCGCTTTATAACCAGATAAGGCTTTATTTGGGTTGCAGTTCTCAAGGCCACAAATCTCCAAATTAAGAAACGAGCCAACTGGATTCACTGAATGCTTCAACCCAGGTTCAAGAACCTTTTCACCACTTGACCCTTCCACTCTCACACCCTCCATATGCTCTCTTGCTAATTACTCGAGAGAATCGAACTGCTCAGCTCACCTTTGAACTTCCTTATGAAAAGCTGCTGAAACTTTATGATTAGCTCAAGAACCGCCCACCATCTCATCACTAATTAAAACACCGACAGAGATCCCCTCTTGGTCTAGTTGTACCTCAGGGACGTCAAGAGATAAATTGGGAACCTCCCAAATCTTGAGACCCTAGCTTATTTCTTACAGTTGTTACCCCACCTGCCTCCACATCAGCACAAGTTGGCTGACCTGCTTCAAACAACGAATCCACTCCCACATTCTCAGCCGAAGATGAAGACAATTCGCTCCCCTCCGCACCAACTCCATCTCTCAAATTCCGGTTCTCAATGGAATCCAGGGACAAACTTTTGTCGAACGACTCTTCTTCCTCCCACCACATTGATTTTGGAGAGAATGACGGTTCAAATTCTCGAACAAGAATTTTGAATACCTTCGATTCAACCTCTAATTCAATTGTTTTATTGATGCTCTCAGAGACTCTCGTCAATATTTGGAAATAAGCTTTGTAAAAAGAACTTGGTTTCAAAGTTCTTTCATCAATGGAGATGATATCCCCCCAAAGTGATGCGAGATTGGCAAAGGTATCTTCACTCCATGCATGAATCAGAATTCCAATATATGAAACCGATGCTCTGCGATAACATACTGAGAACTCTTCACCTCATACCTAAACATCATTGAACCATTTCTTTTAAGTCTTTTTTGTGCTTTATCTTAAAATTTTCCATACTTGCATGGTCCTTAAAAATCATCAAAAAAATATGCTCATGAGATGTTCATAATAGAAACATCTCTAATACCCTTGTCATGGAGTTAAAGCGCTGATGGATTACTTGGTATGGAAATTATAGGAAATGAAGAAGAAGTCATTGATGAGTTGGTTCGTTTGGAAAAGCTAGAGTTAAAGCGTTGACTGTTTCGCTGGATGTGCTGTTAGGATGCTGAGGTGTATGGTTGAGGAATGTCAGATTTTTTATTTTATTGTGTGGCTAGGCGAAAGGGTAGCAATGGTTCTCTTGAATCACTGAAGGTGGTTATCTTGATGGAGGTACAAGTGTAGCAATGGTTTTTCTTTGAGCTGTTTTTGCAAGGCCTTTAGTTTGTTAGTCATGATATAAACTAACTATTTTAGTTGTGTGAGCCGTCTTCCCGTGAGATTGGGTGTTTGTGGAGGAATATTTCTGCGAAAATTGTTAGGATGTTTCACAGTAGGTGAGTTGTTTTGATAGCATTTTCTTCCAGTTGGGTTGTATCTTGTTTTGGTTGATCTTTTTGCATGGCGTGGGGATCATTTTTACAGTTTTAGAGTTTCGATGGGTTTGATGTTCACATATGGATGTAAGATTGAGAGAGCTTTTAGCGTGGCGTAGGTTTGATGGTGTTATCTCAAGATTGAAAGAGCTTTTTGTGCTCTCATCTGGATGCAATCATGCAATATGAGTATCTTGTATAGTAAGACAAATGAATCGCAAGACGAAGGTCAATGTTATGGCCATGCACAATTGGTACATATCTCGATATGGTTTTGGCCATGTATAAATGGGTGGTATATGTTGAGAGTGTTTTATTTATTTATTTCTGGGACAATAAGGTTGACTTTTATGAGTACTTTGGAAAGGGTTTTGAAACAAATTTTGCGGGAGCAAGCTAGTTCGGTCTTTCTTTGGTTGTGCGGTGTTGTGAGATGGAATAAGACCATGGCGTTGGTGGATCACATTCGATATGAGATGTTTTAAGTTTGATGGTAAAGGGCTTCGAGTCAGTCTAGGTGCAATGTTTTTTTCAAGCGCATAAGCGATTTTGTTGGCAGAGTAGGATTACTGTTTAATTGTTGTGATGTTTAGTGGCTTGCTGGTCTCTTTGAATTTGATTTTCTTACCTGGTTGTGGTGTACTCTTTTCCTCCATCTATAATTAGGGAAATTTTTAATGAGGCACTCAACTTAAGTTACAGTTGTAAGATTCAATCTTATCAATAAATTATATTTTGTCGAGCAAAAAAATATTGAGTTTCGTGTCGAGTTCATATAGTTACCAAGTCGTCGAACGTAGTGCACGTGAAACTAGGTAGGTGACAAGTCATTTAATGTAGTGCACATGAAAAATAATAATAATAAATAAATAAGAAGTAAATGTTGTTGTGACTTGAACAAGTACATTTGGCCAGTTAGTCAAACTGTTTATCTTGTTTTTTCTTTTTCTTTTTTAAGTTTTGGGTTCTAGACCCATTAGGAGCACTACGCTTCCTTCCTCTAGTGTTCCCATTTTTCCCGTAGGATTAAAATTAAAATTATGATTGGTGAAAAGGCGAATGATGTTTATTCCCGGAGACCTGGATTTAATCGCTTTGTCTACATGTATGAACAATTACTATGTTATAATATTTTTAAACTATTATAAAAAACGTTGTAGTGACCTTTTAATCCAATATCTGCCGTTTGATTCTCCCCTTGATGTGGGGTGATCAGATCTGATCAATGATGGAGCACAAGCCACGGTAAGGGATTGTTTGGTTTTGTATCGTTTAGTCATTGGTTGGCATCAATGAAGAGTTGTTATGTATCGTTTATGTAATTGAATTTTTAATTTGTTCAATTTTAGCATTAAACTTAAGTCTTAGCTTTAATTATACTACTGAGATGTTAACTCGATAACGACGTAATGATGTGAATGACAGTTGTCGACGTGGTCAAAATGACATCATTTAAATGTGACTATTGATACTCAAAATGACATTGTTTTAAGCACTAAATTTTAGGGTTGTATCGATTTTGCCACCGAACATTTTGACAATCGTTGACAGTCAATTATCGTCTGTCACCGATCACTTTTCACAACAAAATCCGTATCAAAACATTCGTTAATTAAAAGGATGTGAATGCCCTGTGGAGCAACGTGCATATATGGGGCAATTCAATTAAATCTATTGTCCATTGGACATTGAAATTGTACGTCGATGTCTAATTTGCTGGTTTGATCAATAGTAATTTTCATTAATTAAAAGGATGAGTGATTAGATAAAGGAGTTGAGGACCAGTAGAGTTACCGCCTCTAAAATTTTGAAAATTTATTATTCGGTTCTTTACATTTTCTAAAAATACAATGAGGTTCTTTGAAGATCTTTATTTGATTTTTCGAAAATTTTAAAACTTTCATTGGACCCCTTCAAATATTTAAATATTTTTAATTATATTTTTAAAAAAATTCATTAATATGTATTTATGTATTAAAGAAAAACAATGATACCTTGGCGTTGGTGGTCAATCTTGTTGGAAATTGATACCTTAGTTCAGAAAATTAGAAGGGTGCATTTCACCCATGTACGCAGGTTTTGCAATACAATAACAGACTATCTGGCTAAGGATGAAATGAGTCGTACGAAATTATTTAAAGCATGGTGGTAGGTTTGAAATTCTAGAAGATAAGGCAGAGAAAATTTTTAGTGCTGGTTCCTTGTGAGAAATAGTTCATAGTCATGGTGTTTGCTTAGGGTGTGGTTATAGGTCTCTTGCTTGTAATCATTGTATTGCAATGGTGTTTGATGAGGTTCTGATTGTTGGTCCTTTGTATCACCTGTTATGTGCCGTGCTTTTTTCTTCCAACTAGGATTAGGAAAATTTTTAACGATGCACATATTTTAGGTTTCAGTTTCTAATTAAAAGAAAATTGCCTTGCGGAGCAAAAAAAGCATCCTAATTGGGAGTAGCGGATACTATTCGTGAACTTGTTTCAGTTCTTTAACTAAGGAAAGATGAAACATGCCCTGGTCAATCCGTTAAAAAAATGTAACACTTAATCGTTACTATCTTTTGTCGAAGTTTTAAATTTTTGGGTCGAGTTCAGGTCGGTTAAAAATTCACCCTGCCCCGCCCTGTTCCATTATCATCTCTAACTAAATATGTAGTTTTTAATGAGGCCCGATTCTACCTTTCAAAAAAAATAGTAAAATAACTACGTATATTATTAAATTTTATTTTGATTATCTTCCATCCATGTTCGTAGCTCCCAAATATTCCCAATTAGTGGCCAAATTCAACCAAAGCACTAACTGAATGACAATTTTGTTATACATAAAATTGACAGGTGATCCTTGACTTATTTAGAAAAACTCATTTTTAGTCCATTGAATAGTCCCAGTGGAACATGGAGCGTTTTTATTCTTAAGAAAGCCAAATTCAAGAAATCTGTCTATACAATGTATTTTTAAAAGATTAAGAGTAAATATCATATACTATCATATAATCACATCAGAATGTTTAAAAAGAATAACTCCATTTTTTTTCTATTTTTGATTGTTTTTTATAATTTATAGTGTTTATTTTTTAAAAAAATTATAAACTATAAATTATTTGTTGGCATGACATTTGGATAGAATAATGCCTCATAAGCAATAAAATATATGAACTGCCATACAACCTCCCACATTAGTGTTGTTAATCTTTTATCGCTCTATTCAGTATTTTCGTTAAAAGTAAAGCAATTTGACTCAAGTCTAAAGTTAAAATCGTTTTGTCTGCAAGGTGTGTATACATTGTCAAAAGGTTAAGAATAAGTATGAACATATATTACTTTATAAACGCCTTAAGACTATTCCAAAACAAACAAAAAATTGAAGGCCAAATTTTTCTATAAAAAAAACTCAGGACCAAACCGGCACAAACTATGAACATTAAGGGTTAAATTCATTGTTACGTCTTTGATCAAACTTAATCAATGCAATGCATAAATGAGTTAACAAATACAATCGATACATCTATAAAATTATGATCAAAATCAACCATAAATCATAAATGTAAAGCTCTAAAACCTAAATCCATAAATCTTAAACTAAATCAGCTTGTGAAAAACAATTGTTTAGTGTGTGAAATATGTTCTATTAGAGTATTGCAACAATAAAAATTCAAATCATAGTTAAAATCTAAATGAAAAAATAATAATGAAATTTCAAATTTTTTTAGGATTTTTTAATTAGAAGTATTCAAAATTGCGTACTCGAAATTTCAAGTAGCTGAGGTTTCGGGTACCCGAATTTATAAGTATAAAAAATATCGACATGTGTTCGGCTCATAAATACCGAATACATACAAATCAAATATCCACAATAATCGAGTACCTATAATTTCGGGTCAAAGGTACCCGAATTTAGTTTGTAAGCTTTTATCAAGTTACTGACATAAACCCACTTTACCTCCTATTCAAAAATTGCGTACTATACTTTCTGTAGTATATAACTAAATGATACATTTGATCCAAACAACCGAGTCTAGAAAAATAAATAGTATCCTAAGCTAATAAAATGATACTAATTACTAAGCATATGAAAAACACGAAGTTAAAATCCAATGAGGAAAAAGAAGAAACAAAATCATAAGAAACACATACCTTTAAATTGTGGGCTGGTTGGCTAATAGTGTTTATTGAGCAAGTCGATCACAAGTTGGGTAGTACTCAACTTGATTCGACTCGATACTTGATAAGTTTAATAAAAGAAATTTCGACTCGAGCTCGTTAAGCTCGCCAATATTTTTATCTTATTTTTTTACTATACGTAAAACCTAGTAATACTATATAGAGAACAAAAATGAATAAATAATCAAAATAATGTGCGGAGCAATTTCAAAGTAACAATCTACAAATACATCAAACTAACATATATTACAACCAAAGGAACAATCCATAAATACACCAAACAAACGTATTACAACCATTCTTGAAAAAAAAAGTTTAGCAATGCATAATCAATCCTTAAAAAAAATTAATGAGCTACACACGAGCTTATTGAATCGAGTTAAATTTTGCTCAACTCGACTCTTTAAGGTTTTGAGTTAAGCTTAAGTTCCATTCAAGTCAATTCGAATTGAGCGTTGACTAAATTTTAACCTAATCGAGCTCAAGCTGCTGGTAAACTATTACCCTTTGTTTTAGTGGCTCAAGACTTAAGAAACAGTAATTTTATTCTCCTACTAACTTGAATCCTTGTTTGGCATAGAAGTGTAATTTGGGGTTTTTCTTTTTTCAATTTCCAGATATTGGAATTCATTCTTTACAAAAAAAAAAGATTTTAACAATAAATACTTACGGATATTCATGTCTATATTCATTACAAGGGTCTGTTTATTTTACTGAAAATTATTTTTAAAAAATAAATTCTAGAAAATAAAGTATTTTTCTGTAAAACTGATTACAGAAACCATTTTTAAGTGTTTGAATGAAATTGTATAAATCATTTTCCCGTGTTTGACAAATTTTCTTAAAAAACAATTTTTATAATCTGCTTTCGGTGAAACTTACACACATTACAAATTTTATTATTTTCCATTGAGTTAATTTTATAATAAAATTATATTGTACAAAATTTTAAAAGGTTGGAGTGTTTTTTTATAATTACTAAATAACTCAAATTTATTTATAATTGCAGTTAATTTTATTGTTACATTTTTATGAACCTTATCTTTATGTTGTTTTATCGACAAATGTGATTTTTATTAAACACAAATCATACATAGAATATTAATAAAGGCCTCGTTAAACCTCCCTAAACTTAGTCGGAGGAAAAGAGTGTCCCTGAAAGTATATAAAACGAACAAACACGAAAAGGAAAAACACAACTCGCACACCAAGTGCAACAAATACGAGAAAAGAGAAAACGCCTAACTCAAGACACAAAAAATAACAACTTAAAATACTACTCAACACTAGCTTGGCACCAAGTCGCGACACCACCTTTGGCCAAAACATCCAAAATATAGATCACAAACCCACGTACTACAGCTAAGAAGTATCAAGCAAGAGTGATTGCAAACATGTACCTGCATCCACCAACACACTGCACAGAAATGATCATCCTCATAACAAACGATAGCATAAGACTCTTTTATTGGGAAAGGTCGCGCGCTTTGATGAGACGCGCGATATCTTGCACGATTGCTTCCTCATGTACATGCCCCAATGAGGTTGCCCAACTCGATTGTTTCCTTTGCTTCTCTCAAGATAGCCCTTTTCCGGTTAATGAAGTTAAAATCAGAAAGAGACCCGTTTGCAACAGCTTTACATTCTTTCTGATTTTTTTATGGTCTCCATCTACCCTTTTTCTTCAATTTCTTCTCTGCCTCAATCCTTTCTTCTTGCTGCATAAAACTAAAGACCACATTTGATACACTTTTAACCTTGTGTTAAGTGTTCAAAAGTTCTATTTTTGTAACCCTTTTACTCATGAAGTTTCTAGACTTAGGCTCATATTAGTTGCATAATTAGACATTCATGCACATTTGCATTGTTCCTTTGGTGGTATGGTTTGACTCGATGTTTTGCTTAGTTTTGGTAGAAAAAGAAAGATGCTCCCGAAGGTTATTTTTATGTGTGCATGACTAGTTTCCATGGCAACCTAAGAAGGAGATGTCGGACAAGTTGTCTTGGCAACGCAAGAAGAAGATGTCGAAACAGTTGTCATGGTAACCGTCGACAAGAGATGACGAGGCAAAGTGGTAGCCGAATTGATGAGCAGACAAGTCTAACCTAAACGGGATAGGTGGCGTGAAGAAAGAGAGTTGGAAGTTCATAAAGAGGTCAAGAGAAGATTAAACATCAAGAAAATATGAGAAGTTTTAGTTGGATTAAAATTAAAAGAGATTTAATATTTCTTTTACTCAAATTAAATCCAACTTAACTTCCTCCTCAAAGAAAGACTTTGACCTAGCCATCTTCTATATAAAGAAGGCCAAGCCGCCCAAGCCAAGCATGTTCGATTGAGAGAGAGAGACCAAGAAGGGCTATCGACATCTTCTTCATCCTTTTCCTTCTTGTTCGATTAGGTTTATGTCATGAACACTTTGTTTTGTGTTTCTTTTGAACCTAGCCATGAACTAAATCTAGTTGGCTAAAGTTATTATGTTTTGTGGTTGTAAGAAACGATTTGATTTTGTTTAGGTAATAGAGATTGCACTTTTTATTCAAGCTTTGCTCATTCTTGGCTTTTAACTTTGCTTGCGAGTGAATTAAGAGAGGATCTCGTAATTTCATCTATTTATCTAATATCGGGAGATTTAGATTCAAGAAACGAATGATAGTGGTTTTTTTTCAAATCGCTGAAGACTAATTCGGCTTAGGAATAAGTTATGAATTTCAACGGCTAAGAAGAGCGCATGATTGGTTGTTGTTCACCCTTGGTTCACGCTAGGAGGTATTATCAAGGCTTGCACAATCAACTAGTATTTCGACTTAGGGATAAGAAGAAATCATTGAAGAACGCTTCGCCGAACCTTGGAGGTTGCCACTCAGTTGCCCAAGTTGTTGCCCTGGCAATCACTGCCCCGACATCGTTATACTAGTTGCCCCAGCAACCGCTATTCCAGTTGCCTTGGCAACCCGATTGTTACCAATTGCCGCGACAATTGAGTTGCCATTGCACTCTTTTACCGAGACGATCCATTCGACTATCACTCCTAAACTCACAATAATCTAGCATATTCTCTCTAACTTGATTACATCTCTCTTTTATTTTATTGCTCTTAGTTACTTGTTAATTAGAACTCCCACAATCACCTACTTGTGTTTTTATTTTACAGTGCAAGAAGTTAAATTCCTGAAGAAGCACCAATCCCTATGGAGACGATATCTTTCTATACTATAACTTGCGACGTATACACTTGCACTAATTGCGAAGCACTTATTACGCGCAACAAGTTTTTGGCGCCCTTGCCGGGTTGGGCAATAGCGACTTTGTTTTTATTTTCTTGCACTTTTATTTATTTTTACTTTTTATTGTTCAGTTTCCAAAGGGTTAACAAAATTTGGTTTTGCATTGGTGTATGACCAGGGCAAACCCAACAGCACCAGAATATCCCCTTGATCTAGAAATTGAACGTATCTATTGTAGACTCAGACAAAACTGAGAGTAGCAATGGGAGATCAAGTCAGCAATAACAATGCCAACGGAAATCAGATTGCCGCAGCAGGAGATGGAGTGATCATGCCAACTCAACTTGCTTAAGCAAGGAATCGAACCGTTCGAGACTATTTAGAGGAAGATCTCAACGGCCTAAACCCATGAGTTGTCACACCGGATATTGAAGCTGCCCACTTTGAATTAAAGCCAGTTATGTTCAATATGATCAATACAATTGGCCAATTTGGCGGGTCGGTAACTGAAGATGTCAGACGACATCTCAAATCTTTCCTAGAGATCTGCAATTCATTCAAACTACAAGGAGCCTATGAGGATATTTTGAGGCTAAAATTACTCCCCTATTGTAACACCTGGGTTTGGGGGTCGGGTGAAAATAATATTAAAATAATGTTTCGGGTTTCGATTTCATAATTAAAATGATAAAATAATATTATTTGGGCTTCGTGTTTTCAAAACAAACATTTTATGTTGGATCCAATTTTAATTTGAAAACCCAAAGGTCCATTGATTTTGGAATAGTGGGAGATGACTATTCTCATTAATGGCAAATGTGTAATTAAGTGGTCTTACAAAATAAAACCCATTTTTATTTTAAATAAGCTTATTCATCATCTTCTTCCCTCTTCCTTCCCCAAATCTCACGACAAAAGAACTCTTTCCCTAAGGGTTACTATTCCATCATCTTACTTGCTCATTGTTGGTGATTTTTGAAAGGTAAATACGTTTTTGACTTGACCTTACCTTCCTCTTCATGTTGGTACCCTTAGTTTTCAATAAAACCAAGTATTTTGTATTTTGGGTTTTTCAAAGATTTTGATAAAGGTTGTAGCTTTATGGATTTTTAACTAAGCTTTTGATTTATTGTTGTTAGATAAGTTGTTTGTAAACCATAAGGTCCAATATATATGAATTTTAAAGGGTTTTAGGATGATTCTCGGATTTGGGTTTAAGTGGGGTTTTAGGAGGGTTTAAAGGTTAGTTTTGGGGTTGCTATGTGTTGGAAATTGAGGGCTGATGTTAGTGTAATGGTTAGGGTTGTTTTGGGAGCTTTTAGGTGTGTTAAAAAGGTTGAAATCAAGGGTTTCGGGCTATGCTTCATGGCTGCTCGGGAATGAAGATTTTGGGGGTTGTTCTTAGCTTGAATCATGTGTTTTGTGCTTGAATTGTGTTTCGGGTTTGCTACTTTGATTTGTGAACTGATTTGAGGTTGTTTTAATTGTGTTGGGATGATTAGAAGCAAGGAATTTAGTTGGTGAAGCTTCGGGGACGAATCCAGAGATTTTGGAGACTTGAGCTTGGTTCTCGGCTCTCATTTGGGTAGCAACGGTGAGTAGAAATGTCGAACTTTGATTTGTTTTCGAAATGGAACTCTTGGGGGGTTTGGGTGGGACCTAGAGGGTTCACCTAAACTCGAGTGTAAGTTACTACTCCTACATCCTTGTTATGTGTTGATGAATGATTATATGTTGTTGTACCATGTGCATCTCGAGTTGTTTTACATCGTTGTTGTTGTGTAGTCGTGTAGAAGTCGAGCCTCACGTGATAGTTGTAACCCCCTAGACCCGCCTATGCGTTACGACGGATCCTAGGAAGTCACATTAGGGTCACAAGAGCGATCCACAGTAAGATTTCAAATAAACCTATAGTTAAACCTTTAAAATCATAAAACAAATATCTGATTTAAAATACAATTTCAGAAATCGTTTAAAACGATAAAACAATCATGATACCAGTTGCAGAAAATAAGTTTCAGACTCAATTGTATAATTCAAACATGACACACATGCCCCCTAGTTACACTGATACCATACTCCCTGACGAGCCGAAGAAACTCCCATACTGACGTTGATAGGTGCAACTTGTCTGATCTTTTATCCTGAGATGGTAAAAACAACATGAGCTTGGGAAAGCTCAGTAATACAGAACTACCAAAAGATGCTATAAGCTCATGCAGACATATGGTAGGCATAACATTTTTATGATGTTCCAGGCAATATTTGTCTCCATTTATGATTCGCTGATTTAGTGAAGCACTATTCTTGAGGACTACAAGATTTGTTCTTTCTATGTTACTGAGTATTATGATAGAGCTTATTGTTCAGAGAGTCAACAGAGTGGCAGGTTGGAGAAGTTAAACCACGAAGCCTAGTGTGTTTTGATAAGTTGCAAAACAACATACATAAGTACTTAGCATCATATTATATGAGCACATAACAGATTAATATGCAAATGTTAAATATTCAAACAGAAGTTTACAAGAACTACCCTCCAACCTTACACCAATGTATAGTCCCCATAACTGTATACAGAAGGTCTTATCCCAGGCCTGAGGCGTAGGAGCCTATCCAGAAAGTCTTACCCTATGCCCATTGGGCGTAGGAGCTCACCTAAGGGAATACCTTAGGTCCAGAAAGACTTACCCTAGGCCCGTGGGCGTAGGAGCTCAATAGAACAGCTGGATCAGGGCTGTGACAGACACTTCAATCATAACCCGAGAGTATACCCCAGACAGTAATTAGTGTTCAGATTCCAGATATGAATAACATAATACATGTATCAGACATATTCTATTCAGAGTATCAGAAACAGAAGTTCATGCTTTTAACAGATAAATAGACATACTATTGAGCAGAGCAGACACTTGTTATTCATCATGTAAACAGATTATACCATCATAGGTCAAACTAACAGATCATACTATTGAGTTTATCAGGCAATCAGACAAAACCATTACAGATCAAACTATCACATAACAAATATACAGATTGATCAGACTTATATCAGGTAGGCAGAGAATGTCATCAAACATAATATTTTTCATGACTAATTAATTATACAGTTCATTCAACAGAATATATCACACATGGAACACACTAGGTGAGACAGATCATTTCATGGAGATGTTTGGCATTTACGGAATGAGACATATTGAACTCTTGACAACTTGAACGAATTTCTGAAACGTGGTTCCTCTTAAGAAGGGGTTCATACTAACAGTATAACCCAGATATTCAGAAGGTGATACTTCAAGATCTTAGAAAGTTCAGATATATTATGGGTACTTTAGTCCTTTAAGCATACAAGGGCATTATGGTCATTTCGACGTTCATAGACATTCTGGTAATTATACCAACACTGAAAGCAATGGTTCACAGAATTCTGTATCGTATTTGCTCATTAGTTTTCTATCCAGACATTCAAGAATTTCTAATTTAAAGTCTTTTAAGTTATCAGATATTTTCAGTGATGTTCCGATTATTTAGGCTATCATTGTCTTTCAGTTATTTTAGTCTTATTAACAAATCCAGAATTTTGTCAAATACATAATTACCGATTAATTCAAGAGGGTATTCCGGATATTTTAGACTGAGATAGATCTACCATTTCTTTCTGAATTACCATTTGGTACCTCCATCATTCACTTACTTAAACGAGATTAAGAGTCCTAACTCTCCGGCCCTTTTCAGAAAATTCATTCAATACAGAACTTGAGGTTTATCGTCATTCAAATTAATCAGACATTTCGGTGCTCGAGGGCATTATCATCTTTTCGGTCATTGCGATCATTCTTATCAAATTCACGTATTACTGTCAAAAAGGGTCGACTTAGGGTTTTAACGATATTTCCAGAAAATTCTTATTCATGTGTTATACAGGGATTTAGGGATTATCCAAGTTTGTATCACACGAATTGCAAAATGATGCCGAATGCAGATTTTAGGTCATTTCCTTTATCAGATGAGTAGTTTAGTCAAACTTATGCTTTAAGGGTATTTTCGTAATTTCATAACCAACATCTCATACTCCACATTCTGAACATTGGTTCTTAGACATCATTAATAGAATTTCAGATTTAACTGTATTATTTATTACTAATAGCACTTTCGATACTCCCAGTCAAATAATAATATTATCTGAATTCTATTTATAATCTTATCTGAATACTTTGATCTTACTGATTCTGATACTTAATTTTCGTATCAAATTCGGCTAAAACAGAGTTCACAAATATACTTCATCACAAACATGCATACTTTAACCGGATATCAACATGTGCATAAAGCATACAAGGGGTAGTAATGTATTACCTTAATTCCGAGTTATACCGGTTGACTCCCGATACTACATTCGATCGCATTCGAATCCGGATTGGATGTCCCATGACATTTCAAATACCAAGATATTATCATACCTTCAAATACACAAATTAACATTTCAGTTCTTATCCATAGAGCTCTTAACAGAATTAAACACTTTCGGGTTCAAGGTCAGATTCGGAGGCCTTCGGGTCAGAATTTTACAAAACAGGCTTCAAAATCGGACTCAGGACGTCGAAAAACATCAAATATGAGTTTTCGGAAAATTTGACTTTTTGGTCAACGGTCAACGGTCAAAGTCAACGGTCAAAGTCAACACTGACGTCATGCTGACGTCACTGTTGACCGGGTCGGGTCAACGGGTCGGTCAAACGGGTCAACCGGCTCGGTCAAACGGCTCGGCGGCTCGGTCAACCGGCTCGGTCAAACGGCTCGGCGGCTCGGTCAACCGGCTTAGTGGCTCGGTCAACCAAGACGAAGCCCACTCGCGACAGGCGGCGCGTGGGGCGCGTGCGGCGGCTGTGGGCGGCCGTTGGCCACCAAATTTTACATGCTGATAGTTTTCGACCTTCTGAACACGGTGGTGGCCTCAGATTTTCAAAATTCAAACTCAAAGTTCGAATACTAACCTTTTTAAGTTTCCGACGATAAACAAACACCCCCTCCAACGGTGACTCCGATGATGATGTCGTTGGTACCGATGAACTCGTCTCGACAAGATGAACGCAATGGTGGTGGAGGTGTCGAAAATGGACGGTCGGATCTCGGTAGATCTGAGATTGGATCTCTACCTTCTTCTTTTTTCTTTCTTTCCTTTCTTCTTTCATTTTTCCCCTCTGCCAAAACACGTTAACTTGGCAGATTTATTGTCTTTCAAACAAAAATGGTCCAATTACACTCTTAGCCATTTGATTTTTTTTTTGGGGAGTTCACACTTTTGTCTCCAAACTTTATTCTGTTTTCAAATTGGTCATCAATTCCTTATAAATCAAGCTTTCCAAACCTGAATTCATTCAATTAAGTCCCAAAACTTATTATTTTAGGGGAAAAATATTAAATCTCCCAAAAAAAATTTCTTAAAATTTTACTAGCCCCATTTGAGAATGTTACAATAGTTGTCTTAACTACGGTGATGAGTGGTCCCACCGGTAGTGACTAGTAGTAGAGTAAGATGATGAGTGGTCTCATCGGAAAACTACTAGTCGAACGGTGATGTGTGGTCCTATTGTGTGTATGTTGGTTGTGCATGTGCAAACCATATGTAGTCTTGTTTTGATAATCATTCGTGCATCCATTGATTTATTTTCAATTATGAAAAGTGTTTTGAAAACTGCATACTTGTTGAATTGTAGAGCTTCTCTCACTAAGCTAGTTAGCTTACGCTCTCCTTTGTTTCCAACATGCAGATCGTTAGATTTCGGGAGGCAAGTGGGCAAGGGAGGAGCTTTTGAAGTTCTCAAATTAGCTCAAGTCTGATTTACGTAATTGTAATAATGCCTAGACGATGGGGGTGTAGACTTGTAGGAGTTGGTGTCAAACTCCTTAGTTAATTTTGTGTTTAGATGAGCATGTTGGATTGTTGGATTTATGTTGGCCATGCGTACGCCTTTATATTGTGGATTGTAGACCATAATTACTTGATGCATACTTGCCTTGTGTTTTAAGACTCATATCCTTCCCATGAATGCTATGTATGTGTGTCTAAGGCATGTATGATAATGCTATGTATGAATCCTTGTTAATTTGATGTTTACTTGAATGGCCTTTATATGTATGTTGAATGTTGATCCTTGAATGTATGGCTTTTACGTGTTTGTTGAGTGCTAAGCTTGTCTATATAGGGTGCCTTGCATCTAGAATTGATGTATGTTGATTTTTGGAGGTTTTAGTTGTGTTTTTGGACAGCATTGTGCCATAAACAAGCTAAAACTACTCTGCTCGCAGAGGGCGTATCGAAACGGTTAGTCTCGTTTCGATACGGCCTCTTGTTTCAGGCCAGGCGTTTCGGTACGCCAGAGAGTCGTTTCGATATGTTTTAGCCATTGGAAATCTGAGATTTTTCTGATAAATTGAAGTATCGAAACGAGCCTTGGCGTTTCAGAATGGTCTTCGTATCGTTGACCACGAGAAGTTGACCGTTGGGGGCGTTTCAGAACGGTTGACCACCGTTTTGATACGGTCTCTTCGTGTTGACTTGGGCCTATTGACTTAGTCAAGGCGTTTCGATACACTCATGGGGTGTTTCGAAACGACATGCAGAATAAACTAAAATAGACTGTTTTTGGAACGATGTTGGGTTGATCGTCTCGTTTTTGCTTCCGTTGTTGTCATTTCACATAAGATTAAATCAATCTAGTTAGACAAGATAATAATAAAAGAAATTTTCTAGGGTTGCTAACCGAAGAGGAGCCTTCGCGGGTTTCACTTCGATTTTCCCCGTGTAGCTTACTCGGACCAGACAATCATCCAGACCGGGACGAGAGGGTTACACCTATTCACTGAGGGATAGGGCGAAAATGTGGTTAAATAGTATTCCATCCGGATCAATATGACCCTGGACTGATTTATGTCGTGATTTCCTTGCTCGATTTAATCCTACAAATATGACTGATAAGTCACATAACGAAATCACTTCTTTTCAACAGGCAGATGATGAATCCATGTACGAGGATTGGGAGCGATGTAGAGAATTGTTTCACAAATGTCCCCTAAATGGATTCCCAGTATGGACACAAGTGATGATGTTTTACAACACGGTAAACACGCCGACAAGGATGATTGTAGATGCCTTGGCAAATGGCATACTCCTAGACAAGCCACCAGAAGAAGCAATGGAGATTTTGTACAGACTTGCTAAAAATGATTATCAGTTCCCAACTACTAGAAAAGGAGGAGTCATACGCCATGCCACAGTAAACGAGCTTGAGTCATCAGATTTGATTCTCACGCAATTAGCTACCTTAACCAATTTAGTTAAGAACATGCAACGACCAAGCAACACACATGAGGTAAGGTAGTAGGTTCCTTTTGTGATTTATGTAATGGTAACCATGATTCTTCTTAGTGTCCACATAACCCAAAGTCCAGTTTTTATGTTGGAAACTACAACCGGGATAATAACGTGATGTTCAACACCTACAATTTAGCTTGGAAGAAGCACCCAAATTTCTCATGGAGCAATCCCAACAATGCCTCCAATCAGAAAAATTAGAACAATCAGAATGTACAAGCCTCAGGATTCCAACAGAACATGCCTTGGCAACCGATTCCGCAACAACCAATGTCGCAACAACAATCAACCCCATCAAATTCTTTGGAAAACTCTCTTACTGTTTTCATGTTAAAAACTGAATCTTATATGGCTGAGAATAGTAATTTCGTGAAAAGGACTGGCGCTTTTATTAACAGAATTGGGATGAGATTGTAGAATCATGAGGCAACCCTAAAGTTATTGAAAACTCAAGTTGGGTAGTTTGCCCAAAATTTGAATACAAGACCACAAGGAGGTCTACCCATCGATACTGAGGTCGCAAGGGGAATTGGCCATGAGAAATGCAAAGCAATCACCACTCGGAGTGGCCGACAATTTAAAGAAGCTCAAACCCATGTAATAGAGAAAAATCAACCGAATGAGCAATCTTGTATCCAAGAGGAAGAATCTAACAACCAAACTTCTGGCAAAACTGGTGAATTGGAAAATGCTAAGGCAAGTCCTGATGCCTCGACAACTACAAGTACAGATGCATTGGCAACATCAACTGCTCACGCCACAGGAAGACCTGATACCTCGGTAATGTCATCAATCGCGTTCCAAACCAATGAAAAGATTAAGGACATTCGACTTCCACCACCTTTCTCACAAAGGTTCAAGCGACAAAAGAAAGGGTACCAATTCAAGAAGTTCCTCGATATTTTAAAGAAAGTTCACATCAACTTGCCATTGGTTGAGGCAATTGAAAAAATGCCAAACTATGCAAAGTTCCTTAAAGACATAGTCTCTAAGAGGACTAGGTTAGGAGAATTCAAAACGGTGGCTGTAACAGAAGAATGCATGGCGATGCTACATAACTGAATGCCACCCAAGCTTAAAGATCCCGGTAGTTTTACAATACCATGTGCAATCGAAAATCACTATGTCGGGAAGACGTTATGCAATCTTGGAGAAAGCATAAACCTTATGCCAAAATCAGTCTTCCAACGATTAGGCATAGGGAAGGCGAGACCTACAACTGTGATGCTGCAGCTTGCGGACAGATCCTATGTGCATCTAGAGGGAAAAATAGAGGATATATTGGTAAGAGTTGATAAATTTATTTTTCCCGCTGACTTTATTGTTTTGGACTGTGAAGCAAATGAGCGCACACCCATTATTCTCGGGAGACCCTTATTAGCAACAGGAAGAACCTTGATCGATGTCGAAAGGGGAAAACTCACAATGAGGGTGAATGACCAGCAAGTAAAATTTAACATCTTCAACACTCCGAAGCATACCGATGATCCAGAAGAATGTCAACTAATCTATGCCACGACAGAGTTAGACTTTGACATGGAGGAAAGTTTCCTCGACATCTCAAGATGTACATGCCTCGGCAATTTTATTGCCAACCCAGAGAAAGATGAGGATTTTGAAGAACTGATTGATGAAGATCAAGACAAGGCAAACTAGATAACCACTCAACCAGGTACATACTTTGAATCATTGGACTATCCAGGTAAAGAAGGTAAACTCGAGAAACCCTCAATTGAACAACCTTCTATTCTTGAGTTGAAACCATTGTCAGGGCAATTGAAATATGTTTATTTGGGAACCAAAAATACATTGCCTGTAATTATTTCTTCTAAGTTACAGCCTAAACAGGAAAAGAGGTTGATTGACATGCTAACGCTGCACAAAAAGGCAATAGGGTGCACGATTACCGATTTGAAGGGAATTAGTCCGGCAGTGTTTATGCACAAAATCCTTTTTACAGATGATCATAAACCGACGATTGAGGCACAAAGAAGACTTAACGTATCATGAAGGAAGTTGTGAGGGAAGAAATCATCAAGTGGCTAGATGAAGGTATCATCTATCCTATCTCTAATAGTACACGGGTAAGTCTGGTACAATGTGTACCGAAAAAGGGGGTATAACTATGGTAAGTAATGAAAACAATGAACTATTTCCATCTAGGAATGTGACCAATTGGAGGGTTTGCATGGATTACCGTAAGTTGAATAAAGCTACTAGGAAATATCACTTTCCTTTACCCTTTATTGACCAAATGCTTGAACGTCTTGCAGGTAAACCCTTTTATTGTTTTCTTGATGGTTACTCAGGTTACAACCAAATTGCCAGAGCACTAGATGGCCAGGAAAAGACTACCTTCACATGCTCGTACGGCACCTATGCCTTTCGAAGGATGCCGTTTGGATTATGTAATGCCCCAACAACCTTCCAAAGATGTATGATGGCAATTTTTTCAGACATGGTCGAAGACTTTCTTGAAAATTTCAAGGATAAATTTTCGATATTTAGTGATGACTTCGACAATTGCCTCGGCAACCTATAGAAAGTGTTAACAAGATGTGAAGAATCCGATCTAGTCCTCAACTGGGAGAAGTGTCATTTTATGGTGGATGAAGGAATCGTGCTCGGCCATAAGATTTCATCCAAGGGCATCGAAGTTGATAGAGCCAAGGTGGAAGTGATTGAAAAATTACCTCCACCAAATATGATCAAGGGAACTCGAAGCTTCCTTGGACACGCAATTCTTTACAAAAGGTTTATACATAATTTTTCTAAAATTACTAAACCCTTGTGTAACTTCCTTGAACAGAATAAGGCCTTTTTGATGATTCTTGTGCCCAAGCATTCAAAACCCTTAAGAAAAAACTTGTCTCGGCACCCATTGTCGTTCCATCCCATTGGACTTTACCTTTTGAAAACATGTGTGATGCAAGTGATTTTGCAGTAGGAGCAGCTCTAGGCCAAAGAACAGGTAAAATTTTCCATGTTATATACTATGCTAGTAAAACTCTTAATGATGCCCAATTGAAATACACCACGACGGAAAAAGAGTTACTAATTGTAGTTTTTGCCTTTGAAATATTTCACTCCTACTTGATTGGAACTAAGGTAATTGTTCATACTGACCACTCGGTAATTAAGTACCTTTTTGCTAAGAATAATGCCAAACCTCGTTTGATTCGTTGGATATTACTATTACAAGAGTTTGACATTGAGATTAAGGACAAGAAAGGGACAGAGAATCAAGTTGTCGATCACTTGTCACGCTTGGAACACAATAGAGAAGAGAAAACAGAGATGGAGATATGCGATGCATTCTGAGATGAGCAGATACTAGTTGCCTCGGTGACTCCCGTAGTGCATGTCGTGGCAACTACCGTAACGCATGCCTCGGCAACTCCCGTAGCACATGTCGCGACAACCCAAATAACACATGCCTTGACAAATCTCGTAGCGCATGCCACGACAACCCAAATAACGCTTGCCTCGGCAACTCCAACTACACATGCCTCGACAAGTCCTGATGCCTCGGCAATACCCTGGTTTGCAGATTTAGTTAATTTCCTTGTTAGTGGTATTTTACCTTATGACCTTACTCACCAAGGAAAGAAGCGGTTCCAGCATGATGCTAAGCATTATTATTGGGATGGACCTCTTTTGTTTAAACAATGTGCAGATCAGGTCATACGACGATGTGTTCCCGAGGACGAAAATCAAAACGTGCTCGGGCAATGCCATGATTCACCATACAGAGGCCATTTTTGAGGCACTCATACCGCGGCCAAAGTTTTACAATTTGGTTTATATTGGCCCACACTCTACAAGGATGCCCAAGAATTTTACAAATAATGTGATCGTTGTCAACGAACGGGCAATATCTCTAGACGACACGAGATGCCACTGCAAAACATTCTTGAAGTCGAATTGTTCGATGTGTCGGGGATCGACTTCATGGGACCTTTCTCATCATCATATGGAAACCTCTACATCTTACTTGTCGTCGACTATGTGTCTAAATGGGTAGAAGCAATTGCAACTCCTAGAAACGACTCAAAAACCGTGCAGAGATTTCTACAGAAGAATATATTTACACGGTTCGGAATGCCAATGGAAATTATCAATGATGAAGGAAAGTATTTCGACAATAAACTTATTGCCAAGATGTTGCAACGCTTTGGCGTAAGCCATAAAGTTGCCACGGCATATCACCCACAGACCAACAGGCAAGCCGAAATTTCCAACCGGGAATTAAAGGGTATACTCGAAAAAAGTTGTAAATTCCTCTAGGAAGGATTTGTCATTGAGACTTGATGACTCACTTTGGGCATATCACACTACATTCAAAACACCTTTAGGTATGTCCCCCTTATGACTTGTCTATGGCAAAACTTGCCATTTGCCGGTGGAAATCGAGCACAAGGCATATTGGGCAATCAAAACTGTGAACATGGATTGGGTAATAATACGAATCTCCCTCTTTCTCTCATCTCTTTATCATTTTCCTTCTTATTCGATTAGGTTTATGTTAGGAAAATTTTGTTTTATGTTTCTTTTGAACCTAGCCATAAACTAAATCCAGTTGGCTAAGGTTATTGTGTTTTGTGGTTGTGAGAAACGGCTGGATTTTGTTTAGGTAATAGAGATTGCACTTTTTATTCAAGGTTTGCTCATTCTTAGCTTTAAACTTTGCTTGCGAGTGAATTGAGAGAGGATCTCGTAATTTCATCTATTTATCTAATATCGGGAGAGTTAGATTCAAGAAATTTATGAGCATGATTTTTGTCCAAATCGATGAAGACTAATTCAGCTTAGGAATAAGTTACGAATTTCAACGGCTAAGAGGAGTGCAAGATTGGTTGTTGTTCACCCTTGGTTCACGCTAGGAGGTATTATCAAGGCTTGCACAATCAACTAGTATTTCGACTTAGGGACAAGAAGAATTCATTGAAGAATGCTTCGTCGAACCTTAGAGGTTGCCGCTCAGTTGCCCAAGCTGTTGCCCTAGCAATCACTACCTCGGTGTCGTTATACTAGTTGCCTCGGCAACCGCTATTCCAGTTGCCTTGGCAACTCGATTGTTACCAATTGTCGCGGCAATTGAGTTGTCGTTGCACTATTTTTCCGAGCCGATCCATTCGACTATCACTCTTCAACTCACAATAATCTGGCCTATTCTCTCTTACTTGATTACATCTCTCTTTTATTTTATTGCTCTTAGTTAGTTGTTGATTAGAACTCCCACAATCATCTACTTGTGTTTTTATTTCACAGTGCGAGAAGTTAAATTCCTGAAGAAGCACCAATCCTTGTGGAGAAGATATCTTTCTATATTATAACTTGCGACGTGTACACTTGCACCAATTGCGAAGCACTTATTATGTGCAACACCTTACGCAATGTCCCATTATACTTTATCACTTCCGTATCTGACGCTTTATTAAGCAAGTCATTATTCACATGTCGATCACTACATGTGTGCCTCTCGACTTGTTCAATATCCATGCTTGGTTGTTGTTCCATCTCCTCAATGTTCATTCCCATAATTAATTCCACCCACAGCTCAATCCATAATGGCCACGGTTTCATCCCACGACCGTGTTGCTACTTCACCTGACACTGTTGAACTTCGTCGATTTTCTTGATGTGGACCATCTGTAGCATTCTCGCTGCAATCTAGAACCCTCAAGCCAAGGTGTTGCGTTACCTCCAAGAGATCCTGCTTAAGCTCGTGTGCCATGTCTCCTAAAGAATCCAGCGCAATGGTGCCCTCTAAATCCCTCACCAACTTATTCACAATGAGCGTATCTGTGGCTGGCGCCTCCTCAACCACCACGTCAGTTTTGATCGGTGTCTTCTCAACACCAATCTCAGTGACTAGATCATGAACATCATGTTGAGCTTCCTTCTTTCCTGCGTTTTCCTCACTCACACTTTCATCCTCATCAGATTCCACTTCTTCACCTTGTACATTCTGAAAAAGCTTTCTATTTCTTGAATACGCATCGGATATATCCTCCTATTCACCACTAATTCCTCAATTCTATTCATCACATTTGTTTCGATCAGAATACAACTTTATTCAAACGATGTCAGTGCTTACGTTTCTTTATCAATATACACGAGGGATCCCCATACCTCTGCAATATTTCTGAACGTATGCTACGACCAAGCCTGAATTGGAATTCCTCCTACAGTCAGCCACACATGTCTCTATCCCATTTTATATCCGAAGACCATTCCTGGACCGTCTCAAACCATTGCAACAAAACTTTTGATTCTAATAATTTCCTTCGAGATTCAACATCATTAAACATAAGCAGAAAAAACGGTCATGTTATCCTCATAATAAAAAATCCATGTAATTTTGCTCTAGTAAACTCACCAGACAATTTTGCCAATGTTGTTGCACGTATGTTTCGTCTGATCGCGCTACAACGCAGGATGTCCACATTGTTTTCATCCACCACTCCAACCAAACATAAATGATCCATCCATCTATTTAGAATGTCGATTTTCAGCAACACTTTGAATTTCTAGATACTGAAATGAAATTATTAAAGACAAAAACATTAGAAGCTTGGAATCAAGTCTTTTCAACTCAAGCAAACAGAGACTTCTTTGTAACATAGCCTAAGAGCAAAAAATACATAGTAGTTAGAATACCACTCACTAGTCTTGCTCCAAGCTTTAGCAGTGAAAATAGCAGCAGCAGCTAATTAAGAAAGTGGAAATTTAAGCATTTCATACTCAATAAGGCAAAGCTCGATCATGAAGAGTGACAGAAGCTCAAGCTGATTCAAAGTCACGTTTAAAGCCATTTCAGATTAATGAAGAAGATGAAGGTTAAATATTCAGCAAAAGAAAAGCGGAGGATCAAATCTTATTGCGAGGGAGAAAGGTTCGAAGGTGATAATATATGATGACTTACCTTGTTTCAATCCGTAAGTCGTTTAACCAAACACCAGAAAACTCAGAAAATGTGTCCCGTAAAGTGATTTCCTTCAAACAAACAAGCCCTAGTAACTGCAATATCAGACTAATAGCCACAAGGTCGCAAACCCAGAATGAAGGATACACTACCAATGGAGTGGAGTGGAGTGGACCAGGTACCAAGATCGCTGAATGTCCATTCAGAAATAATTATTCATAGGACTCGTATTTGTCGAAATTTGGACCAAAATAATAACAACATTAATAATAGTGAAAATATAAAGGAGAAAAGGAGAATAGAAAGTATGCAAATAAAGAGAATTGTTTGTAACTCATCAAGAAACGCAAGGAAACAAGTAGCTTACATTTTAAAATGACCAGTAAGGACAAGGTGGGGTGTTTTCAGCTGAGCTTGAGCTTCCCTCATTCTCTCCACTGAAAGTGAAGGTGTTTCTGAATTTTTCATTTGCTTTAGCTTCAATTCTTCCTGATATTGCTTCATCCGTTTTTCTTGCTTCTTTTTGCCTGGCCCCTTGCCGTGAAATTTGTGAGAAAGTTTCCGGAAGGCTTCCTTGGGAGTCATAATTCGACCAAATTCATCTGTCCTTTCCATGCGAATATCTTTAAATCTATCATCTACAATGCCAACAAGTTTGCTCTTTTTCTTGTCCATGTTCCGGCCACCCCATTCAATAGTTTCTTCAAGTGTTCCTCGATCTTTAAGCAGCTTCAGTGCACCTGATAATCCTTTGCCAACTGCAACTTCGCCAATGGTTTCATCTGGAACAATCTCATCCTTATCCTCATTAGCAGGCTTTTCATCAGCCACTTCCGACCATCCACCCACCTCATTTTCTGCATTTTTTCTACCTTGTTCAGAATCTCCCGGCACTTCATCCTCATCCATGAAAACATCTTCACTGCCGGGCTTATGGGCTTTTGAAAACAAACCTTGGTCTAGCCGAAGACGCCATACAAACTCCTCCATCTCTGTGATTACAACCTTGTTTTCTTGTGCCTCTCCAGTGGAGGTGCTTTGATCATCTCTAGTTTGAATGCTGGCAGCAAGAAGCGCTATAGCTTCCGGACCTGATTTTTCTTCTTGCTTTTTAAGAGCAAACCTCCGTACCTTTTCAACCGATTTATAAAGATCCTCTAAATTATCGTCAAAAACTAGATTTTCATCTTCCTCAGGTTTTGATGCCACCGAGATGGCTTCTGCTTCAAGGGCATCTATATCCAACTTATCCTTCTTCCGAAAAGCTTTCTTGTTTTGGGGCTTTTTAAATCGAAACATTGTAATAACCCGATCAAATTTGGAGTAACTCTCTAAACTATTTAGAGGATTTTTTCAAAAAACATGAATGACTATTAGATTCCTCATGTCTTTATATAGCCTTTGAAAATACTAATTCTACTCATATTAGGATTTTAATATATATTAATATATATAATCCTAAATTAACTTTAATTAAGATTTCAATAAATATAACTTAAAGTAGGATTTTAATATATATATATATATATATATATATATATATATATTAAATATATATTATCTCAATTCAACTATATATATTAAATTTCTTGTTTTGGGACTATGTATTTAAAGGTTGAAAAAAGAAGCAACGTAATATTCAAACGGACAATCTAACCTCAAAGCCGATAACCAATGGCAGTTCTGGACATGTGCAAAGTAAGCGCACGTACAAATTTATTTGAACATTAAAGATTCCATTTATTTAAAGGATAAATATTCTATACACAGGCGGTGAAAATTAAAAGTTTTCACAAACGCCTTAGTTTTAGGGTATAGGAAGTTAGTTTAGGGTTTAGGGGTTTAGGTGTAGGGGGTTAGAATTTAGGGATAGTTGTTTCAATTTAAGGTTTAGGGTTATAATTAACGGTTTATAGGTTAAAACCTAAATCCTCATCATATTACCCTAAAAACTAAACCTTAACCTACAAACCCTAAATTATAACCCTAAACCTTAAATTGAAACAAGTACCCCTAAATTCTAAACCCCTACACCTAAACCACTAAACCTTACATCTAAACTAACTCCCTATACCCTAAAACTAATGCGCTTATGGAAACTTTCAGTTTCCAGCGCCTGTGTATAAGATATTAATCCTTATTTAAATCAGTTTGTAATATCTAATCACTTTTTAAATATTATGCACCCAAAGTCGAAGTGTGAAATTTTCCCAATGATCGATTTGGAACCCAATGATGTTCATCAATATAACTTGGGGTCATCTCATTTTCTTTTTAGTTCCAACGGAGAATAGAAATTGTTGTAACCGAATTTTGTACGAGTTATGACACTAACAGGTATGGCACTAACAAGTACAGAACTAAGATTTGAAGTTGGGAGGACAAAACATAAATGTTTGAAAGTGATGGGCAAATTCATAAATAAATTATATTTTATAAAAATCTATATAAGGAGGGCAAAAGTGGGGAAAAAATTATTCGGGGTGGGGGCGATTATCGTCTGTCACTTATCACTTTTCACAACAAAATTAACATCAAAACGTTCGTATTCTTCTTTTATAAATATTGTTCTTAGACTAATTTTTCACGAAATCTATTCAAACGATTATAGTTACTTTTATAAATTTAAAACCGTCGTAAAATAATTTTTCTGTATAAAATCTAAAGAGAAGTCATCTCACCATGGTTTAAGTAAGCATGTGAATGCCCTGTGGAGCAACGTGAATTGGACATTGAAATTGTACGTCGACGTCTAATTTTGTAAAATGTTCCGTGTGATGGGTGCATGTTTTAGAACTAAAAAATTTAATGATACCATTACCAACTACCAAAATGACAACTATAGTGGCAATTTTTAAAAATAAATTATAAAATTTATATTTTATCAAGATAACATTTGTGTTAAATTTTAGTTCTAAAAACTTTAACAATACTTTTACACATACAAGCATACTAAATTGCTCGAACACAAATAACTGAAATAGAACACACTATCTTTTACTATTAAAATCACTCTTTAAATTTTTAATTGAATTTTTTCATAAAAAACCTACAAGAAAATTAACCACTTAATTAATTTAGGATAAAATTTTAGAACTTCATTTGATAAGTGAATAGAATTAGGGTTAGTACAAGTAGTATTTAACATGTCCTAAATCCTAAAACTTTGTTTGAAAACTGAATAAAACTAGGGTTAGTACATCTATTTCTATTTAATTATGTTCGTGATTAACCTTATAGAGAATTTAGTGAGCTCTTGTTGTGTAGGTATGAATCACGGCGATGGGAGAAGACACAGTAATGAAAAGGGGAATGATCGAGATCGGCGACAACAAATCTTCACCCTGTTCATTGGGAATCTCTCAGAAAAACTTCATTGGCAAGGACTCTGGCATGCCTTTGGGAGGCACGGGACGCTTTCATAGCAAGAAAGAGAGATAAAGGAGGCAGGAGATTTGGTTTTGTAAGGTTTGGAAAAAGAATAGACGCTGAGAGAGCAATAGAAAGGTTGAATGGGTACGTGTTTTATGGGAGTAGGATTAGAGTCTCAATGGCGAGATTCAAACTAAGGCAAGCATTCTGGAGAATGGTCAGGCCATCGGTTAGGGACACTAGAGGGAGTAGGGATAAAAGGGAGAATGCAACAGTAGATGAAAATAGCGGGAGAAGCCTAGGTGAAAAGAAGGAAGAAGAGAGGGGAGTAGGAGGTGAGAACAGTCCAAAAAATACCGCGAAATGCAAGAGAATATTGAGCAAGGTGGACGATGAAATGGTATGGAAGTTTAAACGTTGCTTGGTTGAATCAATATCAACGGTGTGTAGTGTGAGCAGTATAATTCTACGTTTACATGAATGGGGTTTAACCAGTATAAAGGTTAAAAGAATGAGTGGAAAAGTTATCTTTTATCTTTCGAAGATGATGAAATGTTTTTGATGTTACCTAAAGGAGATATTTGCAGAGGTTCATCCGTGGTCGGAGTATGAGAAGATGGGTGACAGAGCAACCTGGATAAAAATCTATGGATTACCATTGCACTGCTGAAATCTGGAAAGCCTTAAAAATATTGCAGAATCATGGGGAAAATGCAAATCAATCTTCGGATTGTGAAAGTGTATTGGTTTTGATCACTACAAATCAGGAGAGGAGGATTGAAGAGAAAGTAGAGATAGAAGTGGGAACTGGGAAATGTAATCCCCGGAAGTGGGCTTTAAGGATGATTCTGTAACACCCCAAAATTTTCCTAATTTGAAAAATTCCTAAGTTTAAAATCCCCAATTCGGAACCCTAGAATTTGGGAATTTATAAACCGAAAACCCTAATTTAATTAAAGGATTGAATTGATTAGACTCAGAATTTGTAGTGCAATTTTTGAATTTCGGTGACCATTTTGAGTAAAGAACAAAGTTATGTGGCCACTTTGTAAACCCTAGTTAATTCAATGGCTTCTCTTGGGTTTTACCCATTAAATTAGGTTTTTAAACCATGTTTTCTGGTTTTGGGCAACCAACAGCCGCTCACTCTCTCTCTCTCGATAATCTTTCCTTTCTCTCTCTCGGTTTTCTCCTTCACCCTTCCCCTTTGTTCTCCGACGAAGCTCCGGTCAAGCCCAAGCCGCCGTCCGTTCGTCGATCGGAGACCGTCGGTGTGCTCGTCCTCCCTTCGCGACCAAAACCCACCCAACCATCATCTTCCGTCACCGTCCGTTTCATCAGAATTGCACGAAAACCCGTTCGGCTCTCCTTTGCTCCACCGTCGCCGTCATCCTCCTCCGTTGTAGTGGTTGGGTAAGCATCGAATTCGTGTTTTGTTATTATTCGATGGGTTTGAGTTGCGGATAAGGATTTCTGAATCCTTTGTGTTTCAACAGCTTCATCCTCGACGTTCCATACCATCGTTGTTCGTATCTGTGCCGCTGTCTTTTGTCGTCGTCGCGTCATCTCCGACGAGTTTGCGCAGCCTCATCTCTGTTCGTCAGTTTGGGTAAGCCATCGTTAGCCTTTTTTTAGTCTTTCTGTGAGCTGTGGTTTGATTTCGGATTCCATTTGGGTTGTGGGCAGGGTTTGACAGTGATTTGTCTTGTCGTTGTGTTTTGTTGCCACCACCGTTCGTATATCCATGTCGCCGTTGCGTTATCGTGCCGCCGCAATATCGAACCGCTGTCATTGCCACTGTTTGGCTCTTGGAAACCCTAGCCCCAAATCTGGTGAATAGGTTAGATGTTGGGCTGTGTAAGATCATTGGTTGGTGTTGTGGGTTGAGCCCAAAGTAGGAGGCTCAAAGTGCATAATGGTATGAGCCCGTTTTAGTGGAGTCTAGTTTTGAAGGTGAGCTTAAATGGTGAACCAAATTGTGTGACCGAACCAGTGAACCACCTTTAATCTGAACTGGCCTTTTGAACCAAATCAATCTGAATAAGTTGAACCGAACTGAATTTTTGAACCGTTGTCTATGAACTGAGCCGGACAAGTAATTGAACTGGATTTGTGAATCGAATTAGATCAGTGAACCCTGGACCGAACCGAACCATAAGTTTTGAACCGGACCGTTGACCCGTTGACTTTGACCAACAAACTGTTTTGACCTTGGACCTTTGACTATTGACCAGTTTGACCAACCTTGACCAGTTTGACCTTTGACTCTTGAATAGTTGACTGAAAGTTGACCAGATTTGACCATTGACTGTCAGAGTTGACTTTGACTTTGACCTGAGTTGACCAAGAGTTGATTTTTTCAGACATCCTTCCTTTTAACCTTTCTCGACGTCCTGAGTTCGTATCTGCTGCCCGTTTTGCCTAATTAGTTTCCGAAAGTTCAGTTTTGCTCATTTTAAGTATTGTTATTGGAATATAATAAGTGATGATTTCAGAATCTGATTCGAAATATTATCGTGTTCAGGTGCCGACTTTGGGACCGTTGGGTTACCTCTAGTTGTTCAGACCGATTGTGCACGTTCTTCGAGATCTTCACGTGAGTATATCTTCAGTTTGGTTTTAGTGTTTTAGTCGGTGGCTTAATGTTAGTAATAAATACTAATATAGTATTCATACCTCGTAGGTCCTGATTCAGCTAGATCTGAGCGTAAGACGCGCTTTTCTCGGCATTAGAGATTATGTTGCTTAAGGTGTGTCTCTTCCTGATTTATAAACTTGTGTGTTTATTTCTGTGATATAAATTTTATGTGCTTTTCTGGTATTAATATAAGTAAATATTTTGTACATTTTGTGTGCATACTCCGTTGTGATTGGGTGAATGTTTTCAAACATCATGCATAACATGTCATATTGTGATTTAAGTGAAATATCAGATTTTCGGAATTGTAAACATCGGATTTATAGTATTGTGCAACTTGTATTTTCATAATTCATGTTTCGGATCAGACTCGGATTTTAAAATCTGCATCATATCATTGTGGGTATATGGTTTGGAATTTGTTCGGGGAAGTTCAGTGGTTTCAACCTTCGGGTTGAATTCCGCTTCGGATTAGTGGTTTCACCCTTCGGGCTGAATTCCGCTTCGGATTAGTGGTTCTACCCTTCGGGCTGAGTTCCACTTCGGATGGTGACGATGGAGAAAGTAGGTTATGGGGAACCTTACTTTTCGGTGTATCGGAGATGGGTACTATGATTCATGTGCATCAGACATCATATCATCATGATTCAGCTTTATTGTGTTTTCAGAAAAGTATTTATCAGAAAATAAAATAAGGTTTTGTTCTTGTTTTGTTTTGTTTTCGTTGCACTTTAGAGACACACTAAGCTCATTAGCTTACACCCCTAGTTTTTTACTTTTCAGATATCTCAGACTTATTAGGCGAATCGGTATTTGGAGCATCTCTTGTTTATTCAGATAAAATTTATTCAGTACGAACTTTTCTGTTACCTCAGAATTATTATTTTAATATTGTTTGGAATATCTGTGTAATATGGACATTGGAACTATTTTTAATTTGGGTATTATTAAATGCATGCATTTATAAGGTTATTTTTCAGAAATTTAACCAAATATCGGAATAATATTTAAACGACTACATTTTATAATAATGGGACCTTATTGAGTTTATTTTCTTTTAATAATAATGTTGTTTTTAATTAAGTAAACTTAAAAGGTGTTACTTGAGGGATAAGTTTTCAAATACGACTTCCTAGATTCGACCCATTTCTTCTAGGTCGGGTTTAGGGGGTTACAGATTCAGTGAGTAGGATAGCAACAAGTAAAGTTGTCGGGTTGAAAACAAGGCAGAGGGACTGTGATAGTAGCTCCGAATCTTCATCGGAAGTAAATCGGAGCAGGTCGTTGGAGCTAGAATCAGAGAGTCACCAAGAGAAGAATTAAATGCAGATCTTATGAGAAATTACAATGGCCGTAGAAACAGCTTGGATTCTCTTGAACCTGACAGACACTTAGGGGAGAGTGAGGAAAATAAAGTCCAGGAGACAATGCAGCCTGATATTACTTCAAGACAGGAAGATACACGTGACAGTCAAGAGAATGATGAGGTGGAAACCGATAATCGATTAGAAGGACAACTGATCTGGGGCAAGTGAAAGATAATGGGTTATCAGCCCGGGCCTTAGAGGATATTTATGATTTGGAACCTTCTAACACAAAGTTAGTGGAACCCAATACACAAAATCCACCACTCTAATCTTCTCCATCCTCTTCATGGTTATCTATTTCTATCAGGAAGATTTCAAAATAAAAATTGCATGTAAATTCAATGAGATTGTTTTGTTTTTTCAATAATCGACCCGATTCTATCAACATTGACCCGAATGACTTTTACTCTAAATCAAAATAATTGAACCGTTTTAAAGTCGGTGGTCGGTTTGGTTGGTACTTAGGGTTTTTTTCGGTCCAACTAAGTATTTGATTTTTTTTAAGATACGGTGATTACAAGTAATATCTGTCTTAAATATACTTTCAACCATTTAACAATACATACTTAATCACCCTACTGCAGTTGCTGGTGTTCGAACTCGTGATATCTAGGAACAACAATCGTTCCCTTAACTTTTAGTTTAAATTAATATTTAAATTTAACTTTTTAATTGAAATTGATATTTATAATAAGTGGATCAATTGAACTAATTCGAATTTAAATTTTGATATTAGTTTAAATTGAAGGACTAATTTTAGGGGAAGGAGAGAATGTTAATTAAGAGTTTTAACCACATATTTTAAAAATAATTAACTATTTGAAGATAAATTAAATGTTACGTTCAAATCTATCGAAATGTATATATACCAAAAAAATAATAGAATATCCTTTATTTAATTAATGTGTCACGTAAGAAAATTTGTGGGTAATTATTCATGTAATAATGTATCACTTTGATTGTGCTTCAGGATGCCGTTCATGGCTAATATATGCATTATATGTTTACTTTTAAAAAAATGTTGTTGGAAAATAATATTGTTGAAGAGGTGTTATATATATATATGAATAGAAATAGTTAGTTTGAAAGAGAAAATATTTAAAATTACAATAAGGTTTACAACTATCATCGTAAATTAAATACATAATTGAAGTTTTTTTTAAAACATAGACACTAGCCACTTTAGATCATGTAAGGACTATACATGGAAAAGATTAAAAATCCAACCAAAAAGCTCGAACGAAAATAAATACAAATAAATCTGAATGCATCGACAAACAAACCACAAAAAAGAATTAAGCTATTGAAAGACCATCGATAATCGCAAATCAGAGTCAAGCGTCATGAGAAACTATCCACGAACGCAAAACATGTATCCTTTAATTCGAGAGTCCAGAGCAGAGAAGATCAACAAGATTACAAATAAGCGTCATCTTGATCAGTCGTAGCGTAATCAAATCTAACCCTGAAAAAAAAAGGGCCAAACGATCAAAAAAGAAGACAAAAAACGTGTTAAAAGATAAAAATAAATATGCCACAAAGGCAGATACAAAACGTGCCACAGACAAAATTATTTATGTGAAAAAAAGGAAAAGAAACGACAGTCGACGACTATAATCAAAATTAATGTTGCCACCAGCTATATAAAATTGAAGAAGAAAATGTTATGTCGCGCTGTTAGGGTTTTCTACTCATATTATTATTACTTATTCAATTAAGACTAAAACTATCAAATTAATGGTTGAGCGTACAATAAAGTACGAATGTTATACCGAAATCACTATGTAATATTACGACTTCTTCTAAAGTCATCGGACAGATTGGAGATTTTCCTTAATAATATAACAATATCACTAATTCAGCAAATACTTGTGACGCACCTCATCTCACTAAATATTTTTTAAATATTATATTTTTTAAATATTATATTTTTTAAAAAAATTTTAAATATTGTTATTTAACCAAAAAAGTCTAATAAAATAGATTGAAGAATCCGTGGAGTGGTCTCAGTAGTAAAGGATAATATATTTCATCAAGGTGACTCGAGTTCCAGTATCATGTGTGCACGGTGTGTAAAAAATTGAACAAATATAATCTTATAATCACACTAGTATACTCCCGACATAAAAATATAATATCTCTATTTAATAAAAAAATTAAAATCAATGTCCATTTAAGTAATTTACAAGGCAACCAATGTTTCTAGGGTTTTCAATGAACTCCTATATAAATCGAAGTTTCAGTACTTTAAGCCTACATCTTACTAAACTCATCTCAGTACAATCCCATATCTTCACATCTTTCAGATCTTATAGATCCCGAAGCCTCCAATCCTCCTTATTTCGCTATCAGTCAGTTCAATGTTCAATGGCAACAGAAATCCATGCAATTTCATCCTATAGGTAAATGCTCTACATTTCATGTTTTTTTTGGTATAATCTTATAATTTGTCTACCTTTTTCTAACGTTAATCCAATTTCATCATAAAAATTAAATGAAACCCACATTTTCAAAGTTGATTTTCTATGAAATTATACCACGTTTATGTTGGTAATGCTTCAAGAGTTACCAAAGCTATATCCCACATTGGTTGGGAAAATAGCTAGGGAAGGGTATTTATACCCATGCTTCCTCCCTCCCTTGTATATATTCTTTTTGGAGAAAATTCGTAGGAATTTTCTTATGAACAAAAGAATATATGTGAAAGAATTTTTTCTTATTTATAGGCTTTTGATTCGAACGTTCAGAACCATTTAGTGAAACGGCCGTTGAACAGTGAAACGACCGTTGAACAGTGAAACGGTCGTTGCACAGTGAAACGACCGTTGAACAGTGAACAGTGAAACGGCCGTTGCACAGTAAAACGGCCGTTGCACAGTGACATCCGGCCTATAAATAGAGGTGCTTCATACACCATTTGTGATATCCGATCAAACACATTAAACACTTCAATCTCTCTGTTTTTCCTCTGTTATTCGAGCATCCTGCGAGCAGTACCACTATTGTTCACTCCGGAGTCGAGTGTACGATTCTTGGAGCGTCCGTGTGCACCTCAGGGGACATTCTGCCTGTGAAGCGACTACACTGTTCGGGGCAGTTTTGTTTCTAAGGCAGTGGCCATCATACCACGACACGGTTCACAATTTTTATTACCGTTGTTTTGATATTTTGCAGTCAGTGCTAACAGCCGATTTTGCAGTCCATTTTACCAACAATTTAGAAACAAAACTTTTCTCTGATTCTGCAAAATGGCTAGCAAGCTCATTCCCGATCTTTCCAAGCTCGATGCTTTAGATGGCAGCAACTACCGTAGATGGTCCCAGCGCATACTCATTTTCTTTGAGCAATTGGACCTCGACTATGTACTGCTCAACCAACCACCAGTTGCACCACCTACAGTTGTTGTTCCTGCCGATAACCAAGGCCAAACTGATGCCTTTACTGCTGCCACCTTTTCCAAATATCAGAAGGACAACAAGACGGTCCGTGGCCATCTCCTAAGTCACATGTCTAACAAAATATTTGACATGTATCTAAAGGAGAGGAGTGCAAAGGCGATATGGGACTCCTTGGACACCAAGTATGGCACCGATGATGCGGGGATCAAAAAATATGTCGTGGGCGAATGGTTGAAGTTCCAGATGACCGATGACAAGCCCATCATGGACCAAGTCCATGACTATGAGAATCTTGTCTCAGACATCATAGCGGAAGGCATGCAAATGTGTGAAGTTTTGCAAGCCAATGTCCTTATCGAGAAGTTGCCAAAATCATGGTCTGATTACCGCAACTCCCTCAAGCACAAGAAAAGGGACATACCACTTCAGGAACTGATTGGTCACATGAAAATCGAGGAGGCCAACCGTTTGAAAGATAAGGTTTCGAACAACTTTAGTCACTTATCTTTTAAATCTAACATAGTTGAGTCTGGTGGTGCTTCAGGGTTCAAAAGGCCCTTTAAGAAAGGCCCTCCAAACAAAAGGCCCAAACCACAGCAGACTACCAATTTCAAGAAGCCCAACAAGGCTAAGCACGACATGAAAACCATGAAGTGCTACGTGTGTGGGCAAGCTGGTCACAAGGCGTACCAATGTCAGCACCGCTTGGACCGCCAGAACGAGACTAGACCACGCATGCATGTGGCGGAGGACATGGATGATGATGTCATAGCCGCGGTGGTTTCGGAGGTCAACTTCGTAGAGAAGAACACCGAGTGGGTCGTAGACACCAGAGCTTCTCGACACTTCTGCGCAAAGAAGGAGTTCTTCACCGAGTTCGAGGATGTGAAAAATGGTGAACGTGTGTACATGGGGAACTCCAGCAGCTCTCAAATGATGGGCAAAGGCAAGGTTTTACTCAAGCTGACTTCCGGTAAAACTTTAGCCCTTAATAATGTCCTATATGTGCCTGCCCTGCGTAGAAATTTGATTAGTGGTGGCCTCTTAAATAAGGCAGGCATTAAGTTAGTTTTTGAGGCAGATAAACTTGTACTTTCCCGTAACGGTGATTATGTTGGGAAAGGTTTTTTAAGCGAAGGTTTATTTGTCATAGAAACTCAACTTAATGAAAATAATAAAGCCACCACTTCTGCTTATATTGTTGAGTCTGTTGATATGTGGCATGCTAGATTAGGACACGTAAATATTCAATCCTTAAAGAAAATGATGAATATGAATATTTTGCCTAAACTAGACACAACAAACTATAATAAATGTGAAGTTTGTGTAGAAGCCAAGCATGCAAAACCTACCTTTAAAAGTGTTTCTAAAAGAAAGACTGAACTGTTAGAACTTATTCATACTGATCTAGCAGACTTTAGAAACACTGAAAGTAAAGGAGGAAAACACTACTACATAACTTTTGTAGATGACTTTTCTAGGTATACAAAAGTTTATCTCCTAAGAACTAAAGATGAAGCTGAAAATTTCTTTCTTATTTATAAGACAGAAGTTGAAAATCAGTTAGATAGGAGAATAAAACGTGTTAGGTCTGATAGAGGTGGTGAATATGGATCTAATTTTCTAAAAGAGGTTTGTGAGACGAATGGCATAATACATGAAACTTCAGCCCCTTATTTTCCTCAACAGAACGGCATAGCCGAGAGGAAAAACAGAACTTTAAAAGAGATGATGAACTCATTGTTGATAAGTTCTGGGTTGTCTGACAACATGTGGGGGGAAGCCATTCTATCGGCTAATCATATTCTGAACCGAGTACCTCATAAGAAAATTGATTCTACCCCATACGAATTATGGAAATGGTATGCCCCAAATTTACAATACCTGAAAGTGTGGGGGTGTCTGGCCAAAGTGGGGTTACCAGACTTTAAGAAGTCCACCATTGGACCTAAGACCGTTGATGCAGTGTTTATAGGCTATGCTTCTAACAGTGCCGCATATAGATTCATGACTCTGCAAGACTTCTCTATTTGTGAATCTAGGGATGCAGTTTTCTTTGAAGATATCTTTCCTCTAAAGAAACCTAGATTAAATGTTGAAACACAAATAGAAAGCTTGCCAACCACTTCTTCTAGTGTGCCTGCTAGGTCTTCTCAAGAGATTGAATTTGAGCCTAGAAGAAGTAAGAGACAAAGAGTTGAAACCTCTTTTGGACCAGACTTCATAACTTCCTTCATTTCTGAGATAAATGACTTAGACACTCTTTCTGATCCTATAGCTCAAGCATATTTGTTAGATGAGGATCCTAAAACTTACGAAGAAGCTATACGATCTATTGATGCTAGTTTTTGGAAAAGCGCTATAAAAGATGAACTAGAATCAATAATGTCTAATCATACTTGGGAATTAGTTGACTTGCCTAGAGGATTTAAAACCATTAACAGTAAGTGGGTCTTTCGAAAGAAACTTAGACCAGATGGTTCTATCCAAAGGTATAAGGCAAGGCTAGTAGTCAAAGGGTTCACTCAAAGATTTGGTCAAGACTTCTTTGATACTTACTCTCCCGTCACAAAAAATCTCAACGATCCGTGCATTGTTTGCACTAGCCTCCATTCACAAATTGCAAGTGCATCAAATGGATGTAAATACTGCATTTTTGAATGGGGATCTAGATGAAGAGATCTATATGGAGCAACCTCTTGGCTTCGAGGCGCCTGGTATGGAAGGCAAAGTATGTAGACTTAAAAAGTCACTTTATGGCCTGAAGCAAGCTCCTAAACAGTGGTATGAGAAATTTCACAAAACTATTCTTAGTTTTGGTTTTGTTGTGAATGGTTCGGATGCATGCGTGTATTCGAGGATGTTTGGTACTGATTGTGTCATCATAAGCTTGTATGTTGATGACATGCTAATTTTCAGTACTAACATTGAGTCCATTAACAAAACAAAAAGTTTCTTGTCCACTAAGTTTGAGATGACTGACTTGGGAGAAGTCGATGTAATCTTAGGAGTCAAAGTAATCAAATCTGAAAAGGAATTTTCTTTAAGCCAGACACATTATATTGAGAAAGTGTTAAAGAAATTTGACAGTTTTGATGTCGTCCCTGTTCGAACTCCTTATGACTCTAGCATACATCTCTTCAAGAATGAAGGAAGTAGCGTTTCTCAAATGGAATATGCCAAAATAATTGGCAGTCTAATGTTCTTAATGAACTATACTCGGCCAGATATTGCCTATGCTGTTAGCAGACTCAGTAGATATACTCATAACCCTAGTGGTGAGCACTGGGTTGCTCTTAGACGCTTACTTAAGTACCTTAAGGGTACTATGGAATGGAGACTTGAGTTTATTGGCTTTCCTGCTACATTAGAAGGATATTGTGACGCCAACTGGGTCTCCGATAGTGATGAAGTAAGCTCTACGAGTGGGTATGTATTTACTTTGGGAGGAGCAGCAATTTCTTGGAAGTCTTCAAAACAGACTTGTATTGCTCGCTCTACTATGGAGTCAGAGTTTATAGCTCTTGACTTAGCTGGGCAAGAAGCTGAGTGGCTAAGGAGTTTGTTAGCCGATATTCCGTTGTGGGGAAGCCCGACTCCTCCTGTTTCCTTATTGTGTGATTCACAAGCTGCGATTTGTGTTGCCAAGAGTCAGGTTTACAATGGTAAAAAGAGACACATTCGCATAAGACATGAATCTGTTAGACACTTAATAAGGAATGGAGTACTCTCTTTAGAGTATGTGAAGTCGGAAAGAAACCTAGCAGATCCGCTTACCAAAGGGTTAAGTCGGAAACTGGTCCTAGATTCGTCGAGGGGGATGGGATTAAAGCCCATTGGTTGAGGAATTCATGGTGGATACCCAACTTAGTTATCTAAGTTCAATGTGGTCAAACGAAACCATGGAAAGACTCATAGTGTACATTTCTCACAGCCTATCCCTATGACGAATAATGTACATGTCCAGGTTGAGTACTATTACTCTTAATAAATTCTTAGTCCAGGTTTTGGGTGGTCTTTGTGAGAAAGACTTGATGAATTTACCGAATCATGGTTGAATACTTATTCTTAATAAGTTCATAACACAAGTATGAATGTGTTGTCCTATTGAGAAGGACAAGATGAACTTACCACCAGAAAGGTTGAGTTTCAAGAAACTCTTAATGAAATTTAAAATGATCCTATTGAGAAGGACATTTTGAATTCACCGACAATGAGGTTGAATATTTATTCTTAATGATTTCTTATCCCAAGACTGGGTGGTTCATTTTAAATGGACTTGAAGAAATCACCATAAGTCTATAAGAGGTTGAGCCATTACAAATGGTTCTTAATTATTTCATAGCCCAGATTCAGGGTGGTTTATATTGAGATAAACTTGATGAAATAACCTATGTAAGTGAGAAGGATTAGCCACCTTCTGTGAAAAACGTTGGGCTGATTTTTCTAAAACACTTACTAGAATCCTGAGGGTAAGATGGCCAAATATACACTTGTGTATATATATCTTACACATCGAGAACTTCGGTGGATGAAGGAGTTAGTTGTGTGTTATGAGTTTACCCCTATCTTAGAAAGTTCAAGACTAGTTTCACTTATCTAAGAGAAGGATCGCTCATTATCACTATGTACTAGTTCAAGATACGTTCACTAGTGCTTAAGCAACTAATTCCGCTACTGCTCGTCTGAGGAGGTCTGTGTTTGAGATACAGATGAATTCTTTCGCATTAGTGGGGGAATGTTGGTAATGCTTCAAGAGTTACCAAAGCTATATCCCACATTGGTTGGGAAAATAGCTAGGGAAGGGTATTTATACCCATGCTTCCTCCCTCCCTTGTATATATTCTTTTTGGAGAAAATTCGTAGGAATTTTCTTATGAACAAAAGAATATATGTGAAAGAATTTTTTCTTATTTATAGGCTTTTGATTCGAACGTTCAGAACCGTTTAGTGAAACGGCCGTTGAACAGTGAAACGACCGTTGAACAGTGAAACGACCGTTGAATAGTGAAACGACCGTTGAACAGTGAAACGACCGTTGAACAGTGAAACGGCCGTTGCACAGTGAAACGACCGTTGAACAGTGAACAGTGAAACGGCCGTTGTACAGTGACATCCGGCCTATAAATAGAGGTGCTTCATACACCATTTGTGATATCCGATCAAACACATTAAACACTTCAATCTCTCTGTTTTTCCTCTGTTATTCGAGCATCCTGCGAGCAGTACCACTGTTGTTCACTCCGGAGTCGAGTGTACGATTCTTGGAGCGTCCGTATGCACCTCAGGGGACATTCTGCCTGTGAAGCGACTACACTGTTCGGGGCAGTTTTGTTTCTAAGTCAGTGGCCATCATACCACGACACGGTTCACAATTTTTATTACCGTTGTTTTGATATTTTGCAGTCAGTGCTAACAGCTGATTTTGCAGTCCATTTTACCAACAGTTTAGACTGTTTTTTAAGCTTTCAAATGTTTAAAGCCATTATTTGTACTGTATTGGCTCCATTATTAGAGTCAACAGCAGGTTCCGATCCATGGCGACCTGACTGCCGCTTGGAGCCGATATTTAGCCAAACGGTTGAAGACCCATGAAACTCACCGTTGTTTCATGACACAATAATCCGTTCATATTTCTTAATTAATCGCCGTTGTTCAAAGGCCTGAGATTTGATTGTTTTTAAAATCGGCATGCAGTCAGACACGGGTGTTTGTTGTTTTGCAATAGCAATCCACCTTTTGCATTGTGCCTAAACCGAAGCTACTTACACGATTGGAGGGATCCTTGGTTCCCTTCAAATTTAAAGCAGCTATATTTTATCTTTTGATTTAGTTTCTTTAATCTTGAAAGTTGTCTGATTGTAATGTGTAATGTGTTCATATTAATTTGGTTTCTTTTGTTTGTATTGTAGGTATTGGAAATATGGTAAGTTTGTTATATTGGGTAATTATTTGAATTTTACTTTAAAAAAAAAAATCAACTAGACACCCAATATATTAACTTTATCGTATGGTGGCATATATTAGACAATTCCTTATGCGCTCTGTAAAAAAATGATGATTTCTAAAGCCTTAGTTACCAATGGCACGATGATAATCTCAATATGCATAGAGCTTAGTGTTGTTAATGGTGGCTGCATTTTGCAAGGAAGGTAAGTTTTCTAAGTTGAGAAGTTGACTTGTTGACGCAATGATTAATCGAGGCCTTTGATAGCAACTTTTAGCTTGTAAATTTAAGCTATATCCGAGTAATTCGATGTTAATTCCCTTGGCTGCTAGTTATATATGGTACATTACTTAGTTGATGCACATTGCAAGGGATGGAATGCGTTCTACTGTTTGAACTGATAACAACCATACCGGTTGGAATGCATCCTACTGTTTGAGTCACCCTGTTCTGGTAGTAAATATGAACAAGAAAATTTTGTTTTCTTTTACCATTTTTAGAGATGTTTGTACATTTGATCTTTTTATCTAAACTGGTTTGTGTTGCTGGCAAAGGTTGTTTATCAAGTTAATACCGTCGAGCTAGAGCTATGGATCTTGGTTTCTACAAATATTTGAATCTATCTGCACTTGAGATGATGTTCATGTTTCTGCTTAACCATGAGGAAGAAGAACAACAAAAGCAAAGGGTGATTGCTAGGAAATGGAGGGTTGGTTTTACAATGATTTTGCTCAAACTTCCATTCATCCATTTTTCTTCTCATTTTCATTGTAAGAAACTGTATGCTTTTATCATCCTGTTGAATGAAATTTATTTGTTCTGTTCAATTGCCTCTTGTTCAATCTGAACAAGAAATTATCCGAGACAATCATTTGTGTGAAACTATGGTTCGGATTAACAATCAATTTATCTAGTGAGATAAGATACTAAATTTTGTAAGATTAACACGTTTATACGACAAGCCAAACCTCAAAATTCATATTGCGTACGCTCCTTACGCGCCCCCCAAATTAGCTCCCCTTTAACTTCCTGAGCCTCAAGTGTTCTTGATTCTGATCCTCTGGTCTGCCCTGCCGTGTTTGGGTGACGTCGTCCCTCGGTAACGATTTTTCCCAATCTTCCCTTTCTTTCCGTTGACTGTAAATGTTGGAATCGCTGTAGTTTGCTCCAGTTTGCTGGAGCAAGCGGTTTTCGGGTGTTACTTTGGTCTTCTTTGATCCCTCAGTAACGATTTTTCCCAATCTTCCCTTTCTTGGCGACGCCCCATCTCTTGTTTGCTTTCCCTTCCCCTCGCCTCCTTCCCGTCTCTTGGTGACTGTCTCATATTCTCTCTTGGTTTTGAGTTGTTACTCTTTGGTTGTTCCTTTTGTATATCTTTCTTCTTGCTGCAGTTGTCTTGGTTTGATTGAAAGGAACAGATTGCTTGTTTTGTTCTTGTTTTTTCGTGTGTGCTGGTCTCTTGGATGCTTGATTGTCTCAAGTCCGGGGTTACTTCGGGTACTTTGAAGACTGGTTAGGTTGTTGGTGTTCTTCGCTGGTTGCGTCATTTTGTTTCGTTGTCCCTTGCTGGGTGCTTTTTCGAATTGTTGCATAGTTGTCCTTTGGGTTACTTGTGTTTTTCGCTGGTTGCTTTACTTTTGTTCTTTAGTTCTTTGCCGGGTGTTTTTTCGAATTGTTGCATTGCTGAGGTTTGTCAGGGCCTTAGGCGAAGATAAGACTTTGCTTGGATCAAACTTTTTTATTAGAGGACTGTTGTCTCCGAAGTTTCTTCTATCCTTGGTTCTCTGCGACAGTCTGGTCCCTTTCAGTGATAGGAGCCGAGGTTTTGTGGGTGGTTTTCTGTAGGTATTGGCTGATCTATGACCACTCTTGCTTGGAATGTTCGCGGCTTGGGTAACCATGAAACGGTTAGGGCTCTTCGGAATGCCGTAACTAAGCATAAACTGGACATTATTTTTCTCAGTGAAACAAAGCAAAAGAAGAGATATTTAGAGAAAATCAGGATGAAAATGAAACTGAGCTCCTTTTACGTCGAACCAAGTGGCATAGCAGGTGGACTAGCCCTTTGGTGGAATGAAGAAGTATCTATTTTTGTGCTCAATTCTACCAAGAACCTTATTGATACAAAGGTGGTATTTCAGAGCGGCGATAACTGGTTTGGAACCTTTATTTTTGGCCCCCGTATAGAGACGAAAGACAAGCTTTTTGGGAGAGTTTGTCAGACCTTAGGAGAACCAATATTACCAAGTGGCTTATTATTAGTGATTTCAACATGGTTTCACGACAAGAGGAGAAGGAGGGAGGAAACCCGGTAAATCCAGAGGAGGCAAGAATTTTTAATGACTTTGTCAATTCTGCTGGGCTTATCGAGCTGCCTATCAAGGGCGGCCATTTTACCTAGTTCAATCAGAGAAACGGAGAAAATTCCATTCTTGAAAAACTTGATCGTGTCTTGTGCTCCACTGACTGAAGTCTTTCTTTCCCTAAAGCCGTGGGAGTAATGGAAATTGCGGTCGCTTCGGATCATGCTCCTATTATCCTCCTTTCTAAGGGTTACACCAGAACTTATAAAAAGGACTTCAAGTTCGAAACGAAATGGCTCCTGGATGATGAATGTTCTCAGACTATTTCTGAGGGGTGGAGTATCTCGCCTGGAGAAAGAGCGACATCCAGGTTTGGGAGAAAGATTTGCAACACCATATCGGTCTTGGTAAAATGGAGCAAGGAAAAAACGAAGCAGAAAAATGAGCGAAAGCATAAGCTAATGAAAAGGATCAAGCTCTTGTCGGGGAGGCAGCTTTCAGAGACGGAGCTGGAAGTGTACATGAAGCTTAAGAAGGAGTTAGATACTAAATGGGAAAAAGAGGAAAGATATTGGCATCAGCGGTCTAGAATAAATTGGCTGAAATGGGGGATAGAAACACGAAATTTTTCCATGGAACGACCATACAACATCGCAGAACTAATGCCATCGTTAGGCTAAAAGGAGAAGATGGAACCTGAACATATAGCACACTATTTGCGGCATCACTTCAAGAAGGTGTTCACGAGAGACCAATCAGTTGATTTTGAAAGTCTCAGAGATTATATTCCAAGTTTGGTAACCGAGGACATGAACCATGAGCTAAGGAAAGAAGTGACGGAGGAGAAGATCAAAAATGCAGTTTTCAATATGGGTGCTACAAAAGCCCCAGGACCGGATGGCTTCCCAGTATGCTTCTATCAAACCTACTGGGATACGGTGAAGGAGGATCTTATCGGGATGGTCTTATCCTTCTTTAGGGAGGGAGACATGTGTACGGGACTTAATAAGACTAACATAGTGCTGATCCCCAAGAAAACAACCCCAACAGAAGTATCACACTTTAAACCAATCAACCTCTGCAACTTTTCTCTCAAGGTTATAACCAAGATCCTCGCTACAAGATTGAAGGTTATCCTCCCTGATATCATTCCTCTTTCTTAGTCAGCCTTTGTGCATGGCCGGTCAATCCACGATAACATTATTCTCACTAATGAGGCTTTCCATGCAATCAAGCGGGCTAGAAAGGGCAAAAAAGGTCTTATGGCCCTGAAAATTGACTTTGAAAAAGCTTACGACAAGGTTGACTGGGGCTTGCTTCAATTTGTTATGAGACGGATGGGATTTGATGAGTGGAGGATCCACAGAGTTATGATGATGTGTTACGATGATTTCCTTCTCATTGATTTTCAATGGGGAGCGCTTTGGGGAGGTTCAAGCTAGCATGGGATTACGACAGGGCGACCCTTTATCACCCTTTCTCTTCACCTTCATTTCTAGCATTTTGACTTGTATCATTGCTAAGGAAACAGAAAGGAATCAGTTTACGGGTTTGAGAATCAAAAGACGCTACCCGGTGTTGAGCCATCTGCTTTTTGTCGATGATTGTCTCCTTTTCTCAGAAGCAAATGAAGAAAATTGTGCGGCTACCCTCCGAATCCTCCAGCTGTTCTAAACTGCTACTGGACAATCTGTTAATTTCCAAAAATCCTCTGTTTTCTTCTCTCCGAATGTTAGCTGCAATTTTAAAGCCCACTTGTCTAATGTGCTGGGTTTCAGTCTTATGGGGGACGATGCGAGGTATCTAGGACTTCCATCCTTTTGGGGGAGAAGCAAGAGAGAAGCTCTAAGTTTCATCAAAGAACGTGTTCAAAATAGGCTCAAAAGTTGGAAAGCTAAGTACCTGAACCTGACAGGCAAGGAGTCCTTATAAAGGCTATAGCACAGGCCATTCCCACTTATGTCATGCAATGTTTTCTTCTACCAGTCACTTTCTGTGATGATCTTAGCTCGATGGTTGCTAATTTTTGGTGGAATAATGGTGCCAACAAAGATAGAAGTATTTATTGGTTGAATTGGAAGGATCTTTGCCGACCAAAGGATCAAGGAGGAATGGGCTTCAGAAACCTAAGAATGCTCAACAAAGCTCTTGTAACGAAAATTGCTTGGAAAGTAATTAAGAACCCGGAGTCCCTCCTTGCTCAGACTCTCATGGGGGTCTACTTTTCAAACAGAAATATTTTCGAAGCTCCTAAGTGCACCAATCTATCCCGGGCATGGATTGGAATTAGGGAAGATGTTAAGACTTTGAGAGAAGGAGGCCTCTAGAGAGTTGAGAATGGTAGGTTCATTGCGACATGAAAGGATAACTGGGTCCCAAAGCTACCTAATTTTCGAATTTCCACTCCAATGCCTCAGGACTCTCCGTCCCCATCGATAAGCAGCCTCATGAATTCAGATGGACGATCATGGAATAGTGAAAAGGTCAGAAAATTGTTTGATGCGGACGAAGCCAAAGCAATTCTCAACATCCCGATTGGGGGGGAGGGGCAAATTCAGGATTCTTTCATATGGGCTGGTACGAAGAATGGGGAGTACTTAGCACGATTTGGTTACCGTTTTATTGAGGCTTCCTCCTCGGACCGTGATAATCCTTCTTCTAGTGAAGATCCGAGTACTAAGAAGGGTTTTTGGAATTCCATTTGGTGTTTAGGGATTCCAACCAAAATTCGGTCTTTTCTGTGGAAACTTTGTCATAACATTGTCCCAACAAAAGGAAATTTGGCTTCTCGCCTGCATGGAAACTTTCATGATTCGGACTGCTGTCCGCGATGCGGAGAGAGAGGAGAATTGATTGAGCATACCCTGTTCTTTTGTTCTTTTGCACAAGGAGTCTGAAAGGCTTCAAGTTTTAGCTACTCCCCGTCCTCCCTTGGTTTTCCTAGATTCCCAAAATGGTGGAGCAAAATCAATGATTTCCGGCAATTTGGCAATTCTGAGGACGGATGTGCTCTTATAGCTTTCCTCATTTGGTCTACATGGAAATCGAGGAATTTTTGGGTCTTCGAGGGTCAGAAGGATCTGCTTTAGGAAGTTTGGTTGCGGGCGGAACGAGCTTTCACTGAATTTTACCAAACTTCTTCTTCTTCTTGCCACCAAGAAAAACACCACCTTTGTCAGGAACCGAGGTGTTGGACTCCACCACCTCCGGGAGATGTTAAGATCAACTGTGACGCTGCTTTTGATCCACATTCAGGGGCAGTATTAGCTACAGCTATAGCAAGGGTTAGCTCAGGTTGCTTTATTAAAGGAATGTCTGAATCCTTCGTTGCTCCTTCCGCTGCAGTGGCGGAAGCCTTGGCAATCAGGCTGGATTTTTCGCTGGCTTTGTTGAATGGCTTCGGTAACATCATCATCGAAGCTGATTGTAAAGCTGTTATCAACAGGCTCAAAGAGGGATCCTTATCCGAGTGGGCCACAACAGCTGTGGAAGAGGATATTAGATTGACTTCTAGAGCTTTCAATTCTTGTTGTTTTTCCTTCGTTCCCCGCTCTTGTAATCAGGCTACCGATCGGTTAGTCAAATTTGCTAAAAGTTGTAAGGGCCAAACTTTGTGAGACCCCGACCTTATCTCGGCCCTGTGTAATTTTCCATGATATGAAATGAAGTTACCTTTTGAACAAATTTTGTTTTTGTAAGATTAACAAATTTGGTTTAAAGTGTCATCCAATAATAAGTATGTACATTTGATGCAGATTAAGAACAAAAATCTTCTGAATATTCTGTCCTTAATTAGGCTTCTTTTTATGCTTAAAAAAATACTAAAAAACTATAAGTTTACCTTCCTCATGCGAGGATAAGCACTAGCACCAGCAATTATAAGTTTTGGTCGAAAGAGGGTAGCTGTTTTCTCAAGCATGTCATAATCAACAAGGCCTGTTCCAAATTTCAAGCAAATTGAATCAACCACCAAGCAAGTCTACAATATAAGTTTATCTATTTCGAGTCAATGCCTTATCTACAATATAAGTTTATCTACAATATAGATGTGCCAGTGCCAGATACTCGTCATAAATCCATGTGACAAATGTCCACCGTGAGGCAAGTCCAGACCCTACATCATTATATTAAGAACCATTTATACATATACCATCCAACAGAGAGAACTAAGTTACAACAGCTAAAACAAGAAGACATATCTTACCCTTATTCGATCATGTGGTTTAAGAATTGCTATTAAATTTTATATTAAAAAGGAATCGCTAATAATGTAAATAATCAATTAAAATATAAAAATTCAAAAATAGTACATTAAGAAAAAAACAATAAGTATCTGGTTATGAAAATCTCTGAAATTTCCGGGGAAGCATTTTCTGGTTCGATGTTGGCGCCGTGTGGACGGTCGTCGGATGGTCTATCGCAGGGTATAATTTCTTTAGTTGCGGCGGCTATAAACTATACGATTGGGGGATGAATGAACCTTAGACGGTAACTACACAAATCCTTACTAATTTAATAATAATTTGTATGAATCTGTCTCATTTTAATCTCTATGACAGAAGCATGTGTTTTATCACAACGAAATTAAATTGTCAAGAACATGTTAAACACAAGCATAGAGAAAGTATAATATGCAACACTTAAAGAGAAAGATGCCTAATGCAATAAGAAAGGACTAATTTTACCACACTTCCCCAAGCTATGACACTCATTTTAAATTGATCCCTAAACTTTTGAACGTTTTAATTTCATCATCAAATTATGACCCTAATTTTAAATAGGTTCCCAACCTTTTTGAACTTTTCAATTTTATCCCAAATTATCGATATATGCTAATAACGTCCCTTGCTAATGAAACTGTTTAAATTTGTTTTAACTGTAATCTAAACATCGATGTGTTTTATGTAATAATATGACATGGTACAACATTAATTATCTTTTATGATACATCATGTCACTACATAATACACATAAAAGTTTACATGACAATTAATAACTTTTTAACGGATTTATTAACATATGACACGTGTAACCCCTCGTCCCGGTCTGGCCGGATGACCGGTCCAAGTGGACTACACGGGGAAAACCGAAGTGAAACCCGTTAAGGCTCCCTTTCGGTTAGCAACCCTATTCTTTTTTTTTTAATTTAATCTTGTCTAGAGGAGTATTAAAGTCCTAAGTGATCAAACAGCGGAACGACATACACGAGACAATCAAACGAACCCAAAACCACATTTAACAGCCCAATTTTAAACTTAACTGCAGGCGGTATCGATACACCTAAGGGGTGTATCGATACACCTTGACTAGGTCAAATGGTCAGAGTCAACCCGTGGAGACCGTATCGATACACCCAAGGAGTGTATCGATACCCTCTCCTACGGTTGACTTCTCACGGTCAACGCCAAGATGACCGTATCGATACGCCAAAGACCGGTATCGATACCAAGTTGGACAGTAACTCCAGTGACCAAAAAGGTAACGATACGCCTGAGACCGGTATCGATACCAAGTTGGACAGTAACTCCAGTGTCCAAAAAGGTATCGATACGTCTCCCCGCGTATCGAAACGTATAGCTTGGAACAAGAAGGCCGTATCGATACGGGTCTAACCGTATCGATACCCCTGCTCTGCAACTTCTCCTTTCACTACTTGGTGACTTCACATACGGTTCTAGATGCACATTTGGACACTCCTAAGCGCACACAATCATACATACAACAAACCACAATTGGAATTTAGCTTACAAGCATTGAATCTAACAAGGATCATACCTATCTAGACTTCATGCAATTTCACAAGAAGCATACTTAGCAAGCATAAGGCATCATGCACAAGGTAATCAAGCATAAAGCATTCATAGGCCAACGGCATACATATTTAGGCATGTACGAATAAACGACATGAGAATCATAGACCACAATCCAAGAAGCAAGCACATCACAACTTGAAGTTAACATATTCAAACATAATCTCCTAAGGAGTTTGACCCCAACTCCTAAAACTCTATACCCCATTGTCTAGACATTATTACAAAAGCAAACCATACTTAAACTTGCTTGAGAACTCCAAAAGCTCCTCCCTCGCCCGCTCGCCTCCCGAACTCTAACAATCTGCACGTTGGAAACAAAAAGAGCATAAGCCAACTAGCTTAGTGAGAGAGGCTCTAAAATTCACAACATGCAGTTTTTCCAAAACACGATTTATATGCAAGAAAGCAATGGAATGCACAAGGGTTTGTCTCAACCACACACTTGGTTTGCACAAGCACAACCAACATACACTTACGGTGAGACTACACATCACCGTTTCGACTAGTGGATTTCCAATGGGACTACACATTAAAGTACTACCCTACTAGTCACTACCGGTGGGACTACACATCACCGTAGTTTAGACTACCATCATGTGAGGTACGAACTCAACACGACTACAACATTAACAACTTAAAATGCATTCAAGTAATCACAACGTATACACAATTAACATATCACAACAACATGAGAGTAGAGAGGCTTACACACGGGTTTAGGTGACCCCTCAAGGTCCCACCCAAACCCCAAAAGAATCCATATCGAGTACAATGTAAAAACCAATAATTCTACTCACCGTTGCGACCCAAGAGAAGATCGAAGACCAAGCTCAAGACTCCGAAATCCCTGGATTCGTCCCCGAAGCTTCTCCAACCAAAATTCTCGTTTCTAGTCATTCCAACACCAAGCAAATAACCCCAAATCATTCCATGTTCTACAATAATCAACCCGGATTACATACCAAGCACAAAACATCAATTTTTTCCATTGAAAACAAGCTCAAAATTCCAAAATCCCAGCAGCCCTTAAGCACCCTTCGAAACCATTGATTTTAACCCTCAAATTACTCCCTAAAGCCTTCAAAACAATACTTACATATACCCTAACCATCAGCCCTCAAGATTCCACCTAAAACACCCCTAAAACTCAACTTAAAACCTCCCAAAAACCTCCCCAAAACCCCATTTCGGGAATCACCCCAAACCTTGTAAAAATCATACCCATTGGACCCCTTTGGACTCAAGACAACTCATATAACATTTATAAATCGAAAACCTAAGTTAAGGATGTTAAAAATGACATTTTTAATCAAAATTTCAAAACACCCAAATCACTAAAATCATGAGTTTTCTAGAAAATAAAGGTATGTGCTAGTAGAGGATAATGAGAGCAAGTCAAAAACGACCTTACCTTTGAAAAACCTTCAAGATTGGGTGAGTTATGAAATGGAATAGTGCTCCAAAGGGGAGAGGGTTTCTTTATCGATGGAAATGGATAGTAGAGGGAAGATGATGACTAAAAAAACATTATTTAGGTTGGTTTAAAATTAAAGGCCCAAAGACCTAAATGCCCTTAATGAAAAAGGGAAACCACAATAGGTGCCACCCATGGCCATGTGGGCTTGTTTAAAAATATGGTCCAACTTAATTTTATTTGTCTTAAAACCCGAGGCCCAAACCATTATTTTATTATTTAAAATTTGGAACCGAAACCCGAACTATTTTTAAATTATTATTTTCTCCCGACCCCCGAACCCGGGTGTTACAACTCTCCCCTACTTAAGGAATTTCGTCCTCGAAATTACCTGACGGAAACAAATACGGAAACTGCTCAAGCATGTCAGCTTTCCTCTCCCACGTGGCTTCCTCCACACCTCTATGTCTCCATAAGACCTTGACCAACTCTATAGTCTTGCCACGCAATACCTTGCTATCAGAAGCAAGTATCTCGACTGGTTCCTCGTTGTAAGATAAGTCCGGATTTAACTCTATTTCTTCCACTGGCATAACATGGGACGGATCCGATCTATACCTCCTAAGCATCGACACATGAAATACATCATAAATCTTCTCTAGCTCAACTGGGAGTCTCAATCTATAGGCAACCGGACCAATTCTCTCAACTATCTCATAAGGCCCTATGTACCTTGGGCTCAACTTGCCCTTCCTTCCAAACCTCATCACCTTCTTCCAAGGTGAGACCTTCCAGAACACTTTATCCCCCACGGAGTATTCTACTTCTTTCCTTTTTAAGTCGGCATAGGACTTTTGCCGATCTGAAGCCTCTTTCAAGCGATCACATATCAACTTCACCTTCTCGGTGGTTCCTTTAAGCAATTCGGGCATCGGCACAAGTTTCTGTCCGGCCTCGGCCCAACAAATCGGGGTCCTACACTTCCTACCATACAAGGCCTCATAGGGGCCATCTGAATGCTCGACTGATAGTTGTTGTTATACGCAAACTCCACTAATGGTAGGTGTTTCTCCCATGACCCCTGAAAGTCAATGATACAACACCTCAACATGTCCTCCAATATTTGAATTACCCTCTCAGACTGCCCATCTGACTGCGGATGATACGAAGTGCTGAAGTTCAACCAAGTGCCCAAGGCCCGATGCAAACACTCCCAAAATCTAGAGGTAAATCTCGGATCTCGATCTGACACAATCGACTTCGGTACCCCATGTAGTCTCACAATCTCACGAATATACAACTCGGCCAACTTGTCCAAAGTATAGGTAGTATGAACCGGTATGAAATGAGCACACTTGGTGAATCTATCTACAATCACCTACACTGAATTTTTCTTCGAAGGAGTCAACGAGAGTCCTGACACAAAGTCCATAGTGATACGCTCCCACTTCCACTCCGGGATTTTCAACGGTTGCAACAACCCTGAGGGAAACTGGTGCTCAGCCTTGACTCTCTGACAAACCATGTATCTGCTTACGAACTCGGCTACATCCTTTTTCAACCCAATCCAATAATACTCTTCCTTCAATCCTCGATACATCTTCGTGCTACCCGGATGCATAGCAAAATGACTATTGTGAGCCTCACTCAAAATTGTACGCCTCAACTCGGCATCCTCCGGAACCACTATCCTATCCTTGAAACATAGGATCCCATTCTCTCCAAAACAATACTCAGTAGGCCTATCTTCGGCTATGTCTTGCACGTGAAGTGCCAAGGACTCATCTCGCAACTGCTTCTCACGTATCAACTGAATCAATAATGGCTTAGCTTGAAGCTCGGCCACTAACCCACCATCCGTAGACACACTCAACCTTGCAAACATTGCTCGCAGCTCAACGGCCACCTTCCTACTCAAGGCATCGGCCACCACATTTGCCTTGCCCGGATGATACTCTATGGTAAGGTCATAATCTTTAAGAAGCTCTAACCACCTTCGTTGCCTAAGATTCAACTCCCTCTGGGACATCAAATATTTCAAACTCTTGTGGTCGGTGTACACAGTGCACTTCTCACCATAAAGATGGTGTCTCCAAATTTTCAACGCGAATACCACTACAGCCAACTCTATGTCATGTGTGGGGTAATTCTTCCCATGAACCTTCAACTGTCGCGAAGCATATGCCACTACCTTACCTTCTTGCATAAGCACACAACCTAGCCCCACGTAAGATGCATCACTGTAAATCACAAACTCTCTCCCCGGCTCGGGTTGAATCAAAATATGAGCTTCGGTCAAGGCTTTCTTCAATTTCTCAAACGCTTCTTGTCTCGCATCTGACCATTCATACGGAACATTCTTCTGTAGTAACTTGGTCAACGGAGTCGCTATCCTCGAGAACCCCTCAACAAACCTTCTATAGTATCCCGCCAAGCCTAGGAAACTGCGGATTTCTGTCACTGATTTCGGTTGCTTCCAACTCACAATGGCTTCAATCTTCTTGGGATCTACACTAATCCCACTAGCTGAGATCACGTGACCTAGGAAGACCACCTCTCTAATCCAAAACTCACACTTACTTAGCTTGACATACAATTGATTCTCAAGTAGGGTCTGAAGCACTAACCTTAAGTGTTCATCGTGCTCCTCTTCGGTCCTAGAGTACACTAGGATGTCATCAATAAACACTACCACAAACCTATCCAAGAACTTATGAAACACGCGGTTCATCATATCCATGAAGGCTGCTGGAGCGTTGGTCAAACCAAAAGGCATCACCAAAAACTCATAATGCCCGTAGCGTGTACGAAAAGTTGTCTTCGGTATGTCCACATCCTTTACCTTTAACTGATAATACCCAGACCTTAAGTCAATCTTTGAAAACACGGAAGCACCCCTCAACTGGTCTAGCAAGTCATCTATCCTTGGCAAGGGATATTTGTTTTTCACCATCACCTTATTCAACTATCTATAGTCTATGCACATTCTCATGCTACCATCCTTCTTTTTCACAAAAAAAAACCGGAGCACCCCACGGGGAAACACTAGGCCTAATGAAGCCTCTGTCAGTCAACTCCTGAAGTTGTGTCTTCAACTCTTTCAACTCTTTTGGTGCCATTCTATACGGAGCAATCGACACCGGTGCGGAATCAGAATAGGTCTTAATAGCAAACTCAACTGCTCTATCTGGAGGCAAGCCTGGTAGTTCTTCCGGAAAAACACTCGGAAAGTCATACACAGTCCTGATGTCCCGAGGTCTCACCTCACTCATATCCGGGTTCATTACGTAAGCCAAGTAAGCCTGACACCCTGAACTCAACAACCTCTGAGCTTCCAAAGCCGAAACCACGTTGGACAAAAACCTGACATTCTCCCCAACTACCACAACCTCAAAGTCATCGGTAAGCCTCAAAGAGACCCTCTTAGTCTCGAAGTCAACCCTAGCTCTATGCTCTACAAGCCAATCCATGCCCAAGATCACATCAAAACCATAAAAGGGTAGCTCCATCATGTCAACCGGAAATACGTGGCCCTGAATCATCAAGGGACACCTCCTATACACTTTCCTAACTACCACTGTATCACCAAAAGAGCTAGTGACATTTACACCTACCTCTAGCCAATCACAAGGTAATCCTAATGACTTTGCATGCTCACCCAGAATATACGAATGTGTTGACCCCGAATCTATTAAAGAAAGAAAACTCAAAGACTGTAATGTGAAATTACCTACAATGACATCAGTGTCATTCCCAGCCTCTCGCTGAGCGTACACCCTAGCCGGTCCTCCTCCCTCGGGCTGGACTGCTACCACATGAGCCAAGTTCCTCTGACCCTCATTCCTCGGCTGGAAGTTCCCACGGCCGCGCCCACGACCTCTCTGATGCTCAAAACCCCTCGCTGGAGCCGGTCCTCCCCTAACTGGGTGTGGACAATCACGCCTCAAATGGTCTCGGGAGCTACAGTTCCAACACGCCCCAAACATACCCATACACTCACCTGGGTGGCGTCTCCCGCACCTAGTGCACTCCGGAATGTGCCCAACGGCCCCTTGGCCCTGACGGCCCTGACCATGGTTACCACCCCTAGGCCTCGTATCCGGCTGGTACCTCCTATCCCTATGCCTCTTGGCATGATCTCTATCCCAGTTTGCATGTCTCTTCCCGGAGTCAGACCCACCAGCACGTGCTCTAGAGCTCAGGTTCTGCTCTATATCCTTGGCTCTAGAAACCAAGACATCGAACTCAGTGTAGTCGGAGGCCAACATATAGGTCTTCGCATCAGTAGTCAACCCATATCTGAAACGCTCACATCGCTCCTTCTCATCCGGAATCAACTCTGGCGCGTACTGGCTCAACCTCACAAACTGGATCTCATACTCGGACACGGTCCTATTGCCTTGAACCAAAGCCATAAACTCCCTTTTCTTTTCATCCAAGTACCGAACACCGAGGTACTTCCTCTTAAAGGCATTCCTGAAAAACTCCCATGTGATATCCGTCTCGGCCATACCAGAAATAGCAGTGGTCCACCAAGTATAAGCGTCTCCCTGAAGCAATGAGACGATGCATCCCAACTTACGGGCATCCGAACACTCCATCTGACCCAAGATGCAAGTAGTACTCTCAAGCCACCCTTCCGAACCCTCCGGAGACAACCCACGAAACTCAACTGCCCCCAAATTACAAAGCCTCTCTAGGGGTAATCATGTCCCCGCACCCTGAGGTGGTGCTGCAGCTTGCATACCGGCCAAAGCTGTCTGAAAATCTTCGGCTATAGTCTGGATCAAATGTGCCACATCTGGGCCTGCCTGACCTTGGCCCGCTTGAGCCCCATTACCTCCCACATTAGCCTCAGCCTGAGGCCCATTACCATCACCTCCGACGTTCCCTCCATTACCATCGAGAGCATTAAGAGCAGGAGGCGCGTTCTCGGGTGCCTGGTCACCCGCCCTAGGCCGTCCCCTCGGTCTCACTATAGCAATTTAAGTAATCTAAAACAACAAACACACAACAACAAAGAAACGTTAGGTTAGCAAGGGGCAAAGGACTCCGGTTCTCAAGCTCTTTAAAACAAAAGAATTTTCCCTTTTTATTTTGACAACAATGCCTAACAATGGGGACTCGAATCAACACTCAAACAGCAACAAGGCCACTATAGCATGCATTCATACACCGTGCTAAAAGCAAAATTTAGACATACATGGCAAAACACTCATAATACCTTAACTTGCCTCACTCACCTGCCCGAGGTCTCAGAAACCTCAGGCTCTAATACCAATAAATGTAACCCCCTCGTCCCGGTCTGGCCGGATGACCGGTCCAAGTGGACTACACGGGGAAAACCGAAGTGAAACCCGTTAAGGCTCCCCTTCGGTTAGCAACCCTATTCTTTTTTTTAATTTAATCTTGTCTAGAGGAGTATTAAAGTCATAAGTGATCAAACAGCGGAACGACATACACGAGACAATCAAACGAACCCAAAACCACATTTAACAGCCCAATTTTAAACTTAACTGCAGGCGGTATCGATACACCTAAGGGGTGTATCGATACACCTTGACTAGGTCAAATGGTCAGAGTCAACCCGTGGAGACCGTATCGATACACCCAAGGAGTTTATCGATACCCTCCCCTACGGTTGACTTCTCACGGTCAACGCTAAGATGACCGTATCGATACGCCAAAGATCGGTATCGATACCAAGTTGGACAGTAACTCTAGTGACAAAAAAGGTATCGATACGCCTGAGACCGGTATCGATACCAAGTTGGACAGTAACTCCAGTCTCCAAAAAGGTATCGATACGTCTCCCTGCGTATCGAAACGTATGGCCTGGAACAAGAAGGTCGTATCGATACGGGTCTAACTGTATCGATACCCCTGCTCTGCAACTCCTCCTTTCACTACTTGGTGACTTCACATACGGTTCTAGATGCACATTTGGACACTCCTAAGCGCACACAATCATACATACAACAAACCACAATTGGAATTTAGCTTACAAGCATTGAATCTAACAAGGATCATACCTATCTAGACTTCATGCAATTTCACAAGAAGCATACTTAGCAAGCATAAGGCATCATGCACAAGGTAATCAAGCATAAAGCATTCATAGGCCAACGACATACATATTTAGGCATGTACGAATAAACGACATGAGAATCATAGACCACAATCAAAGAAGCAAGCACATCACAACTTGAAGTTAACATATTCAAACATAATCTCCTAAGGAGTTTGACCCCAACTCCTAAAACTCTATACCCCATTGTCTAGGCATTATTACAAAAGCAAACCATACTTAAACTTGCTTGAGAACTCCAAAAGCTCCTTCCTCACCCGCTCGCCTCCCGAACTCTAACGATCTGCACGGTGGAAACAAAAAGAGCATAAGCCAACTAGCTTAGTGAGAGAGGCTCTAAAATTCACAACATGCAGTTTTTCCAAAACACGATTTATATGCAAGAAAGCAATGGAATGCACAAGGGTCTGTCTCAACCACACACTTGGTTTGCACAAGCACAACCAACATACACTTACGGTGGGACTACACATCACCGTTTCGACTAGTGGATTTCCAATGTGACTACACATCAAAGTACTACCCTACTAGTCACTACCGGTGGGACTACACATCACCGTAGTTTAGACTACCATCACGTGAGGCACGAACTCAACACGACTACAACATTAACAACTTAAAATGCATTCAAGTAATCACAACGTATACACAATTAACATATCACAACAACATGAGAGTAGAGAGGCTTACACACGGGTTTAGGTGACCCCTCAAGGTCCCACCCAAACCCCAAAAGAATCCATATCGAGCACAATGTAAAAACCAATAATTCTACTCACCGTTGCGACCCAAGAGAAGATCGAAGACCAAGCTCAAGACTCCGAAATCCCCGGATTCGTACCCGAAGCTTCTCCAACCAAAATTCTCGTTTCTAGTCATTCCAACACCAAGCAAATAACCCCAAATCAGTCCATGTTCTACAATAATCAACCCGGATTACATACCAAGCACAAAACATCAATTTTTTCCATTAAAAACAAGCTCAAAATTCCAAAATCCGAGCAGCCCTTAAGCACCCTTCGAAACCATTGATTTCAACCCTCAAATTACTCCCTAAAGCCTTCAAAACAATACTTACATATACCCTAACCATCAGCCCTCAAGATTCCACCTAAAACACCCCCAAAACTCAACTTAAAACCTCCCAAAAACCTCCCCATTGGACCCCTTTGGACTCAAGACAACTCATATAACATTTATAAATCGAAAACCTAAGTTAAGGATGTTAAAAATGACATTTTTAATCAAAATTTCAAAACACCCAAATCACTAAAATCACGAGTTTTCTAGAAAATAAAGGTATGTGCTAGTAGAGGATAATGAGAGCAAGTCAAAAACGACCTTACCTTTGAAAAACCTTCAAGATTGGGTGAGTTATGAAATGGAATAGTGCTCCAAAGGGGAGAGGGTTTCTTTGTCGATGGAAATGGATAGTAGAGGGAAGATGATGACTAAAAAAAAACATTATTTAGGTTGGTTTAAAATTAAAGGCCCAAAGACCTAAATGCCCTTAATGAAAAAAGGAAACCACAATAGGTGCCACCCATGGCCATGTGGGCTTGTTTAAAAATATGGTCCAACTTAATTTTATTTGTCTTAAAACCTGAGGCCCAAACCATTATTTTATTATTTAAAATTTGGAACCGAAACCCGAACTATTTTTAAATTATTATTTTCTCCCGACCCTCGAACCCGGGTGTTACAACACGATTAGCATATGCCTGATAGTTTAGGGATGAAATTGAAAAGTCAAAAAATTTAAGGATCAATTTAAAAAAAATTGGAATTTTGAAGAAGTGTGGTGCAATTATCTCAATAAGAAAGGTGATTAAAACTTGGTTCGAATTCCTAAATCGAAAAATATAAATTTCTAATTTAATAGTTCATTGGGTTAGTAATTTTGGTTAAAATTTGCATGCTTATCGAGTTAATAGTTAACGTTGTATGGTTTATGGGGGTATTGATGGTAAATTCTAAGGGAGAAGATTTGTGATGTAAACAACAATAAAGTTGCCGTGAGAATTTAATTTATTGACTGATTAATTTAAATTAGATTTCGCAGTGAATTAATATGAGGTGACTTTTTTAATAGGGACGAAATTATATGTTAATGGGAAGGCAATTGCTTTCCCACCAAAAAAAAGTTAACCTTTGTCCTCGTGTGTGTATATATTAAAAAAGGTTTATTTATGAATTTGTTCTCTAATTTTGTTTGAAAAATTTTAAAGCCTCTTCTTATTAAACAAAATTGGTTGTTGGCGGATTTGGAGAGATTTGATGAATTGTGATTGCAACATTTTCTATCCCTTTGATTAAGCCATGTATCTTAAAAACACTGAATATCATTTTTCCTTTAAAAAAGAAATTTAGAATATCATAACCTGATTTTTAGGCACTATAAACATCAATTTAACAATATATTGTCCGAAACCTGCACTGAAGCAACGTTATTCTCAAACAGGAACGATCGAAAAAATAAATGGTCAAAATAACTTAAACTCAAGTTACTTAAAAAATATGCTACCTTTACCATTACGATCAGTTATTCGGTTCACAAAAATATTTAGATAACCTACCTCCACAATATCTGAAAGATTGTGTTAAAAAATTAAAGCATATTATATAATTCCTATTAAATTTTTATACAAATAATATAAATAAGAAATTAAAATATACAAATTCAAAAATAATACATTAAAAAATAGCCCTTTAGACAATAAAATCTATACATGTAATCGTGTATACGGTAAATAAAAATCATCTAACGGTAACATAGGTTAAATTATTAGAATTGACGTGATTATTGATGCAATTTATGCATATAACCTATGATTTATCATAGAACGAACATGTAAATATGTTTAAACATGAAATTTAACAACCATACCATAATCAAATACTTTTTGTATTAATAATGTCTATTAAAATTATTTAATTAGAAAACTATTTTTCTATAATTTTGATTTATTTTATAAAAATAATATTATATTTATTTACCCGTAAAAGTGAATGATCCAAATCCAAGCGCTGAGTTTTTTACTGTGAAAGGATTTTACAGAAACCCTAGTCCGGAGCTCGCAAAATTCGCCGGAAAACTTATCAATTTCCGAGATGAAGAAGGCCTCGATTTTGCTTTTTTCAAGCTTGAACCGCCGGAGTTTGACGTCAGCTGCTCCTCTCCTCTCGATAGATTACTCTCAATCGACATTCTCTTCTTCTTCGTCACCGATTCACTCAACCGGCCATCGGCTGATTCCGTTCCCTGCGAAAACCCATGAGCCGTTCCGAACAAGCCCATTTCGTAATCTCGGCACCAGTGCGGAAAATCCAAACCAATCGTCCTCCAAACCGAGAGAGAAATCCGAGCTTGTTGAAGCTTTCGAAGCTGCTAAAACCACTGAAGAGATGATCAGTTTGTTCGAAGAGATGGAAGCCATGGAAGGCTGTTTTGACAAGAGAGAGCTGGGGATTTCCGCGTTGAAGATTGGGCGGAAACTTGAACGTGGAGGTGCGTACCCGAAGAAGTTTTCCCCTTTCGCTGTGAAAGCACTCAATTCTTTGCGTGAATATGGTGAGCTTTCACTACCGGCTGCCATGGCTTTTCAATTGTTAGGTTATTTTTTTGTTCGTGTAGAAAAATCTGATGACATGGACATAGTGCTTCTTGATACGGCTGTTAAAGTCCTTGAGTTTGTAAAGAACATATGTGTCAGTGCTGAGGATCTCAGGGTAATGCACCCTGCATTGCAGGAAGAGCTGATGAGTGTGGATGAGGCTACGCCTTTCGAAAACTGGGACTAGGTCCTCAACTGTTGGGGCATTGGTTCTGAGTCCATCCGTGCCGAGATCGTAGCCGCCCATAAGCAGATTGAGTTGGGGAATTATGATCAGGCAGTTTCTGACTTGTCTCGTATAGTCGAGCAGGCGGAAGAAGATAGCGCGGATCGCGCCCTCGCGGTTGTTTCGATGGGGAAGGCACTGTTTCATGGTGGAAATCTCGATAATTCAAGGGAGTGGTTTGCGATTGCTAGTATGATTCTCGACAAGAAAGCAACATCTTTTCCGGTAGAAGTTTACACAGCATACTGTGAGATGATTAAGCTCCATGAGTCTGCCCCACCTCCATTGAAGCACAAGCGATTTGCTTTATTGGCCATCATCAAGGTTCGAAGGGAACTGACCCATATCTATTATCGATATGGACCATATTGAAGGTAAGCCGTAATTTGACTTAAAATCTTCTCTGCACCCGAACATAATATATATAGACCATGTTTAATGTTGTTTAATTCTACTTTATCATTTGAATTTTATAGATATTAATCAGTTTAATTTTGTTTATATTTTTGTAGGGATTCAAGTCTTTCCTCGAACTGAGTATATAGGCATTAAGCTTCCTGCTACGGTTTCAAACTTTATTTTGATTAACCTTGTTTAAGATCATTTTGTCTTCAAAGATGAGAGAACTGAGTACTCATCAAGTTTTTAGACATGATATGTAACAGAATAGTGCATTCGTAACGTTCATATAAACAAAAATTTTATGCCCATTTAACAAACCGATGAATATGAATAGAAGTGTGCTTGGTTCGTTTATATTCACAAACAAACTCGTTTATTGGTTAATGGTGAAGGTTGATGAAATAGGGTGAGTTAAATGGGAAAGTTGATGAAATATAAAACACATATTTTCATCATGTGGTGCTTTTGTTGTTTCCAGAAGCCAGAACATTTTCCCATCATCCCTGCAGGTTGGATTCCTTGAGGAACAAGCCAAATATTTACAACTTCAAATTGAATTGAATTCAAGCTACATTGATCCTGGTTGAAACCCCAGCCATCGGCATCTTCGGGCCAATCCGGATCATCCTCATCTACAACCAACGGATAATCGGCCAGGAGCTTTTGCATCTTGTTCAACTTATCAACAGGGTCAATCTCCTGCTCGATTTCGGGATGCTTATCGATAACTTCCCTAATCTTGGCTCTCCATTCGTGTCGCTCATCGGCAATGACTTTTCATTCCCAACTGGCAGTTTCCCATCTTTGCTTTCACCCGTGGTAGTTGTTTATCCAAAATGCTTACTTCCTAAGATATTTCAGAATCTTTATGTTATTTTTTTCATCTTTCGATTTTTAGGCCATATTTGATATGCAAAATTATTGTCTATGCGGCCTGTTGATCTAACACATAATTCTTTTGATATAATTAGGTAACTAGTCATGAGACAAACCTTATGGTCAGATGTCGAAGAATGGTCATGCACATGACTATCATATTAATTACATACCCAATAACAGGTTTGTATTTTTATTTCAGTAGTTTTAGCCTCAACCTTCCCTCCCCCCCCCCCCCTCATATATGGTCTATGATGCACATCTCATTTCCTGGGTTGAATTGGTTACATTTTCTGTCTGTTGGTTGGGGTGGTGGGGACCGGGGAGTGTGCATTTAGAAAGATCATATATTGATAAAGTAATTGCTTGACTTTTGACCTGAAATATATGGTCTTCAAAGCTTGCTCATGATTTGATGAAATACTAATTCTTCCTTTCGTGTTGGTTTGTAGTGATGGAGAAACTTTTATTTCGGCAGATGATCTGCGAATTAATCTCTGGAACCTGGAAATCAGCAGCCAAAGTTTTAACATTGTTGATGTGAAACCTGCAAACATGGAGGACTTGACTGGTGGGAATCCATTTTGAAATGGACATTATGGGTCTATTTGCTTTTTTTAAATCTTTATATTTTATTGCTTAGGGGTTGATAGGTAAAAGAAATTGTTATTTATGGTGCCCCCAATCTCATCCCTCTTGCTTCCCTTCTGCTTTTGGTTATGTATCTGCAAATTTGTTTCCTTTTTTCTACACACTCCTTTTTTTTATCAGTTGACTCTCTTCATCTCATCTTGGGTTCTGTAAACATCACTCTTATCAATTTATGATGTTTCTCTGTATACAATTCTCTATGTACTTTCCATGTTGGCATGATTCATTTGCTTGGGTATACACTTGCAGAGGTGATAACTTCAGCAGAATTTCATCCTACACACTGTAATATGTTAGCTTACAGTAGTTCAAAGGGTTCAATTCGTCTTATGGATATGCGACTGTCTGCGTTGTGTGATAGACACACTAAATTGTAAGTTATAAGTGATCTGTGGTATTTTTGTTTATCTGCGTTGATTCACTAAGGTCGTTTGAGAAGTCATCTTTAGCTGTAGATGTTTTTTTCTGGTTGTTGAACTTTCTTGATGGCACAGGTTTGTGGAACAAGAAGCTCCAGGCTCCAGGTCTTTTTTCACAGATATAATAGCATCAATCTCAGAGATCAAGTTTGCCAAAGATGGCAGACATATGCTAAGTCGTGACTACTTGACCCTTAAGGTTGATATGTTTTCATGAAATTAATTCTTCTCCTTTTGAACAACACGTTGCCCTTGTGTACCTACGGCATCTGATGCTAGTATAATAGCTAAGTTCCTATATTTGTTTACGCTTTCCTCCTATTGTTCTGTAACAAAGTTTTGATTTCTTGGCTATCAGTTGTGGGACATAAATATGGACTCTGGTCCAGTTAAAACTTTCTAGGTTCGTGAATCCCTTAGACCTAAGGTAATGTATTCTTCTAAGATTCTTCTGTTTTGTTTGGATACTATTTAAAAAGAATATGCCATATTTACCCATATGATGAATGTTTTTTTCTTTCCTTTTTTTTCTTTGGTACCTTAGCATCTTTGTGATTTGTATGAAAAATGATTTTATCTTTGACAAATTTGAGTGTTGTCTAAGTGGAGATGGACTTCGAGTGGCTACTGGTTCATACAGTTACATGTTTTATATTTTAATGGTTCTTGGCTACTTGGCAATTGTAAATATAATGATCTGACTTGCTGCTGAAGGGACATGTTTAAACTTTCTTGGATTAGAAAGTCCTGAATCAAAATAATATCCAGGAATTATGTAATGAATTATGTAATGAATTTCCAGGAGACAAGGTCTGACATAATCTAAGGCCTTTAAGATCTCTTGGCAGTCAATCGGATGTTGTTAGAAGAGGTATGTGTTTCACCGTTCTTATTGTGTCTTAAAAGTTGAGTTATAATGCTCTGTATGTATAATATTTACAAGGTAATTTGATAAAAAAATACATGTTCTAAGAATTAAGTTAGCCGACCATCCACCCACCTTTTTTCTTCTTTAATGTTCCCTGACCATCTACCGACCTCATTAAGCAGTTTTAGTCTTTTCATTAGTTACTTTAACCTCATCAATTAACATATCTAAACTGTATTACTTATCGCTTTTGATAAATTATGATTAATGGTCATTTTAATACATAACTAATGTAAAATCTATAACCTACAACTTTCATTAGATTACCCAACACAGGAAACATTAATACTAAAATATATAAACTAAACAGTACACACATGAAAAGTGGTAATATTTTTTAACAAGATCACTATATTTTTTTTTAAAAAAAATCTTAATCATTCTAAAGATTAAATACAATCAATACGAAAACTGACATCACAAAAACATCTATTTCTGTGATTACAATTTCTTCAGCAGAGTTGTTTTAATCCTTTGTATTTCGATTGTTGGCAGCTGTGCCAACAATTAACGCAATATTATTTTGTAGCTAACCTCCTTACTTTTAGATTATAGAGATCATTTAAATTATTATAAAAAATGCATATATTAACATTTTTAATTACCTATTTTTCTTTTATTTTAGCTTCACCAGTACCCTGAAAATAAATAAAAAGTAAATGTCACTTTTCCTCCAATAAAAGTAAAAAGAGAGACTATATTTTCAAAAAAATAAAATAAAAACAAAATGAAGGAGAAAGACCATATATTATCAGAAATAAGAATTACCTCATTAATAGAAACCTCCAACGTTCTTTTTTTTTTTTTTTTTTTTTGTATGATAAGCCTTAATGGTTTTTAATCTATTAAATCCTTTAAAATTAGTTATATTTGAAAAGCATATTCTCACAGGGCTAGGATTTAAGTAGCTAACACCGTGCGACCTTAGTCGCGAAACAAGTGAAAGGCGACTAAGTCCGCCTGAAAAATCAAGCAAAGGCTTGATTAAAAAACGGAAACGAAGCAAGAAAAAACTTAAAATGATAAGTGAATGCTTTTCTCTTATTTTTAAAGAAGATTGGATGAATGACAAGGTTGGGTGAGCCTCTATTTATAGGCGAACACCCCTCGATCAAACGGTTACAAATGAATGGAATCGACGATCAAGATTAGTCTAGACTATCAAACAAAGGAAAGAGATTGATATCCTAATCACCTTGCTTATTGTTGTCATTAAATTTTCACCTAAAAATTCATTTTTAATAAAAAAACCCAAAAACTCTTTTAAATAAAAACCCATTTTTAAAGCCATTATAATAAAATAAAAAACTATGTGTTTTTCAAATGAAATAAAATAAAGTTTTAGAACTCATTTTAAAAATAAAAAACAATGCTCATGTTAATCTATTTTAAATAAAATAACAAGCATACCTAAAAAAAATACAAATATTTGTATGCTTGAAAAGTTCACTTAAAAACCATTTGGGTAAATAATAAATGTAAAAAACTAAAAAACTAAAAAGCAAAAAAAAGGAACCAACGCGCGTCACGCGCCTAGCACTTGTGAACACGTGCGCGGGAACCTCCCCAAAAATCCTAGTTTGCACAGCTGCTGGAGGCCGGCCGCCGACCTCATGCCACGGTTATCGTCGCCATTGGTGCCGGTCGACGTGTCTCACCATCGCCGACCCAACGACGCCGCTCGTCACCGTCCACCGTAACCGTCGAAATCTGTAAAAAACAAAAGAAAATGGTTAAAATTAGGGCTCGAATCAAGGAAAAAATTTAACCCCGAATTTGAATCAAATCAGATGATTTTGGGGGGGTTTACCGAGGATCATGCCTCTTGTTTGATTTTGGCTCCAATTTGAGGATTAAATCCCGATTTTGCTTGATTTGCAAGCTCAAATTTAAGTATAAACCCCCAAGCCCCTTTGTTTAACAGACACTTGGAGAGCAAAAAACAAAGCTAAAAAATTCTGAAATTCCTTAAAAAAATCTCTGAGTTTGCTGGAAATTTTTTAGAGTAAAGTTCGAGTTTTGGGCTATTTTCCAGAAGCGTTTTGAAGCAATTCGAGAAGAAGATTCATTCGAGTTCATATTTTCTTTCGGTAAAATTTTTTCTCTTTATTTTTTTAAGTTTTGATTCCTTTTTGTTCTTGGTTGAATCTTATTTTTTTTGTTTATATTATTTTAGGTTGCATTTGTTAGAATTGGAGGATTAATTTTTGAATCCGGTAATAATTTCGTTTTTTTAATTTTGTTTTAGTCATTGATTCAATCTTTAAAGTTCTTACATGAATTAAAAAAAATTGTTATTAATAAGTTTAATCTTTACAAAATGAAATAATGGTTGTTTGAATCCATTTAAATATGTGAGTAGCTAAATAAAAAGTGTTTTTTTCTGAAAGAATTAAAGTTAGTGGTTGATTTTTTGGGGGGGGGGGGGAAATTAAAATTAAGGAATTTAAGAGTATTAAATAAATTTAAAAAGGGTGGGAAATCAAAGGATGAAGAATGTAAATAAACTTTTTTTAGAAAATAAAATATGTTTTGAAAAATATAAAAAAAGTTTTTTTTAAGTAGTGAAATAAATTATGGGCATAAAAAAAATTAAAAAAAAATTGGGCTTTGGAAGAAAATTTTGATTTTTAAAGTAAAAGTTTTAACATAAAGTTCTTAGGTGGTTTTTTAAAAAGGGGTTTTAATAAAAGTTTAGAATTTTAGAGAATAAAAATTTGAAAACATTTAATTTTTTAAAAAAATAGTTAAACTAAAAGGTTCGGAAAATGAAGGAAAAATAAAATTAAAAATGTAGTAAATTAGTAGGACTAAAAAGCAAAAATATCAAAGAGAAGGGTATAAGTTTTAAAGTTAAAAAAAGAATAAAAGGTTTTTTAAATGAAACAATAAAAAGTAAAACACAAAAGAATAATTCAAGTTTCTTGTTTGTTCATTAGAAATAGGTCAAAACTTAGGACTAAGTTCTAAAAGCTTAGATAGAGACGTGTTTGTAGAAAGATTTTCTTCACAAAAAATAAAACACGCTTAAACAAACTCAAACCTTCAATTAAGAATAAATGACTTAGACCCTTTTTAAGATTTTAAAATAATGAAACCTAGAATAAATAAAAATGCTCAACATATTGAATTTCCATGTTGTTTGAAAAAGTGAAATTAATTTGATGTGGTGTCTTATCAAACGGGAATGACGGGTCAGCGCCAGAAATGTTGGCGATGATTAAAGTTCATCTTCCGGGCGATAATGCCGTTAAAATAGATTGATATTCATTAAACGGATAAATAAAGTCGAACCTTCGTGAACTTGCAAATTTCAGTTTTGGAAACAATTTTGAAATCAATTAGGTACCAATTTTGGGCGTCGTGGGGGTGCTAACCCTTCCCCACGCGTAACCGACCCCCGAGCCTGTTTTTCGATTTTCGTAGACCAAAACTGTTGTTTTATTAAAACAAAACGTGTTATTAAAATGACCCCGTTTTAAAGTGATCCAATCACACTTTTCAAAAAAGATTGGTTGCGACTCCGTTGATTTTTAAAGTTTCCAGAAAAGGGTCGAAGCTCCTAAAAAGGGTTGCGACAGCTTGGCGACTCCGCTGGGATGTGTTTTTGTTTTTAAAATAAAAACAAAAGAGGGTTAGGCCACAAATTGATTTTAAATGGTTTTCAAAAAGTTTTTTTTAAAAAAAACTTATGAATTTGCAAGTTCGTTAAAGGTTTAATTTATTTGTCTGTTTAATGAATATAATTCCATTTTACGCATTTACGACTTAATTCCAAGCTCTATACCCGAGCTTTGTCCCGTTCGTTTAAGTTTGGGGAATACGCTTTGCTCATGTAAGAATATTGATTCTTCGTATGAGCCTAGCAAGTACCTTCGAGACTTATTCCCTTTGTCTTCGTAAGGATATTGATTCTTCGAGAAGGCATTGGTGGTGAGTCCTTCCGAGTTGAACTCGATTCGTTTGAAGCCTGTGATGGGTGAGAATCGAGGGCCTTACTACCCTTAGTAGGGGATAGCAAGGACAGCTCGGGTACCCTTTTAGAACCGAACTAAGTTTGAGAATTTAGAGCCTATCCCAATAGAGCCACGCGGAAAGCCTAGGGTGTTGAGTTTGGTCAAAGTCGCAAGAATAATCTGTGGAGACATGTCCTGGAATGTTGGAATGGTTGCGCGGAATTATTATGCAATTAAATTATTTTGGATCTTTTAGGTTTTATTTCTGTTTTTTATTAAAAAAGTACTAACCTTTTTGTGTGTGAGTTTTATTTTATTTTTGTGGCATATTTATTTTTTGCATACACCCCATATTTGGAGGGGTAGATTCTAAAGCATGTTGCTCGATCAGAAAAAATTTCTGCCATGGATGGAAGGTACTTAAAGGAGGAGGACAACGCGCAAATAATGAAAATTTGTCGAACAATCACGTGGAGGAAACATCAAAGTATGCTCACATCAGCACCAAGCAGAATACCATAAGTCGAGAGTGCTATAGGACCACTTCAGCATATCCACCTCCATCTATAAATAGCCAACTCTTGGGGAGGCAAGGACCACCCACCCATCAATTTTAACAATTTTCGATCGCATCTACTAATGACAACATATCGCGTATTTGGGAAGTTTATTTTCAAACTAATTTTCTGAATATTGCGATATGTTGTTATTTGTAGTTGCATATATACGTCCTATTGGGTTAATTATGCGTAATTTTTTTATCGCTCTTGATCGACATCAACAAATCGCAATATTCGGGAATCTAAGAATTTGGAAGACAAGTACGGGTTTCACCAAAAGTTAAATACGGGTTTTTACGGTACCCCATAATACGCTGAAAGGCCAGGTTGCTTGTCATTCCAAACAAATATCATCAAGAATTCCACCTTCATGATGATCATCACCGTCAGAATAATTTGAGGATCTTTTAAGAAATGTTGGGTTTAGTGTAACTACGATTTTATAAATTCAATTGTTATGAAATACTCAAATTCGTTTAATTATAAAAAATATTTTTATTTTTAATAAATAATAATATTTATTGCTAATAAATTAGTAATAATAATAATAATAATAATAATAATAATATATTTGGCTAATAATATTTAATATATGATAGATATTATAACATTTTTTATAACATTACTTATTTATTTATTAATGATAATAATAATAATAATAATAATAAATATATATATTTGGCTAATAATATTTAATATATGATAGATATTATAACATTTTTTATAACATTACTTATTTATTTATTAATGATAATAATAATAATAATAAATATATTTATTTGGCTAATAATATTTAATATATGATAGATATCCGATATTAAATGAGTTTCCTGCCTTAGAAGTCTTTTTTTAAAAAATCCACGACCTCGCGTTCTGTAGAAAGCGAGTTCTTTGAAAATTCGCGTTCTGTAGAACGCGAGGTCACTTCTGCCCGTTCAGTTCACGCGTCTGTTCCGTGACGCGTCTTTTCAGTGAACCTCGCGTCATGTGGAACGCGAGGTCTTTGGAATATCGCGTTTCCCAGAACGCGAGGTTCATTAACATCGCTTCCCAAAGGACGCGAGCTCTTCTATAAATTGGTGGCCCTACCCCCCATATCAACCACAGAACGCGAGTTCTTTTGTTTTTTACACTATATTTACCTAATTTTCATTCGATATAATGGCGAGCTTACTACGCAACGACGCGAATCACTGCTGTCACCATTTCAGATCAACGCCAGAGGTATTATTTTTTCTTTTTTTAAATTTTACATGCATTTTGCCAACTATTTTATTTTTTATTTTTTATTTATTTTTGAAGGCATACGAACGTCGGTTAACATGTTATCTTAACCGTATCTACAACGTGCCTGATCCTGCAGTTATGACGTGGATTGAGCGAGCTGGTTTTGGCCACGTAGCAAGGATCATAGGTGTAACGGGGTTTTTTTTCCGCACCGCTACTTTTGAAAAATATATTCAATTTGATTTAAAAAAGGGGGGGTTTAAAAAATTGGTTCGGTTCGGGTTTGGAAAAATCCCTTTAAATAAAAAAATCTTTTTTTCTTCAGTTGGAGTCGCCACCGGCCACTATGGTAGGCCAGACACCGTAAAAAAAACAAAACCAGAGATTCATTTGAAAGGGTTCGGGAGTTGGTTACGCGTGGGGAAGGGTTAGCACCCCCATCACGCCCGGAAATCGGTACCAAAACAATTGTTGCCTTTAAAGGATGGAAATTATTCGAAATTTAAAAAGACTTTAATTAGGAGTTCTTAATTGAAAACCGGACTTTAATTATACGAGCTTTATCAAATAGATGGTATCGAATCAATTAAACATTTAATTAAAAAGGATGACGGTACACCGGACCAAAGACTAAACCGACATCAAATAAGACTGACTGTCGTGTTAGTTTAGGGTTCGGATCTCGTACGTCACCTTTTATGCATGATGTAAGCAAATAAAGGATGATGATATGATCTTGTCTATTTTAATTACGAATTTAGCTTTAGACGATTCGAATTAATCCGAATATTCGCGGGACATCCAATAAGTTAGGCTAGTCGACCCGAATATGCGAATTAATAGATATCTCCTTTTTATAATTAAAATTAATTAATACACAAATTATAATGCTAAAAGTCACATGAAATGACATCATAAATGCATGTCACAAATATATTCAAACGACATTAAAAAAAACATACAACAAATATATGTTCGAATGACATAAAAAAACAAACGTAAAATATATATAAACCTAAAAACGAGATGCATGAGCAATAAAATCATTTAACACCAATATAATGCAAAATTAAAGGTTAAAAAAAAAATAATGCAAACTGGCGAGGACTTAAACGGCAAACTATCCATTAAAAAGACAATTGAAACCAGAAATAGGGGCTAAAATAAAAGAATACGTAAAGCCACAGGGACCATAACGTGAATTAACCCATCCGGCTATCGATCAGAATGAAGACGGTCACCAAATTAAAAAGATTTGAGAAATATCAGGGACCACGGGGATGGTTTAAAAACGCGGAAGCCCTCCCCGCGTAAATAGAGTAACACGGGAGGGCTTAAACCGTGATTAGCCCGGTTTTAAAACATTAAAACAATATATATATCAACTTTAAACTCGTTTTATCCCCTTTTCCCATTTTATCAACCCTAAAAACTAGAGAGCTCCCCCTTTTGCTCTGAAAAATCCGGCGCCGTCAAGCTTCTCCGGTCGCCGTTAAATGGCGCCGGAGACCCTAGAAAAAAACTTTTCTCGTCTCTTTGAAACCCCGAAACCAGAAAACCCTTTCTTTTCACAAAGACCAAACCCAAAGATTGTTTTTTTTTTTAAAGATTGAAACCAAACATTTTTTTTAAAAAAACTCAAAGCCTTCTCCCTCACCGATTCACCGTACACGGTCTCGACGGAGACTAAGTGGCTTGTCACCGGCGAGGGAAGGCAACAGATGGAGGAAGACGAAGATACACGGAGGTAGCAAAAACCTAACTTGTTTCTGTTTTTTTTTATATTTTATTTTTTACTGATGTGAAAACTGAGACTGAAAAGAAACACCTACTGAAGTTTTTTTTTGCTGGTATTCACTGAAGAAATTTTTCGATTTACACAACTTTTGCTCTCTCTATTCGAATGGGATCTCGAAAAAATCCTCCACAGATTTCTTTCGAACTGGTTCCCCCCTCTATTACATTTTGCTTCGGGTTTATGTAGCCCCGGAATAACCCTTTTTTGCTTTTTCTTTTTTTTATATAAAATACATAGTGTGGTTTGTTGCATTTTGTCTGCCATTTTGTTCTCTTTTTTGTTGCATATGAGCGCTGATGGAGGAGGGACCATAGTGGTGGGGCTCGAGTCGGCCGTGGAATCCGGAGACCCTTTCGATCGGTGAAGTGGGATTTGGACGGTCGGATGAGGATTCGAAGAGGCTCGGTTGTGATGCACGCGTGCGAGTGGGCAGTCGTATCGGCGCGCGTGGACGCGTGGAGGTTCTGGAGACTTCCTCGGTTCGATCTCAGCCGTCCGATGAGATCTCGATCCAAGGGCTAAGGCTGCGCGGCGCTGACCCGGGAGAGGCTCCTCTAGGGTTTTTGTCTCTGGTGCATTCTGGACCGTTGGATCTGGATCCCAGATCCAACGGTGGAGATGGGGTGGCGGCTGCAAAACAAAGACATATTGGATTAGGGTTTTTTACACAGCTTAGGGTTTTATTTTTGGACCATTGGGCCATATAATATGTATAATATTTTTGGGCTTTTTTAATTTGTGTAATGGACTGTAATATGTAAAAACTTTGGGTTTTTATTTATATTAGTATTTGGGCTTACTTATTTAATGTTTTTGGTTTTCAGATTTAATTATAATAATAATAATAATAATAATAATAATAATAATAATAATAATATGACACTAATAATAATACGGTGATAACAAATATAATAGTTGATGATAATAACAAGTAGTAGTAATGGATGGATAATAATGGTAATAGTAATAATGAATATTAATAACTCTTGATGTAATAGATAATAATAGATAATAATATGATAATAGTAAAGATAATAAAAAGGAACGATACTAATAATAATAAATAGTAATAATAGATAACAATAGTAAAATATGATGGTGAAATGATGATAATATGTATATAATATTAATATATATATATATACTGTTTTTTTGTTTTTTCCTTTTTTTTTTAATTTTTTTTGTTTTTTTTAACTATTAATCACCACATAATTAAAGCCCATTAATAAAAAAAGGACAGGTTAAACACCCCGGACAAAATAGGTGATTACAATAGGGGGTGAAGTGTAACCCATCGTTGATTAGCGCGCTAATAGAACGGTGGAGGCCAGAGACGCACACGTTTCATTTCCCGATAGGCGAAGCAACAATAACGCCGGAGGATGTTGCTTATCATCTGGGGTTGCCTATTGACGGCAACCTTATTACGGGTGTAGCGTAATGCCAGACAAATCCCGCACCAAGGTGCACGTGATGTGGCTTCATCATCTTACTAATTTCGATGATGCTAGAGGAAAATGTTGGGGAGTAGCTGTCTTGGCGTTTCTTTATAGAGAGCTCTGCAGAAACGTCGACGCATCTAGAGCAGCAATTGGAGGATGTTGTTTACTCCTTCAGTCTTGAGCTTGGTTTTGGATGCCTTTTTTAAGCCTGCAGCCTACACAGCCCACCACCTATTTATTTTCGCTTCTACGAAGGTACTGTTTATTCTATTATATTTATTTTATTTTTAAATTATTTTATTTAACGAATTGTTTTTATTTTCCATTACTGATAGGTGGAGCGGAACACTGACCCACCACGGCCTGCCGAAAAACCAAAGAGAATACATGCTTGTTTTGGATAAGATAAGGCACGACCAGGTAATTCGAAAATTAATTTGAATTTTTTCATACTATATTTTCCAATAATATTTCATATAACCGTTAGAAACATTATCATTTTTTAGTTCGTGTGGAGGCCCTACGCTACAGAGGATATTCAGCAGATTACTCCACCCGAGATTATGTGTGACTAGCAATTATGGCTTTCCCTAGTGCCGCTGACCAACTATGAAATTCTCGTGTGGCATCCTACGGATCGGGTTCTCCGACAGTTCGGGTACGTCCAACATATTCCGCTCATCGCTCCACAAAATATTGACCAATTCCACCTTCTGACGCGCCAGGGGAAGACGGAGATTGACTGGGCCCTTTACCACGCAGACTGGATAGAGATTTGGGATAATCGATTTGCCCGCCGCCCACCTATTCTCCGACCCATTGTGGATTGGGCCGATTCGGTCACTTTTGATTACTTTTAGTGGTATGGGGTCAATGGGAAGCAGTATATCCTTACTGAGGAGGAGCGCGAGGAAGAGCTTCCCCAGGCTCCCCAAAACCGCCCACGCCCTACACGTCGAGCGAGCCAGAGACAGAGCCAGTCGAGGCAGCACGGTCCGAGACCGCGAACTGACACTGCAGGGGCCTCATCTTCTGGCACAGCATTTCAGAATTTTAGCGGTCCTTCAACTTTCCAGCAGATGAGGCCTCCACCCGAGTTCGGCTTCTCCGATGCCTACCGTCCCCATATGCCGATGAGTGGACTTCCGCTGATCAATATTCGACCGTTAGCATCTCAGTTTGACTATAACATTGTAGAGCAAACGCCGCCAGGTAGCTTGTTTTACTCCCCGCCCGGGCCCAGTAGAGGTCCACGTATCGCAGACGATGATGATGATGATGACGACCAGGGCCCAACACATTTTGTTCGGAGGAATCCAGATCGGGATCGTCGTCTACCTGACTGCGGAACGGGTGGACATAGACATCATTAGTCTTTTTTTAATGGATATGTACTTCTGTTTCTAATATTTTTATTTCAGACATTTGTTTTTTTTAATACCATATTTTAATTTTATTTATCTGTTATAATTAAACTTTTAAATGTTTATTTAATTTCAGTTTTTAACTACTTTTATGCGATTACTAAACGAAATTATCAATTTTTGTTCAAAGGCAATTTCATTCAAAAAAGGATGACAGCATAGGGTTTTGGAAGCCATTTTAAACCATTTTAGAATGGACGGAAATTGACCGTCTTGGTGTCATACAATAGATAATTTCCAATACTACGACCCCAAACTCGATGTTCGCTAAAAATATACGATTTACAAGCCCGAAATTGGGCTCGAACTACCCACCCTTGTTTTTCAAGCCAAATTCGAACAGACCTCGCGTTCATAACGCTGAACGCGAGGTCTGTGCGATATATTCAGCCACCCTTTCAAATTCTCGGGGACCTCGCGTTCTACACAACGCGAGTTTCTGAAAAACCGTTATTTCAAATTACGACGCCACGTAGACAGACCTCGCGGTCTGTAGAACGCGATGTCAAGCCTCGCTTCCCACAGAACGCGAGGTTTATCGACGTGGCAAGTTTGGGGGTCATTTTTTCAAATATAAGTTGGAAGGAGCCAAAACCCTGTATATTTATTAAAAAGTGGTCCCCCCCCCCCCCCAAATTAGCCGATCCCGAAGCCTCCAATCCTCCTTGTTTCGCTATAAGTCGGTTCAATGTTCAATGCCAGCAGAAATCCATGCAATTTCATCCTATAGGTAAATGCTCTACATTTCATATTTTTTTGGTATAATCTTATAATTTGTCTACCTTTTTCTAATATTAATCGAATTTCATCATAAAAATTAAAGGAAACTGACATTTTCAAAGTTGATTTTCTATGAAATTACACCACGTTTAGGCTGTTTTTTAAGCTTTCAAATGTTTAAAGCCATTATTTGTACTGTATTGGCTCCATTATCAGAGTCAACAGCAGGTTCCGATCCTTGGCGACCTGACTGTCGCTTGGAGCCGATATTTAGCCAAACGGTTGAAGACCCATGAAACTCACCGTTGTTTCATGACACAATAATCCGTTTATATTTCTTAATCAATCGTCTGTGTTCAAATATCTAAGATTTTATGGTGTGTTTTTTTCAGAGTTTAAAATCGGCATGCAGTCAGACACGGGTGTTTGTTGTTTTGCAATAGCAATCCACCTTTTGCATTGTGCCTAAACCGAAGCTACTTACACGATTGAAGGGATCCTTGGTTCCCTTCAAATTTAAAGCAGCTATATTTTATCTTTTGATTTAGTTTCTTTAATCTTGAAATTTATGTCTGATTGTAATGTGTAATGTGTTCATATTAATTTGGTTTCTTTTGTTTGTATTGTAGGTATTGGAAATATGTCATTCGTTGTTATCTATAGATTCAGAAACCATCTTCTTCTTTGCGGAATGTGTAATATATTAATGGGTTTGTCTAATTTATGCTTTGTGGCATATGATAAGTTTGTTATATTGGGTAATTATTTGAATTTTACTTGAAAAAAAAATCAACTAGATACCCAATATAGCAACTTTATCCTATGGTGGCATAGATTAACAATTCCTTCTGCACTCGGTAAAAGAATGATGGTTTCTAAAGCCTTAGTTACCAATGGCACGATGATAATCTCAATATGCATAGAGCTCGGTGTTGTTAATGGTGGCTGCATTTTGAAAGGAAGGTATGTTTTCTAAGTTGAGAAGTTGTTAGACACAATGATTAATCGAGGCCTTTGGTAGCAACTTTTAGCTTGTAAATTTAAGCTATATCCGAGTAATTCGATGTTAATTCCCTTGGCTACTAGTTATATATGGCACATTACTTAGTTGATGCACATTGCAAGGGATGGATTGCGTCCTACTGTTTGAACTGATAACATCCATACCGGTTGGAATGCATCCTACTGTTTGAGTCACCCTGTTCTGGTAGTAAATATGAACAAGAAATTTTTGTTTTCTTTTACCATTTTTAGAGATGTTTGTACATTTGATCTTTTTATCTAAACTGGTTTTTATCAAGTTAATATTGTCGAGCTAGAGCTATGGATCTTGGTTTCTACAAATATTTGAATCTATCTGCACTTGAGATGATGTTCACCATAGTACCTGCAATAAACAATAAGATAATTCACCACAAACAATAAAATCCAAAATCACCAAAGATTACATCTCTATGCATTCTGCTTAATTCAATATACCTTTTACCAGGTAGCCCTTCGGGAATACTTGTTCGTGAGACATGACCCAACCGCCTCCATTACTGCTCGGGATGTAAAGTTCTCCGAGGCAATAAGCTCAAGGCTTTTGAACTGCCTCTCCTTCTCCTTGTTAATAATATCACGGACGTCGGGATCAGCTTCATTGAGGCCATTGTCCACAAAGCTGGTTTCGAGCACGGGGACAGAGTCCGAAGCGGGAGTCCTCCCGGTAACTAAGCTACTTTCGAGTTGAGCTCTACAGGGTTTTACAGAGTTAAGCTTAATACCGAAGCAACCCGACCACTTTAAAGTGAATGCTGGTCTATCAACTTTGATCCTTATAGGCTGCTGCAAAGAACCCATCTTTGCAGCTCCACTACAAGCCTGCATCTTGGCTTTCTACTAGTATTTATCACAAATAATATGCAAATTTACAAGGGAATAAAACATATAAATAAAATGAAAGTTCAACTCAACATCAATTAATTTATTTGATGAACAGCTTTAAGACTAATTAATCCCATAAGAAACAGGAGAAGAAAGCAAAACAAAAATGTATTTTGATTTTCCTTTGAAAAAAGCTGCCATTACCAATTCCTCACTTTACCCAAAACAACTAAAACTAAAGAAGAACAGCATATATGATGGTAAAACACAAATAATAAACAAAATAATCAAGGAATTATAAAGATTAAAAAACAAAAAAAATCAAGAAATATACAGAGGAGAGCCCCTAAATTCTAAAATTTAGTGAGCATTTTATACTTTACCCTAATTTTAAATCTAAAATTTAATCAAGTTATTATATCTAATGCATTTAAAGTTCAATCTCTACATTTACAGCTCCTTTATCCCAATTTTACTATCTATCATATCCTACAACCACAATCATAGTAATAAAAGTAGCATATTTTCTTTTTATAGTATTCCCAATATTGTAAAAGTATCTTTTATAATGGACTAATTTGTATTATACTAAGGGTAAACTACATCAGTGATCATTGAACTATTAAGGCGTATTTATTTTGACCACCGAACTATCGAACTCGTCAATCAGACTACTAAATTTATTAAATTGACCTATTTTGACCACCGCCGTTAAAAAATTAACGAAAGGATGACGTGGCAGGTAACAAAAATTTGTAAAAGTATATATGTAATCCCTGTTATTTACATATTATATCAATTTGGTCCCTGTTAACACCCACGCACAGAAATTAAACTAAATCACACAACTTGAGTAGAAAAGCTTAAGATGACTTAGACCCAGATCCCAAAATAACATTTGAAGAATGAAAAATAATCATAATCAATTAATTAGAATGTATTAGTTTCAAGTTTGACAAAAAACAAGAGATGATGATCAAATATTGAAACAAACAAGTCGGGAGTTCTCCACTTTACAGTAAAAACCAAGCAATATCAAATTTTGTAAAAAAAAAAAAGCTTTTTTTTATTTGGCAGAAAACCCAAAGAGAGAAAGAGGGAAAGAAATTTTTTTACAGGTGTTATTGTATGAAGCTACGAACGAACCGAGTCAATCGAACAATGAAGCTGGTTTGCAACTTTGAGGATTTCACGAACCGATTCTTACTAGCAGTAAGCAGACATTGCTGCGACAACAACCCGTCTGATAGCGATAGCACGGACATTCTCTCACTCTTTCTCGGTTCTTGATGTTGTTGTTGCGACGTCGTATGAATTTCTTCCAGCTCTATCACTTGAAGCACCTGTTGCAAATCACTTGAAGCACATAGCTCTCCTTTTATAATCCGAGCCACTGCCACTCCCGTTAAATTCACCTCCACCAGAACCCTAAAATCTAAGTCTTTTGGACACAAACAACATATTTAACGAGGAAACAAAAAGAGAAAACATTGAATGGTCGGTTTATATTTGAAACAAAATTAAAGGGATTAAAGAGAGAGAACGTCAAGTCTCTGGTTTTGGGAAATTTTGGTACCAAATTATGGGATTTAAACTATCCGATTTTTGCTCTGAACCCGTATCTGGGGAGGAGCACTATAGGCATGAAGCAAGGAAGGCAAAGCACTGCTTGTTGTTGTTGTTAGGTTTATTAAATTGATATAATAGGTAGATAATATGGATTAAATGTGTAATTTTATAAATTTTCGTAACCTGCCATGTCACCCTCCATTATCCCTCAGTTAGTTTTTAACATCGGTGATCAAAATATGTCACTTTAATAAGTTTGATGGTCTAATTGACGAGTTCGATACTTCGGTGATCAAAATAAGTATGCTTTAATAGTTCAGTGGTCATCGATATAGTTTACCCTTATACTAAATGGTTTAATTTGGACTGAATTCGAGATTCAATATTAATCAAGATTAAAACAAAATTATTTGTCATTTTCAGAGTCGAGTTTAGAGTTAATCCACCTTAAATATTTTTGAATATCACCTTAGATATTAAAAATACAAATATATATTATTTATTATATTTACGAAAGGGTTAGGATCAACTTATACTGTGTAAAACTCAATTAGTTTTACACAATTTTTGGACCGTTGGATGATGGTAATTAATGGCTCAGATTATTTCCTTATCTTTTTTTCCAAAATGATAATCTTCACATTTTTTACTGTTAATCTCATCCATCCATTTCCCTTATCCAATGGTCCTAAATTAGTGTAAAACTAAATTAGTTTTACACCATGTAACTTGATCTCATCCCTTTACGAAAATGTCAATATATAATATTGTTCAAGACTTTATCTTCATCATTACTCAGTGTTGTTGCGTAAGTTCCTAAGCTCTTCGTTTTCCACCTCATGCCTTCGCAAAAATGAGAGTTTTTCAGGGAATTTTGAGTCCGGAGAACCTTGTGATGTTAAGGTTCACTCTCACTTCTTCCCTTTTTTGGGTTGGATTCTCAGTAGTCGAAGTAGTTCATGAATTATTCGTTTATTGTTGATTCGAAGATTTTTTGTTCTATTTTTCTTGCTTGTGAGAACAAGAATGAAAGTTATAAAAATCATATCGATATTAGACTTTTTTATATAAAAAAAGTCGAGTTCTTCTATCTCATTGTCATCTCTATTTGTCAATATAGCATAAGCTTGGTCAATAAAAGGGTATTTATGAGCTAAAATTAGAAGTTTGAGCTATAATTAGATGTTTCACTAGTCAAATCTGTTAACATTGATGTTTGGTGACAACGGATTGAAATAGCGAATTTGGGTGAAACTTCTAATTTTAAAAAAGCTGCTAATATGAGCATTTTGAGATTAGAAGTTTGATATTGGAGTTGTAAAGACTCTTTTACTCTTAATAATTACCAAATAACCTTAATTAAATATTTTCTTCAAATTGTTTGATTATTTTCTTCTATTTTTCCTTCGTGTATTCTTTGGAATTTTCCACTTCCTATTTCAAATTTGATAATTTAGTTTAATTAAGAATAGGGGAATATTTCCTTGATTATTTTTATGTTTAGGGATTCGATGATTGAGGTATTGAAGTGATAGGTGTCTTGATTTTTTTTATTATCACGTATTTATACGTGTATTTAAATTTAATAATGAATTAAATTATATTAAAATAATTATATAAATAATAAATTATTATATAAATTCTTTTAATATGTTTAGTAAAGTTATATTAAAAATAATTTTTATAAATCTAATTAATATTAATTAGATACAAAATATTGATAATTAATAAACTATTTAAACAAGTATTGAATATAATTATGTTCTTATATGTCATTTTACTTGTTTAAATAATCTAACAGCTATCAATTATCAGTTAATTTTATCAAACATTTTTATACAACCAACTAATATAATCTACTAGTCAAATCAGCTAATACAATTACCTATCAGCTAATGTAATCCGCTATCAGCTATCAACCATTCGCTAATTGCCAAATAGAGCTTAAATATTTATTATATAAAAAATTTCATGAAAATCTTTTTTATTTGCGACTCCAAACAAATGATTTTATAATAAAATCTTTAAAACAATTAATAAACATTAAATGAAAATTTTAAAACAATAAATGTTACTCATTTGAAATTTACCTTGTTTAAATATTTTTACTATTTTTGTTAATAGTTTTAGGCTTAAATGAAAAATAGTTGCCAAAGTATAATTTTTTTGAATTTTAAGTGCCTAAAGTATTTATTTTTGTAAAAATAGCTGCCCAAAATTTCTAAAGTTATAATTTTAGGTGCCCAACAGTTAAAGGGTATTAAATTTTTTATAACCAATCAATGCTTGACACGTGACACTAATTTGTTTTTATTTTTTATTTTTAAAAGAAAAACACCCAAAATTTCAGATTTTTAAAAAATCTCAAAACTTTGAAACTTTTACAACACAACCCCAAAATCTCTAAAAATTTTCAATCTCAAACCCCTAAATCGTTGCCGCTTCCGCCGCCGATCGTCGCGCCTGGGCACACCCATGTGGTCGTCGGACCAAGGCGATCATTTCCCCCAACATGGCGTCGCCGAAAACGACGAACGAAGTGCTAGCCGAACGTCGATTTCGCGTTCGACATTCAACGTTCGTCTGCACGGCGTTTGCCGTTTCCGGGGATGTCATGTTGGGGGAAATGGTTACCTTGGTCTGACGACCACATGAATGTGCTCAGGTGCGACGACCGACGGCGGAAGCCGCGGCTATTTGGGGTTTAGGTTTGAGTAATTTAGGAATTTTAGGATTGTTTTGTAAAAATTGTAAAAAAAAATCAGGATTTTATGAAAAATTGAAAATTTTTTGCTTTTAGTTTTAAATTTTGAAAAAGATAAATTAAATATGCCATGTGTCAAGCATTGATTGGTTATAAATTTTTTTAACACTCATTAACGGTAGACACCTAAAATTATAAGTTTGGAAACCTTGGGCACTTATTTTTACAAAAAATTACTTCAGGCACCTAAAGTTCAAAAAATGCATACTTTGAGCACCTATTTTTCATTTAAGCCATAGTTTTAAGGTGATTAAGATGTAGTTTGTTCATACTTTTCTTAATATTTTGATGTGTCGCGCACCTTGTAGACAAAACAAATTGAACTTAAGTCTCTTAATATGAATAACATCAACTTTTCTACTGGGATCACTTGTTGGGTTTTTTCTACTATTTTAGAATTACAGTAAATTAAAAATAGTAACATAACTAATTTGTACCATGGAGAGGAGAAATTATTTTATTTCAATAAGAATCTCTGCTTCTGTAGCATGCTCTTTCTCTGCCTAGTGACATGTTTCTTCTTCTGTCTTTGTGACATGTTTTTGCTTTGTTTTTTTTTGTTCGGTTCATCTGTCTTCGTGGCAGGTTTCAGCATACCCTAGCGTTCGATTGTTGTTCACACAGAGATTCACTCGACGCTAGTTTCTGATTCATGGTGTTGTCGGTGGTCACTTGAAATCTTTTATCCCCACTCGTTGATGGTTGTTTGCCGATAAAATCAGTCCTAGGTAGCGGTACCTTTTGCCTGACAAAATGGATCGTGCACCACTCCTTCCTTCTTTATGTGTCTCGTTTGAACAGAGACAATGAGATTCATGAAGCTTTTGAATTTTTGTTTGTATGCGTATTTCTATAAAAAATTTCGTTTTCATTGTTTTTGAGTTATAAAATTTTTTAGGTTATTTTAACCCAAATTTTCTTCTTCTTGATTGCGTTGTAATTAAATTTTTCTATAGTTTAATGAAAATTCAGTGGCTATAAAAAAAATTCTTTTTGGATGGTTAATTGGCGGTGAACTAACAACCAAAATTCTTTTGTTGATGTGATAACATCCTTAAGGGCACAATTTTAAAAAAAAATTGATGGGTATTTTTACTATTTTTTATTATTTATTTATAATTTTGTTTTGTATTTAAATAATCAACGTACTACTTTATGATCGTTGAATATTTTTTTTACAATTATTATATATATAATATTTTTCACTCACACCCAAGAGGTAATAAAATCCAATAAAAATGTTCGTTAATTTTTAAATTTGTGGGTCGAATGTTCCATGCTAATAAATTATTTTTTAAAATAAATATTTTGATTTTATTTACCTGAGAAGCGAGGAATCCGCTACAAAGTTTCAAGATGTCATCCCATGTGCACCTCGAAAATGGTAATAAATTATTAGTTCTATATATTGTGATTAGGGTTGTAAAAACAAGTCAGGACCTGAAAACCTGCCTGAAACCTGCTCGAGTCAGAACTTGATTTGACCCGAGAATTCGATGATCTGAACCCGAACTGTAACTGACTGTTGCTGACCCGAACCCGAGTTGAACCTGTTACTGTAGCAACCGAACCCGATCTGTGTCCGACTGAAAACGACCCGAACCCGAATCTGACCTGGTAATTTTGACCTGAAACCCGACCTGCATCCGACTGAAACGAACCCGAACCCGAGACCGACCTAGCAAATTACCTGATATTATCCGACTGAAATGACCCGAGATCCGATTTTACCTGACCTGTTTTGAACCCGACCTGTTAATGGACCCGACCTGTTTTGAACCTGAACTGTTGTTGACCTGAACTAATGTAGACCTGGCTAAAAATGTTAAATAATTTAAAGTGTAAACTGTTTATTATAAACTTAATAATTTTTTAATAGATAATGTTAATTTCATTATTTAGAAAAATTTTATCTTCCATTATACTTAGAAAAATTTGTCTTAATTTATAACTACATTATGTATAATAAAAGTATATACTTAAAAATTTGTTTAAGTATAAAAATATATATTATGTATAATAAAATTATATACTTAAAAGATTTGTCTTAATTTTTACTAAATATATAATATATTAGTAATATATAGTTAATATAATATATTAAACTTATATACTTAAAAATTTGTTTAAGTATAAAAATATATATTATGTATAATAAATGTAACGCCCGGGTTTAGGGGCTAGGTGAAAATAATATTTTAGTATTATCTCGGGTTTCGATTTTAATATTTTATTTATTAAAGTAATGGTTTGGGCCTCGGGTTTTAAGATTTGGACCAATTTTAAATTGAGCCCAAAAGCCATGGATGGCACCTATTGTGGTTTCCCTTTTTCTTTAAGGGCATTTTGGTCTTTGAACATTAAAGTTTAAACAATAATAAATAAAGGATGATTATCATCTTCTTCCTCTCCCTTCCATTTTATTCTAACGTGAAGAACATCTCTCCCTCCCCAAATACTATTTCATCTCCTCTCTCCTTCGTTTTGGCTCGGTTTTGAAAGGTAATTACGTTTTTGACTTGCTCTCAACTTCCTCTCTTCAAAAGTATAAGTAGTTTTCATTTTCATCCATGTTTTAGAATTTGGATTTTTTGGGAGATTTGAATGAAAATGGTTGTTTTGTGGTGTTTAACTTGAGATTTTGATTTAACAGTGATAGATATGAAGTTTATGAATCAAACGGTTCAACATATATGATTTTTGAAGAGTTTTGTTAAGTTTCCCGATTTTGTGTTTTGGAGGGTTTTTAGGAGGGTTTTAGTTGAGTTTTGAGTGTGGTTTGTGTTGGAAATTGAGGGTCAATGACAGGGTATTGGTTGGGGGTCGTTTTGGAAGCAATTGGAAGTGTTAAATGTGTTGGAATCATCGGTTTTGGACTGTGCTAAAGGGCTGCTCGGGAATGACTTTTTAGTGGTTGTTCTTGGTTTGAAAAACAAGTGTTTGATGTTTGAATTTCATTCCGGGTTTGCTATGTTGTGTTGTGGACTGATTTGAGGTTAATTTACTTGTGTTGAGATGATTAGGAGCAAAGAATTTCGTTGGTAAAGTCCCAGGATCGATATCGGAAGTCATGGAGGTTTGAGTCGGCTTTGCTTGAATTGCTTAAGGAAGTGAGGTGAGTGGTTAATGTTTTAATTTGATTTCAAAGATTGGTTCAAGCATATGGTTGCGAAAATGTTTTTAAGTATCATCTTGGTTCAAAGTTGGTTTTGAAGAGTTTAGTTATTCAAGAGTAAATCGTGGTGAATTGTCTCTTTAATTTCCCCTTTTTACTGTTTGTTTTCATTACTTGTGGTGATGAATTGTTATGTATGAAATTCCAATATATTTGGGAGGAAGCATGTTGCTTCTTATCATATCGTTGATTTTGTGTGGTGGTAATTATGGTGTTGTTATATGCCTTGTGAGATAAGTGTAAGTTGGTGCAGGTTGTGCACGGAAATGGTGGGTAAGACCCTTTGTGGTTGGTATGGTTGTTTGTAGTAAGTTGGTACAGGTTGTGCACGGAAATGGTGAGTAAGACAATTTGTGGTTGGTAAGGTTGTTTGTAGCAATTTGGTGCCTAATTGTGGATTTTGTTGTAGCTTGTGTGGTTGTGCATGATATAGTGAGTACATGTTGTGGGAATGGTGATTTGTGTGTTGTGTTGCATGGTTGTCGTTGCTCTGGTGATGTGTAGTCCCGCCAGTAGCAAAAGTATAAGACTCTGGTGATGTGTAGTCCCACCGGTAGTCACTGGTTGGGTATTCCTTTGATGTGTAGTCCCATTGGAAACCCACTAGTTGAAACGGTGATGTGTAGTCCCACCGTACTTGTATGCTAGTTATATTTGTGTAAAGCATGTGTGTTGTCGTTGCTCCGGTGATGTGTAGTCCCACCGGTAGCAAATGTTATAAGACTCCGGTGATGTGTAGTCCCACCGGTAGTCACTAGTTGGGTAGTTCCTTTGATGTGTAGTCCCATTGGAAATCCACTAGTTAAAACGGTGATGTGTAGTCCCACCGTAAGTGAAAGTTTGGTTATGTTTGTGCATACCATGAAGTGAAATGTTTATGTTGTTGACCTTTGGTTGAACTTGTATGTAACAAATGAATTAGGTTGTTGGATGACTTGTATGTGTGTTGGCCTTTACTTTTAAAGGAAACTTTGAACTCTGCATTGTTGTTGTTATGTTTTAGAGCTCTGCTCACTAAGCTTTATGCTTACGCTCTCCTTTTTCCGACAATGCAGATCTTTAGCTTGGAGTTAGCAAGGAGCAGGAAAAGGGCGTCCAAGCGTGTGGTAGTTTGCTCAAGTATGGTTTATTAAATAAAGTAGTAGTCTAGCAATGGGAAATGCTACGTGTTTTAGGAGCTTGTATCTAGACTCCTTTGTGTTGGCTTTATGTTGTTAATGCCTCATGTTGATGGATTTGTAAATCATGTTTATGTTGATGCCTAATTGTTTGTTTGGGAGGCTTATAGCCAGTCCTTGGATGTTTGTGTTGCTTTGGTATTTGGATGTCGTTGTTGGCTTGGTTCGTGGGTGCCTTGTTCGATTGTAAATATTGTCTATGTTATATGCCATGAATGTCTACATGTTTTGGTTGCTAAGGCATGATATCTTAAGTGCTTGAGTGACCATATATGCATAAATTGCTCTTTTGTTAGAATGCTATGTATGAATGCTTTAATCCATGTTTGAGTGATTCCTCTGGCTTAAATATGTGTGCTTACATGTTTGTATATGCTTAGGTGAGTCGAGAATTGCATCTAGAGTCGTGTTTGAGGTCGTTCAGCTTAAAATTGTGGACTTGCAGTGCAGGGCGTATCGATACGCTAAGGGCTGTATCGATACGGCCTTGCTCATAGAGAACACAAATTTTGCTGGGCGTATCGATACGTGGGGTGTATCGATACGGTCCCAACTCTCTGGAATTCTGAAGAATTGTAGAGTGCATGGCGTATCGATACGGTGTCCAAGCGTATCGATACGGTCCAACCTAGTTGACCAAGTGGTGTTGACCGAGAAGGGCGTATCGATACGCTTAAGGGTTGTATCGATACGGTCTTCTTATGTTGACTGTAGGGTGTTGACCTTGGTCAGGCGTATCGATACCCTCTGAAGGCGTATCGATACGACCTGCTTAAAAAGGCTAAATGAGTTGTTTTAAGGTGCTGTTTTGGTTGGTCGTTGCTATGGAGTTGTGTTTCCGCTGTCGTGTATCACATAGGACTTAATAAGGCATTTAGACAAGATAAATTAAAAAAAAAATAGGGTTGCTAACCGAGGGGGAACCTTAATGGGTTTCGCTTCGGTTTTCCCCGTGTGGCCCACTCGGATCGGTCATCCGTCCAGACCGGGACGAGGGGGTTACATTTAGTGGTATCAGGGCCTAAGGTTACCGAGACCTTGGGCAGGTAAGTGAGGTAAGTTTGATGTGTTATGCTGTTGTTGTGTCTCGGTGAATATTTTGCCATGTATGCTTGATGTTTGCTTGTTAGTACGGTGTTTGAAAGCATGTGTAAGCTTGATGGTTGTGTTGAGGCGTAGTGTCGAGTTCCCATTGCTACTATTACTTATTTGAAAAGATTTTTGTAAAAGAGTATACTTGAGCATCTTGGACCCTTGCTCTTGCTAACCCTGAATATTCTTGTTTGTGTGTTTTGTTTATTACTGTATTGTTGTCTTTGGGAAGGTTGAGGCCGAGGTGTAGGCCTGGAGTTTGTAATCATGAATCCGAGGTTTTAGAGGATGTAAATGACGAGTGAGTTCATCGCCTTAGTTCAGGGCAGTATGACAGTACCCTAGTTGGTGGTACAGTTTGTTTGTTTGGGTCAGCGTGCCTGTGAGATGGTTTCCGTTGAGAGAGAACAATGTGACCAATCTTGACATGAGATGGTAAGAGAAGTGATGGACTAAGAGTTGGCTTCGGAATGATGTCGATGTTATAGCAAGTAATTCCTCGATACAGTCAATGGGCTTGTTTTTTTTATTAATTATAAATCTACGTGACCGTGTATTTGGAGTAAGCATGCGAAGTTGTTGAATCTACATTGTGAGGTACTAGAGGTAGGTGTTGGTATTGCTAGCTTCTTCGGGGATACAGTCGTAGTCAGAAAAATTTACAAGGAGTGTCCGTTGGTGGTTCAGTGGCACGTGTTTTCAGTTGGTGCGATGAAATTGTTTTTTTCGGTTTTGATGTGAAGTTGTGCATGGATTGGCTTGTAGAACATAGAGTTAGGGTAGGCTTTGAGACAAATGGAAGTTTTCTTAAAGCTTACTGATGACTATGAGATGGTAATGGTAAGTGGGAATGTGGATTTCGTATCGAATGTTGAACCATCCTTAGAGGTCAAAGATTGAATTGAGTTTGGTTGACAGGTTTGCCTAAAAGATGTGATGGATTTAATTTTTGAGTGAGGATTAGACCGCAGAATGTTAGAATAGTTGATGTTTTCCTAAAGGTGTTGGCAAGAATTACTCGATTTGTCTCTTGTTAGGGAAGAAGAGTTTGTTATTGATACCGTCTCCGAGTTTGCTTATGTTTTGTTTGCTTTGTATCTCATGATTCTCGACCAACTTGAGAGTGTTGAAGAATCAACTTCGAGTTTGTTAGACCTTAGTTTCATTTGGTTTAGTATATCATTTTAGAATGTGACAGTGTAACTTGTGAAGAAGAGAGATGACACTACGAGAATGTGGTTAGATTGCAGACAGTTGAGACAATTGATAGTGAGTAGTTAGTATCTGTTTCCAAACGTCAGTGATTTGTTGACCAGTTGAGGGGTGTTTCAGTTTTTACAAGGTTAATTTGAGATCCGATTACTACCAGTTGATAGTGAGAGAGGTTGATGTACCGAATGAAGCTTTCGGGATAGATGTGATCACTTAGAGTTTTGGATTATGTCGTTTGTTTGACTAAATGTGTTAATTACTCTTATAGAGATGTTGAGCAGAATGTTTTCCTAAATCCTTGATCAGTTTGTGGTACTTCTCTTGGATGATACGCGGGAATATTCACGTACCGAAGAAGACCATGACAAGCCTTGAAGTTAAGGTTGTGGATCCTTTTAGAGAATCAGTTGCATGCCAAGTTGAGCAAGTGTGGACTCTGAGTTGAAGAAGATGTTCCCCTAGGTCATGTAGATCAGTCGAGTATATTAGTGCAAACCCCAATTGGGCAGAAGAAGATATGAGTTGGAAGAAATTAAAGTCAGTGACATGTATCTATAGTTTCTAGGTCAAGCGCTGTTACTATCGAAGGTTTGTAAATGATCTTTTGAAGACAGTTGCCCCTTTGATAGATTGCTACAGAAGAACGTTCAGTTTATGTGTTAGATACGAGACGTTGAGCCCTTTAGAAACTGAAAGAAACTTCGAAGAGAGTTAATGTAGTGACCGATGTCCCGAGTTAAATTTGTTGTTAGATTAGTAGCCGAGTTGCGAGTTGTGTTTGCCGGATTCAGTTTATCATTGATAGTGGTTCTGTGGTCGAGTTTCATGTTATGCCTGCTCTGAGTCAGATACTTAGAGAGAAACAGTTGTAAGATAGGTTCTTGACACCTTACGTGCAAGACGTATCAGAAAGAAAACCTTCAGAATACAGTTCAGAGACGATAGAGTTTGTATTTTTTTTAGAGACAGAATAGTTGTGCCGATAGTCTTAGTGTTTTGAAACGTATTGTTTTGGCCGAAGTACACGGCAGTTCTTGTGTATTGCATCCGAATAGTGTGAAGACATATTGTAGGTTGAAGATGAGTACTCGTGGATTGAGTTGATGGATAATGTGGTTCAGTATGAGAGTAAGTGTGCAATTGTCAGCGTGCCAAGACCGAGCATCAGTTTCTTCTAGTTTGTTACATTCGGGGGAAATTCGTATTGAAAGTGGGTAATAGATTCGAGAGATCTTGTGTATGATTCGCCTCCTATTTCCTCAGTGAGAATTTAGTTGAGTAATCAATGTTAGTTGCACGGTATGTGGTCCTTTATACATGTTCAAGCTACTTGTACCGTGAGTAAGATGGCGGAGTTGTGCCTTAGCAAGATTGTGAGTTGTACATTGTCGTGAGATCGATAATGGCCGATAGAGATTCGAGTTTTGACTAAATTTTTGAAGTTGTCTGCATAGTGTTTGGTTGTATGTTGAGGTCTAATGATCAGTCAGAGAAAGTTATGGGTTAGGTAATCAAACATTGTTGTATGAGATGGTGAATCGGGTTAGTCCGGTTGTTTGTTTGTTGCAGTTACCACCATAGTTAGAAGGAAGTATGTAATGTGTTCTGTGTATCTATGATTCAGAAGTGTGAATCAATTTTGTCCCGTGTTATGTTGTTAAAGAGTTTGAGTTGAGTTTAAAATGGTCATGCATTGAAGGACCCGTTGAGATCTTGGCATCAGATAGCTAATGTTGTAACACCCGTGTTTTGGGGTTAGGAGTTAGTCGGGTTAATTGGTTCGAGTCGGTAAAAATTTATTTTAATCAAATTGACCTTAGTGTGAGCAAATTGAGTTTAGAAAGAAAGGGAGGGATCATTTTGGTAATTAAACCAAAATAAAAATAAAGACCACCTTATCTATCATCTTTTCTCATTTCTTCTTCTTCCTCACCGTGTAAACATCCCAAAATTTCTCCCAAACCCTCTTTACTATTTCCTTTGATTTCTTCATCAATTCAAGGGGTTTTTGAAAGGTAATTATGTTTTCTTAATCTCCTCTTCATCCTCTATCTATCTATAGTCTTAGATTTCAAAGTTATGGAGTTTTGAAAATTAGGGTTCATATCAAAGTTTGGGTTTTTAAGGGATTTTTCATCTTGTTTTGATAAATTGAGTTGGGGCTTTGTTTAATCATGTTAAAATACACATAATATGTTAAAATGAGCAATTTTTGAGGTGTTTTATAAAATTTCCGAAATTGGGTTTTGGTGGATTTTTAGGAAGGTTTTTAGATGAGTTTTGGGTATGATTTATGTTGGAATTTGATGGTTGATGTTAGAGTAATATTTGGGGGTTGTTTTGGAAGTGTTTGAATGTGTTAAATATGTTGAAATCACAAGTTTTGGACTGTTTTTCATGGCTGCTCGGATTTGGGGATTTTGGGGATTGTTCATGGCTTAAATTGTGTGTTTAATGTTGGAAATTGGGGGTTGATGGTTATACTATAGTTGGGCAGTGTTTTGAACATGTTTAAGAGTGTTTTGGATGACTACAATTCTGATTTTTGACGGGTTTTTGTGGAAGTACGAAAATGAGAAATTGAAGAATGAACTTGGCTTTGAATTGTGAGAATTGAAGTGGATTTGTGTGTTGATGTTAAACTTTGGGTTTGTGACTGATTTTGAGGTTAATATATTGTTTTTGAATGGTTAGAAGCAAGAGAAATCAATGGTGAAGCTTCGGGCTCGAATCCGGAAACTTGGATGCTTGGTAGGCTTGCCGGCTTGTGCTAATGAAGTAGTCGGTGAGTGGTTAAAATATTTTAAATGGTTTTGAGTAATTGGTTCGAGCATGTGGACTAGGTTGAGATTGGTAGACTCACCTAGAGTTAGGATTAGGGTGGTAGCCTAATCCTAAGCTTTAGTTAGAGACATTGGATGATCTCTTTAATTGATGTTATGCCTCATGATGATTTGTGTTATGATGATTATGTATAATGTGTTATACATGTTGTTGAGGCATGGTTTGATGCATTGCTATGCATGTGGGTTGGATTGTAAATTGTGCATGATGATGTTGAGCTTAATATGATGTAAGATGCCATATTATGACTCTTGAACATCAAAGGTTGTGAAATTTGATTATTATTGGCACTAGTATGCTTGGGTACAATGATCGATCATTAGGATGAGTGTGCACACAAATTGAGTCAAAACGTACGTGGCCTTGGTGGCGTTAAGGCACCAAGGAGGAGTACGGTGATGTAATATTCCACCGGAAATTTATATATATTCTACGTGATGATGAGTGGAATCCCATCCGTAGGGCATGTGGAAATGCGTTCCACATGCAAGGCCGATGATGAGTGTAATCCCACCGAGGTAAGGTTGATGTTGGAAAATGCGTTCCAACATGTTATCCGCGTATTCGAGTCATAGCTAGGTGCCAATATGAGAAAGTATGTTTATGCCAATATGAGATTATGCATACATGCTAATATGAATTGATATGTGTATCAATGTGATATGAAATGTGAATTTCAAATGTGAAGTGATATATGATTTGGTTAATGCATTGAGGTATATATATATCGTTGTAAGTTGAGCTTATGAGATGTTGAGCATGACATAATGTTGATTATATGTTCATGCATCATGTTCATTTTGGTTCATGTGGATCGAAGATAAAATCATGTATTTCATCATGATAATTGCTCGAGCTTGGACCCTGTATTGTCGAAGGTTTGTTTTATGAGCTTACCCTCACTAAGCTTTTATGCTTACGCTCTCTTTTGTTCGACAATGCAGATAAATAGCTTATGGGTGGCAAGGGAAAGGAAAGGTCTTCAAGTGTTGCTTTTGGTGAGCTCAATGTATGATTTATAAATTGAAAGATTGTAATAGTAAAGCAATGGGATAGGTGTTGTTGTTTTGGATGCCTTGATGTATGTTTATTTGGTTTGGCACTTGGATGCCTTGTTCGATTTGTAAATATCACTTATGATGCATGCCTTGATGAATGCTTGAGTGATGCATGCCTTGATGAATGCTTGAGTGATGCATGCCTTGATGAATGCTTGCGTGAGATGTCATGCCATTTTTGGATGATTAGGTTGCTTTGCTGATATGTGCAAACCTCATAAGTGTTAATTTGTGCCTTTAGCAATGTTGAGCTCATATGTATGCCCATATATGCTAAATTAAATTCTATGTGAGGATGTCATGAATGTATGCCTCGAGTATGTTTGAGTATGTTGGAGTATCTTTGATCTAGGATGTATGCCTCTAGGCTTGGGTTGTTGGTGATGTGTGCCTTTAGTTCTTTTTAAGCTCAGTGTATGATTATATATGAACATGAGGTGTTTTTATCATTGAAAGACATTAGAATGAAGCAAAATATGCTCCCCTGCACCTAGGTTTCGAAACTAGGGGTAAAGTTTCGAAACCTTTGCAAATTTTTGGATTCCAGAGGCCACTGCCAGCCAAAGTTTCGAAACCTTTGGGCAAGGTTTCGAAACTATGGTCAAAGGTTTCGAAACCTTCCCAAGGTTTCGAAACTTTTGGGGAAAACTGCATTTTTGAGCATGTTAGAGTCATTTCTGGAAAAAGTGTTCTTCTACAAAGTTGTAGAGGACAAAATTTTACATGAAATAGAGGTATGATTTGCTCAAAAATGTTAAGTATAAGTCTCTGAATTGTTGTTAGAATTTGACGGGACTGAAACTGAATGAATTGGAATTTGCTGGTCTAAATTGTGAAATTCGAAATGTTTAGGGGTTTAATTGATACCAATAAATTCTGAAAAATTTATTAGAAACAGGGGAGGTATTTTAGAAATGAAAAATAAATAATTTAGTTTGAATTATATATCAATTGATAGTCTAAATATCATTAGAACACATAGAATATCAAAATGGACTAGTTTGTAAGAATTGATAATTTGAGGGCTTATATGCCCTGTTTGACCCTTGTAGGCCTGTTTGAAGAGAAAGATACATAGGTACTAATATGCCATTAGCCAAGATTAAAATTTGGATGTTTGAATGTGGTTTAGGAGTTTAAATGTTGCCTCGTGTGATATATTCCGCTGTTTGATCACTTAGAATTTAATACTCGAATGTGACAAGATTAAAAAGGAAAAAAAATAGGGTTGCTAACCGAGGGGGAACCTTAACGGGTTTCGCTTCGGTTTTCCCCGTGTGACTCACTCGGACCGGTCATCCGGCTAGACCGGGATGAGGGGGTTACATTTGTTGGCATCAGAGCTTAAGGTTTCCGAAACCTTGGGCAGGTAAGTGAGGTAAGTTATGTTTTATGATTGATATGCACGGTGTTTGCTTATCATGTAAGCATGTTGCTTGTTATTCGAGTATGCTGAAATGAATGATTGCTTGCTTTGTAAGTATGATTGCTTGTGTGACAAGTATGTTGATTGTTTGTTTAAAAGCATGTTGCTCGTTACCCGTGTATGCGGTGATGTGTGATTGTTTGATGGAGAAGATATGTTGTTTGATAGTACGCATATGTTTGCTTGTTTAGCAAGTATGCCTTGTAATATGCATGATTGAGCATGTATGTGTGTTGAGTTTCTTGAAGCATGTTGAGTAGAGTCCCATTGCTTCTATTACCTCGGAAAAAGAGATTTTAAGTGAGGAATTCATACTTGAGCCACTTGGACCTTTTCCTTTGCTAACCCAGTTTGTATGTTAATGTGTTGTTGTTGTTAGTTATTGCTTTTTGGTAAGTTGAGGCCAAAGCGTGGACTGTGAATCGGTAAGTGGAAACTTGGGGTTCTGAAAGTGTGAATGATGTTGATGGAGTTCATCGCTTTAGTCAGAGAGGTATAGTTGTACCGGAGTTGAGGTACAAATTGTTTTCTGAGATAGTGAGTATGTGGGTTGGTTCCTGTTGATGAAGAACGATGTTATCGTTTCTGGTGTTAGTGATGAAAGAGGTGACGACCTATGAGTGGGAGTCAGAGTGGCACCGATGTTATAGTAGGTAAGCCTTGGTACAGTTTTGAGCTTGTTCCCTTTTGATTGATTCTGAGTCTGCACTTCTGTATATTGTTAGCAAGCATGCAAGTTTGAATGTGCCGATGAGGTGTCAGAGGTAGGTATGGGTACCTTAGTTCTTTGGGGCGAGATCAGGGTAAGGGTCTCGTTTGTGTAATCTGAAATTCAGAAATGCTAGTTGGTGATCGTTGGGATTCAGCCTATGGTTTTCATACAAGACAGTCGTTCAGTGTCCGTGAGTGGAAATCAATATGTGTGATTGGGCCAGTGTGCGTCTGAGTTGTCTTCCAGCGAGAAGGAGAGATGAAGTTACTTCCGATATAGTTGAGCCGAGAAGGAAGTCTTGAGCTTAAAATTCAGATTGTTTGGTAGTGGGATGTTATGAGTCGTCAGGACCGATGTTACAGAACAAGTTCAAGCATGATTGTTTGTGTGCGATTAGGACTGCCTTTTGAAGTTTCGAGATGCTCTAAGAACATTCTAGAAGAATCAGATTTTGTTGAAGAACTAGTCTGAAAACAATAGGGTCGAAGACTATCAGCTGTGCACAGGTGTATTTGCAATTTCCACGGATACTTCCTTTTGTGTGAGCATGTAAGAAAATTTGATGTACGTGTTGAGACTTTGGAAGTAGGGACACATGTGACTAGACCTTGTGGTGAGATAGTGGTGGTCAAAAAAAAATGCAGAAGATGTTTGTTGATGGTTCAGGGTTATGTGTATGCAGTAAATGTGAAGTGATCGCCTTCCTACAGTTTTGAGGTACGTTTTGACAAGGTTTGGCTTGAAGAGCACATAGTTAGTGTATACGTTGAGACAAAGAGAGAGAGTTGCCTTGAAGTTGCAGGTCTCAGTGGGACTGTAGTAGTAGGCGAGGGTGTGAACTTCTTATTGAATGGTTGATCCAGCTGTGGAGGTCAAAGATTGATTGAGTTTAGTTGGCAGACTTGTTTGGAAATTGTGATGGATTTGATTTTTGAACGAAGATTAGACCGCGGAATGTTAGTATAATTTGTGTTTTCCTAAAAGTACTTGGAAGAATTGCCTGGTTTGTCTCTTGATAAAGAAGAAGAGTTCGTCATTGAGACCGTTTCCGAGGTTGCTTCTGTTTTGTTAGCTCTGTAACTTATGAATCCCAGAAGAATTGAGAATGTTGAAGAATCAACTACGAGAACTGTTAGGCCTTAGATTCATTAGGCTTAGTGCATCATCTTAGAGTATGATAGTACAGTTTGTGAAGAAGAAAGAGCGGCAGTACGAGAATGTGTTGAGATTTCAGACAGTTGAAACCAGTGGCAGTGAATGATTAGTATCCGCTTCCGAGTGTCAGCGATTTGTTGATCAGTTAGTGGGTGCTTCAGTCTTTCCGAAGATTAATTCGAGATCCGTTTACTACCAGTTGAAAGTGAGAAAAGTTGAAGTATCGAAGAAGGCCATGACGAGCTTTGAAGTTAGTGGGGTAGCACCTTTTAGAAAATCAGCTGTATGTCAAGTTACGCAACGTGAACTTCGAGTTAATGAAGATGTTCTCCTAGGACATACAGATCAGCCGAGTACATTAGAGTAAATCCTAACTATGCAGAAGAAGATGTGAGTTGAAAGAAACTTTAATGGAAGCTTCGACCTTGATCAAAAAAAAAACCATAGTGATGTGTTACATGTAGAGTTAGGTCGTGTACTTATGCAAGACAGAAGTGGTGGTTTGTTCATTAAGATAGTTGGAAGACCGTGAGAAGAGTTATTTGATATGAGACATAGAGTTAACTACAGTTGTAATTGCCTCGAAGATTTGGAGACAAGCTTGTGTGGTAAGAAATGCACAGTGTGTATGTACATATCATCAGAACCTGAAATATTTGAAGACTTAGGAATGGTAGAAACTTGAACAACATGAGTTATTAGAATTGCTTGAAAACTGCAATATTGAAATTGGGTACTATCTGAAGAGAGTCTACGTGGTAACCGATGTTTCGAGTTATTTTGTTGTCAGATTTGTGGTTGAGTTGCGAGATGTAATTGCCGAATTCAGTTTACCGAATGATAACAGTTTTGTGGCTGAGTTTCATGTTAAACATACTTTGAGTCAGATACTTGAAGAGAAACAGTTGCAAGACAGGTTCTTGGCACCTCACGTGCAAGACATAACAGAGGAAATACCTTCAGAATACAGCTTCAGAGATGATAAAGTTTTGCTTTTTAGAGACAGAATAGTTGTGCCGATTGACATAGTGTTTGGAGATGTATTGTTTTGGCCGAAACACACGACAGTTCATTTGCGTTGTATATGAGTAGTGTGAATACGTATTGTGGGTTGAAGATGAATACTTCGGGATTGAGATGATGTGTGATGTGGTTCAGCATGAGGGTAAGTGTATAATTTGCCAGCATGTCAAGACCGAACGTCAGTTTTCTTCTAGTTTGTTGCATCCGTGGAAGGTTATTAATGGAAGTGAGTAATAGAGATCCGGGGTTCCAACTAGATTACTTTTGAAGGTGTCTGCATAGTGTTTGGTTACCTGTTAAAGTCAGATGGTCAGTTAGAGAAAGTTATGGGTCGAGTATTCAAGAAATATGGTATGAGATTGTTGAATCGGGCTGGTCCTGTTGTTTATCTGTTACGGTTACCACCAGAGTTAGAAAGAGGGTTGTGATGTGTCTGTGTATCTACAATTCGGAAGTGTGAGTCAGATCTGTTCCGTGCTATGTTTGTTGAAGAGATTGAGTTGAGTCTGAAATTGCGTGCAATGAAGAACCAGTTGAGATCTCAGTGTCGGATAGCAAATGTTGTGTGGCGAGTCTAACGAGTTGGTTAGTATGTTGTGGTGAGAGAGGAATGTGTGGAGGAGCATGTTTCATTGACTCTTCCTGTTCGATGAATTTCGAGGACGAAATTTCCTTAAGTGGGAGAGAGTTGTAACACCCGTGTTTTGGGGTTAGGAGTTAGTCGGGTTAATTGGTTCGAGTCGGTAAAAATTTATTTTAATCAAATTGACCTTAGTGTGAGCAAATTGAGTTTAGAAAGAAAGGGAGGGATCATTTTGGTAATTAAACCAAAATAAAAATAAAGACCACCTTATCTATCATCTTTTCTCATTTCTTCTTCTTCCTCACCGTGTAAACATCCCAAAATTTCTCCCAAACCCTCTTTACTATTTCCTTTGATTTCTTCATCAATTCAAGGGGTTTTTGAAAGGTAATTATGTTTTCTTAATCTCCTCTTCATCCTCTATCTATCTATAGTCTTAGATTTCAAAGTTATGGAGTTTTGAAAATTAGGGTTCATATCAAAGTTTGGGTTTTTAAGGGATTTTTCATCTTGTTTTGATAAATTGAGTTGGGGCTTTGTTTAATCATGTTAAAATACACATAATATGCTAAAATGAGCAATTTTTGAGGTGTTTTATAAAATTTCCGAAATTGGGTTTTGGTGGATTTTTAGGAAGGTTTTTAGATGAGTTTTGGGTATGATTTATGTTGGAATTTGATGGTTGATGTTAGAGTAATATTTGGGGGTTGTTTTGGAAGTGTTTGAATGTGTTAAATATGTTGAAATCACAAGTTTTGGACTGTTTTTCATGGCTGCTCGGATTTGGTGATTTTGGGGATTGTTCATGGCTTAAATTGTGTGTTTAATGTTGGAAATTGGGGGTTGATGGTTATACTATAGTTGGGCAGTGTTTTGAACATGTTTAAGAGTGTTTTGGATGACTACAATTCTGATTTTTGACGGGTTTTTGTGGAAGTACGAAAATGAGAAATTGAAGAATGAACTTGGCTTTGAATTGTGAGAATTGAAGTGGATTTGTGTGTTGATGTTAAACTTTGGGTTTGTGACTGATTTTGAGGTTAATATATTGTTTTTGAATGGTTAGAAGCAAGAGAAATCAATGGTGAAGCTTCGGGCTCGAATCCGGAAACTTGGATGCTTGGTAGGCTTGCCGGCTTGTGCTAATGAAGTAGTCGGTGAGTGGTTAAAATATTTTAAATGGTTTTGAGTAATTGGTTCGAGCATGTGGACTAGGTTGAGATTGGTAGACTCACCTAGAGTTAGGATTAGGGTGGTAGCCTAATCCTAAGCTTTAGTTAGAGACATTGGATGATCTCTTTAATTGATGTTATGCCTCATGATGATTTGTGTTATGATGATTATGTATAATGTGTTATACATGTTGTTGAGGCATGGTTTGATGCATTGCTATGCATGTGGGTTGGATTGTAAATTGTGCATGATGATGTTGAGCTTAATATGATGTAAGATGCCATATTATGACTCTTGAACATCAAAGGTTGTGAAATTTGATTATTATTGGCACTAGTATGCTTGGGTACAATGATCGATCATTAGGATGAGTGTGCACACAAATTGAGTCAAAACGTACGTGGCCTTGGTGGCGTTAAGGCACCAAGGAGGAGTACGGTGATGTAATATTCCACCGGAAATTTATATATATTCTACGTGATGATGAGTGGAATCCCATCCGTAGGGCATGTGGAAATGCGTTCCACATGCAAGGCCGGTGATGAGTGTAATCCCACCGAGGTAAGGTTGATGTTGGAAAATGCGTTCCAACATGTTATCCGCGTATTCGAGTCATAGCTAGGTGCCAATATGAGAAAGTATGTTTATGCCAATATGAGATTATGCATACATGCTAATATGAATTGATATGTGTATCAATGTGATATGAAATGTGAATTTCAAATGTGAAGTGATATATGATTTGGTTAATGCATTGAGGTATATATATATCGTTGTAAGTTGAGCTTATGAGATGTTGAGCATGACATAATGTTGATTATATGTTCATGCATCATGTTCATTTTGGTTCATGTGGATCGAAGATAAAATCATGTATTTCATCATGATAATTGCTCGAGCTTGGACCCTGTATTGTCGAAGGTTTGTTTTATGAGCTTACCCTCACTAAGCTTTTATGCTTACGCTCTCTTTTGTTCGACAATGCAGATAAATAGCTTATGGGTGGCAAGGGAAAGGAAAGGTCTTCAAGTGTTGCTTTTGGTGAGCTCAATGTATGATTTATAAATTGAAAGATTGTAATAGTAAAGCAATGGGATAGGTGTTGTTGTTTTGGATGCCTTGATGTATGTTTATTTGGTTTGGCACTTGGATGCCTTGTTCGATTTGTAAATATCACTTATGATGCATGCCTTGATGAATGCTTGAGTGATGCATGCCTTGATGAATGCTTGCGTGAGATGTCATGCCATTTTTGGATGATTAGGTTGCTTTGCTGATATGTGCAAACCTCATAAGTGTTAATTTGTGCCTTTAGCAATGTTGAGCTCATATGTATGCCCATATATGCTAAATTAAATTCTATGTGAGGATGTCATGAATGTATGCCTCGAGTATGTTTGATTATGTTGGAGTATGTTTGATCTAGGATGTATGCCTCTAGGCTTGGGTTGTTGGTGATGTGTGCCTTTAGTTCTTTTTAAGCTCAGTGTATGATTATATATGAACATGAGGTGTTTTTATCATTGAAAGACATTAGAATGAAGCAAAATATGCTCCCCTGCACCTAGGTTTCGAAACTAGGGGTAAAGTTTCGAAACCTTTGCAAATTTTTGGATTCCAGAGGCCACTGCCAGCCAAAGTTTCGAAACCTTTGGGCAAGGTTTCGAAACTATGGTCAAAGGTTTCGAAACCTTCCCAAGGTTTCGAAACTTTTGGGGAAAACTGCATTTTTGAGCATGTTAGAGTCATTTCTGGAAAAAGTGTTCTTCTACAAAGTTGTAGAGGACAAAATTTTACATGAAATAGAGGTATGATTTGCTCAAAAATGTTAAGTATAAGTCTCTGAATTGTTGTTAGAAGTTGACGGGACTGAAACTGAATGAATTGGAATTTGCTGGTCTAAATTGTGAAATTCGAAATGTTTAGGGGTTTAATTGATACCAATAAATTCTGAAAAAATTATTAGAAACAGGGGAGGTATTTTAGAAATGAAAAATAAATAATTTAGTTTGAATTATATATCAATTGATAGTCTAAATATCATTAGAACACATAGAATATCAAAATGGACTAGTTTGTAAGAATTGATAATTTGAGGGCTTATATGCCCTGTTTGACCCTTGTAGGCCTGTTTGAAGAGAAAGATACATAGGTACTAATATGCCATTAGCCAAGATTAAAATTTGGATGTTTGAATGTGGTTTAGGAGTTTAAATGTTGCCTCGTGTGATATATTCCGCTGTTTGATCACTTAGAATTTAATACTCGAATGTGACAAGATTAAAAAGGAAAAAAAAATAGGGTTGCTAACCGAGGGGGAACCTTAACGGGTTTCGCTTCGGTTTTCCCCGTGTGACTCACTCGGACCGGTCATCCGGCTAGACCGGGATGAGGGGGTTACATTTGTTGTGTGGTAAGTCTACCGAGTTGGAGAGTATGTTGTAGTAAGAGAGAAAGTGTGGAGGAGCATGTGTTAGTGACTCTTCCTGTGTAATAAATTTCGGGGACGAAATTTCTTAAGTGGGGGAGAGTTGTAACGCCCGGGTTTAGGGGCTAGGTGAAAATAATATTTTAGTATTATCTCGGGTTTCGATTTTAATATTTTATTTATTAAAGTAATGGTTTGGGCCTCGGGTTTTAAGATTTGGACCAATTTTAAATTGAGCCCAAAAGCCATGGATGGCACCTATTGTGGTTTCCCTTTTTCTTTAAGGGCATTTTGGTCTTTGAACATTAAAGTTTAAACAATAATAAATAAAGGATGATTATCATCTTCTTCCTCTCCCTTCCATTTTATTCTAACGTGAAGAACATCTCTCCCTCCCCAAATACTATTTCATCTCCTCTCTCCTTCGTTTTGGCTCGGTTTTGAAAGGTAATTACGTTTTTGACTTGCTCTCAACTTCCTCTCTTCAAAAGTATAAGTAGTTTTCATTTTCATCCATGTTTTAGAATTTGGATTTTTTGGGAGATTTGAATGAAAATGGTTGTTTTGTGGTGTTTAACTTGAGATTTTGATTTAACAGTGATAGATATGAAGTTTATGAATCAAACGGTTCAACATATATGATTTTTGAAGAGTTTTGTTAAGTTTCCCGATTTTGTGTTTTGGAGGGTTTTTAGGAGGGTTTTAGTTGAGTTTTGAGTGTGGTTTGTGTTGGAAATTGAGGGTCAATGATAGGGTATTGGTTGGGGGTCGTTTTGGAAGCAATTGGAAGTGTTAAATGTGTTGGAATCATCGGTTTTGGACTGTGCTAAAGAACTACTCGGGAATGACTTTTTAGTGGTTGTTCTTGGTTTGAAAAACAAGTGTTTGATGTTTGAATTTCATTCCGGGTTTGCTATGTTGTGTTGTGGACTGATTTGAGGTTAATTTACTTGTGTTGAGATGATTAGGAGCAAAGAATTTCGTTGGTAAAGTCCCGGGATCGATATCGGAAGTCATGGAGGTTTGAGTCGGCTTTGCTTGAATTGCTTAAGGAAGTGAGGTGAGTGGTTAATGTTTTAATTTGATTTCAAAGATTGGTTCAAGCATATGGTTGCGAAAATGTTTTTAAGTATCATCTTGGTTCAAAGTTGGTTTTGAAGAGTTTAGTTATTCAAGAGTAAATCGTGGTGAATTGTCTCTTTAATTTCCCCTTTTTACTGTTTGTTTTCATTACTTGTGGTGATGAATTGTTATGTATGAAATTCCAATATATTTGGGAGGAAGCATGTTGCTTCTTATCATATCGTTGATTTTGTGTGGTGGTAATTATGGTGTTGTTATATGCCTTGTGAGATAAGTGTAAGTTGGTGCAGGTTGTGCACGGAAATGGTGGGTAAGACCCTTTGTGGTTGGTATGGTTGTTTGTAGTAAGTTGGTACAGGTTGTGCACGGAAATGGTGAGTAAGACAATTTGTGGTTGGTAAGGTTGTTTGTAGCAATTTGGTGCCTAATTGTGGATTTTGTTGTAGCTTGTGTGGTTGTGCATGATATAGTGAGTACATGTTGTGAGAATGGTGATTTGTGTGTTGTGTTGCATGGTTGTCGTTGCTCTGGTGATGTGTAGTCCCGCCAGTAGCAAAAGTATAAGACTCTGGTGATGTGTAGTCCCACCGGTAGTCACTGGTTGGGTATTCCTTTGATGTGTAGTCCCATTGGAAACCCACTAGTTGAAACGGTGATGTGTAGTCCCACCGTACTTGTATGCTAGTTATATTTGTGTAAAGCATGTGTGTTGTCGTTGCTCCGGTGATGTGTAGTCCCGCCGGTAGCAAATGTTATAAGACTCCGGTGATGTGTATTCCCACCGGTAGTCACTAGTTGGGTAGTTCCTTTGATGTGTAGTCCCATTGGAAATCCACTAGTTAAAACGGTGACGTGTAGTCCCACCGTAAGTGAAAGTTTGGTTATGTTTGTGCATACCATGAAGTGAAATGTTTATGTTGTTGACCTTTGGTTGAACTTGTATGTAACAAATGAATTAGGTTGTTGGATGACTTGTATGTGTGTTGGCCTTTACTTTTAAAGGAAACTTTGAACTCTGCATTGTTGTTGTTATGTTTTAGAGCTCTGCTCACTAAGCTTTATGCTTA